>OY776285.1:23374764-23974764 GCA_963675345.1 Trididemnum clinides | reverse complement strand
CAGTGCGATGACAGTACATGTATGAAAAGAAGTTATATCTTGCTGCTGTTGTAATAGACAACTCAGTACACAATCAATGAATTGAACGTCTGAACAGAGACGTCAATACTCAAGTCATCAATTACTTCTTCAACCTTTTTACGTAGATGGAGGAAAAAGACATCACCGATCCTAAAAGTGATGCTGACATTTTGCCATCCATTTTATATTTCTTCCCATAACTAACAGAAAGCTTTCTGAATTCATGCATGCGTGGAATTGGCATCCTTTATCAAATGCCGAAAACAGGTCTTTCCTGCAGTTACACAATGCAAACTTTCGGCTTTTTCAATTACAATTCCTAAACCTTTGAAGAACTATTGACTTAAACAATATTGAATTACCATGTCAGGGGAGTGAATTTTTAACCAACTCAGTCACTTTTACTTGATGAGAAACGATATGTGTTGTTGTTGTTACCCGACCCCTTCCAAGTTATGGGGGCATGGCGGACAACCATGGAGCCCCAGAAATCGGGCAACTCCCCAGGGTCTAGACTAGAGGTCGTAAATAGACAGAGTCGCCAAAGAGTGAGCGGCGCAGAGAGTCCGTAGTTGGACAATGCAGAATAAGATGATAAATGTCCTGGGAGGGGTGTGCGCAGGCGATGCAGAAAGGGCTCTCGATTCTGTCAATACTAGAGAGATAACTTAATAGAAAACTGTGTCCGTTGCAGCGTAGACGAGAGGGAACACAGCAAGCATGACGAGGGAGCACAAGTTCCTCGATGAAAATCGAGGGTGCTTGTGTTTTAGAGAATTTCGATGAGAAAGTACGCCTCCAGTCCGAGAAAAGAGAAGAGTAGATACAAGATATCAGGGGAGAGAGACTACAAGGGATTGCAGAGGGCGAAAGTAGCGCTCCCAGTCTCGCTAGCTTATCACCCGTGTCATTCCCCGGGAGAAACGGGTGTCCGGGGACCAATTGTAGCTCGACCGAACAAGAGAAGAAAAAAGAAAGTTCTTGCCAGAGAGATTGAGGTAAAAGGAAAGATGGAGGAGAGGACAGGGTAGCGAGGACAGAACGAGAGTCAGATAGGAGGAGAAGAGAAGTAGCAGACTTGTTGATGCTGTCAAGACCAGCACAGAGCGTGCTAAATGGCGCAGGCTTCGGCAGAAAAAGTTGAACATGCTGGGCCTGCTGAAAAGGAAAAAGTGACAACAGTGTCACAAAGAGAGAGCAGTTGGCAAGAACGCTAGAGCTGCCTTTGCCAAAAGGAAAAATAATAGAGCCGTCAGTCCAAAGTATCAGATCATGAGGGGAATGAGAGTCAAGGCGAGCGAAAGCCGCATCTTGACGAGTGAGAGCGGGGATCAGAGCGAGAGCATGAAACGCAAAGGGTGGACTCCATAGTGAAGGAAGGCAGATTCCAAGGAGGAAAGAGAGGGAAAACAAGAACAGCCTCCCTAATAGATGTAAAAGAAAGCATGAGCGGGTGAGTGGACGTAAAAGCTCTCCAGATGGATCTGCAGAGTCTTGGTTTCACTCAAAGTCTAGTCAAACCTGAAATTTGAAAGGAGGTTGGGAGACGAAGAGCTCGCTCATAAGATGAAATAGAGAAGTTAGTCAGGATGAATCGTAGGGGAGGTAGAGACGCCTCGGAGAGAAAAAGTGGGATAGGGGAGGACGAGAGGCAGCCGGTGATGGCGCGACTAGCCGCTCGGTGGAGGCGTTCCAATTTAGTAATATTGGTAACGCTTAAAAAAAGACCATCCGGTTGAAGCGTAAGTAAGAAGGGACCGAAGAAAAGACCGAGGGAGAGAAGGACCAAATGGCCAGCTTGTCAGCGTAAAGAGAGCAGCTGACAAAACGAAGACAGAGAAGCCAAAAGACTATTGATGAATAGAGAGAAAAGAACAGGGCTAATAACAGATCCTTGCGGAACACCTTGACGGACTCAAAAGGAACGACTTTTGTGATTTTGATAAACCAAGCAAGAGCGCCTATTAGAAAGGAAAGATTGAGTTCAACAAGCAAAGCAAGGAGGGAGGCCAGCTGAAATGGGTTTAGGGAAAAGGGCAGAATGTCAAACAGAGTCAAACGCTTTGTAGAAATCAATAGTGGAGAGGATCGTCCAATATTTTTGGCCTGGGTTGGTTAAACCTATCCGAAATGGACCGAGAAAGATAAAAAATTTGATCTAGAGTAGAACGTCCAGTGCGGAAACCGGCCTGGTAAGGAGAAAGAATGGAATTAGATTCCAGAAAGAAGAGTGGACGGAATAAAATGATGTGTTCAAAACGCTTTGATACGCAGGAGGTGAGAGAGATAGGCCGGAAGGAAGCAGGACAGTCGAGAGGCCTTTCCATTTTATGAATGAGAATAATAAAAGATGTCTTCCCGATGGAAGGAAAGGAACGCGAAGACCAGGAAAGATTGAAGATGTGAAAAAGAAATTTCATACTAGAGCGAAGAAGATGCTTTAGCATGGGATAGGCAACTTTTCCTGGACCAGTAGCAGTGGAGGAGGAGAGGTTGGAGACAGCCGCATGAAATTCAGCGGGAGAGAAAGGAGAGCAGAAGGATTAGTAAGACTCCTCAGGGCACGTGGCTCGGCGAAGCTCAGAAAGGCAGCCTCTGGCTCTGCTACGAAGGGCTTTTGGCTGAGAAACAGAAAAGTGGGATCTCAAGTAAGCGGCATAGACCGAAGCCGAATCCCTGGGAGGAAAACAATTAGGAAAGGTAGGAGAGGAGGATGAACAAGAAAGTATGCATATTTAGGGTTAGACCTAGGTGAAAGAGAAGAGCAAGTCGTCTGCCATGCCTTAGCCTAGACCTTGGCGATGACTGAAGAGGCGCGACGAGAAGCGGAGATGTAAGCCTGGCGATCTTCATCACTTCTGTGAGAGGCAGCGAAAGCCTTGCGTCTTCCACCAACCGCACCTTCCACCTCAGCAAACCACCAAGCTTTAGGATGGCGTTTGATACGGCCGAAAGGAATGGAAGATTTGGCCGCATTCAGTGCCGGAGAGGTAAAGAGAGCAGCAGCAGAGGAAAGAGTAAGCGACGAGTATTTCTCAGCGGAGGGACAGTAAGAGTAAGAGAAGAAGTAAAAGGGAGGGACAGTAAGAGTAGAAGTAGAAGTAAAAGGGAGGGACAGTAAGAGTAGAAGTAGAAGTAGAAGGCAAAGTCATCCCAGCGAGCTTTCTGAAAATTGAAGGAAGGGGAATGCTGGTTGGAGCGAAAGACCGGAGAGAGAGAAAAAGGTAGAAGAATTGGTAGGTAATTAAAACCCAGATCCTGAAGCACCTCCCACGTACGGGAAAGAAGAGAGAGGAGGGAGCAAAGGATAAGTCAGGGGAGGAGCAACTGCCAGGGGAGCGAAGGAGAAAGATGGGTATGTCAGGGTCATTGAGGGGAGGAAGTCAGAAGATATGACCCAGTAGAATACTTCTTCCTCACGGGCGTCAGAAGTACCTCTTGAGTCTCAGAGGGGGTAATTGCAATTGAAGTTCCTAAGAATGAAAAAATTTTGGAGGAGGGAAGAATGGAGGGAGAAAAGGAGTCGGTTCTGGTATCCGTCAGAGAAGATCGAATAGGAAGAGCGTACACATTAAAAAATGACAGCAATGAGGAGTTAGAGAGATGTTGACCATTGTTAGAGAGTTGTTGAGTAGGTATCAAGCGAGAAGAGAGAGAGGACGTAAAAAGTTCAGAAAAAGATAGGCCATGCCTGACAAAAATGATGACGCCCCCAATAGTGTGCGTGGCATCACGAGAGAGAATGCCAGACCAGGAGTGGGTGCGATCAGAACGCAGAGCAGAGAATCCAGGAATCCGAAAAGAGGAAGATGAGTTAAGATTGGATTCCTGCATACAGATAAGGTCAACGGGATGGGAAGAAAGAAAGTGAAGCAATTCAGTGCCCCTTGATCGAAGACCTCCAGCATTCCATTGAAGAACCCTGATGGAGTCAGGGGGGAGAGGAAGCAGGAGGCGTAGAAGGACAGCAAGGAGCAAGAAGCAGTGGTGAGCGGGCAGAGGGAAAAGATACACAATGGGCAGAAGGGGGATAAGAGGTTTGGAGATGAGGGTGTAGTGGGAGTGCAGCATTAGCAGAAGGAGGGGCAGATTGTACGGTGGAGATATACAGGTCGGAGAAATCCGAGGTGGAAGTCGCAGTGTTACCAGTGGGGACGCAGCAAGGGAGCAGCTCCAAGAGTGAGAGCTGCCAAGAGCTCTGAATTTCCAGAGTTGTGAGCATCTTAGATGGACCTATTTGGTGCAGGTACAGCATTGCACTGACTTGCCCCGCCAGGTCACATTTTCAGCGCACACTGAGCAAGGAAAGATGGAACCAGGGTTTGGATGAACGTTACCACTCACCAAGAGAAGGAGAAGGATGAGGAGACGAAAATAGGCAAGAGAAAGGCAGGAAAAGACAAAAAACAGGCGACCAATTTTAAAGAAGCTCTGTGCTGCCCTTCTGTGATCGTTTAGGGAGCAGCAATTTACCCATCAGCATTTTCTCGGACGCTGCAGTAACAAATAGTACTTAAAATTGCTATACATCTATGGGCTGTTAGAATACACTTGGCGCAATATTTTAGTTACACATTTAAGCTAATCTGCTACACCCAGACCAAAAATTTCTATCAGGGAAACGCACGCTTCAATTTTAAATGTAATGTATATTAAGCTGGGGCAGAGATGAAAAGATTCTGTTACATTAATCTTATGCTTTGCAGTACCAATAGGTTAATGCTGCACTAGCAGGCTAGTACACATGCAGCAGTTAAAACTGCCTTGGCTCATTAGTGCATTCACTTTTACTCACAGCCAAATTCGGTCACAATAGACCTACCTACCTGCTATGAATGCAGATCTCCAATTGACTACCAACACTGTGCTAACTGACCCAATGTCTTCTTCATTTAACTAATGCTATCACCATTTTTCACAATCTTGCAAGCGCATAGCAAAGCCTTGTGTTTACTTTTATCTACCATCAGATTTTACAGCAATTCGATTTCCCGCCATTCTCAAATAATCACAAAACTTTTCCAGCATGTTTTAGAACTAGCACTGTTTTACAAACGGCACATTTTTGTTGCTGTATGATTTGTCGTTGCAATGAAAAAATTGTTTCGTTGCTGTATGATTTGTCATTGAAAAGGGAATATTGTTTCGTTGCTGTATGATTTGCCGTTCCAATGAAAAATCGTTTTGTTGCTGTATAATTTGTCGATGGAAAGGGAAAATGTTTTTGTTGTAATAAAAAAATTGTTCCGTTGCTGTATGATTTGTCGTTGGGAAGAAAAATAGTTTTCGTTGCTGTATAATTTGTCGTTGCAATGAAAAACCGATTCGATGGAGTAGTGGTTACAGCATCCGCTTCGCAGTCGCTAGACCTGGGGCTCAATCCCCTTGTCGAGTCATACCAAAACACTTTAAAAATGGTATCCACAGCTTTCCTGGTTGGCGCTCGGCATTTATGGGAGGTTGTGGAGTTCAAGCCGGCAAGCTCGCTTGTTGTGTCCTTGGGCAAGACTCTTAACGGGACGCCTTCGTTGTTGTGTGGAAGATAGGTGGCCTAGACACCTCGAAAATGGCAACTACCAAGCGAGTGCAGATGTCCTTTTCAAAAATATAGCAATACAATTTGCTTTCTCGTGAGGGGAGGATAAATATGGCAAAATAAAAAAAAATTGATTTGATGCTGTATGATTTGTCCCAAACTCTGCAAAATTTTACTTTATCAGGTACTTTAAAGATGGCACCCACATATTCAACTACTTCTTATTTCAAAAAATGCGATCAAAACGTTGCAGGTATTCGTCATTTAAAAGTCAATTTTGAATTGACGTCTTTCTGACTTCCTTGTTGTTTTCTGTGCTACGCTAGTTCAGAGGTCTGCCATAGCCCTGACTTGCACATTTTATCATGTAAATACAGTTACAAGCATACATTAACCCTTTGAATCCTAAAGGCCGGATTTCCGGCCAAACGTGAAAATGTACAATAAGGATCATATCTGCACCTGCAAAGGCTATTTCAATGTTATTACACTGATTTTGAAGTTGGTTTGAGAGCTGCAGGCGATTCATAATCCCAAAACGAAAAAAAAAGAAAATGATTTTTTTTGAAAATTTTTGGCTGGAAATCTCGGGGCTGAGAGCTTTTAAATGTGGGAATGTCGGGTTCAAAGGGTTAAAAGCAAATGCTCTTCCGAGATTGGCAAAACTGCAACCAGGAATATTGGTAATTACAAAGTTACTAAAAGCTAGCCTGTGACACGTTTTGAAAACTATAACCGAGAAAGTATTACACCGCTTTTGTTTTCTCTAACGTGGACAATGAGCAGTCAGTCAAGACAGGTTAATTGCATTAGAATGTAGCGCAACGGCAAACATCCGATTGCAATCCAAGTGAAAATGAGTGCTCTCCGTGAGATGACTAGTCCTTTCTGTTATGATAGCTAATGAACATAGTGGGTGATCTATATGTAAAAACCAGGTGTTGTTGGCGACTTTCTGCTTGTGGCTTGTAGTTGAAGTTGCTACACAATTCCCCTCGTTAAGCACCCGCAGATAGCGAAGACGTGTGTAAGAAGGGAAGAAATTGCTGAGGTCGCAACATGCCTTCCCAGCCAACGTTGGGAAGTGAGGCTTGCCGGCCGAACTAAGTGAGATTCCCGCCAAGACTTCAATAAGAAGGTTTCACACACGTGATCAAACGTCATCAAATTGCGCTTTCAACAAAAGTGGCTGATTACTTTCAGTGTTTTTGCATTGAATTGAATAGCAGCGATAACGTTTTCTGCAAATCAAATGAGTAAACGTTACAATTGTTAAATGAACGTTAAATATGTTGTTTTACTGATGTTATGGAATAAATCTGAAGACAAAGTAAGGTAAGAGGTGCTCAGGTTTGCTTGTTATTGCTACTAGTTGGGCTAATTTTATGGGATAAACATGCAGGCTTATTTGTAGCCAGCTTCTGTGAGGGTTTCGTATTCGATCAATCAGCGTGTTTTGAAATGCTGAGTTTAAGTTAATTGTAATGTCGAACTTGTACCGTATATTCAGTTGCATAAGCATACTAAGAAATTGTAAACCTAAATTATACTGTAGCCTAAATGACAGGGAAGACTTCTGTACCGTTTGTCATATGTTGGATTACATATTGATGAATAGAATTAGTAATTTCTAAAAATTTCTTGTCAATAATGCTTGCAGACCAATTATATTGATATATCAAATGTAATTTTGGGACCTGCAGTATTCCGTAAACAATTTTTTTTGGCTATTGCCTAGGCTGCTGGACCAAAGGTAATTAAAAAACTTACAGTACTGATTTATTTATTCATGCGTATGAGCTCATGCTCTGTTTGCATGTCTTTTGCTAGACTGGGTCACCACGTTGGGTAGACTGCTTGGCCCCACTGCCTTTTTGCGTCATAAAGATGGAGGCATGCCATTAAGTGCCTTGCCCAATGATACAACAAGCAAGCTTGTCGGCACCGGTAGACTGGTAGTGTTGATCAAATAATGGTTGTTTTGCTAATGTACCGACAAATATCTAATTGCTTTAGAGCAGGGCTTCCCAAACTTTTTCGCTCGCGACCCCTTTTAATCTCCTAAAATTTTCCGCGACCCTTCACGGTTAAAATAATAAACAATGCAAATTATGCATTTGTGATAATTATTGAAAGGCGAAAAATAAAAAAAGCTAACGGTACTCAAAGCCTTCTGATTTACACCTAGGTAGACAATTGGAAACAAAACAAAAAGCAAACTCATTCAATGTAATGAGTGCGGTTGCCTTCTGCTACAAAGCAAGTCCGGCCCTGGCTCAATATTTGTTAATACTGGTCTCAAGGGGGTTTCAATGTTTCTTAGGCTAAAACGGCATTTTGTTTTGATTGCCCTCAACGTTGAAAACGCTGACTCGCATTGATGCGTCGAGACAAACAGAGGAGTGCTGTTACTGCTGACTCAGATAATGATGGATATTCCCCTCTAACGCTAAGCCAAAAAGTGTGAAGCTGCTTTCAGAAAATTCAAGCTGCAACTTAGATTCAAACGATAGATCAGCAAGCTTTTCCTGAAATTTAAGAGAGAGGTGCTCGGTACTTTGTCCGTCAACTCATCAAGCTAAATGGTAAATTTACGGCTTTCATTAATTCGTAGAATGAGTTGCACGCATTGATCTTTGCCTATTTTGGAAATTCGCTTGGACATAGTATTGTATGACAATGAAATTTTTCGCATTTCATTGGCCTCTTTTTTGCCGCGAGCAATTGCGCGCATTTCAATTGTAGCTGATAGAAGAAAATTTCGCCAATGTTGTAAAGTTTCTTACTCTTTGCAATCAACGAGGAAGCCTCAAACGATACTTGTGTATACTTCGTTTCATTTACACATTTACTTTCAAATAATTGTCTTTGCCTTTCCGATGTTCGCAGAAAGCGATGAAAAAACTCCACAGGCCTGTTTGCAATGAGAATCATGTTTGGTGTGAAGATGTCGTTTCAACTTGGCCGGCTTAAGACTCTCACTTGCCAACGCTTTTTTTCAAATCAAACAAAGAGGACGGTGCTCATTGTTTCCCGATATGAAAGCAAAACCATACTGCAAAAAACTGCCGTTATAGGTTTTGATATGACTAGCCTCGTTTTTCTCATTGAACTTTCATCGATCTGCCAATCAGTGTTGCATCTACCTCTACCGTTGCTTCAACATCATCTGCAGTAGGCTTATTACCGTTATCGTTCGATTTTGTTAACCAGGTATTCATTAATTAGATCAGTTTTTTTGATATTTAGCTACTATCCTCTCGTCTGCACAGCGCTATGGCGTCATAAACTTAAGTGACGAAACAAAAAGTGATGCATCCAGCTGGGCCACATGATACCGAAGTGACGAAACAAAAAAGTTATGCATCCAGTTATTCCACGCGATGCAAATGCGGAAAAGTCCATCCGCTGTCAATTAAGAAAGTCCCGCTATTTGATACTACAGCTACGCTTATTTACGCAGAATCTACAGCTAAGTTAGGAATAATGTTTTGCACAATTGCAATAGTTTTTACGACCATCAAAGACTGGAGAGAGTATACCAATTTTACACAAACTGCTGCATATACTATAGTATATGAAGTACAGTGTGTGCAGTTACTACAGAAACTATAGTATATGCAGTACTTTGTGTAAAATTGATATACTCTCTGCGACCCCTCAACATCATTACGAGACCCCCAAGGGGTCGCGACCCCCAGTTTGGGAAAGGCTTTAGAGTTATTTTTAACTCAGAAATAAATGGTATTTAGATGACATTTCTCTTAGGGGCAATTTTTTTTAAAACGCAGTACTAAGTTTAGCCTAGCCAATTGAATGACCTAATCTCCACCAAATTGCTTTTGATTGAATTTATTCGTTTCCAAGGATCTAAATAGCAATAATTCATTCCAATTTTTAATTAATTTCTCATTAATTTTCAAAATTACCGCAATAGTTAGTGTTCGTCCTATACCTTTCCAGCATAAATTACAGCTTTTGGTCATCCATTCTTTGGGGCCAAAAAAACTGGTTGACCAGAAGCTGTAATTTATGCTGGAAACATATAGAGTAGGGATGGGCAGTTTGTTTTGAGTTGCGAGCCGCATCGTGGTCACGGAAGCTAGCTGAGGGTCGCACTTTTTAAGAACGCATTGGTATATTTTTCTAATTAATTTGCATTTTAAATTTGGTATGACAATAAAACCAACAATTATTAGACAAATGAATCAAAGTAGTTTATTCAATTAAAAATGCAGGCACATTTAATTTTAAAAATCTATCAATGAGAAAAATGCACCCAATCACGTCCTTCTACATTAATTCATTTTTTAAAAATTATTTACTTGAGGCTTTCGCGGGCCGCAGTTTGCCCACACCTGGTATAGAGCGAACACCGGCTTTTGGGGTTATTTTGAAAACTAGCGAGGAAACAAAAATCGGAAGGAATCATTGCTAGTTTGCTACTCGGGAACATATAAATTTTATCAAAAGCGATTTGGTTGAGATTAGGCCTTTCACTTGATTAGACTAAGCTTAGTACTGTATGAAAATTGGCCGGCCGAAAAATTGGCCCCAAGTAAAGTGCCATCTGAACACCATTTGCTCCTCGGTTAAAAATAACTCTATGCCAATCAGATCCCCGTAGGTACATCAGCAAAAACTATCATTATTCTGATCGTTACTACCAGTACAGTAAGTTATTAAATTACCCTTGGTCCAGCAGCCTAGGCAATAGCCAAAAAAAATTGTTTACGGAATACTGCAGGTCCCAAAATTACATTTGATATATCAATATAATTGGTCTGCAAGCATTATTGACAAGAAATTTTTAGAAATTACTAATTCTATTCATCAATATGTAATCCAACATATGACAAACGGTACAGAAGTCTTCCCTGTCATTTAGGCTACAGTATAATTTAGGTTTACAATTTCTTAGTATGCTTATGCAACTGAATATACGGTACAAGTTCGACATTACAATTAACTTAAACTCAGCATTTCCAAATACGCTGATTGATCGAATACGAAACCCTCACAGAAGCTGGCTACAAATAAGCCTGCATGTTTAGCCCATAAAATTAGCCCAACTAGTAGCAATAACAAGCAAACCTGAGCACCTCTTACCTTACTTTGTCTTCAGATTTATTCCATAACATCAGTAAAACAACATATTTAACGTTCAAATGAGGGCATGGCGGGAAACAATGTAGCACCAGGAGTCGGGCACTTACCTAAGATCTGGACCAGAACTCGTAGAGAAAAATGAGTCGCTATAAAGCGAGCAAGGCAGAGAGTCCGTGGCAGGACAGTGCAGAATGAGAAGTGTGCTAGGTTGGATGACTACAAGCGGTGCACAAAGAATTCTGAATTCTGCCAATTCTAGAGAAATAAGAGTTGAACAGAAGGCTTTGTCCGTTGTAACGAAGATGAGAGAGAGTACAACAAGCGTGACGACGAAGCAAAAGTTTCTCAATGGATACTAAGAGAAACCTGTCGGTCGAAAAAGGTATACGAGACAGTGCGCTTGGAGTCCAAGAAAAGAAATGAGTAAATGCAAGAGGTAAAAGGAGAGAGATTACATGGGACAATGAATCGCTAAAGCAGCGCATCCCCCTGGCAACTCGTCGTTCGAGTCATTTCTGGAAAAAAATGAGTGACTGGGGAGCCATTAGGAGGAGCAGAGAAAGAATAGTTTCTGCCAGAGAGTGCGAGAGGAAAGGAAAGAAGGGGAATGGAAAAGTATAGGCAGAACACAGAGAGAGTATGAGAGAAGTAGAAGAAAAGAGAAGTGGCAGTCTTGTTGCTACTGTCGATACCAGCGCAGACCTTGAAGATTGGCGCAAGTATCAACAAAAAATCTTGAACACATTGGGCCTGTCGAAAAAGAAAGCGTGTCCTCACTGCCACAAAGGTCGCAAGAAGCACTTTTACGGAAAAAAAGAATCACAGACCTACCGTCCAAATTAGAAGGTCGTGTGGCCAAGAGCCACACTTTGGCGAGAAAGAGCTGGGTCAAAGCGAGAGCTTGGAGTAGAAAAAATGAGGTTCACGCTGAAGGAAGACGGATTCCCAAAATGAGAGGGAAGTTAAGCAGAGAAAATCTCCTTAGAGTAGAAAGAGAAAACATAAGCTGGTGAGTGGACGCAAAGACTTACCAGGAGGATCCGGATAGTCTAGGTTTTTATCTTAGTCTAACCAAAAACTAAAATGGAAAAGGATGTTGAGAGACGAAGGCCCGTACATAAAACGACAGGATGAATTGAGTCAGGACATCCAATAGGGGAGATAGGGATTTCTCAGAGTGGAAATAGAGGAGGACAAAAGACAGCCGGTGAATAACCGCTTGGTGAAAGTGCACCACCTCGGAAATGTAAGTTGTGTTAAGAAATTGAAACCATCTCAGGTGAAGCATACGAGAAAACGGACCCGAGAAACGCTTTGTGAAGAAAAGAAAGAAACTCTATGAAGGGACCCCAAGAGGTAGCAGGCATACTCCGAAAGGCCTCAAGACGAGGGAATAATTTGACCTGTTGCGAAGATATATGAGCAGAATGAAAAGAGCGCGGCTAAAGGTGATCTCAAGAAAGTTGGAGTGGAATCGAAGCAAAGGGGGAATTGAGAGAGAAGCGATGGGGCTGAATTGATGGCTAGCTTGATGAGCATTCATCAAAAAATAGAAGTCTTACACTTGATCGGATTGAGAGGAAGAAACCGGTGATCAGACCAGCGCTCAGGTTGAATCAGATCTCGCTGTGAAGCCTCCACGCAACTGCAAAAATCGATGGGAAGGAGGACCAGATGGTCATCTTTTTAGCAAAAACAGAACAGCTGACGAAAGTAGTTAGAGACGTAAGGATATCATTAATGAAAAGACAAAAAAGAACTGAGTCAAAAGAACAAATTATTGCGGAACACCCCAACGGACTCCAGTGGAGCAACTTTTGTGATTTTGAAAAACTAAGTAGGCCCAAGCGCGCCTGACATGAAGAAAAGTTTAAATCTATCGAACAAAACAAAGAGCAAGGCTAGAAAAATAGGTTTGTGAAAAAGTTTGAAATATTTTGAAAATAAACATGTTTTGAATATATTCTTGATATTGAAAAATATTTGCTTTGATGTAGACAAAAATTTAGTCTTAGAAATGTTTTCAAGAGAATACTATTAAAATTGGTAAAAATAGCTGCTGAAGGCAACTTTTTTATTTTTTGTACGTTTTGGGTTGACTCTTTTCGAGGCCACTCGGTTGACACAATATTTATTGACCCCAATGTTAATGTTATCACCTCTTTCCTCTACCTTATAATACGCCACTGTCTTGATGAAACCATAATGGTCACACTAACAAATTAATTTGAAAATAGGAGTAAAACGTTGAAACAACGGAATGAATTGTTCATAAAAAAATCATAAAATGATTTTTGATTGTTCAATATCTTTGAATGTCCAGATTTTGTATTAAAACTATCACGTTTTTGTATATTGTAAATCTCTCTCCTCCTAAGCTTGATCATAATTTACGTTTCATGAAACATTTTGGCGCAGCCCCAAAAAATATTCTCGAAGCTTCGCAATCTAAACAATCCTGAATTACGAAAAATAATTTTATTTAACCCTGCTCTGGTACCATGGGGTCAATATGACTCCTGGCTTATTTGATTAGCTAAATATTCCAAACTTTGAGATTATAAGCTTTCATCTCGCTTTGTATTTTCTTTTCAGGTTCTTGTTAACTGTTTCTATTCATTTAATCTTAATTTCAATGTTGCCTTTTTTGTAAATTTCACATTTTCTTTGCTTGGGGTCATATTGACCAGATGAAAAACTATTCATATCGTTGATTGTTCCTCAAACTAAGCGCAGATTGGTGACCCCTAAAACTTCTCAGGTTGTGAAACAAATCATTTGCAGCTGGGGGATTTTACCAGCAGCACCTCTTGCTGTTCAAAACATCATGCAGCATGGTCCATTAGAGCGCAAGAGATGCTTCCTTTGTCCAAGATCGAAGGACAAAAAGTACAGACTCACCTGCAGTAAATGACATAACACCACTTGGGAAGAACTCAGCAAGATGATCTGCAACCAGTGCCAGAAGTAAAATATTCGTGTATTGTGCACTCCACTACTTTTTTCAAGCAATAAACACGGAATGATAACAAGTTGAGTTTTCTGCTGGTATCAGAATCTATTTTCAATAATGGGGTCATATTGACCACAAGGTACTGCTAACGTGATTTTTTTCATGGTACCAGAGCAGGGTTAAACAGACGCTCACACCTTTATGTGGAAGACAGGTAGCCCAGTTTTCCATTCGAAGGAAAGATTGGTGGCAGGAAGGGCGTCAGACTGTAAAAACAAACATGCCAGGAAATGCAGATTACTGATGAGGCGATCCCCAACCGGGAATTAAGACACCGTCGGCCCTATATATAAATGGAAATAAAGCCAAAAAGGAGAAGAAGAAGAAGCAAGGTTAAGGCTATTGTTGAAAGTGGTAATTTTTTTAAAATAAAGCGGTTTGAAACTTGGCCCATAAACAATAAGTCAATGGGTTTCATATTTATTCTCTCGGATAAAAATTATGGGTTCTAGGTTTAGAACAAAGCAAATCGAATGGAGATTTGATTTTGAGAAACATACACTTTATTAAAAATAGGCTCTGCTTGCTGCAATTCGGGATATAATGTTTAACTAGTTGTAGAGCGTTACTGTAATATAAGAAACAAACATTACGGGACACATTGTCTAACTAAAAAACACATGTAACATTATACTGGAACAAGCGATCGTAAACTGCGTCAAGAAATTGGTTTAATTTTAGGTTTTGAAACGCCTCAGCAAATGACAAAAATGTGCCGTTGTATCAAAATAATTGCGGTAAGTTTAATTTTTTGGTGATATAATGTGTAACGCAAACTTAAGTGGCGATCCACTATTTGCTAACTCCTGTTCTAAGACATAATGTACTAGTGCCCTTAGCAAGGGCACTTAAATATTGACCTTCCCAACTCCTACGTTTGAACACGATTACGTATTGTGAACCGTCTATGAGTTACAGTTTGTTCAGTGTACTTGCCGGTACATTTTTTGCCATTTGAAGTTGGTTCGTATGCTAAGTAGCATTCACACTTTACTTCATTGTTTTTGATCGTACACCTGTGCTCGCATCCCGCATTATCCGATGTACTGCGAGTATAAAACGTTAAAAAGGCTTAAATATAAAAATATTCTAAAAAATCGCCCAACTGTGCCCTTGAGAACAGCCCTGGTTTCTTCTTCCATTATTCAGAGTGTGCAGTAGAAATAAATAGCGAAGGCTGTATGTCAACTCTGCCACGAGCCCAGCGTCAGGTGATCATTTCAAGAATGAGGAGAATTTTGAAAAGCCAGTGGATAAATGCTAGACCTATATGATTATCTAGTTCATGATAAACGCTGTATGTTACAATGTTTCGCCTGATAATAGGCAAAAAGTCTTTGAAAAAAGCAAACACTAAGCTAATTGAGCTTTAATAAATCTTTAGGTCTAATCAAATATTTAACAAAAATTACTTCACTATTTATTTAATATAACTTTAATAGCATTACCTGTCATACATTGGTTAGCAGAAAAATCAAAGTGGTTTCCGAAAGGAAAAGCATCACAAACCTCAGGCAAATTTTGAACCCGTAATTACCGATTGCAATACTTTAAATTTACATTAACATTCTTTAATAACACATTTTTGGCTATGCTTCGTCATACTTACCATCGTCCGTTTCTGAATTTATGAAAATTCCACAAAAAGCAGGACAGGGTGTCCGCATCAACTGGCCAAAATCTGGGTGTTAAAGTAAATACCCAACGCAGGAATCGTACACCAACTCTGATCAACGCACTCTAAAAATGCTTGGATTGTCAGTGGCTCACGTGGAGTCTAAAAACTGGTGACTTGTGCCAAGAATGTCGCCATGGAAAAACAATGGCAGTTGATCTCTGCTTTTAAAAGTTTTATCAAAATTCTGTTTCTAAATGGTTTTTGAAGTGCCAACTAAGAATACATACCTACATCTTCTCCGATTTTTTATTAGAAGTGTCGCGGAATAGAATCAGAAGTAAACTTTACAATTTATTACTGCATCTAATAACTCTACTGGTTTGTTTGTAAGCCTTGACCAAGCCAAACCAGTTATGTAACTCATCCACCTAGCACTTGGACCGGCAAGCTCTCTTTTTCCAGTTGGTGAGGCAAACCAGTTTGATGGAGAGTCCATTTCGTCTACCCTATTTGGACTGCCAAACCAAAGCAGATAAATCTTTTCTCACCCAATACGAAAATGCAGCGGCTCAACGTTAAGAAATTATCGAATATCGATGCTACGAATTTTATGCTTTCTTGATAAATCCTCGATTATTTTCAAAAATCCCTTTTCCGCAACTTGCATTCGAGATCGCACTCTTTCAGTGATTATTCACGATCATGGTCCTAGACGTAAATAGAAATAGAAACAAAAAGCGATTTAAACTTCAAAAGCTTGGCATGTGTAGTCAGCTCTCATTTCATAACAAGTGAATATGTTCTGTCTGGCGTTATATTTACTTGCAAATATGATTCCAAGATACTTGAACTTTTCTAACCGCTTCAAAGTTTCTCCGCAAATCTACCCATTCAATTAATCGTGCTTTCTCCAAATGTATAGCACTTCAGTTTTCTTTATGTATGGGCTATTTTCATACGGCAGCAATCTCACATGCACCTGCAAAATGTTCAAGCGCATGATCAAGAAGTTAGATTTTGACGATACTAAGATCAGCATGTCATTTTGATGATACCAAGAGTAAAAAGTAAAAGATTGATTTTACAACTCCAAATGTTGACGCTATTTTCAGGAAAACTTTACTTCTCAATTCAGCTCATAAATACAACGTAAAGGAGTGGTCAGAATGCATCCCCTGGCCGACATTCAACACTCAAAAATCATCGGTTATGCTTTAATGCATTGTATTTGGACGCGCCCATTAAGACATGTGCATAGCTACTTGATGGCCGATAGCAGTTGACCATCAATGCTATATTTTTAAAAACACTTAACAAATTTTGATGTAGATGGCTTATCTTTTTATAAATGCTATCTAAACAAATAACCGAACATCTAATAAAAATGTGATCGAGAGAAAGAAGAAAGGGATTTTGGAAAACAAGCATCAAACGTCATCCTAAGGTTCTAATTGCAGCAGCTTTTAACATATGAGTTTCTAAGACTTTTCCACAGCTTGTTGCATGGTAAATACTTGTTCCATTGCGTTTCTCTCGGAACGAAACCTGCGCAGCGGTCTCCAAGTTGGTTCCTGTTGTTTCGTGGAATCGTATTTCGCTGCACTTCTTCAGATAGACTGAGAAAATTATTCTGCAATTGTCGGTAATTCTTTCTTGTCTCCTCTCTTGTAAATTGGGATGGAGACCTTAGTTTGCCAATTTTTGGTACCATTTTAGTTCTCTATGCCACTTAAAACACTGAAGTAAAACAGAAATTCATCTTCTGTGTGGAGCTTTTGATATTTTAGACCGTATTTATCCGCACCTACAGCTGCTCCTGCATTTATTAAATCCTGACTTATTTAAAATTGTTTTCTGGCAAATAATGTTGCTGCTGTGTATTTACAGCTGCTGTGCCTACGATAAAGTTTAAACAATCTCAAAAAAATTTTTTGACTTGAAGGTCTGGCGCTGAAGATCAAATGTTTGACCATATTGCCCAGCGATGCCCCATAAATCGGTCTCCAAATGAGGCAGAGAAACTAGCGTTATTGATGGAAACACTAAAAAAGGTTTGCTACGCACCTACGCAAAGATTTTTTTGGCTTTGCCAAGGAGTTCTTTTTTTTTGTTAAGTGTTGCCTTTTATCAAGTCGTATTTACCCACGTGTTTTGGTGGCCGGAAAAAGAACTGCTGTTTTGAGCGATAGCCACTCACCTTCAACTTCGAAATGGGGAGGGTTTTAAACTTTTGATGACATGATCTTTGCAAAAGCCTTCTTACTAACTTGTCAACAAGAATTTCCATTTTGCTTGTGTAAGACCTCAATTATTTGTGATGTCGTTTCGGTGACGCCATTGAGAACCAAACTATACACCACCACATGGTGATTGGTCGATAACAGCTCAGCCCCTGGTTAAGTTCGCACATTTGTCAGAAGTACAAACATGCCCTCTGAAACGACGCGAATATAGGTAAGGGACCGCTGCTAAACACTCTCTCTGTATCACCTATACTTATAAACGACTTACTATTGGCAAAGCGTTTACAATATACACTGTAGAACCTTACAATAATCACATTTCTGTGGAATCAAGATCAGAATGACCTCGCCTACTAATTACATCATTAATACCAATATGTGCAAACATTTACCACTCTCACAAATTCATCATAATGTGATGTTTAATTTGATTCGTGCACCTGAATAAACTAGAGAAAGGGATGCTTTAACAGCAAAGCAATCGCTCTTCTGTTCTTGAGCTGAGGAAATTGCTATAGATGCCAAAAGTTTTTATTATATATGTACAGTGTAGTTAAAATGGATTGTGTCACAAAAATTCGTGAAGCTTAGAAAAAATTGAGATAAAGAAATTTCCGCCTCAAATATAAGTTACGCCATAAATTGTTTGCGTAGCTTTAAAGAATTCGGAACATTTTTTTATGGCAAAAATTTTTGACAGCCATTTTGAAATTAAGGCATTTTTTTGTCGATGATTTTTTAAGAGAGGGTGTTCTTTTTCACGTTGCCCCTCCTTGCCTTGAAGATCTTTTAGCATTCCTGAACAGAGACACTTGGCCGTTAACTTCAATTTTAACAAACAAACTTGTTCTCACATCAGAATCTATTTATCACCACGAACTTCCAGTCAGAGCTAACAGGTATATCCACTGTCGTACGAGCAAAATTTGTTGGGTGTCTTCTAAATACAAAAGAGTAAAGTTTCCAGTTGATACTTACATCCAATTCTTCACAATTATGTACGTCCTACTAAAACCGATCGGTTTCCATATCAAACGTTTGCTTCTTCCCATCTAAGGTAAGCACATTACTTTACCAAACTTTTTTTTGACTATTTCGAAAGTTAATGAACTTCCATGGAATTTTGACTATGCGCTGCTTCTTTTTACCTTTTCAAACATGTAGCAAGCAAGTTGTTGGAGTTCCAAAAACAAGTATTTTGGGAGCTAGACCGTAACTTACTCTTCGAAAAAGTGTATCTACTTAAGACTTGAAAGTGCACTTTTTTATTTTGCGTAACTTCCGATACAGCACAAGTAAAAATTTTACTACTTCTTTTTGGGTACATTTTTAATAGATTGTTCTGTATCGGTTTCTGAACTTTTTCCATATAGGCACGCCTAGATAGCAGGTGCTTTCTCAAAGCCAGGACCGTTAGTACATCTTTCGGAAATGTCAGACAGAAACCGAACATGTCAACCTGGAACGGCAACACCTTACCCCGATGTTCAGCCAGAGCCTACTATTTGGCAAACGCCCTTTTCAGGGCGGGGCGATGTACCCGTGTCCGGGCACTCCGTCAACAAGTTTCGAAGGCCAGCAGTCTTGCATCTGAACATCGAAGGCCTCACTGTAAGCAAGATGTATGTGCTTTATTATGTCGCCATGCAGTAGGCCTATAAGGCACTCGTCATCCATCTTCAGGAGACCCACTGCACTTGTGCACATAAGCTAACAATATCAGGCTTTGCACCAGCTGGGTTCTTTAAGAAGAAATCATGGCCTTGCAACGTTTGTCCCTGACCGGCTAAAATGGACCTTTGCTGATCAGTCTCCAGCTACATCGGAGAGTGAGTGGTTGTGCGTGGACGTTGATGGTTATAGAATCGTCAATGTCTACAAACCTCTACCTACGCGACCGCAAGCGTCTGATCTCTCAGTGTTCCCTCACACCGTTCTTTATGCTGGCGATTTTAATTGTCCACATGTCAACTGGGGTTATAGAACCAACAGTGCCGAAGGAGACTGCCTTATTGCTTGGTCAAACCTTAACGGCCTTGTCCCTCTCCACGACCCAAAAGACGTTGCCACTTTTCATTCTGGCCGCTGGAACACTGGCATTAACCCTGATCTGACATTTGTCAGTGTTGGTCCAGAAAACCGTGTATCTGACAGACGCATCTTAGGGAATTCCTCTAGGTCACAACATCGACCCTGACTTATTGTTCCACCAAGACTTGCTCCGCCTGTTCTGAGCAAACCTGTTAAGCAATGGAACTTCCGCAAGGCAAGCTGGAGCCACAACAATACATTGACAAACAAACTTCCCAAAAGCTAAAATTCTATCCCATGCGGTTGCGGAAATAACCACATACCGTGTTGGGATGCTAAGTGCGAGAACCTCCACCGTACATTTCTGCAGTCGCCTGAAGGAAGCAAATCTTAACGGGACTGCCACTGTCCTGCTCCTCAGGCTCGACAAAAAACGCTGAGATCAATGGTCCGAGACAGTTCAGACTGTCGACTTTTTGCACTCTAGCCAAAAAGCAGGGAGTATATTGAACAACCTAACTGGTAGATCACGGCGCTCCCCTCGTCACTGTGCCGTCTCAGCTAACGCTATTGCGTCCCAGCTGATTAGAAACGGCAGATACAAGGGTAGTGACTGTGAGCCATCTTGCAAGAAGTGTCAGATGTTTAAAGGGCCACTCCAACAAGTCCAGTGGACATCTCTGAAAGTTTTATTTCTCAGGTATTCGCTGCTACCCCTCAAACACCTGAAACCAGGAAAAGCTCCAGGCCCACATTCTATTTACTGGGAGCTAATAACCCACGCTGGAGTTGCACTGAAGTCCTGGTTTTGTGGCTTCCTTTCTTCCTGGCTGCGCCACCTTTAAATTCCAAAAGTCTGGACAAGAGCACTGGTAGTGGCGATTCTTAAACCCAAGAAGCCTGTGGAGGACCCCAAAAGCTATCATTCCATATCCTTGCTTTGCGTCCGATACAAGATCCTCGAGAGGCTCATACACGCTCGTGTTGAGCCGATTGTTGACCCACATTTCCCTAGGGAGCAGGCTGGGTTCCGACGGGGAAGGTCAACCGTTGATCAGACTGTTTTGCTTACTCGAAACGTCGAGTATTCGTTTGAGGCCAAGAAGGCTGGTGCCGTGTTTGTCGATCTGACAGCTGCTTACGACACTGTCTGGCAACGTGGCTTTACCTGCAAGTTGCTAAGGCTTCTACCGAAAAAGCACATGATCCGGATGATCATGGAACCTGTCCGGAATAAAAGCTTCACACTCACTACTGGTGATAGCAAGCAAAGCAGGTTAAGACGTTTGTGAAACGGCCTCCCACAGGGATCGGTCTTGGCCTCCGTCCTTTTGCAGCATCTACACATACGATCTGCCTTTCATGACTTCTCAAAAGTAGGCATCTGTTGATGACTTAGCATTGCTGTATGCTTCTCGAGATTAAAAGACTCTGGAGAACACTCTAAGCCAAGACATGACTACACTTTCAGCTTATCTCCAGACTTGGAGGCTAAAGCTCAGCAAAAAGAAAACGGTAACGACTGCCTTTCATCTTAACAACAGAGAGGCCAAGCGTGGGCTTAATGTTTACAACAATGGCAACATATTGTCACCATGTCCAGTCCCAACGATCTTGGGGTAAAGCTGGATAGGTCGCTCACTTTCCGTTACCACCTCGAGGCTTTTCGCAAAAAACTCTCCACCCGAGTTGCGCTGTTGAGGCGACTTGCCGGATCCGGATGGGGTGCAGGTGGCAAGACATTGCGTATCTCTGCTCTTTCCTTGGTCAACTCCACCGCTGAGTACTGCGCACCAGTTTGGTGTCGTATTCCGCATACTCACCTCATTGACAGCATTCTCAATGATGCTTTGTGCATTGTCACTGGATGTTTGAGTCCCACACCAACAGAGAACTTGACTGTCCTGCCAGGCATCCATCCATCTGAGCTCCGCCGATTAGGAGTGACACTCTCCTTGGCGAATCGTGCTATCCATGATCTCGACCATGTACTGCACGGACAGCAGGATGCGGACCTGGGGAGACTTATCAAGACGCCCATTTGTACGTGGTGCGTGAAAACTATTAGCTAGTTTGTCTAACCTGGAGATCCGCGTGAAGCAGTGGACGAAACATAAATGGAGCGAGGACGATTTGGAGAGTACTTCAATGGTCTGTGCTTTCATTCCCAGGGTCAGTTTCAGGCCACTTGGAACAAGTCTGCCCAGAACATTTTGGGTAAGGCTCAAGTATTTGACTGGGCCATATCTTCTCACCTCCTTCCCCTTAATGACCCTGAAATACCCACTCTTCTTTATCGCTCCTCTGGCAGTCGCTCCTCTTCAGACATCTCCTTTGATCCCTCTTCTTTTGCCCTTTCTTGCTCCTGGGAGGTGCTTCTGTACCTGGGTTCTGA
Source organism: Trididemnum clinides (assembly GCA_963675345.1). Lineage (NCBI taxonomy): Eukaryota > Metazoa > Chordata > Ascidiacea > Aplousobranchia > Didemnidae > Trididemnum > Trididemnum clinides. Next base: position 23,952,798 of record OY776285.1, on the reverse strand, counting down.
ACATCTACGAATTATTCTATCCGTCCCTCTCTCTGGTCTTTCGCCCCAACGAGCGTCCCCCTTCCTTTAATTTTCAGAAAGCTCGCTGAGATGACTTTGTCTCCTACTTTGACTCTCACTGCCCCTCCGCAGAGAAATACTCGTCTATTTCTCTTTCCTCTGCTACTGCTCTCTTTGCCTTTCTGGGATTGAATGCAGCCAAATCTTCCATTCCTTTCGGCCGCATCAAACGCCATCCTAAATCCTGGTGGTTTGCTAAAGTGGAAGAAGCGGTTAGTGAAAGACGCAAGGCTTTCGCTGCCGCTCACAGAAGTGATGAAGATCGCCAGGCTTACATCTCCGCTTCTTGATGCGCCTCGTTAGTCATCGCCAAGGCCAAGGATGAGGTATGGCAGACGACTTGCTCTTCTCTTTCACCTAGGTCTAACCCTAAATCTATGCACTTTCTCCTTTGCTCTATTGCTGGCTCATCTTTCTCGTCTTCCTCCTCTACTAGCTTTCTTAACTGTTCTTCTCCCAGGGAATCGGCTTCGGTCTATGCCGCTTACCTGCCATCTCACTTTTCTGTTTCTCAGCCAAAGGCTCTGCGTAGCACAACTAGAGGTTACCTCTATGAGCTCCTCCAATGCACGTGCCCTGAGGAGTCTCACTTGTCTTTTTGCTCTTCTTTCTCTCCCGCTGAATTTCATGCGGCTGCCTCCAACCTCTCCTCGTCCACTGCCACTGGCCCAGAGTGGTTGCCTATCCCATGCTAAAGCACCTTCTGGCATGGATTTTTTTTTCACATCTTCAATCTCTCCTGGTCTTTGCATTCCTTTCTGTCCATCTGGAAGACAACTTCTATTATTCCCACACACAAGATGGGAAAGCCTCTCGACTCTTCTGTTTCCTTCCGGCCTATCTCTCCCACCTCCTGCGTATCAAAGCTGTTTGAACGCATCATTCTATCTCGTCTTCTCTTTTTTCTGGAATCTAATTCCATTCTCTCTCCCCGCCAGGCCGGTTTCCGCCCTGAACGGTCTACACTCGATCAAATTCTGTACCTTTCTCAGTCCATTTCGGATAGGTTTTACAAACCCAGGCCGGGATATCGAACGATCCTCTCTAGTATCAATTTTTCCAAGGCCCTTGACTCGGTCTGGAATCCCTTTCTTTTCCACAAACTTATTTCGGCTGGCCTCCCTCCTTGCTTTGCTCGTTGGACTCAATCTTTTCTTTCTGATAGGCGCGCTTGTGTAGTTTATCAAAATCACAAAAGTCGTTCCTTTCGAGTCCGTCGAGGTGTTCCGCAGGGATCCGTTCTTGGCCCTGTTCTTTTTTCTCTATTCATTAATGATCTTCCGACCTTTCTGTCTTCTTCCATCAGCTGCTCTCTTTACGCTGACGATCTGGCCATCCTCCCCCTCGATCCCTACTGCGGTGGAGGCCACACTTGGAGCTCTGTTTCGATTGGAGCGCTGGTCTGAGTACTGGTGTCTACCTCTCAATCCAAGCAAATGTGAGGCCTCCTTCTTTTTAGTGGATTTCCACCAAGCTAACCTCCAGCTCAATCTCCTCCTGCTCGGCTCCCACCTTCGTTTCAATCCCACTCCAACTTTTCTTGGGGTCACCTTCGACTACACTCTTTCCTTTTCTAAACATGCATCTTCGCTGAAGGCCAAGCTCTTCCCACGTCTCAAGGCCTTACGCTGTATCTCTGCTTCCTCATGGGGTCCTTCTAAGGAGTCCTTCTCTCTTCTGTACAAATCTTTTCTTCGTCCCCTTCTCACTCACGCTTCACCCGAATTGGTAATCTTACCAAATTGGAACCCCTCCACCGAGCGGCCAGTCGCGCCATCACCGGCCGCCTCTCGTCCTCCCATATCCCTCTACTACTCACCGAGGCTTCTTTACCTCTCCTACGAGTCACCCTGACTCATTTCACTCTTTTATCTTATGAGCGGGCTCTTCGTCTCTCAACCTCCTTTCCTATTTCAGGTTTGGCCAGACTTGGAGTGAAAGCAAGACTCTACAGATTTCCTGGAGAGCTTTTGCGTCTACTCACCCGCTCATGCTTCCTTCTACTTCTTCTAGGGAGGCTCTTGTTGCCTGCCCTCCCTTTCCTCCTTGGAATTTGCTTTTGTTCATCGTGGAGTCCACCCTTTTCTCTCCATGCTCTCGCTCTGATTCCCTCTCTCTAGCCAAGGTGCGGATCTCGTTCACCTTGACTCTTTCCCACCTCATGATCTGGTGCTCTAGACAGACGGCTCTGTTCCTTTTCCTTTTGGCAAGGGCGGCTTTGGCGTTCTTGCCAACTGCTCTCTCTGTGGCACTGAGGCCACTTTTTCCTTTTCGGCAGGCCCAGTATGCTCAAGTTTTTCGGCTGAAACCTGCGCCATTCTGCACGCTCTTTGATGGTCTCGGCAGCACCAGTAAGTTTACCATTTTTCTTCTCGTCTCCTGCTGTGTGCTCTTGTTCTGTCCTCGCCACCCTGTCCTCTCTTCCATCTTTCCTCTTATCTCAAGCTCTATGGCAGATTTGGCAGGAACTGTGTTCTTTCTCCTCCTGTTTTATCCAGATACAATGGGTCCTCGGACACTCGTTTATCTCGGGGAACAACACGGCTGATGAGCTAGCCAGACGGGGAGCGCTACTTAGGTCCTCCTCAATCCCTTGTAGTCTCTCTCCTCTTATCTCTCGTATCCACTCTTCTCTTTTCTCGGACTGGAGGCGTACTGCCTCATTGAAGTATTTTGACACACAGGTTTCCTCGATTTCCACTGAAAAACTTGTGCTCCCTCGTCATGCTTGCTGTGTCCTCTCTCGTCTTCGCTGCAACGGACACAGCCTTCTTTTAGGTTCTTATGTATCTAGGATTGCCAGAATCAAGAATCTTTCCTGCAGCGCCTATGGACACTCGTCCCAGGACATCTCTCATCTCATTCTGCACTGTCCAGCTACGGATTCTTTGCGCCGCTTACTCTTTGGCGACTCTCTGTCTATTTACGACCTCTGGTCCAGACACTGGCGAGTTGCCCGGCTTCTGGGGCTCCATGGTCGTCCGCCACGCCCCCATCTCTCGGAAGGAGTCTGGTAACCAACAGCAACAATAACAATAACAACAGAACAAAAAATTTTTCCAAATTTGTTGTAGACCTGTTTCTTTTGTGCAGAGGATCAAGCAGAGAAAGAGTAAAAATCATCTTTAAAAGTCTTTTTTGTTACAAGAAGGGAATCGAAACCAGGCCTACCAACGGCAAAGCGAACGATCTAAACAATACACGACCACGCTAAATAATTTCTTTAAATTGAGCCAATAGCCTTGGAATCCAAGAGCTATGCCATAATCCAGACTGCATGGAGCAATACCAAGCAGTCTTTATAAGTTTACCAATGCGGACAGGCCAGGTTTGATTTATAAAGTCTCATCGGGTCACTACGTCACGAAAACAGTATTTGCTATTTTCACGTGAAATATTCACTGTTTGCCAGTTCACATCAAATTGAAGTTCACATCAAATTAATTTCACTTCTCTGTTTGATATGTCATTAGGAGGCAGGAACTTCTGAAATTCTATGTTAGATGAACAGCACTTAACTACATTAGTGAATTGAACCGACTTATCGCTAGGCATGGACAAAGTCTTTAAAAGCAGGACTATGTTTATACTGGACAATCTAACCAACAGTGCAACCAAGGCTACCTGCATTCGTCCGAATTCATTACGATTGATTTTTTATCGATTTATGAATCAAATCACTAATTTCCTGAAAGAAGAGTATAATGATTAGCATTATTGGATCAAAGCAAGTTTAACATATTGCATAGGTATTTGAAATCTTGTTTAGCAAATTGCTCGTTACCAACACAGTAGCAAAACAAATAAACCGGTCGCGGGTTATTGACATGTTATAGTAGCCAGTATGATATTGGTGATTGCTTTTGATAATTTTTCTGTTCATCTTAATCACACTAAGAAAAACAAATAGAAACAAGCTCAATATTTTGAGATTTTTTTCGCATAACGTGGAAATAATTTTTTTTTACCTGTAACCTGCCCATTGCTTTGTAGAGCCTGATAAAGAAGATGAATTCGAAGAAAGTAAGATCTGCAAAATAGTTGTGTAGGCATTTGATTCGTGAATAACGACATTAAAAAATATTGCTAAAAGAAGAGATTGTTTCAAAAAGTGAGTTCGAAAGGATCAGGTGCGGAAAACCTTATAATGGGAGGCGAAACTACAGAAAGGTACCGCTCTCTACTATATGGGGCAACACGATTTACGAAATTATTCACGAAGAAAATTGATTTAGGTTGAAGAACGGTTTGAAGAACACATTTAAAACGGTAGTGACGCTTTCTATTTACATTTGACACTTTTCGCGGTCGGTCTGAGAGCCACAAACTTTAAACACGTCACTGCCTGCAGTAATGTCTAAAAATCAATTATTTTGTACTTTCACTTAAAATGACAATTTTTAAGGCACTTACAAAAGGAAAGAGCTTGGAAGTGTTTATTGTCAAGGATGCAACCTAAGGGGAAACATGCTAAAGCCCCTCTGCTGTTAAACGGCTAAACCTACAACTACAAAAACCATGTCTTTAAGAATATTGATTTTCTTGTCATTTATTTTTCTTCAACAAGGTAACAACTGAACCAAACTTTAACCTTGAACTTCAGCATTGCCTTGAACCTGTTGAGTGTACGAATAATGATTACTTCTTTGCGTTTGCTGATGAATAGCTGCACATACACAAAAAAAGTCGAGATTGTTTATAATGATATCAAGTTTTTCAATATCAAGCAGCCCTTCCCTTCTTTGTATGACACTTTCCTACAGTTAGCAGACTTTTTTGAAAGCACCAAAAAAATTACTAAAGCCCATAATCCACTAACAATTTTTATTGCTTTTTCTAATTAAACTTCAACCAAAAACCCTATGAAAATGCAAACACTATAACTTGCTTTTAACTAATTGTACTTTATTAAATCAAAATAAGTTAACTGAATAAAACAGTTATTCTCGACCGCTGTGCAGTGAAATTCTAAAAGTGTACCGCCAAATTTTAGATATATAGTTTAAAATTATTATCATAAGCTATTTTACGCAGTGTATTTTAGGCAAATAAATAATTTTTAAACTTATCTTTTTCTATGTGTGCTGCCAAATTTTGAAATCGTTAAAAGTGTGCCGCAACAAAAAAAAGGTTGACAATCACTGGAATGAAGTATTGATTAGATCATAAAGATCATTAAAGTCACAAAATATAACTTAAAATCAGCGTTGAGGAAATATAGCCCGACCTCTTAACGTGATATCACTAAAAGCAATATCCGGAAAAATTCCAAAATTTATTGCTTTTTATAGGTTTTCGGCGAATAGCAATCATGCCGGTCAAATAGCAAACGCCACAACACGATGAGGCTAATAATGAAAAGCCTGGATATTGTAAACCTTAAAAGACGAGAGCTAACGCCTAATGGATTTCTTCACAACTTTCCTTAAACTTGATATTTCGTTTAGATAAAAGGCAAAATAACAATTATTGTTCAATTTTTGGGAATCATTACAACTTCACACAAGCATAACTTCCTTTTTAACTGAAAAAAACCGAATGATCTTTTAAAATTAGCTATTTGAAAGCTCAGTTTATGATCAGGTTTGATAAAATAGGAATTGTTCTTTTCTTTTAAGTTCATGCTTTGTATTCAGCCATCACTTACGCCTCAACGACATGTAAGACTATGAGTGGCTACTGATTTGAAAAATGCTTGAAATATACCAATTTTAACGCTTATTCTTTATGATCATCTTGCATGGTGATTTTTGAGAGTTAACAATCAGTCTGGCCACAATTTGAAACTATCTGTCTCATCCAGGTTGTATAGTAGGTCGTAGCAGATTTAAAGGGATAGGGGTGAATTTCCAATCGCCTTTTAAGGCCATGCTTTCTTGTACTTAAAAAGTTTATGTTTAAAAGCTCACAGTAGTTTCAATCATAGGCTTACCTTCTAACACCAATTCAGGGCGAGCCTGGCGTCGATAGAAAGTTCAGTCCTTGCAACCCGCTATGCAATTATACGTTTTTGTTTAATTTTAAAAGTATTTCATGAATAAACTATATTGTTAATTGATAAATTTGTACGCATCCCTCTTAAAAGCAAATCAAAAGTTTACATACATCCTTCTCCTTAAAGCCAGGCTTTTGATTGTATGATTTGTTTTCTTCAGAAGCAAAAACAAACTACAGGTATAAACCTCCAATCCTGCTTTTTGGTCAAGTTTATTTTTTAAATTTGTTAAGTTTGCAATTATTTTGGTGTGAATACATGCATTATTCAATTCACGTAATAATCCTGTCAAATAAGTAGCATGTTTGTTATTAATTTGCATACACCATTTTAGCTATTTTGCTAATCTGGTGTTAGCCTGGGCCACTACAACGAGTAGACTGCTTGGCCCCGCCATCTGTCCGCCACATAAAAATGGAGGCATCCCGTTAAATGTCTTGCCCAAGCAGGGAAGCTCCAATATGATTTTTTTAAAGGCTTTTGGCATGTCTTGACTTGGGAAATGCACTCAAGGGCTTCTGACTGGGAAACAACCGCTCTAACCACTTCGCCATCACGCCGGCATCTCCCTCTATGAAATCATGGAAACATAGGTTAATGCGCCGCAAAACAATTCACATTTTAACGTTATTGCGCTTAGCTTCACCCCCTGGCGCTATGCTCAGCCCTTCTACAACAACATATATATTTCGTTATCGTAGCTAATAATAAACGCCTTTAAACTTCAAATCGCTTTAATTACAATACGTCATTCTAAATGTATATACAAATAGTTTTGTTACTCGCTGATCCAAAAAAGAGGCGGTGACAAAAATTGCTTAATTGCTTGAGTGGCTATTATAAAAAGCACGACTTATTATATTAGAGCAGGGGCTCTTTACCTGGACTCCACGGACCCCTTAAAGGTTCACAAACGCTTGGTGAATTTTGTTTTCGCTAAAAACAATTGATTTGCTTGATGGTTTGTTAAACTGTTGATGATGTTTTTCGATGGTCTGCATCATTAAGTTATGACAGTGGCTGGCGAATTATAGGTTGCGATCCTAAGCAGGGCCACCTAAAGAATTAAAAATTGGAACTCCCCTCCCACCAAAAAAAGTTTTCATGTGTATCCATCAAAGATAGATGGCTAATCTGCAACTTACAAACATTGATTCCCAAAAAGCGGCCTATCCGTCCATCTGTCAACGAACATTCGTTATGGCGTCTTCCAAAAAATTTAGGATGCAGTACGCAGAGCTGACAGCGTTTTAAAGGGTTTCCTGACTGCAAGAAAAATTGAAAACTACTGTGTTAAAGCACGCCGAAACAATCTCAATACTATACTCATATGGAGTTACCATAGCTAGCCTCCTTTATGAAGGTTTGCATTTTTAAGTATAGTAAGCCTTGGAAAAAACATTTTCCATTTGATCTACCATCTACATGTTTTATTATTTTGCAAATTGTTGTGTAATTAAAAGCACCAGTTATAGTAGTTACAATAAACAATGCTTTGATTTTATTCATGCGATAAGGAGCATATGGAGATGTGGAACAAAAATTTAAGAATGAGGAGTGCAGGTTAATTCTATTGGCATTAAGTTGGCTTTGACTTAAAACACCAGAAACAAGAAAAGCTGTTTGATAAGTCTAGGCGCGCAACCAGACTTTGCATGGCGGAGAAGTAATGCGAATCAGTGCAAATTTTACCTCAAAATAAAAGCAGGCCAAGAAAATAGTTCTTATGCAGCAGGGTCTCAAAATTTATAAACGTTTTGGGGCTAACTGCAGTATGGTTTTTGTAAATGGGAAAAAATTCTGTATCGTGATTTTTGTTTATATTTTAGCTGGTGTTGCAGTGAGGAACCGCTATACTGGCCGTTTCACTGCTGCTTCTATTTGGGAGATCCTGTCTCTAATTGTGTTGCTCGCCAGAGATCCTCGACGCACGAGCACACACCAACTTGCAGAACATGAAGACTGTATTAAAGGAGAACAGAAAATTTTGTTTACAAATTAGCTGCACCACACGCATCAATTGCGATACGCTAGGCGTATCTGGCTCTAGTTGTTACAAGATATTAAAGACTACTGAGAAATCTCCTAAATACAATTCATGCAAATAAAGATATAAGCGAATGCGGAATAAGAGTATATTATCAAATAGGGCTACCATTAGCTGACAATTCAAGCAGTTTATTGTTTCCCAGTTGATTTAAGACAAGCGCTTTCGAAATACATAAACAACTTGCCACTAGCATTAGTTCGTGATAAAATATTAGATTTCTATTCGCTACCACCCCATACTAAACACTGCCAAAGTAGAGTGAGCTCATAAACAGTCAATAGGCCTATTTATATCCACAGATAAATATGAGATCAATCAACGAAATCGTCACATAACCATTAACAAGAAACGAGAATAACAGACGTTAAGTAAAGAGAAAACAACTTTGGCGTATTAATTTATAAATAATTCACTGTACCAAACTTACGGTTTTTCCATTAAGGGTCGAACGTAATAAAAAACAATTTGGGAAATATAAAAAACAATTCATTAGTCATCACACACTACAAAACATCCCTATTCCTCACTTATTACAAATGACAATCTATTAAATGAGGCGGCAAACACAACAGCTTAAAAGGCGAAAGCTTCCGAACAACCATGACATCAAGAACATTAACAGTCACTTTACTAAAGGCACAAAAACAACTAAACCAATGACAGGGCACATAAATCACGTTAACAGCTATAAACTTATATCTTAGCTGGATAGCTGGAGACCAAGGCAGCTAACATTACTGAGTTGAATATATTTTTGGCAGCCAAGCGAGGAAATAAAAAAACAGCGCAACACGATCCACGTTGCGATTTTTTAAACTTTCGTATTTGTGTTCGTCAAAATAATGGGCCTTACACGTACCTGCTTTGGTTTAGTGTGGTATTCCGTACTTTGTTTATGTTAAACATTGGAGATTTAAACAATCTATTTGCAAACTGACCAATAATAGCTTTTATAGCTATTCGTTACATTTTGCAAAATATTTCATCCCCTCACCAAAAATTTCTGGACGGCCCACCGAGAGTTGGTGCGTGGCTTGCTATTGGTCGTGGTAGATAAAAGTTCTTATTCTATGAGAAGTATTGAGCACTTTCTCAACTTCATTTTTACTTAGAGTAGCGATAGACAGTAAATCATGAACGCTCTGCCCTCATTATAAAATATTGAAAACTAAAATGATTTATTAGCCTACCAGGCTTACTTTATCCATATTATTTTAGATGCTTTGAAAATTGCTTGCATGCATGTATGGAACATTCGCAATATGATACTTTTTGCTATGCAACTGCCTATCTCTACTAAAATCAAAAACAAAATGATGTAATTCCTGAAAATATTGCTATACCGTACAACCAACTACATTGCCACAAGACCCGGCTAAGCACATGGCTACGATGACCACATTGAGAGGCTGCATTAATCTGCAATTCGTTGATTAATTTATGGAGTCATCTTGCATTACTAAGCCTATTACTGACTTCTCGCCAAATTTTGTTGTTGTTGTGATTACCCCTCTTTTTCCTCAGGATGGAGGTGCGGCACGAACGGCAGTTCAGGTTCATGCTGTCAACCTAATTGAAATTAGGCTAGAGGAAAGATGGCAGCCCATTTTGAACCAGTCATGAGTAACTGGTAGCCCCACCACCAACAAGGAGGACTACCACTGGTGGGTACCCAAGAGTCACCTTTTACTACATGCTGGGTTAACAACTTCACAATATTATTGTAACCCGGACAAGTACAGGCAGGCCACTTGTCTGCCACATAAAGGTAGTGGCATCCCGTTAAGTGCCTTGCCAAAAGATACAACACGCAAGCTTGCCGGCTCGTTCTTCACACTATCCCATTTTTATGCTGAGCGCCAAGCAGGGAGGCTAAATTTTTTTCGGTATGTTTAATTTTAAAAGTAAAAAGTTATGAACATGAATTACAGCGCCCTGTGAAATAATTCCGGAGAATCAAATCCTGCGAATTGACATTACAGTTGTATTTGCAACACGGTGATCAAATTATTATGCTTAATCTTAGACAGAGATACCAATAGCTAGTGGGGAGGAAGGGGGCTGTATTCCCTTCTAAGTTTTCAGTGTTATAATAAAATTAATTAGAAATATTTTTGTTTATTTGCAGAAGAGCGGCCAAAAAGTCTATTTTTTTAGCGAGAGGAAGTTTGGTGGCACCAGCGTAGAATCTGAGCCTATGTTACGACAGCATAGGAATGCACTATGAAACAAAGAACAGCTATATTCGGAGCGAGCAAGTGATGGCATCACAAAAGCCTTTTATTCTAATCATAGATCAAAGCTTTTGTTGCTGATATTGCGATTTAGGTTTTAAATCACACAATGGTCTATATGACGCTCACCTATCAATCCGCAAAAACTGCAACAAATCATGGCGACGCAACGATGCGAAGAATCGCATGTGCAGCAACATTTACGGAATTACGTAGCCGAATCGGTTTACATTTTACATGCGTTTGCATTAAAATTTTGCGTTAGCCACAAAAAATATAGAAATGCCCCATGGGTCTACTTTTGATTTACTTTGTAAATAGTGGCTATTTTTTATCTTTTTGCTAAAAACTGAACTTTGTTCTAAAATTTATTTTTATTCACTGTAACTTTTTTGTTATGCCTCAGTGACATAATACAACAATAAATGTTCCAGATTTTATGATTTGTTAGAAAAATGATTTTGGAGGAAAACTGTTGAAAAATTTGCGAATGCAGTTATGCAATTGGCCTGTGCTGGAATATCCAGGCTATACATTTGTTGGGTCAATCTCTTTTTTTAATAGTTGGTTTTTGAGGCAAAATTTTGAAAATAAAACTATTTGACACGTGTTCTTGTGTCTCTATGACATTTTCATGATGTCAAGTCACTTTTGTTAGTAGTAGAATAGGCAGGATTTAATTGATGGTCTGCATGCTTTGAGATAAAATTGTCGCCCTTTTAAGAGAGAGATTTATGAGGTTTTGCGTGTCTCATAACACTTATAAACAACACTGGAATACCCAGAAAATAAATCAATCTTCGACACAGGCGAAAGCCAGAAAGTAAGAATAAGTAGTATGCTATCAAATCAAGGTGTTCCCTGACTTTAGTAGTTTGGAGAAAACATAACAATAAACAGTTTAAGGCCTGCTCATAACTTCATATATTCGGCTTCATTGTTTGGTCTGATCCTTAAGCGAGTGGACAAAGTTTAGAAAAAAACAAAAATCTTTGCAAATTTTTCAAAATCTTCGATAAATAAAATTAATTTGCAAGATCATGAACTTTTGAAACGTTTTTTTCCATTAGCGGCGTAGCTAGGGTCCGCCGTAAGACTAGGAAAATATGGAATGGGAGAATTTTATTTTAGAACCTAAATACTCCAGTGACGAAGTTTATCTAAAGTTATGCCAATTGATCTGTGTTTTTAAAGTATTTTAGGAAAAATACCCGTTCTGGTTTGCATGAAATGATTTTTAGACAATTTTGTGCTAAGTTATTTGTCAAATTAATGTATTGCCAAATATATTATATTATATTGCCTAAAAGGAAAAGTTGCAACACTCATTCCTAATTCTTATCTCGGTACTTTAGTCTAAACATTTTTTACTTAAAATAATATAAATATTGGTTGAGGCCAAACGCAGAGCGCCGGCACCGCTTATCCTCTCTGTCTCACCCAGCAAAAGTCTAGTCACACAAGGCTATGTCCTATTGCTCAAATGTTTTCAACTCTATTCTTACGACAACAAGCCATTTTTGTCATTGTTTTTAAGATAATACTGAACTGATGCTAACAAAGTTTACTTTATGAAATCTACTACTTGTTGTGGAGCGCATTATTGGGCTGATCAAAATTATTTTTCGGTGATTTGTAACACAGATTAACAACGTTTTGTACGCTTTTCAAAAATTTCATGTGACAACACCATAGATTACTTGCTTTGTAGCAACATTTTATAGTTATCGCTGTGAACCGACTCTCTGCAGTTAAAACTTGGAAACGTTTAGATCGATTAATTTATGTATGAGTGCTCTACAAGGAAATTTAATAAACGCATTTCCTCTTGTAAATATCGTTAGGTTACGCTTTACAGATACTAGATACTAGTGGCATAACTAGAGCGCGAGGGCCTGCATGCTTAAAGTTAGAGATTCATAATAGATTTTCAAGATTTGACAACTACGAGTATTTACTGAGGTCAATGGAATTTTGAAACCTCCGTTTTGCAGTTAATTCAGAGGTTGATTCCTACGCTACAGTTAGATAGTGACTAAAAATTATATATGCACAGCTTTAGTTTTGCCAATTTAAAGCTAATTTGGTGATGCAGCTTATGTTGCAAGAATACATTGCCGTGGGGTTCTTTGGACCATTCCCTCAAGCCAACGGCTTCACGTTCCCAACCTACATCTACTGTTTGAAACATTCAATGTTTGTTGAGCCAAGATTTGATTCAACTTTTAAATAGTAACGAGTTTCATTGATCCGCAGTGTAGCAGAAGCGACAGACAGTTGCATAATTTGGTCGTGGGAGGAAGTTTTTCAACTACCCATGCTCAAAAGACGGGTTACCTTGCATAGCTCCACATGCTTTACTTTCTGAGAGAAATTTTAGAAAGGAAAAACGGTTTTTCGATGCAGAGTATTTTGATTTCTATCCTTTTTTTAAATATCATGCTTCAAAAGATGATGTTTTTGCTTTCTCTACGTATAGTTTCCAACATTAAATGCCGATAAAGCATTTACAAAATCCGGTTTTAACATATGAAAGAAGGTTTGAGAGAAACTTCGCCAACATGTAAAATGCTGCAATCATGTCAGCAGCCAAAGGTTTTCGGTAAAGTGCCAATCATGTAGTTTGCTGGTTGTAGTTCGGTAGCAATGCAATTAAGCAGAAAATATAAGGAAAGACTTGCAGCAAGCAGACCAGATAAACAGAGTAAAGTTAATTTTAATAAAAGGTTTACGCGTCATATGAACAGATTAAAGAAGCTTACTAAAAAGGGATTTTTCATTTGGGGACTAGAAGGAGAAAGTGCACAAAACCAGCTAAAAACATTAGGTCTTTGTGGTAAGTTATTTGAATGCATTTTAAAATAAACCAGGCCTTTGTGCTTATTGGATGCTTTGCTATTATTGTTCCACATTGCCTATTTATTTATTTTCTAGCTTAGAAGAATAAACTAGGACACAACAAACTCAAAATTTTTCATTTTGATTGCCCATAAATTGGAATTGTGCTTGGCAGGCCTAGTACAAACTCGATGAATATTTTTAGTGATCGATTTTTATGTAGCGTCAACATTAGCTCAAAAACTAACCTCCCTAAATTTAAGGCTATCTCCGCCAATTTGCTTAATTGCTTGGCCACAAGCGAACTTTGCTATATGGCCGCAAACAACACTATAAACTCTGACAAGGTCAGGGCTGAGCAAAGTGATGGAAAATGTTGCTTTAATAGTCTCGCTTACGTCATAGGCAATGTGTGCGTCAGAACTCGGAAAAAACCGCTGTTATTAAAGGTGTTCTTGTAGAAAAAATGCAAGCATTCAAAATGTGTTATCGTGACTGTGCTCTGTGCAACGAAGCTGTATTGCTAACTTTAGTCGTGACCAACCAACCTGCGAATTCATCTTTGAAAAAATTTAATTATACCCGAAGAAAAAATTATAGTTTTTATAAAACTTAATATTATTTTTCGTTGTCCGAGACGTGGTTAATATTCTTAATAACAAGAGATTATATAACGATGTGGTAGCATCGATCAAACGCGTAGAAAGCAAGTAGTTTTTTTGCCAATTCATTAAAGTTACGTTTTAGTGTGGTTGTGTCAATTTGTAAAGCAAATATGTGGTGTTTCTCGGTTAACCGAAGTATCTGACAAGATTTGTTGATGTTCATCATGCTGGATGTCTGCTTACAGAATGTGTATGAAACAACACAAGCATTCTCTGAGCCATCTTGAGCAATATTGAAAACAAGATTTTACATAGTGGGGCATAGAATTTGATTTTTTCCTTTAAAACGAAGTCACATTGAAAGTTAATCAGCTCCAATTGTAACTTCTTAAGAGCTCTTTTTAAGTTTTATGTCAAGCGACATAAAAAAACATCAAGCAAACGTTGATATTTTTAAAACAGAAAACCGACGGCAGAATATTATGAGCAAGTTGTCTTATTGTTTGCTGTATTTATTCAAATGTTGAGGAGCCTCTTTCATTGTCGACATCCAGAGTGGAAAAATGTAGAATTATTTCGCACCTGAAATTCATGAGACTCCACGATTTAAGAAAATAAATTTCAAGATAGATAATTAACTTTATACCAATGGTGTTTGTCTTTGCTCTTTGTATTTCAATATTTGTAATCCATTTTACGGTTTAGCTGTTGTCTTCATCCAAAATTTCCAACTTGAAATTTGCATAAATCCCTACGAAACCATAAAATAATTCTAAAAAACCGCAATTTCTGCGCAAAAATTCCCAAGGATCTAAATTACATGAGCACATAAAATATTGCAGGTTTATCTCAAAAAAAATCTAGTCAAATTTTCTTTCTTTTTTCCCAAAAATTTCTTTTGCCGAATGGATAACAGAAATTATCAGCTCTTCAACCAAAAAATAATAGAAAATTCTGTTAAAACTTACGAGCAAAACTGTTAGTAGAATCAATCAAAAAAAAGCTCACAGTTTATTGAAATGAATTGAGTTCACTAATAAATATCACCATCAGTGTTCTGCAAAGCAACTATTCTACGTATCAACAATTGCTTGCGTGAAAATAAAGGGACTGGCTCACAAAACGAACTAACGGCAACAAAAACATTCTCCACACTTAAAGCTAATGTACCTCAAAAAACTAACCAGTTCTGACTTTCAGGCTGATCACAATAAAATGTCTGCCTCAAAATGACAAAATTACAAAGTTTGATCTCAAAAATTCTAACATTGTTTTCCAACAGTTTTTAAAAAATCGAAATATCCAAGATCGTGTGATAAAATAAAATAATAAAAAACCTTTTTATATGTCCTTACGATTCGCTTATGTTATGTCTTACATTTTGACACGGTCTATATCAATTGCATTTATTTACTGCATCATCAGCGGCTAAACGTTTGTGAAATGTAGCCTACCGGTTAAAAACGCTCAAAATTTTGGTGCCTGCATTTCTTAAAATTGCAATTTCTACAAAAAATAATTATTTTGATACATATTGTCTATTCTTTCTCGATTGCATGGATCTTTGGCATCATCCATCAAAATATTCGAAGACATTCATCTAAAAATGAAGTTTCTAACCATTTTAAAATGTAGTCAGTTCCAAGCAAAACACTTGGCAATAACCAAAGAAAAGAGGAGGGGGAATAAAGATTGTCTTGTTTAATCTTTTGCAACAAAATATTAGTGTCGAGCTACATATCATCTAAGTGTCGAAGCGATTTCCTTTGCAACTGGGTGAGGTTAACCCAGCTAGCTGATTTGGTATTCTTAACCACGACGTTATTAATGGTGGCCTTGCTATTGCAATAACTTATCTATGAGTGCTTCGCTTCGGGTTAGTTTGCTTTTTGCTTGGCTGCGTTTATACCAGGACCAAGCAACATGCACGGAGTCAGAGGCATTTGCTCACGCAAATTCGCTACAGTAACTAAAAGGCGTAAGTAGCGGTCCTAATAATTAATGGCTTAATCCTGAAAATACATATAAATCACCTTGGCTCTCCTTCACAACGTTGATATGTTTTCAAGCGCTTGCTAAATTTAATGGATAAATGTTTGTTTAGTTAAAGAACACTTATGGTGAAAACAGAACAAGTAAGGCATTGCTAGTAGGCGATAAACTTGAAAGACGTAATTAGCTATGAGTGGTTATAAACACCTGCCCATAATGTGTTTTTAATTGATTAATCGATTATGTTTAAAGGAACGTTAATTTTTGCTAAAAGTAATTTCGTAACATCTCACGCTGCATCAGGGTACAACAAGCGATTATTTATTTACGTGTTCTGTAAGCATGCTGAATTCTTTTACAAAGTAGTATTCCGTTACAATCTTAAATGACATTACAATGCTTACCACTATATAGCGAGAAGAGCAGCATCCAGCAAAATTATCCACTATCATTTTGATAGCAAATATATATAGCAAAGCTCATTGCTGACATTTGTAATGACAGACTCTTTGTATAATTACGAAACGCTAGTCTTCATTAAAAAATAGAAAGATCTGGATTAGGAGCAAAGTTAAAGAAAAGATCAAGATAAAAGAAAAATAACATCGCTTTGTAAAATTGGATTACGAGGAAACGTTTTTGCTTGAAAAGAGTTTAATAGGTGCCTATTGGAATAGGTAATATGACTTTAAGGAAAGGCATAACCTTTTTTTGGCTATGGCCGCATTTAAGCAAATAGCGCAGCCAAAGAACCTAATGCCACAAATATAAATACAAAAACGGGCCCACCAAATCGTCAAATAGGCCTAACAATACAAACCTTAGCAAATCGCTAGCCTCTTTCATTACAATACACACGTTATTTATTATTTTGTCAAAACGATCATTGTTTGGGCGCTGCCATTATTTTTGACTATGCCTCACCCTCACGTACAGCTTTAAAAAGTAGGAATAATAGTTTGTGACATCATTCTTCTGTTTTGAGTACTACCAGTCTTGATTAATAGATCAAAATGATTACCATTACGTGTACAGGAACTATGACCTACATTTTTTACAACTTTTGGTTGCTGCTTTCACAAATGTTTGTACGGTGAAGCCGGCACAGCTGCCCTAATTAATAAGTTTTCACGTGGTTGGTGGGTTAGTTTACCCATCTTCTTTTTTGGGATGGATGTACGGTGCAAACGGCAATCCAGGTTCACGCCGTCAACCTAATTAAATTAGGCTAGGGACAAAAGTGGCAGCCCATTTTGAACCTGTCATGAAGGCAAATTACTGATCGGTAGTCCCACCACTAACAAGGCGGACTGCCATTGGTGGGTACCCAAGAGTCGCGTTTTACGACGTGCTGGATGAGCCGCTTTACAATTCTAACCCGGTGAAGCATGGCAACGCCACCTGTCTGCCACATAAAGATCGGGGAATCCCGTTAAGTGCCTTGCCCAAACATACAACAAGCAAGCTTGCCGGTATGTTTTTCACACTAACCCTTTTTTGTGTTGAGCGCCAAGCAGGAAAGCTGGAAATACCATTTTTTAAATTTTTTTGGTATGACTCGACTTGGGAAATGAACTCCAGGTCTACCGAGCGCAAAGCGGACGCTCTAACACTACACCATCGATTTTACTTGGCACAGGTGATGGCATATCATGCTGGGGTAAAATCGCACCATACTTAAAAGAGACATTTTTTTCTATTTTGCGTGATAATACCTTCATAGAGCTACCTGGATTAAATCTAAAAATTTTGAGAAAAGCAAGGACTCTTTTTACACCCCTGAGCATGTCCTAAGCCAGGGATGTCCAACCTGCGGCCCACTATCGAGTCATTAAAAAAAATTTTTGTGTAGCAAATTTATTAAGTAGTGAGCACAAGAGTCTTCATGTAATTTAATCAAAATACTTTATATGTAATAAATAAAATAATTAACATAAACAATTAAAAAACACTATAATTAAGATGAAATTTACGACTGAGCATGCATACTAAGTTTATAATATTGTCAATTTCTTAGTTCTGTTATTGTGGTCCCCAAAATATAATACACACTATGGATAAATATTACTCTGAAGGCCATCTTGTTAAAACTAAATTATCATCATTGGATTAATTACTAGAATAATTAATTATATTAATGGATTTTTTAATTTTCTTTGTTGTTGAAATAAATGCATTTTCAGTAAACTACGGCTCAGCATACCTATTGATGGTTAATTTCTTTTTCAGAGAACTATAATCTTAAATATTGAAAATTTTATATTCATATGGCGATGGAATCTATTACTAAAAAAAGAAAGATAGCAGAAGAAAAGAGGAAATTTAATATCCAATTGACGGAAAAATATTTTGTGCCCGAGTTATTTGGCAATATAATATGTCTTATATGTAATGATATGATTAGCGTATGCAAGGAATACAATATCAAACGTCATTATGCTATGAAGCATGAGCCAGAATATCAGATGTTTAATGAAGAAAGAAGAAAAACGAAAATTGAGGAATTGACAAAGGCAATTAGGTCACAACAAGCTAATCTTCAAAAATATGTTGTTAAAACTGGAACATGTACAAAAGTTAGTTACCTTACAGCTGAGAAATTTGCTAAGAAAGGAAAACCACTTGTTGATCGAGAATTAATAAAAGAATGGATTGTTATTGCTTTTAATAAGTACTGTCCCGACAAGGTGAATTTAGTAAAGGAAACATGTCTATCACATCAGACAATTGGTACAAGAATTGATGACTTGGGTGATAATATTGAAGGCACACTAAAGGACAATTTATCTGAATGCGTTCTTTACAGTTTAGCGTTGGATGAAAGTACTGATCAAAGTGATACTGTACAATTAGTTATTTTCATTAGAGGAATTGATGAAAATTTCAATATTATTGAAGAAATGTTGGACTTTTGTCAAATAAAGGGCAAAACAACAGGCAAGGACATATATGAGTTTGCTAATTTGTCATTAGATAAATTCAATATTGATAGGAAAAACATTTATTTAATTACAACTGATGGTGCTCCTGCCCTGACTGGTAAACACAATGGTTTTATTTCTTTATTCAAAGAATCTGTTGATCATGAGATTCTCAGATACCATTGCTTGATACATCAACAACAATTATGAGCTCAAAAGCTAAATATGAAACATTTGATGACTGATCTTGTCAAGGCTGTCAACTTCATCAGATCACGGGGTTTAAATCATGGCGAATTTAAAGCATTCTTGGACGAAGTTGGCAGTGGATATAAAGACGTAGTATATTTCTCAAAAGTTAGATGGCTCAGTCAAGCAGCAACCTTTAAAAGATTTCAGTTATTGTTGCCTAAAATAAAAGTGTTCTTGGAAGAAAAGAAGCAAAATGTGGATTTTTTAGAAAATGAAGAATAGTTGAATGATTTATCTTTCTTTGTAGACATCACCGAAGTATTAGCTGAACTTAATTTGCATTTACAAGGAAAGGACCAGTTATGTTCCTCAATGTTTGAGCGGGTAACTAGTTTCACAAAGAAATTGGAACTTTTTATAGCACAGCTAAAAGCTGGTAAAATTGTACACTTTCGTAGTCTATCTGAAAGAGAGAAAAAGTTTTCTGTAAACTATAAAAAATACACTAAATTATGTGAAGATTTGCTAGGAGAGTTTACAATTAGATTTTCTGACTTTAGAAAGATTGAAATTGAGTTAAAATTGTTTAATGATCCATTTTCACTTGAACATGGTAAAGCACCAGTAAAGTGCCAACTTGAACTGATTGAGCTGCAAAGTCGGGAAAGTTTAAAAACTTTCCATAGGGAGAACACACTTTCTTTATTTTGTAAGAAATTGCATTCTCTCAAAAATGAATTCAATCAAATTCTAAATTTATCCAGAACATTATTATGCATGTGGGGAAGTACATACTCTTGCGAGCAGTTTTTTTAAGTATGAAAAACATTAAAACTGCAGAAAGAAATAGGTTGACTGACAGACATTTAGCAAACATTCTTAGAATTAAGAATGCATCCTTCGATGCAAATATTGAAAACATTATGGCTGGAAGACAAAGTCAAAAGTCTCATTGAATTAATATTGGTCAATTAAATTTAATGTTTTTTTTATGTATAGCTACATATAAACATTACAATATTTACAATGTTGTAATAATGTAAATTAACTATATTCACATGGTTTTGTTTTATATTGTAATTTTTTCATTAACTTGTATTAAGATATTCTGGTGGTTTTGCGGCCCAGCTAAATATTTAAGTTTGCAATGCGGCCCATTAATTTAAAAGGTTGGACATCCCTGCCCTAAGCAAAGAAAAACGAACATGCAACATCATGCGTAACCAGTAGGGACTTGAGAAAGTTTGAAGAAAAATTAAAAAAAACAACGCCACCGTGTGAAATCGTACCACATGAAATACATTATTAATATCTTGCTTTGTAATAGCTTTATAAAGCTTCCGGGATCAAAGCTACAAAATTTTGGGAAAAGCAGGGACTATTTTAACTCCCCTGGGCACGCTAAATAGAAAGAAAAAAACGTGCAACATAATGCGTAAGCAGCAAGGACTTGAAGAAGTTTAAGAAAAAATCAAAAGAAAACAACGTGTCTGTGTGAAAGCGGACCACATGAAAAACATTTTTGGTATTTTGCTTCAAAATAGCTTAATGTCAGAAAGGTATTTCCTACTGCGAAACTAAGGTAAACACAAGGCCCCTTTTGGTTCACGTACGCAACGAACAAAGCACATAAACCTAAAGCATAGCCAGAACCTTGAAATCAAAAATTCTATTAGAAAAAGGAGCGCACCAATTCTTGAAAATCTTGTACACAAAAAACATAAACTTTTTGTTACAGTTCACTCAAGTGCCCGATGGGTAAACCCACATTTTTAATCCCGACGTTACTAATGAGGCCATGCGGGCGACTCCGACATCTACAGTCAACTTCCGATATAAGGGATGCAAATATAAGAGATTTTCGCTTATAAGGGACGGTTTCAAAGGGTCCCAATCATTTTCAATTTCAAATAATACAAAAATTATTCGTTTGTAAGGGATGCGAATAAAGGAGTTTTCGCTTATAAGGGACAAATTTCAAAGTCCCAATCAGAATTTCATAGTAATTTCAGTCGGTTATAAGGAATAACCCATTATGTCAAGGTATTTCTCTCTGCAAGATGTCGAATTTAGCTTTATAGGCTAATCGTCCTTCTGTAGCTGCCTTTAGGCTTTCAACTACGGTAGCAGTCTAATATCCATTGCGACGTTTGTATGCGGGAAATGTATGAAAAGCTTCAAAAAGGGTGTTTTGAGCATTCAAAACTTGCGATCTTACGGTATCTGATCAAACTGTGTACATTCGGTTATAAGGGATATCTGGATATAAGGGACTGATTGAGCTGGTGCCGACGTGTCTCTTATTTCCGGAGTTATATAAAACGCAATTCTGTCTGTCTGTGTGTTTCTTTTAGTCCACTGAAACTGCTTGAGGTACAAGCATCAAACTTGTCTTGATTGATCACCACCCCGCAGTGAGAATTGGAAGGGTGTTGGTGACGTCATAATGATGTAATAATCAAAAATAATTGTTTTAAAATTCAATAATAACTTTTTTTAAAGATGGTCCTTTCTTATCGTTTGCAACAAAATGCAAGTGTCAAGCTACATATGATCTAAATGTTGAAGCAATTTCCTTTGCAATTGGGCAAGGCTGTCGCAGCAGCCAGCTCATTTATTTGATGTTCTTAACCTCGACATTATTAATGGGGACTCCCGCAACTGCTATAATTGAATTGTGAGTGCTTCATTTCGAGTCAGTTTGCTCTTTGCATGGCGGCGTTTATGCCAGGGCCAAGGATCATGCACACAGTCAGAGACGTTAGTTCATATTGATTCGCCAACAGTGATGAAGAAGTGGTAAGTAGCAATCCTATAATAATGGCTCAAAATGTAATGTGAGGTCATAAAAAAATTAAATGACATTGCAATGCTTGCCACTATTTAGTGATAGCAGCAGCAGACAGCAAAATTATCTACTATCATTTTGATTGCGAACAGAAATAGTAAAGCCCATTACTGATATTTGTAGTTGCAAGGATATCGGTGCAAAACACTAATCTTCATTTAAAAGTAGAGAGGTCTGGATTAGGGGCAAAGTTAAATGTAATAAAATCCCAAATTTAAGAAAAGATCAAAAACAGTAATAGCATCAATCTGTAACAGTGGATTAAGAGGGAATGTTTTTATTTGAAAAGAGCTTAATAGACGCCCATTGCAATAGGTTGTACGACTTAAAGGAAAGGCAGCGTCCCTTTTCATGCTATGGCCGAATTAAAGCAAACAGCGCTGGCAAAAATCTTAATGTCACCAATGTTAATACAAAAGCGGGCCCACCAAATCGTCGAACATGCCTACCACCAAACAGCTCATTTTTTAAGAGTCAAAAGGGACCACCATTTGGACGACGCCATCAATTTTGACTATGTTTCATTTCCCCCTTAACTCTTAAAAATTACGAATGGTAGTTTTTGTGTCATCGTTCTTTGTTTTTGAATAGAGTGCTCCCTCGCTACTTCGCGGTTCAAGTTTCGCGGCTTCAGTGCATCGCAGTATTTAAAAAAAATTGTTTTAATTGCCTGCGTATCACATCGCTGATTGTCTGCGCATAATTACGCCATTCTCGTTCACCTTATTAACTGTGTCTCGTGTATTTTAGGGTTGTAAGTGTTGTACAGTACATTATTTGTGATTGCAGTACTGTACTGCCAACCCTTACAATGACAGTATCGGATTGTGTTCAGAATAAACAAAACAGAAAACATTTCTAATTATCCGTGTTTTTTATTCTTCAGTTTTCAGAAGAGTAAAGCGTTCATGAATACTGATATGCATGAATATGTATCGAAAAGCAAGCGCTCATGTACTGTATACCTGTATTTGCCCAAAGGCGTTGGGAATTCTATAGTACCACCACTTCGCGGTATTTCACTTATCACGGTGGGGTCTGGAACACATTAACCGCGATAAGCGAGGGAACACTGTACTTCCAGTCTTCATTATTAAACCAACATGATTACCATTACATGTACAGGAGCGATTAGTAAAACATTTTGTTGTTGCTCTAACAAATGATTGTACCGTGAATCTGGCGCAGCTGCATGATTTGATACGTTTTAGATCTGCACGGGTGATGGTATGGCCTACTGGAGTTAAATCGCATCATACTTAAGAGAAGCATTTTTTATTTTGCTTGATAATAGCTTTATAGAGCTACCGGAATCAAACCTGAAAATTTGGGAAAAGCAAGAACTTATTTAACTTCTATGAGCATATCTGTAAATTGCATGGTTTTGGGCATTAAGACTACAACTGCATCCGGCGACAGGGTCCTGCCTAGAGTGTAATGGAGCTAACTCTTTAACTGTCGTTGCTCCCAGGTCACCCTTGGGCAAGGTGTAGTACCTGCTAGCCCCCCTCGTTAGGGTAACAACAGTTTGGCACTGAGAGGAATGTATTTCTATTAGCTATTGGGTTTTTTACATGGGGTAAAATATTGTTTATTTGGCTGACTGCTTTTTTAGTTTCTTTTTTGTGTTTTTTTTTTATTTCAATTTTTTTGCTTGATGTTTTTGTCAGGTACGGTGACCATGCCTCTTTCTACAATCTTTTTAATGTAATCTTTAAAAATTTGGGTATGTTTAACGTCAATTCGTTTTGTCACCTGCATTCATTTTTCGCTCGTTGTTTTTATCCTATCGTTGAGTTTTTTGTGTTGAGAAAACAGAAGCGAAATAAATTGCCAACTACTACTACTATACCTAAACAAGGAAAAACGAATATGAATCATAATGCGTAGCCAGCACGGACTTAAGAAAGTTTGAGGCGAAATCAAAACTAACAACGTCACTGTGTTAAATCGCACCACATGGAACATATTATTGGTATTATGTTTCATAATAGCTTTATAGAGCTACCGGAGTCAAACCAAACATTTGAGGAAAAGCAAGAACACTTTCAACTCCCCAGGGCACGTCAAGAAAGGAGAAAAGAACATGCCACATAATGCGAAGCCAGTGACAACTTGAGAAAGTTAAAAGGGAAATCAAAAGAAAACAGCGTCACTGTGTAAAATCGCACCATACGAAAGACATTTCTGCTATTTTGCTTTAGAATAGCTTAACATCAAAAACGTAATCCCCTACTTCCAAATTATGGAAAACGCAAGGCTTCTTTGAGTTTGTGTCAGCAATGAACAGAGCACATAGATCTAAGGCATAGCCAAGATCTTAAAATGAGATATTCCAATAGAAGAAGGAGCGCAAAAAGTCGTGAACTTCTTACGCGCAAAAAACACATAAACTTTTGGTAACTCTTCATACAAGAATCTGATATGTAAAGCCGGCTGAACCGACACTCTCAATCCCGACGTTACTGATGAGGTCTCTGCGGGTGACGCCGTCATATACAGTATACTATAAAGGAAAAAATTTTTTCTTCATCTGATTCGAGCCGGCCCTGCCGGCGTGGCCCGCAGGGCCCCTTATTTGCTATGGTATTTATGTCAATACTCTACATCATTGTAATAAAATCCCAACTTTAAGAAAAAAATCAACATAAAACCATAACTAGAACAATTTGTAAAACTGAATATAAAAAGAATAATAACCGCTTATGTTGCCATGCCGGAAACAAGACCAATAGTGCAGCCAAATTAGGAACTTAATACCACAAATATAAATAGGAAAGGGGCAGCACCAATTGGCAAAATAGGCTTACTGTTAAATAGTTTTTTCTTTAATTTTGAAAGCAACTACCATTTTGCCGCTGCAATTAGTTTTGATTATGTACAACTCCTGCTCCCTTACAAGTATTAAAAATAATTTGTTACAAGATTCTTTGTGAACATTGCCAGTCATGATTAAGAAAATATGATAATCACAATTTCATGCACACGAATTGCGAAAGTGCATAAAATTCATTAACTTCTCGCTACTGCTCACACAAGAGCCGGATGGGTGAAGCTAGCGCAGCCGGTTGAACCGAATTACTAAACTCGGACATTACTCACGGAGGGCCTCTGCCGGGCACGCCGGCTAGTATATTATAAAGCAAGGATGTCGTCTTTTACAAATATGCGGCCTGTTAGGTTATTTATATTTATACTATAAAACAATGTGGTAAAATCCCAAGTTTTAAGAAATAATTAAAATAAAACCACAAACCTCAAAATTTATATAACTGAATTTAGAGAAAACATTTTGTTTGAAAACAACTTAGCTTGATGGGCACCTACTAGAATATGGTGAATGAATTTGGAGATGCCATAGTCGTTTTGGTCGCTACGCCGGAAACAAGGCAAATAGCGCAGCCAAAGAACTTAATACCACAAATGTAAATAGTAAAAGGGTCTCACCAAATCGCAAAATAAACACGCCATCGATTAGTTTATTCCTGTAATTGTGAAAACAACCACTATTTTGCCGTCACCATCATTTTTGACTGTGTTTCAATCCCTTCCCCTCACACTTTTTAAAAGTATTAATGGTAGTTTGTGGTAGCATTTTTTGTTTGTGAGCATTACCAGTCTTGATTCATAGATTAAGATGATTGCTATTACGTTTACAACAATTATGGATGTGCATAAAATACACATTTTTCGTTTTTGTTCACACAAGTGCACGATAGGTGAAGTCAGCGCTGCTGACGACGTTGACACAGCCGGCTAGCATAAAATATACCTTTATTCAACAATGCTGTCCCAACGACGTTACTTCGTTATGATTTTAATTCGCCCCTCACCTCTTACAAAAACTTGCTTGCTCTTTTTTATCTGCCGGAAGAATGGAAACGAAGTGCATTTTTAGTGTTTGACGTATGCTTAATATTGATTACACAACTTGACTGAAACAATTAAAATCACAAATTCGTAGCATCACATAACACTGCAAAACTTTATTTGAAAATATACCGGTTTTTAGTATGATTTGTATTACAGTTATCTCAAGAAAATGATTTACTTGACTAATGAAGAAAAAGAATATTTGATAACAACGAACAAAAGAACAATAAAAGTTTCTATGTACAATTATTGAATAGAGCATTAATGGAGGAAATTGATGTGTTCTCACAATTCAGACAGCACACCAGATCTTGAATTCTCGACTGTTTTGGTCTTCCTCAAGATCAAAGTGTTTACAATCTCAACAAGTAGTTCCTAATTTTGATCTTAACATGGCTGGTGGCCATGGCAACAGCCAATGTAAGTCACGATCTGTCTCGTTATTACATTTCTACAACCTGTCTTTATTCTTGAAAAAGACCCAAAAATTTATGGAATCAAAGTGTAAAGTGATGGAAGTTTTATTTTCTAATGGCTTTTAAAGAATTACTTTTAACTCAAAAATTTCAGTTTATTAGCATTTGTTGCAAGTTTTACGACATACTTGCTGAACAAAAGAAAGGTGACAAAATGATTTTAACCCTAGGCATGTACTAGCGTCATCAACGCAATTCGGCACAGGTGATGGACAATTTCCTTCTGCAAGTAAAACATTTTTATTAAAAATTAGATACCGGCACTTGAGTAGCAGACAAGACAGAATTAAGTGCCACTGAAATAGGTTGGAAATAATGCAAAAAATAAATCATTTTTGCAAGGTTTTGCGGCAAATATCACAACTTAAGGCATTTTTATCAACGTTTGTTATGCTTCCGTAAAGTCAGTAATGCAAAGAAAGTACACTAAAGTGTATGGGCTAAGCTACTGTATATAGGTCTTAGGGTTTAAAGTTGCTCGTTTAGTCACCATTTCGCAGGACATTTCTTAATGCACAATACAATTCTTTTGTAGCTATTACGCTGCTGTACGTCATAACGCTCTTTATTGGATGTTGACAATTGCAGTAAGCAACGAATATTTTAGTGCAAGTTTTGTGAATATAATTAGTTTTCACCTCCTGCGTGATGTGGAACATTTTGCGACAAACACAAACTATGAAACACATAGTAATTTTTCGGGTAACTGTATCGCTTCTAGATGTACACCTGACGAAACACAAAACTAGTAAGTTAAGCATTTTATAATTAGGTTTTGCATTGATTCAACTGCAAACGCAAATGCGATATAGTTTACTCAAAAAATTAAAATGTTCATAATGGTTTGTGTTTATAGCTACACATTTCACATAAACAGGAGATAAAAAACTAACCATATCCACTAACTATTCGTTTAAACATTCGCTGCTTGACTGCAATTGTCAGCAACAAATAAAGATCCTTATGACGTTTTAGCGGATGTAATTGCTACAAAAGAAATCATTATATTGCGTATAAGGAAATGTGGCTGTAGCGTAGTGATTACTAAAATAGCAATATTACAATCTGATACTGCTAGAAACCAATACTTTTAATTAATAAGTATAGAAAAAACGTTGTTTTGTCACTCCGTGTAATCGAAGCAACCTTAAATGCTATAAATCAGCAAACAGTGATGTGATGTAATTACAGCTCCGCATCGGAGACGGTAATCGGTAAGCTTGTCAACTTTAGTTTATTTAGTTTGTCGAGTCATACCAAAGATTTAACAATTTCTACTTACCGATCTCATGCTTGGCCCTAAGCTAAAGGAGTAATATGGAGGGTGAAACAGAAAACTGAGTTTGCTCAGTCTTAAAACTGAGTTTACTCAGTCTTAATTAACAGAGATGCAAAAGGCTCCTAAAGTTTTTCTTAGTAAAAAAAATAAAGCCAAGACGCCGGAAAACGTTCACTGAAAAGTTTCGCTTTTGCACTAAAAGCGTCATCAGTTAAATAAATAGTTACCTAAGGCTATGCCAAGACGGATACTGTATTGAAGGTATCTGCTATACAACTAAATTTAGTAAGGTTACTAGTGTTATGACATCATAAAGTGATAAAACAAAACAACTACAATTAATATAAATAGCAATGGCAAGGCTTGAGTAATAAAGCATACTGCAGAGGTATTTTTTTTGATAACTATTACGTACTAAACAGCTATAATTATTATGTTCCTAGGGTTCAAATGATTTGAGTACGTGGCCACAAAACAGCAACAACCACCTTACAACCAGCCCGTACAATATGGAATAATCTTACGTGAGCACGCCTCTTTTTTTTCTGTCTGTCCAATGCATCCGATTTCTCCGACCGCACCATTAATGCACTGCCTTGTCGCAGTGCGGACTCCTCCACCACAAGATTTAGAGCATGTTCCCCATGTATATGAGCCCCACACAGGACATTGAGCTCTCAATTGGCATCCCTGAAGTGTATGTTAGTAAAACAATAAAAGTAAAATAATCAACAAGTTAACGAATGAAAAACACGTAAACTAGCAACTACTTTTCAAATAGATTTCGTTGGAGTTACAAGCTTTCATCACGTTGTGGTTATATTTATGTTTTTGGTTACGATGATCATGATTAGACTCAAAATGACTGCTGCTTAAGGAAAAGTGGCGTAATTTCGGCGGCTAAAACAAAATTTGCTCCAGACGCTAGAGTTTTGAAGAAAACCAAATGAATGTTTTGCAAGAAATATTTCTACATCTGCGCTATAAACGCATTCAGAATCGTTTGCGTAGTAATAAAAAACGTATTTATGTTGAAAGGTATGGTTTAATTCACAGCTGCCCAACCTGTGGGCCCCAGGCGGCCCACGAGGTTGTTCGAAGTAGCCAGCGATATGATAAGTTCATAAGCAGACTTTTATATGCTTAAGTATATTTGCGATGAGAAAAATCAAAATTTTAACAGTTGTTTCTGGTATAGGCTTACTAATTAAAAACTTGTATCACAAACGCTTTGAAAATAAACCAATTTAAAAAATTTGTTTTAGATGCACCAGTTGTAAACATATCGGGCACTAGTGATTCATATTATCATCTCCAATCATTGCATAATATTCATCAAAATCAAAAGATTTGTTACGTCACAAAACCTAAACCTTTTAAATCGCTCATCTTGGACTTCATTTACGGTTATTAGCTGGGTGAGATATACTGTAGTTCCGAGTACAGTATGAATATTAGCAGCATTTAGCAATCAGTTTAGCAAAAATGAGCATACCTATAAGCCGAAAGCGTAAATATAGTGACGAGGATAGAGTTTTTTTTTATAGGCCATTGACTATGCCGTTTTTGTTTATTGAAAGTAATGGCAAGCCTTTATGCTTGGTCTATCAAGAAACCATAGCTTTCTTGAAGGAATACAATCTCAAACGCCATTATCAAAGCCGACATGAAGTCAAGTATGACAGCATCAAAAAAGAATGAGAAGATAAAATTAAACAATTGATGAAGCTGGTGCACCCGCAGCAAACCGTAATCACAAAAGTTGGAGGGATAGATGGTTGTTTTCAAGCAAGTTTCATTGTTGCTCAAGACGTTGCTAGAAATATGAGATCTTTTAGAGGTGAAGTTTTATAAAAGATTGCTTTTTACATGCAGCGCAATGCGTTTTTCCTGACAGTGCTAATGATTTTAAAAGGATTAGTCTTTCAAGAAACACGATCACCAGAA
Organism: Trididemnum clinides; assembly: GCA_963675345.1. Lineage (NCBI taxonomy): Eukaryota > Metazoa > Chordata > Ascidiacea > Aplousobranchia > Didemnidae > Trididemnum > Trididemnum clinides. The sequence goes on along the minus strand of OY776285.1, from coordinate 23,923,488 downwards.
GGGTAGAAGAGCTTTCTTGCAACATTAAAAGCGTTTTGAAAAAAAATTGTGCATTTCTGTTGTTTACTCATTGGCATTGAACGATAGCACCGATCAAACTGACACTGCTCAACTAGCTATTTTTGTTCGAAGAGTTGATAGTCATTTCGATACATTTGAAAAGCTTTTGAGCATAGCACAGGTGAAGATATCTTTAAAGCGCTCAAGAAAGTGAGGGAGTTCAACAATTTGCGTTTCGAAAATCTTGCGGACGTTGCCAGAGACAGATCTCCTCGCATGATCGGTAATTATACTACTTTAGTAGCCTTTTAAAAAAAGCAAGATGGAATCGATAGATATGCATTCATCAATTACCACTGCATGATTCACTAAGAAAATTTGTGAGCAAAATTCTTACGATTTGATGCCGTCATGAAAGTGGTTAATGACGTTATATAATTTATTCGAGCAAAGGCGTTAAACCATCGTCAGTTTCAAAATTTTTCAACGGCGATGTAATTTATTATTTCGATATACGCTGGCTAAGTTAGTGCTTAATAGAATTGCTGAATTATCCTGTTAAGCGTCTCTTTTTTGCCATTCATGCTTTAATGCATTGTCACATTCTTTTTCAATGAGTTTATTCCTAGTGTCACATTTTTTTTTGTGTAAGTTTATTTTTACTTGCACATTTTTATGTTATTAAGGAATTGTTACGTACATATCTGTTATATAGCACTTTCTAGGATGCCCCAAAAGGTTTTCTAGCCCCCAAAGAACCTTTCGCCAATGCATTCTCACTAAATAATGTCCAATTTTAATTAAATTTTTGAAAAATATTCACAATAGGTAGAAAACATGGTTTACCTTTTTATGTGTCATAGAGGAGATGCTTAGCCCCTCTAAAGGGGCTCAAAGTTACCAAGCAATAAATATATTACTATTTGGAAGCAATGTTTAAAATTACCTTGAATTCAAATCAAGATACCTGGTTTACCACAAAACCAAACCCTTTATCATTGACACAGTCTAAAAACTACTTTTTTGGGGTATCATTTGACAAAATTTCAAGCAATAATGATAAAATTTACCTATTCAAATTTTTTAATTTTTTAGGAGTCTCAAAACCCCCGCAAAAAAATTTGTAGGGTAAGTAAAAAAAGTAGATTTAGTGCGCAAAAAATATGATATGTTGCTTAATACCGGTCTCATTTGAAAGCTTAGGAAATTTGCTTTTCAGCAATATATAACTTTAAATAGTTTAGGCTAAGCAATATATGATATTTACTGATCAATAATGGGTACTGTACATCATGTCAGTTCGAAACCCCCAAAAATTTTTTGACTTACCGTTACTAAATTATAATTTTTAGAAAAACTATACCCTTTAAAAAGATAAAATAAATTGCAAATGTTTTACCACTAAAGTTGTCATTTTGCATCTTGTTTCCAAGGAGACAAAGACTGAAATACAAGTTTAACAGCGAGCAGAAGTTTGACTTCTCTAAATCTAAGTTTTCTGTATCCCCCTTGTTTCTCAACACATGGGAGGGGTGTAAATAAGTTGCTGTTTCATTGTTAGTGACAGCATATTCTATTTAAACTTGATATTTTCTGAATCTTCAAGAAATTTCTTGTTCAAAAATACTTAATGTTACATGGTTTAGGCTAACCTGTAGCAGATAATGACTGATCATATTTTAGATACTACATTTGACTAACAAAATTTGGTACCGGTCGGTACCGGTTAACAAAAAGGTGATGGGCCTCAGAAAGTAGCAAACTGTAGAAAACCTAGGCTTTTAGGTAAGTTTTGACTGATGTATCTTGAAAGCTTATTTCCTTAGCATCATTTTGCGACCATTTCTAAAGAAATTGGTAGAAAAATAAAATCTGTAGTGATCTTTGAGGTAAGGGTACTTTAACTTCGAAGACAACTCAGCACCTGTTGGGGGGGCTAACTTGCATAAATTTTGCATATTCAAAAAAAAATTTTTTTTGTTTTTATTATATTTGAAATCCTCAAGAAATAGAGATTTCAACGATATATCACACTTGATGTAGAAGTAAACAGATGAGTAATGATTTACAAACAAACTTGGGTATTTTATGATGATTAATTATGTTTGATTATGACAGTTTTTCGCTCTGCCACCTCGCGGACATTTTTCTCACAATGCACGCGGGATCGGGTCGAAAGAGTTAATTATAGAAATATGTTTGTTTGTTGCTTTACAGCAATGCGCCACTTGAAAAGATGCCAGATATTGCCATACATAAAAATACAAGCTGTAAAGTTAGTAGACTCAATATCAAGTCGATGACAAATAGAATAAAAACCAAACTGGTGTGGACTAGATATTGTGTCGATGACGCTTCCTATAAGTTTTGCGCGGACTAGATATTGAGTCGCTGACGCTTGCGGAATGTTTTTAAAGGACTAGATATCTGGACGGAGACGCTTAACAGGTTAAAATAGGCAATTCAAGAATTCACAACCTCGAAAAAAAAAGTTCTAAATTTGACGATTTCCAATTTATGGCAGATTTTGCATTTTTCACTGATATATCTTCACATCTAGCCACTGTCAACCTCAAACTGCAACAAGAGGACAGCTAATGATTGTTCTTTACAGCCACGCAAAAGCATTTCAAGCTAAACTGAAACTTTCTGAACAGCAGTTTGGCAACAAAGATTCGAGTCATTTCCCGTAAGGCTCACATGAATCGCAAAGAGTACGCACCTAATTTTGTAAAAATTCCGGTAGAAGAATTCTATTGCCAATATGTGCCTTCTCAATAGTATCCGAAGTTGAAAACGTATGCAGCGAGAAAAATTTCTTTATTTGTCAGCATGTACGTTTGCGAACAGATGTTTTCTCGAATGAAACATATGAAAAGCAAGAATAGATCTTCTATCGCTGATGGTCATCTCGAACATCGGTTGCGCTTGGCCACTACATCTTTGAAGCTGACATTGATTTATCAGTTCGAGAAAAACAAAGTCAAATGGCTCATTGAAATTAACTATTTTGCAAGTAAATTTACTTCTTATGTGCTACGTAAATAATTTTTTCTGTGAATTATCCCAAAAATAATCTTGAAAACACTGTACATGAACTTGATTGGTATTTAGTTGTAGTAAACAACGTTTGTGGCTCGCGATAGCTTTCTTCATATCAGAGTGGCCAGCAACATTTGAAAGATTAGGCAGGCCTGGTCTAATTCAGCCCATTTTTGGAATCCGGTTCATAAGTTAGGCCAAAAGCTGCTAAGTTGTTGTGTAGTTATCTGTCATCGTCAAAATTAAATATTTGATCGTCAAAGTTTAATATTTGACTGAGGTGTATTGCATTAGCAAATAAATAACTAAACAAGAAAAACAACACGTAAACCAAAATTCAAAATTTATTTTCGTTCTCATTGCGATTAATTAAGTAAAATCAATCAGCTTTCTAGGATAAATTAGTGTAGAAAAATTCGTTACCCAAAAAAAGTTTGTCCCACACTCTTACGTCACCTGTCTTTTTTTTCCGCATTGGTAACTCCAATGACTTGCTGTTTTCTTTTAAGATCCACAATGTTATATAGTTAATCAGATTGCAATTTCAAAGCCCGCGTGGGCTTTGCCTTGTTGTGCGTTTGAGAAAGAAACTTCGAGATAGAGTTTTTCCTATAACTAATGTATCCGCCCAAATTCACTGCTACCAGTTCCTATAGGTTTTACCAGTGGCTATCTTGCTCTGCAGGGGTCTAACTATTGAAGTTTTAATATGTTAAGTCAATTAAATATTTTACACAGCTACAGCCTGGACTAATTTTATCACTGAGTAAATTTGCTGATAAAAACATACATCGCTGTCAATTAGAAAGCACTGATTCGCTGTACCGTTTGGTACATAAGAAAACAAGAATATTGTAGCCAATGGTCAGTGGGTTTATGATGGCTGGATTGTTGGTGTGTTACTTTTACGCAACAAAAAAAAACAAACTTTACCACAATGATAAAATAAATCCTACAAATATCTTAACTGACATGGTAATTTATAAATATGCATAGCTTACAAAATCTATTCTATGAAGCGCAATACTTTCTGTGTGCGTGTGTTTTTTAACTTTGACAAAACATCAAACATCAAACAGATGGTAAAACATTAAACTTAGATCAAGAAGACAACTGATCACCTCCCGGGAATGACTGTCACAAGAAGTTCGTGACTTCATAATCAATACTATTTTTTATTCGGATTTCTTAACACAGAAAACTTTGGTCATCTTTTTGATTATGAGATTTTGGTCAAACAAAAGCCAGTCCCCAACTTATCAAATTGCAAAAATTTTGTTCTATTCTGGTGTGAGATTACGTCACGATTGACACTTTATTGCAAAATTTGCTCTCTTTTTTTCTCAAAGAGTACTGTGTATAGAAACGCAGTTTAAAGCTTTTTCGGGACATATAACAAGATGCTTTCGACGAAAACATTCTACAAAAATACGTAGGCTATAAGCTGAATTGACATTGCAACAAGCGATACTTTTGTTAAGCATTTTAAGCAATCTAAGCATGCTTCTTCTCTTTTTCCTTGAACACTTCAAGCTAGCTCTATGATGTCCCAATACTGTCTGGTACGATTTAAGTGAAAACAGTGCAGCCAGCAGCAGCTGCACTTGAAGTTGTAATCCATTGTCATTCAAAAAACGAACAATTTATTGGCTGCACAATAAAGAACACCGACGCATAACAGTGTTAACATATCTTTGATCCCAAAGATCTGTTTTTCTTTGGTAATGCAATGGCAAGTTAGAATACATTTGTAGAGTTGTGTCGCAAACCTGACTAATCTTAATCTATACATATTCTTATTAGTCAAGTGCTGTAAAGTTATACAAATTGATGGTTTGTCATGTAAAATCTTGGATAATCTTCAGCACAAAAACCTGGTCAATGGAATATACTCTTTAATCACAACCTAACTTATTGCAATAACTCAAAAGTAAGTGGTTAACTTTGTGTGAGCTTTCCCTTTTCCTAGCTGCGATTATGCCAGGATCAAGCGATATACGCGCAGCCATAGGTTTCAGATCACACAAATAGGCCTACAATTACTAAAGTGGTCAGCCAATCACAATCACAATTCTAAAATGTCTAATATGGAATATTCTATTTTTAAAAAATACACAGGAATCACTCTACCGTCCTCCCACAACTTAATTTATGGCTCCATGAAAGAGGTGGTATAAAATGATAAAGTTTGTAAAACTTTTGGATGTGTCAATTGTCAGCAACTCCAGTGCCTAAGTGCGCCTATGCTGACAAGTGCATAATCCCCAAGTGCGTCTATGCAAACAAGACGTAGCTAGGGACTTAAATATTTAAGGGAAAAATAGAACGGCAATGCAATTCCACCTATCATGTTTTATAATCAATTACCATAAAAAAAAACAGTACTTATGATTTTGAAATAATTATAGGCTATGTGAAAAAACATATATTTTTCATAGCTGTTCTCACAAATACCCAGTGAGAGCAGCAATTGCAACTTGCTGAAAACATATTCTTAACCTCGACATTACTGATGGAAACCTGTTATTGTAAAAACTTAACTTTAAGTGCTTGACTACGGGTTAGTTTGCTCTTTCCCTGGCTGCACTTATGCCAAGACCAACCAACATCCGCACAAACACAGGCATCAAGTCATACAAATACACCTAAAGTTAGCACAAGCCGTACGCAAAAGGCCTAATTTTTTGTTGCTTATTCCTGAAAATAAATATTAAACACTTGGCTTTTTCCTACAGCTTTTGATTCATGCATTTCATGCACTTCATCAAAGAAACGCATAAACGTTTATGAAATTGTTGGCAGTTTCTCAATTTCAATTTGAAAGTACCAATTTGAAAGCATGCCTAAGCTGCAAACAGTTCAAGCAAGACGTTTCCAGGGACTTCAAAAATGTTAAGAATAAGGAAGTAGCTATGCACAATTCCCAACAATGTTTTGGTACGAGAATTGATTTTGTAACGAGAACTGGATATGACTAAAAACATTACCCATTGTGTGAAGCCGGCATAGCTGGCTGAAGCGTTGTATAGGTTTTCATTGCAAAATCTTGAATTATATCGCTACAATCGAGCGTCTTAAATACATCACTTTCAAGAGATAGCACTATCAAACAGTTTGGTCTTTCTTGACCCATTAAAAACCAGAGTCTTTTTTTTCACAAGCTTTAGCTTTGTCATTTATTACAGAAAGAGAGTTAAATAAATTTTCTGAGCGATGTTCACATTTAGAAACACAGCTTTTAGAATATGTTCTTTTATGCACATATTATAATGCTGATGTGGTGACGACATAGGCTTCCCATTTACAAACTTTTGAAATTGAATGGTGTTTTCAAAAAATCCTTGCTCTAAATCAGCAGAATATTTGCTGTGAAAATACAAAGCGTGGCCACCCAATTCATGTGCTATTACTCAATAAATCAAATTTATCTTACTTTACAAACCATACAAACCTGTGTAAAGATTAAAGTCTGCAATGGAGTTCAGATTAGAATCGGTCAATAAAAAAAAATATTTACGTTAAAAATCGAACTCTAGGTGAGAAGAAAATAGCAGGTGTCTTTGACTCATCAGGAAATGATTTAACTTTTTCTTTGTCTTTTCTACGTCGATAATACGGTTGGTGAGACAGACATACCTTGGATCTCGAACTTATTAAATTGACTTCTTAAGCTGGCGGTGAAATCTTTCAAAGATCTCATTTAATCCACTGCTTCGCACAAGTCTAAACTTACGGGTTGAAGCGCAACGCTGGATGGTTTCCAACAGGCATAGATCGCAGGCGTAGCGTGAAAAATTCTTTGTTTCTCTATTTAGTTTTATGCGCGCAGCCTGCATCGCTCCGAGCATAAAAGTAAATCGCTCCAGCGATCTACGCCTGATGGAAACCAGCCTTTACACTGTTTACGCACTTGAGAAAGCAATCTCACATTACTATCAAGAAAACACTTTCAATAAAATGCTTTTCTTTTGTTGGTCAAATTTTGATATTCATTATTTGCAATGCTGCTTAAAGAACAGGAAATATGTTGGAACTTATTGTTCGAAGCATTTGTAGCCACTACACGAGCAACCTTTCTATTAATATCAGATTGAAGCCCATCTGTCATTACTTTCTATCGTACAGGAAATCTACTGTTGAAATAGGACATATCTTGAACAAACGTGAAAAAGTGGGAGGTTTCTTTGCAACACTCGACGGAGTTTGTTTCAACAAGAGTATTTGGGCAGCACAATGAATCCACACCGTAAGTAGTTATGAACACAAATATTAAAAGCTACTTCAGACATTCAGCACAGCATCTGATAAACCGTCCCTTGCTTAATTAGCAGTCGGTAGAAAATCTCACAATACACTCTTAGATCTGTTTATGACAGTCGATATACGGCAGAGAGTTGATATATCGAGATTTCCCATAAATTTTACATGTCAGTTCTTCCAAATATTTTACTCGAACCTCGAATAGCTAAACCTCTTTCGGCCAAAAATTTTACACAGGCAATTGTTCGCTTCAATGCTTTGGTCCAATCTGCAACTTCGACCTTTGTTTGTTTGTCTAGTTTGATATCAACTCGTCGACTTTCCGATGCCAGAAAAACATAAGTTGAAAATTGAATTTCTGTGATGATCATTGTTTTCATGTTCCACGATCCGTGCAGTAGCGTGCTTCCAATCTCTAAAACCAGTTTCAAAGCGGACTGGTAATTACTAATACTGAAGATGTGGCATGCAAAACAAACTATCAAGCCAATGCAGGGAAAATATAATAGTCACTGTTTTAAAATCAATTCACCATTGACGAGTTTGCGCTTTAAATATGATCTTGAAAAGTAGGGACTACGACTATGATAAGCACGCTTGAAAGCTAGCATATCTGTGTTATTATTTTGATGCAACCCTGGTCCTGCATTAGCTCAGTACTTTCAAGAGTGTATCGTTAAAAACAGCATTTTTCCGCTCATCAGAATCGGTAAAGTAAGGGTTATTATGACTCTCAATTGCTAAAGAAACGCTAGTCGATTCCTGATCTGTATTTGCAGGGAGAGAGCTGTCTTTTTTAACAATTTCTTCCTCTGTTGCTGGTTCATATTTAGCTGTCGACCTAGTACTGCTAGCAGAAAGCTCTAAAAATTTTTTTGTTTCTTCTCAAAGGTAGCAGTGATAGTTGCTGATTAAAAACACTTTGGCAGTTTATTGTTTTATTTTACGATTTCTTTTCGCTTTCTTTTTTGCGCTCCGTTGTCATATATTTTACCATCAGACATGCTTACATAATTTATGTCTAACACGACTTTAGTCATCTAAAAAACTAATGGGAATGAAATAACTTGATTGAGCTTCCTTGCATACTAGTAATAAACAAAACACTACAGCTTCGCAAGCAAAATGTGGGTTTTCTTACTTATGTTTGAGGTTTTCCAGCAGAGGTGTTTTGTGATTTGATTAATATAGAGGTTCCCAACCTTTTTTGATGCATTTCGCCTTTCCCGTATTGGAACTTTTCATTCCTCTTTTTGTCTGGTTTTGCCGGACATAATGCGAAAACAAAGCATTGCAGTACTTTAGTAAGTGCTTTAAAAAAATTTGCGCTGTGTCATCTCGATACCTGCAGCAATAATTGATGTAAAACTACACTGCATATAGTGTATATCTTGTCATATTTATGGTTCTTAAAGCTCATGTCATCTAAACAGCTACTTTAAACATTATGGCTGGAATCTGCGAAACATTTAGTAAATATAATTAACTGATACTAATAGGGTTTTACTCTGTCAGATCTACCACTCATTGAACAAAAGTATTTAGAATCATCAAAAAACCACTCATAAACACTTCTAAAATGCCGGCGACAGGGTTTGTATGCCTCAAGACGTAAAGGAGCGGTCTCTTAGCTGTCGTTGCTCCCAGGTTACCCTTGGGCAAGGTGTAGCACCTGATAGCTTCTCCTGTTAGGGTTATAACATGACTTTTTTTTTTATTTTTAATGTATTTTTCGGCACTTTATACACACTGTATCTGCTTTTCTTAGTGTGTGTTATTATTTACCTGCTACCTTACAGGTGCGATGGCTATGCCACTATCTTCAAATTCAAACTAAATTCTTCTCTTGTGCATGTATTAACGTTTATCGTTTTGCCATCGTCTCCATTTTTTGTCCCCTGCTGTCAAATTTATTTTCTATGTATGCTGACTTGGGGAAAAATAAAATGATTGATTGATTGATATTAGTAATTATCTGATAAATATTGATTTCCGTCTTTGATAGTATCCACCTAATTTAGCTGGATTCTCTACTTGCATTTACAATAAAATGCGATTATGGCATTTTATACTCATTACTTCTTAAATTTGTAATATCGTTTTGTATATCCTCTAGTAATAGGAGGATCCTGCAAAGTGCAGTAGCTTTGAAGTTTTTGGAATAAACTTGCATAACCTCGCAATATGAATGATGTACCTTAAGTTTTGTTAGTGATTGATATCAGTATTTTTACAGACTATTATCAGTGGATAGTATTTAGACTTTTCTTTCGTTTGATGAGCCTTGTAGTTTTAAGGTCGAAATTAGCTGTAGTCGCAAATTATTCGGCAACTGTGCGGACTATATTATTGTTTGTGAGTGGTTGTTTGATTGATACTGATTTCCGCTTTTGATAGCATCCGCCTATTTTGGCTGAATCCCTTGACTGGGCTTATCATAAAATGTGATTTTGGCATTTCATACGCATTATTTAAAAAAGTAGTTATGGCATCACTATGCTGGACACCAAGGCAATAGGAAGGAGAAACAGTGCAATGAGTGCATAGCACAATCCTAAAAAATAGTTTTATTTATAGTCTACCACACCTAAGTATAAAATGGAAATTTCTCCCTTGAAATTTTAAATTCTTGATTTGGTGAGGGAATTCCTCCAACGTTTGGAATCATTGGTTTAATGCATTGTGATTTAAGTTTCAGCGCAGGCGCTTTGCTTCCGAACTCCCTTTCCGTAAGGTTGTGACGAAAAGAGATTGCAGCAGCTAAGATGAAACTCATTCACGTAGCAACGGAACCCTGACTCACTGTTTAGAATTTACTTACAGTACTGTTAACAATACTAAGCAACTTACTCTGTAGGGTGGACAATTGCTCTAGTTACGCGGATTTATAGTTTTAAGGTTGCTTTTAAGATTGCTCCAGTTACGCGGATTTCTTTGTTAAAAATTTTAGTTAGTTTCTGCTCCAATGTTTACTGCAAATTAACTGAACACGAAAACCACCAATTTAACTTGCCGAACGATTATATTTGTTTTTTCTCATTATAGGAAGGTAACGTAGGTTGAACCATGTCTTAAGATGGCCATTTACTAAATGCATAGCCTTGCCATTGTTTCAATTACATGATGTAATCGCAATGCATCACAACTAAGCAAGTTGTTTTCTAAAGATTGCAGCCGACTGTTGACGGAAGCAAAAATTTTTTAACGAAAATGAGATTTTTAAAAAGATTTTTAATTTTTTTGGTTAAAAATTTTTGGTTTTGGTCAGTGAGTTTTGAGTTTTCAGTATGACGCAAAATTGTAGTGAAGTTAGAAAAGCAAAGGCTTAAAACTCTGCAAAGCTTGGAAAAGTCTAGTTTTTGAGTAACAAAACATTTTCTGAAGATTGCTCTATAGTTTTTAATTGGACCATTGGGAAATTTTTGGTTAGGCCAACACCTAACTAAGAGTAGTTGCTGACTATAGCTGTGCGTGTTTCATCGATAGAAACTTGTCGACTTTTTTGAGCTTTATTGTTAAGGAAAATAAATTTTGAATTCTCGTTTATGCTTCTTTTGCTTTTTTGTTTAGTGATGTTTACAGAGCAGCATTTTTCTCCGGGCCAATCGGAAACTTGTTCCGAAGTCCCACGAAAAAGGGGCAGCTGCTGAATTTTAGTAAACTATTTCGGTCAATACCATCAAAAATGCTAACTTAGTAACTTTCATTTTCGGTCTTTTGTGTGCTTTTTTGTACACCTACAAATTCGGTAACTTGGTGCAATAACTTTTGTGGTTATATCTATGCCACTCCAAATTATTGAAATTAGTAAGTGCAGAGAAGTACTTGGTGATGGTAGACGCATTTTTTAATCAACTTTGCGACTCTGAAATTGCTGCCAAAAGTAGCAAGCAAAGAGTTTAATTTCAGAACTAAATCCGCGTAACTGGAGCAATCATCCATCCTACAGAGTAATTTGCTTAGTATTGTTAATATTATCATTGCACTGTTTCTCCTTCCTATTGCCTTGGTGTCCAGCATAGTGATGCCATAAATATTTTTTCCAATAATGCGTATGAAATGCCACAGTGGGAACAATTTAAAGCTTGTTTAATAGAATTTAGAGATTTATTTATCTAAGTATGCGAGGACATATTTTTTGGTAATATTGGTTTAGTGCCAGAAAGCAATTTTAAGGAAAGGATTTTGACAAGATGCTAAAATCATTTTTTGGATATCAATACTTTGCTGCTTTTCTTGTTTAAAACAATCTACCTTTGTTTCTGTTTGACTTCCAAAGGTTCTTTGCTGGGTTCCAGAACCACACGTTGCAGAGCATCCACTCCATTGAGACCACCCTAAACAGAAATAACACAAAAATTAAAAAAATTTATACCGAATCTTATCCTCTACCATATAGTATAAAGCCTACTTTTTACGTGAAAGTTGATCGATTTAAAAAGATAGTTTGATAATAATCCAAGATCCACTGTCTGATGGCGATAATTTTGATTGGTCAGTTTATAGCAATGGGATCAAATACTTGAGCACAATTTGAGCAACCATCTGACGTGTTGTTTTGGTTGGCCAGTCATTCTAGGAAAAGAAAATATTTGGCGAGGATGGAGTACATTATGTTCTGAGGCATGCTCCTGCGCACCATACCTAGCAATTGTAGCCGACTTGCTGATATATAATTCACAATTAAACGGTCAAAGCATGAAATCGTCCGATGCTGGTGTGGAAGTGGTTTGCCCGCAATCTGGTCCGCCCACTAATTTTGTTCCTGGTGTTATTAGGCCACCAGCGAGAATAAAAAAGATGCTGCCTGACTATTTTTTATCCAGGTGTTATAAATCCACAGAAGGCGAATGTTGTGAAATATTAAAGCTTGTTATGATCATGAAGTAAGGTCTTTGGCAAGATGCGTTTTGTAATTGCGATTCTTGTAATTTAATTGCGAAGAAAGTGGTTTTGCTCCAGAGACTCGCAAGCCAAAAAAAGATGTAAAATCTTGTCACAGAGCTCAGCAGTGGGGATTCTAAACAAAATTGATAGATATTAAATAAGTGTTGCGTTTAGGCATTTGATCGCAATGCGAAAAATGTCAATGATAAAAATGTATTAAACACAAGATACAACAAAACGTTTGGGAGAATGCTGAGAAGAGTGAATTAAAAAAAACACTGTTTGTAAAATTTACATTTCCGAGGGTTTGAAAATCTTATAAGTCGCCCAAAAAGCATTTTGACAACTTTTTTGAAGTAACCTCAAAAGCACCCAGTGCCACTTCCAAATGTAGGAGAAAACCACCCCAAAATTGAAATTAGTTGTAATATTTTAAGCGCTTGAGCAATAAAGTTGGTTTTTGGCTGAAAACCGACAGAATGGCTATGGCGATATATCTTACAATGATTTGCTACAATAGAAAAATTTTTCTTTAATGCACCAGAAAAAGTTATAGCTTAAAATATTTTCACATTATTTTTTTTGACCATTTACCAACATTAACTTTTCGCAATTATCTGTTTGAGTGAGTTTAATTGGCCTAATGCAAAAATAGTTTTCTAGAATCACAGTAAACTTTGAAGTGGAAATTAAGAACAGCAAAAGCATATAAAACGTGTCTTAAAGTGTGGTAACTCGCACAAGCCAGTAGGCTAACCTTGTGGGAGCTTAGAATTCAAATTGACGCACCCAAAAATCAATATTGCTCACAAGTTATAATAAAAAAGGTCCTAATCATATGATTAGTAGAATAGTATAACTGTGTTTGCTATTGAACAAAATTTTGCGTTAATTCAAGTGTGACAGTCTTTGTAGTGTAATTGCGGCTTAGGAATGCATTTGAGTGTAAACACAAAATTGTAACGATAATTGTATCTTGGTATTGAATGCAAGCATCAATTTGGTTAGTTACACTTTTGGCCGAAAAAAAATCATCATATTCCTGGTATCTCCAAACAGGCAAAGTTGCTACAGAAGCCGACTTGATGTGTTGCTCTCTGCCTGATTATGGCAAGATTGAACGCCGCTATGGTTGTTTGGTTACGTTGTTAAGCAACTGATTTGTTAAATTTCTGAAAACAGATGTTTTAAATTTGTGTTGATCAAATGGTAGGCCTACAATTTGAATATTTAGTTTTACAAAGAGTCACGATCCGAACAACATTAGTATGGCAAAATAGGCAGGACTATCTATAAAGTACGGATAAATAAAACGCATCGTCATCACAAGGTCTCATGTCGAGTGCAAGGCACTTTACGTGGCCCCCGACCGGCCCAATATCCTACATGGGACTGTATACGAAGCAAACCCAAACAATCCAACACAAAGTAAGAGACTTACATACCGTTTACTTTTGAACCAGGTTTGTTTTGACGTTATTGCTAACCGTTCAATTATGAACTAAAACTGATATACTTACATAAAAGCTGATCACAAACAAGTAGTTTGGCATACAAAAGACCTTCCGAAGGTTACAAACTAAATGTGGTGCTTTAAGGCATAGCTGGCAGCACGTGGTTACATGTCAGCAAGCCTCGGCGCCGGAGGAGATTAGCTTGAAAGACGCGGGTTCGAATCCCACAGAAACCAGACACGACGCAACGCACATCCGTACAGAAATTAGTTTTTACAAAAGGTCACGATCCGAACCACGTTAGTATAGCGAAATAGTATATAATTCTGCATTGAAGTTCAGATTTGATATTACAAATCGTCAAACAGTTGAAAAAATACAAGCCTTGATCAGCTCGTTCTCTTTATTGTCATTATCATCTGATTTGGCCACATATCCTTAGATTGATCTTGCTACCTAATTTTCACTTTCCAGCTACCGAATTTAGATGACAGCCGATTTAAAAATTTTCTTCTCGTCATCTCCCAATATTGCTAACATAAAGTTGTTAGAATGGGAAAAAAGGCCTTTATTTGTACAATTGTTCTTACAATCTTACAAACTTTTGAGTATGGAAATGCCAAGTGTCTTCGGATCAACACTGGAATTACCGCGTTTTCAACCAACCTAGAATTACCGCGAGTGGTCAGAATCACCATTCATCCAATGTCCAATAACTAAACAAATGCTTAATATTGAAGCATTATTTTATGTTTTGAATGTCTTTTAACTTTTTCTGTAGACCTATAAATGCCTTGAACCTTTGCAGGTGTGAATTGGATGAGTTCTAAGCTCTATAATCTCGGAATAAACTGCACTGTTCCTGATTTCCGAACTGCATCATAGGGCTTCAACTTACATTTTAGCTGCGTTTCTGTTACGTTTTGACGCTGTAATCTTCTTAATTGATGCATTTTTTTTGCTCAATCCTTACCAAACAATCCAAATCGTTTTTTGCTGCGAAATTTACCACCTAGAGCTTGTGCTCTAGTAACCTACTAGTATCATTGCTGACACTGGTTCACTGTCAAAACTAACAAATAGCCATGACGCAGAGTCAGTTTGCTCCGAGTTATCAATATCAGTTTCTGAATTTGATTTATTTGAAAAAAAATTATTTTCCATCGGTCGAGCTTAGTCTGAATATGCAGACCTCTGATCTAAGTCTTTGCAAATATCAGCATAACACTTTGTTTTTACGGGGAAAAAGTGGCTGACAGCATTTCTGCACCAAAAAAGGCTGAAGATCGTTTTTTCTTTTTTTTGAGGCGGTGATCAAAATTTTCAGCCTTTTTTTGCTACTTTCGGCTCCAAACAAAGGTGAAAATCTTTTTTAGAAATACACTTTCCAAAAATGAGTGTTTATCAAGATTTGACATTTCTGGGAGGAGAGCCAGGGTGTTTGCGCGTTTTATTGTGTTGCTGCGTGTGAGTTCTGAAGCCTTGGCCTCTTGTTTCGTTCTATTATTGATAGCAGTGAATTAATTTATTTGGCACTTATGTCGCCTGTTTAGGCTTTGGGTTGCCTCCAGACCGCCGCTATTACACTTGTTTATTGGCTTTGCGGCTTGGGTCAAGTTCTTTAGAAGCCTAAGTAGTTAGAAACCGTTTTCGAATACGCTCTGTGTCGCCAGTGTGGCTGTCACGTTTATTTGGAAAAAAGAAGTTGCATAGACGCGTACACTGACAGAACAGCGGCAAAAGAAGGGAGGCGAACTTGAGACGCGTTGGCTAAAAGCTTCGACCGGGCGTGTGATAGATTACTCGCTGAGTAAAAATAATCTGTTACAGAGGGGGAAGGCATTTTTATCTCCAAACAAAGCTGAAGACTTTTTTGGAAATCAACTTTTATAAAGTAAATATTTTGGCTCTTCAGGGAAATTTTAGGGTAAGAACTTGAAAACAGCTTTGAGGAAGAAGGGGTCGCTTCGGCCAACAGTCTCCCTGCTTTTGTGCAATGTTCACAAACATATTCATTTTTAGCAACCCTGGTACGTAACTTTTACGAGATACTGCAGTTATTGTTGCAAGCGTGTTTTGAAATATTACAACAAAAGGCTTGATTGTAAAGACGGTTACAATGACAAGAAGTTAAATTATCTGAACGGTCAAAGTGACCGCTGGCGTTAACTTAAGGTAAACTGCTTCCTAGCCCACAAAGTGCTCATTGCAGTGCAATAAAAATTTAAATGCAAAAAGTTGACCAAGACTTAAGGAAAACCGGGAAGTTTCAATATTAGAAAGCTTACCTAGGCTGAGATATAAGCTATTTAAAATAAAAACGGTCAAAATGACCTTTTTAACGATTCCAGTGTTAAAGAAGTTCTTGTTGCTATTAGATATTGAATCAAGATAATTGAATTGAAACCAAAAAGGGAAATGAACTTGAATAAAATACTTTAGATAAATCTTGAGATTTATGAAAGACTTTTTTCCTGCTGCATGTTTTTGATGAAGCCTGAAACCTAAAGTGAACCAGCTTAAAAATAAACTTCCACCATTCAAATATCTGTATCAACTAATTCTCAAATAATTTCCCTGGAAACGCCATCTAGTCTGAGCTGAATTCACTAACAACAAGAAAAGGCAGCAAAGAAAATGCCGGATTGGCAAATAATTTGAAATCAACAACACCGCCCTCTGCTACACTTCAATCTAATTCCAAGCCGATAGGACCAAAAAAAGATGACAGATTTTTTGTTGCGCCATCAAAAATTTTGAAGATGTGCCTCAAAGCGAGTTCATTGCAATGTAAGAAAGACATTGCCTAGGGTACTAACCTTCGCAACTGCTTGTTTATGCAACGATTGTCTTCTTCATTGCTCCAATCATGTAAGCCTTTTCCGTCACTTTCAGTGATCGCCAGTTTGGTGCATAGCTGTCAATTTTCAAAGACGTGAAACAAACTCTGAGTGATATATGTTCTTGTCATATAGATTGAGGCTACATAGAAAAGCAGAATGAACTAGCTTCACCTACTATTAGGTAGCGCTCTTCAAGCTCAACCTGACGATAACATTTTTTGTTAATTTCTTAGCTTAAGAGAGCAGCAACTTCTTTTCCTTTCATGTAAATGGCATTTACAAAATTGAAATTTTTTCCTCTTCGGCTTGAATATTGTTCAATGTTTTTCTTTTATGCTTTGATTTATTTTTGTACATTACACAAGTAGAAATGTTGCTACCGACGTTCCGATGATCTTTTAAGACACTGGTTGCAATATCTGTCTCAACTCTGTCTGAAACCTGAACTAAATCACACGCAGTTGCTAAATTTCTATAAGATACAGTATTCGATATTATTTGGTATTTAAATCAATTTGTTGCGGACCAAATACATTTGCTTTATATGTGTTTCTGATGATCTTCATTTTCACTTTCACGAGTAGAAAGAACATAAACTAAAGAGTTGAAAGACTACCACCACTTGGTAATTGGAATCCTGGTGCAGATGTCTTGTAAAATTAGGCTTAGTTATCTTTGTGCAAATAATAAAAACTTACCAAATACATGCATTTAAAAAAAACACAAAGTTTTATAATTTCACCGGGGTGGTAGATGGTGTACGAACGCGTGGAAACGGCGTTTTCGCGCTGTTTCTTACAAACTTGGCTAGAAGGTGTATATTTCTACTCTGAGCGTTACCACATTCATTGTGCTTTCTAGCACTACATCCTTGTGTTTTAGCCAAAGGATATGTAAATCAATCACTACACCATACGCCGATACTGAATTCTAAACAAATGTATAACTTCTTTGATTACTCTCATTTTTTGTAGTCAAGGTTATATTCGTAAATGAAAGACTATCAGAATTGTTGTAGAATGATACCTGATAAGAAACTCTCGGCATTCAGAGAAAATCTTGGTGTAAGAGATATCAAAGCAGTAAAGTTAAATTTACATTCTTATAATGCCCGGGTGGTCCAACTAGTTAAGGTCAGTCGGCCATTTTACAACTAACATATCAATTTGCGGGCCAATTGGCGCAAAATGATAAATAAAACAATCAACCCAAATATTTAAAATTGAAACAAGGGCAAAGACATTTAAACAATGAATTTATTTCAAAGATTTAGTGGGTTCTTTATAATCGATGATTCTCTGATACTATTATTTGTAGGTCAATAACAATATTAGTAGTTGCAAGTTGGTGAAAATTCTTCACTGGTTTGTCTGCCGTTCAAATTTTATAGATAGACTTATGTTGTTTATAACAGAAAATGCATTCTCACTCACGCATGTGCTTCTAAAGTTGAGGACATTTTTTTAATGCAAAAAAACCTTTCTGTTTGAAAAATGTACCTCAGCTAACTGACTTGTGAAACCTCTCTTGAAATTCGTTTACGAGCCACAAGAAATACCTCCGCGGGTCCGCAGTTGGGCCACGCGGTATTATGCTATAGGAGCACGAAATTAACTTCATAAAAAAGCAGGTTGTCAAAATTACTGACGTTAAAGCTTAAAAATGAAGTTTTTGGCTATAATTTTTTTCTGGCACATTAAGCATAAATTTTTCCGTTGAAAGAAATATAAACATGATGATTCTGCAATTTTTTATTTCAACATGGCCTACTTAAGAGAGAAGACGGCCAAACATTTACTTTACAGCGCGAAAATTAGACGGGTAACATTTGCGCAGCAGTTGTTTACTTTTCTTCAACCGTTGATTTCCACCAAAGCTAATCCTTCACAATCTTTCAATAAAATGCTTTTCAGTGTTGTTTTCAGAAAGTAGAGTATTGCAATTTTCTGCAATCTGCAATTTTCAAATTCTGTACCACAAATCAACTCTTCAAGTGTTGTTTTCGTGAGTCGTTTAACTAACAGTGCTAGGATGCACAGCACAGTTCAAAAAGTCCAGTTAGGTAGTAAAGATTATCTAATATCTGCAGTTCTAGCTATTGTTATTAGCTATTAATTTTGCTGTAAGTTACGAGTACTTATAATGTACGAAAGTTGGACATTTACGAAGCAGATAATAGTACCGTTAAACAAATGTCATTGTAGAAGAAGTCTTAATTTCTGATGACATAGCAGTTAACCTAAGTTCATCATATTCATTTTAAAGAATATTAGCTTGTTGATTTGAGCTTAAGCCAGTTAGCTGCACGTAATATTGCACTATTAAAACGCTATGCCAATTTCGATTTCCACTTTTGTAAGTACGATTGCTCTTCAAGTTCAAAGCAACCTATGCAAAAAGAGTTTACCTTGTTTTAGGTACTTTCAATAATTGTTTTGGCATAATTACGGTCAACACATGTGTGTTGCCTATTGCAAAACGGGATACAAAAAGCGTCAACATAAAATTTATGTTATTCCTAAAAAATTCCCAGTATTTCGTTTTCCTATGAAAAACCCAGAATTAAGCAGAAAATGGATTATATTTGTGAATTGAATAGACTGGGCTCCGACGCCATGTTCTGGTGTTTGATCGAAACATTTTGAAGAAAAGTTTTTGAAAGTTGGCAAACGAGCAACGTTACGATGAGAATTACAACCAGTTCCTTCTGTATACTCTGGCAATGAATCCATACCCCCGTCAGTTATGCCTACATTTAAAACCTAAACAAAGCTCCCAAGTAGAGTGACTGCAATACCTGACCAGCTTGATGATTTTAATGACCATGACAAATTTCAGATTTTTCCAGGATTGGTGAAAACCTGTATCCCAGTGGCTCCAATTTGCAAAATGATAAAAATAGAGCAGTGTTTTACAAACTGGAAAATTGCAAGAAATTTGACCTTCCCACAGTTACTGAAGCAATTGTAATTGATGATGATCACCATGTTAAGTTTTTATTTTCTGGCTCCCCTATACCCCTTCCTCCATGGTTTGCTAAAGGAAAGGATTGTTGACTAACAAAAAAGTTTTATCTGGAAAGCTTTCCACCATACATCAGAAGTTTTTTAAAAAACAGAACCACAAATATCATGGATAAACTATAGCAAATCTGATACAAAAACCTGATAATAGAACAAAATTTACGTCAGAACGTTTGCAACTTGCCCTGATGTTGCGCTACTCGTTGCCAGCATACCAACTACTTGTCAAATATTTTTCTTTGCTTTCGGTTAATCTTCTAAAGAGACTAAGCCAGGGAGGAGTGGAACCATTAAAAGTAGTCAAACTATTGCTAAACGAATGAAAAATTAATAAAGGCACTGTGTTGTGAACCGACGAAACGTATCTGCAAAAAGAGTTGCAATTCCAGCAAGGTAAGCTGATCGGCTGCGATGACAATGGTGATTTGTTTCAAGGAATTGTTACATTTATGATTGTGGGAGTATGGAAGAATGTGCCTTTCGTAGTCAAAGCTGTGCCAGAATCGAAAATAGAAGGAAAATGGTTGTCTGGCCAAACAATAGAAACCATACAATCTCTCCATGAAATAGGCTTTCACGGGCGAGCAGTATTTTCAGACATCACCCCAGCAACGTGTCCGCCTTCAACAAACGGAATTTTATCAAATTATGGAAGTGAATCGCATGAAAATGTAATTTTGCGTCATTCTACGTCAGATCAAAGAAATTTATTTTATGACTCCGTACATCTGTTAAAGAATGTACGACACAATCCATTGAACTCCAGGCAATTTATTTTTCCTGAATTTCATTTTTTTGACTGTATTGGTCTTCCTGCTGGGGAGATTTCATCGAAGCTGCTTCACTATGTCTTTGATGAAGATGAGAAAGTACAGGCAAACCTGAGAAAGGCCAGCAAGCTCACATACAAAGTTCTACATCCAGGAGACAAGCAAAGTGTACCAATGGCATTGGCGATATTTGACCCGACCACTTCCGCTGCCATATAAAGCTATTTTCCAGAACGCAATGCTACGGCACAATTTTTACCATTAATCAATCTCTTTTTGAAGATAAGCAACAGCAAACAACAATTTAATATCGGTTTTGATCGTGGAGATGCTGCAAAAGTAAATGATTGCAAACCAACATTTCTCCAAAAATTGGCTGATTGATTTTCCGAATGGAAAACTTAGCAACCTGCAAACACGGAAAAGTTTACCCTCAGCAAGCAGACAACTTGTGCATTGGTAACGACTTTGAGATGCACCGCTACACTGATTGAAGGTTTTCTTCAAGAAGGCTGTGCTTATGTTCTCATGGCACGATTTCAAACTGATCCTTTGGAAAGACAGTTTTCAAAATATCGTCAAATGAGCGACGGACGATTTTTAGTTGGACTGCAAGAAGCAACAAATAATGAGCGAATATTAGCACTGAAATCTTTTCCCAAAAAGTCGATTTTCTTCTGGAAAAAAAATTTTCAGGGCCTCAACCAGAGGTCGTAGAGAGACTAGAGAGTCGCCAAAGAGCGAGCGGCGCAAAGAGTCGGTAGCTGGACCGTGCAGAATGAGATGAGAGGTGTCCTGGGACGGGTGTCCACAGGCGATGCAAGAATGATTCTCGATTCTGCCAATCCTGGTGAGATAAGAACTTAACGGTAGGTTGTGTCCGTTGCAGAGAAGACGAGAGAGGGCACGGCGAGCGTAACGAAGTAGCACAAGTTCCTCAGTAGAAATCGAGGGAGCACGTGTGTCAAAGAAATTAGATGAGACAGTACGCCTCCAGTCCGCGAAGAAAGAAAAGTGGATACCAGAGATAAAAGGAAAGAGAGACTACAAGGGATTGCAGAGGGCACGAGTAGCGCTCCTAGTCAGATTAGCTCATCAGCCGCGTCGTTCCCCGGCAGAAACAAGTGTCCAGGGACCCATTGTAGCTTGATAAAACAGGAGGAAAGAAAAGACAGTTCCTGCCAGATCTGCCAAAGAGATTGAGGTAAAAGGAATAATGGAAGTGAAGATTAGGTAGCGAGGACTGAGCGAGAGTCAGATAGGAGAAGAGAAGAAAAATGTCAGACTTGTTGTTGCTGACGAGACTAGCAAAGAGCTTGCAGAATGGCGCAAGCTTAGGCAAAAAAACTTGAACAAGCTGGGCCTGCTGAAAAGGAAAAAGTGGGATCAGTGCCACAGGGAGAGAGCAGTTGGCAAGTACGCTAGAGCCATCTTTGCCAAAAGGAACAGAAACAGAGCCGTCAGTCCAGAGCACCAGACTGTGATGTGGGAGACGAGGGCCACACCTTGGCGAGAGAGAGGGGGATCAGAGCGGGAGCATGGAGAGGAAAGGGTAGACTCAACAGTAAAAAAAGGCAGGTTTTAGGGAGGAAAGGAAGGGCTAGCAAAGGGAGCCTCTCTAGGAGAAGTAGGAGGAAGCATGAGCAGGTGAGTGGACGCAAAAGCTCTCCAGGAAGATTTGCAGAGTCTTGGTTTCACTCAAAGTCTGGCCAAACCTGAAATGGGGAAGGAGATTGGGAGACGAAGGGCTGGCTTATAAGATGACAGAGCGAAATGAGTCAGAGTGACTCGTAGGGGAAGTAAAAGCGCCTTAAAGAAAAGAAGTGGGATAGAGGAGGACGAGAGGGAGCCGGAGATGGCGCAACTAGCCGCTCGGTAAAGGCGTTCCAATTTGGTATTATTGGTAACACTTACAAAAGGAAACTATTAGGATGGAGCATATGCGAAAAAGGGCCGAAGAAAAGCTTTATACAAAAGTGAAAGGGAATCCTTAGAGGGACCCCATGTGGAAGCAGAGATACAGCATAAGGCCTTGAGACGTGGAAAAAACTTGGCCTTCAGCGAAGATTCATGTTTAGAAAAGGAAAGAGTGTGGTCAAAGGTGACCCCAAGAAAAGTTGGAGTGGGATTGAAACGGAAGCGGGAGTTGAATAAGAAGAAGTGCGGGCAGAGGTTAGCTTGGTGGAGATCCTCACATTTGCTTGGATTGAGAGAAAGACACCAGTACTCAGACCAGTGCTCCAATCAAATCAGAGCTACTTGTGTGGCCTCTACCGCAGTAGGGGCTGGGGGGTAGGAAAACCAAATGGCCAGATTGTCAGCGTAAAGAGAGCAGCTGACGGAAGAAGGCAGAGAAACAGGGAGATCATTGATGAATGGAGAGAAAAGTACAGGGCAAAGAACGGATCCTTGCAGAACACCACGACGGACTCAAAAGGAATGACTTTTGTGATTCTGAAAAACCATGCAAGCACGCCTATCAAAAAGGAAAGATTGAGTTTAATGAGCAAAGCCAGGAGGGAGGCCAGCCAAAATGAGTTTTATGGAAAAGAGCGTTTCAACGTACGTTCCCTGCACCAATCAACAGCCGCCTCAACGTGATGGCTCGATCCCCGACCCCGTTTGGGTTGGGTCGAAATGGCTGTTGGCCTTCCGAGGGTCCCAGTTACCCGGGCACTCTCCTCACACAAACCCATGCATGCTGCGAATAATGCAAGCCATAGTTTGCCTCAAAAGCGTGACCTTAAAAGTGCATGTAACAGTAACTTATCCTGCTTTCAGCGAAATACTTCAAGCCTTTAATTTGCGATCTTTATTTGACAAGCGTGAGGCTTTGCTTGCAGTTTTTTGACAGGAATACTGAAGCTTTGCCCATCGAGGCAACATTATCAATGAGGTCGACGTAAGTACTCAGACATGCTGATACGCTGCAGCCAGATCAGCGGTAGAGTGGGCTAGTGCCAGATTTATTGTGATTGTTGTTCTTTCTGCTCCACTGTATATGTCAGCGGATAAATTAAAACAACATTTGGTTAAAGTTTTCGCTAAGCAACCCCAAATAGCGGTTAAACGCATAATCTCTGTCTCGTATAGCCGCACCTAGATAAACTGGTGTAAAATAAAGGGTAAAATTTTTCATTGTTCTTGACATTTAACACTAGGTGGCTTTTCTGTAGTATAAGTCGAAGACTGCTGCCACATTTTGGGAGTCTTCAAAGCATTCCTCTCTACCTTGACGCATGCACGTAATATATTTAATGATTACCCACTTGACTAACCGCTACAAAAACTGTATCTTTAAGTAGAGGTATTCGATTAAGTATGTCGGTTTCACACTCGCGTAGACAAGCCGTTTTTGGATTTTGCACAAAATGTATTGATATAAGAACAAGATGAGGTGATTGCTCTAAGCACCGTTCAAAGGTTTATTAAGTTTGAGTATGGCAATGACGTCAGCTCGCCACTAAATTATAAGAATTTCAAAATCGCGCAAGCAAAAAAGTAAGAAGACTATCAACCAGAATTTCAATGCATTGCTTGCGTGAAGCATGATTTCTAAGAGTATGTGAACCAGTCTTGAAGCTCTTACTAGTTATAGAATTTGAATCTTCAAAAATTTAGACACCTTTCTGTAATACCATACCCACGAAAGTTCTATTTGCGACTGAGTCGTTAGCAATGAGGATTTCCCCGAGAGGTTGTCTGGATCTATCAGTTACTTGAGTGATGATACTTTAGGCTTTATACTTTAAATGCCTGAACTTAATGTTATAAATAAACGTTTACGCTCCTCTTGGTCGCTCCTCGCCTGCATATAATAGAACCGACTTCTTTTCTTCCCTTATTCAGAAATCTTTTCATTTTAAGGGACTTTAAACGTCATCACCCAACATGGGACACAAAAAGTACTTAGTCTCTCCTGGGACAAAGTATTCGATTGAATATCTTCTCTGATCCCTCTCCTTTCGATGACGTTGACGCCCTTATTATTCTTTATTGCTTCTTTAGCAGTCGCTCCTCTCCTGACATATCTTTTAATTCTTCTCCTACTGCATTCTTCTCATCTCCCACATTTCCGTTCAGACATTTTCTGGTCCTAGTAAAAACTCCTGCTCCACAAGTAACTGAACATGAACTCCACTTTCCCCATGATTGCCATACCGCGTAAAAGAAATACATTTTGCTTTAGTAATCAGTTTGTTTAACAAGAATTAAAAAATTTAACTTAATACTGCCATTGGCGTCATCAAAGTTCGTGACACCAGTCGGCTGTGAATTGCGTCAGCCCCAAAATTAAAAATTGTCAGAAACGGTCTCGCAAAAGTCACTGGTTAAAAAGTTTTGCTGCAAAATGATAAAAAAAGTATTTTTAAAATAATGTCACCAAATACAGAACGCACACCCTAATGACGCCACTGTCAACAAGAGCCAAACAGGCTTAGCCAATCACTTTGCCTTTATAAATTTTGCTGTAGTTCATCTATTTTCCTTTGGCACAAATTGTAAGTAAAAACGTAGCGCAAGTTGTTCACAAAAGATGTTTAAATATTGCAAAATTTAAGTAGGCTTAATAAAAGAAGTTGCTCAAATTTAGCAGATAAAACGCTTATCTTTGTCATTACAAAATTGTTTAATGTTAAAGATGACAAGAAAACCGTAAATTAATTCAAATGTGGAGGCACAAAAAAGTTAGAAGCAGGTAGATAGTTTACTATGCTAAGACCAGCCACAAACGCTGTCGGCATCAATAAATGACATTTGCCTAATTTTTGAATAACTTTTTCTTTACGTGGTTAAATCTAATTTTTACAAGCCTGACCCCGTGATGTAAATCTTGCTGTGCTGTTGTTGGGTTGACCCCTACCTTTTCTTGGGTTGGAACAAGGCAAAAACGATTATATTGTGGTGTACAGCGCAAATCTAATCAAGACGAGGTAAGAAAATGCCAGCAGTCGTCTTTACAATGGATATAGATTGCATATAGGTAGCAATGGCAAACAAGAAAGACTGCCATTGGTGTTCATCTAAAGTCGCCATTTCATTACGACATAGGTCTACTTGTGTAGATTCGAATCTCTGATATCTTAAGTTACTAATCTAATGACATTAAACTACAAGACTGTGCTTACAGGAAGATTTGAACAAATGAAAAGTCGAAGTCTTTCGTGAACAATATTTTAATATTTTATTTTGTAAAATTAAACTCTGATTAACTCTGAAAGTTAATAAACTTATTTGCAGTCTGCATTTAAAAATAAGAAAGATGAAGGAGGATAAATAAAAAATTTTTATACTTATGCTTTGCACCTTGCCAATAGCTAAATACAATAATTTCTATGTAAATACTTACCGGTTTTTGAACAAGATTGGGAAGTTATACTTAGTCCAGTTGTTCCGTTTATCCAGCTTTCGAATGCTTGAACTCGAGTATAAACACCGTAAAAATTTGCTTTTCCACAACCCTTTCCAAAAGAAGTGATGCCGGCCAAGTACCAGTCGCAGTTGGCGCAACGTTGGCACATTAGTGGACCACCAGAATCGCCTATTTATAGAATACATTTACCAAGAGAGCCATTATAATTGGCAGTTACATTTACGAAACTTCACGGTACTACTTCAATGTAAAGCACCATACGCTCGTAGTTTAGTTATCTAAAAGCTAAAGTTATAAAATAGGCTACAAATTAGGCCTATTTGTTTTTGTCAAAGAGAACATGTGGTCGATGGCGCAGAGTCTTTCCACTATAAACGCTGCAACAAGAAAAGGGAAAGATTTGAAAAAGCCCTTTATGACAATGTATTTTGCTCATGCTTTTTACAAAACGACTCTGATTTATGTTTGCGTTTCTCAAGACTTTTTGATTGGAATCAAAAATTCAAACCGCTCTGATATTTTTTGATAAATAATTTGAGTTTGTAGTCTTTCACATGCTTTGTAATTTGACTACGAAACCCATAATTTATTAAGCACGTTTTGTTTTTGGTGGATGTGATGCAAATAGTCTGTCCCCCAATAAATTATATAAACCATCGCGATTTTGCAATTGCTTTGTTTGAAATTGTATATTTTAGGAAGTGTAAACGTGAAGGCGATCAACTCTTTAAGTTCCCGTTTTTCTGTTGTTTTACGTTTTATGGAACTTTGCCAAATGACAACTACAAACGTTCAAAAATTTTAAGAGATACAAACCTTGGCAGGTATCTTTTCCACCTTGTACATAGCCAGCACAGAGATGAATAGATGGGTTGACTCGTTTATTCTCGTTTCTATAACTGTGTTGGCAAACATTGATGTCAATAATGGGTAAATCTACTTTTTGTAATACACTTGCTTCGCTGTCATCGTCGTCTGAAACTACAAAGATATCATGTTTAATCCATTTGAAAATTATTTGATATTTTGTCATGTATCCCAAAGATGCCAAAAAATATCTGATATTTATTAAACATTAGGTAGATGCACAAGCAAAAAATTAATGTTGTAGCTTATTTGGCA
Source organism: Trididemnum clinides (assembly GCA_963675345.1). Classification (NCBI taxonomy): domain Eukaryota; kingdom Metazoa; phylum Chordata; class Ascidiacea; order Aplousobranchia; family Didemnidae; genus Trididemnum; species Trididemnum clinides. The sequence goes on along the minus strand of OY776285.1, from coordinate 23,896,713 downwards.
AAACGATATCGTAAATGCCGCGATCGAAAATTATAAGCATTACAAATTTTACGGAAGCTATTCCAAATAGATTTTACTAAATGTGAGCCTGAAAAAACTTCTCTCAGAATAACAACAATGGGTAATCTTTACATGGAACGGTTTATTGACAAAGTTACTCTTTTGCGTTTGACTTACGTGACATATGCTTAAACAAGGTACTAAGAAGCACACTTGTCGTATGAGAAATATAAGATATGTCCCATATGTGAATGGCGTATGCAGGGGCGTAAGCAGAAATTTCTTGAGGACGAGGCGCGAGACATTTGTTTTCCGAGGCCGGCAACAATAAATACAGTGCTCAAAATTGCGAGGGAACAGGCAGTGCTGATCTTTTTGTAGGAGATTGATGTTGGCGGTGTTCTAAATTATGCCAGAGTATAGAGTAATGATCTTTTTTTTCAAAGATCGAGCGTCTACTGGCTACATAGGGCAAATATATGCTGCAATAATCATCATGACAGCCGACAATCACATTCCACGATTCCCTGAGGCTGGGGCTCCGTGGTTTTCCACCATGCCTCGAAAAGGGTCGGGTAACAACAACATTTCCTGAAGGGGGCGCGAGGATAATTTGTGGCATATAATTAGTGAAATACACACATTATTGTTTGTGAGGAGGGCGCGCTCATAGAAGCCCCCCTGTGTATGGCACTGGACGTATATCTCAAATGAAACAGCACAGCGTTCGTTTCCATTGTCAAAGAGCGATACAAGTGGGAGAGGGGAGGGCACAAATTAGGCCTAAAAGTTGTGCCAATGGCCAAAGTGATTGACAAGTGCAGAAATAAGTTATCGACAAATATATGTGCACAATGCGCTTGTGGCCTCAAGTTCGAGCTTGTACTTACGTTTTCTTGTGCCGGCATAAGCGCAACCTGGGAAGGTCAAAAGGTCACTTGAAAAGATCAGCCCTCCCCTATTTAGTAAGTTCAGGGAAAGTAACCCGAAATCGAACACCTAGAGTTCAATTACGACAGGTGGACAAACCACCAACCAAATATTTGTGTTGAGGCAAACATTATTTTACTGAAAGCTCCAGGAGCTCTCGTCAAAACTTGACGTCTTGTCCCACTTTGCTACATGTAATTAAAATGCCTTAGAGGTTGAGAGTAGTCTGGCGTACTACATGGCTGTACAAAGATATAGCGTAATTTGGAGTCCATCTACTGTTTAGTCTAGATAATTTCCATTCTTGAGATTGCATTATTAAAAAATTGGATTTACAGGATGATCACTTATTATTCTGCTTTGACGGCAGCATACATGTAGGCTATCTGTAATAGACTTTATTATTTGTGTTTGCTTTGATAAAAACCGGTTATAGTAACTAGAAATGGATCTTTTTTTGCTAAAATGGTATCAGACAGTATTAGGAATTTACTTAGCATCTTGACAACGACATCCTGCAGTCTTGGATGTTTTTCACAGCTTTGAAAAACTCTATATTGTTTGCTGTAAAAGCAATTTATAAAGCGTGATGTTACCATTTACATTAAAAGCAAGAGGGTATAGCATTGCTCTCTTTCTGCTTGGCAAGCTTTAGATAAACAGACTATTGCCGGAGCATATCACCATTTGAGCTTAATATTTCACGGCAGGGGTGTGCAACCATTTTTGCTGGCGGGTCAATTTCAAACTTCTTAAAAATTTGGCTGGTTAGTCGGAGTTTGTGACAAATATTGTCTCTACATACATATAAGCTTTGAAGTAGCATTCATCTAAATAGGTGGTGGAGCCTTTCATTTCGGAGATAGGTTTTTCGAAGATGCAATTGATAAATTTGCTATCCAAGGCCACAAAATTTTCAGGTCGCAGGCGGCATTTGACCCACGGGCCGCAGAATGCACGCCCCCTGTTCGACGGTTTTAAAAGTTTCCCTATTCCACTGCTGATTGAGTTCTGGTCGAGTTCTATTCCACTGCAGGTCGCAAATTTGTTTGCTTAATTTTGACAGGGATATGCTTATATATTGGTTTCGGAAAGATTTGAGTCAATGAAAAAGTAGGTTCTCTAAATACAAGGTTTCAAACTGCCTAAATGAGTGGCCAAATCCAAAAAATGTTTGGCTTTATTTGTTTCTTTCCTCCTTCTCTGAATAGGCTTTGAATGTTGAAAGTGATCCCCAGGAATATTTATCACTCTGGGTTTGATGCTTAAAAAATATTTTAAAGGGACAAGCCATCCAACAATTTTATACCAAAAGTAGAAATATTCAAAACTGTTTTGATTTGATGCACAAATAAGGATCTTGTAAAAGTGAGCAGAAGAAACTAACTGTTGGGAAAATACATTTTTTTGTCGACCAAAAGTAAACAGCTACATAGCTCATTGAAGAAAGCATAGTAAAAATATTACATTTCTATCTCATCTTCATTTTAATTGTAAACTCATCAACTTACTTGTCAAGCCGTATCCAGCCGCATAGCAAGTTTGACCAACTTCAGGCTCTTCCCCATTAGGAAGACAAATCTTTTGAATATAATCCGAATAATGTTGCAGCGGTTGTGTCAAGACAAGAATAGCGATGTCATTATTCGGATTCGAAAAATTAGGATGCCTTATGATCTAAATTAATTAATAGATATTAAGGCATCTTATAGCCTAACTGTCATCAGTTGATTAAAATACTACTTCCGCGACCGGTTTCGTTCCTATTACAACTCTTCAAGTGGACTCGGGTATTGAACCGAACCAAGAATTACTTCATGCGATTTATACCACTCCACTATCAGTCCTATTAATTAGTACTGTTAATTTTAAGCTTGTATTATGCACGCTTGCTATAGCAAACTGACTGCGATATATGCTCTTGATTACCAGCCAAGCCAGTGCCTTTATTACATTATAATTCGAATTACAGAAGCTGGTGTTAGCCTATTTAGATATTAAATTAATAAATAGATATTTTGGCAACTTTTAACTGTAATCAGTTGATTAAAATACCATTTCCACGACCGGTTTTGTTCCTATTAAGAGTTCCTATTACAACCACTTCCACCTGAAGAGTTCTAATAGGAACGAAGCCGGTCGTGTGAGTGATATTTTGATCAACTGATTACAGTTAGTCTATAATTTGCCTTAATATCTATTGATTAATTTAATATCTAAACAGGCTAACACCAGCTCCTGTAATTCGTATTATATCATCTAAATGCTACCAGATGAAAGTAAATAACTATTATTGTCCAAAATAAAGTTCATTACGATAAACTCTTAAACATAATTAACATGATGCAAAAAACGCCGGAGTTTCTTGTGCTTTCATGAAGGCTTCTCTGGAAAATGCTTAACATAAAACAAATAGTTATCTAAAAATTATGTATGTAGGCCTATTTGAAATATAAATTTCAAACATTCTTATTTGTGTGAAATTTATACATTACGGTAGCTTTTTTGCTCTTAATTATTAGCATTGTCTTTATTTAGGTCCAGGAATAATCAAAAAACAATTATGTGTAGCGGTATATATATGATCTACGTGATCATATTATTTACAGCAGTATAGGTGTAAGTTAGTTTTCAATCTACAGCAATCACATAAAAGAAAAATAACCTCAACATTCAGTTATATTCTAGCTCTTATCCTAACGTATAAATGATAATCCTTACTAAAGAGATACACATAAACCACTTATTATACCAACACCAATTTATGAACGAGGGAAATACTTAGTTACACGGCGTTGAATCATTTTGGCGCCAAAAACTCCTCGCAAAATTGGAAAAAATTACTGTGCTTTACATTTTTGTTCTTATCATGCTTCAAAGTTTTGCTCATTAAACACAATATACAAACGGGATGCGATAAAGTTTACTTGAGGGTATCCATAGTGCCTGCAATTACAATGGCTCATAAATAAAAGAACAAACTTAATTTTTTGAATTGCTCTGGTACTTTCAATCAAAAGAAAGCCACTTTGATGTATGGGTCCCCGTTATTTGGGGCCCTCGTGTATGTGCACCAGTAGCTCTCGAAATCCAGCACTATTGCCAGAAGAGACCATTTTTAGGTAAGGATACTAAATAAGTTTGATCAGGTGGTGCCTTAATTAAGGACCAAAGACAGAATCCGAAAACTGAGAATACGCAAGTAGTTCATCGCAGTTTCTTAGTCATTGTTCAAATGGAAAGAAACTTACGGAAATTTTTGGTTTGACCGCAGTAGTTTTATCAGAAATGTACTCTTTTATTGTGAAAACTTTAAGCATGGTTAAACGCATTAGGCTCACTATACCTGTATTACTACGTATGTGCAGTGAGGTGGTTAGAACATTTGCTTTGCAGTTTATAGATTTGGATTCAATTCCCTTATTGAGTCACAACAAAGAACTTGAAAATGGTATTTGTTGCTTCCCTGCTTGGCACTCAGGAGAAAAAGATACTGTTGGGAAAAAGCCACTAAGTTTGCTTGTTGTGTCCTTGGGTAAGACACTTCACAGGATACCTCCACCTTTACTTGGCAGACAAGTGATAAGCAGAGCTGTTTACCCACCATGATGATTCAGTCTAACTAAAAACCACCAAAAATCATGAGCTCATAACCATGAACAGCGGCTCAACAAGGGGGGTACGGTTCCACTAAGCCCTTTTTTCGTTCCAGAATCGAACTTTGTAAAGATCGCCAGCGGTTTTAAAAACTAGATTAAAAAAAAATTCCTCTCTTGTTTGGAAACAAAAGTAGCCGATAATTCACTTTGAGCATCGTGATTTTAAATAACAATATTATGCACTATGTTTTGAAACAAAGCAACGCAGTGTAGCTCAGCGAAACGTTCGAACTTAATCGATAGTGAGCAAAGTTGTGCAACTTTTTCTGTGCAAGTGATTTGTCTGGGCAGTAGTGCTGAGATAATTATCTCCTTAAGAAAGGAGACAATGATTTATTATCTTGGATAATTATCAAGGGGATAATTATCTGAGATAATAAATCACTATCTCCTTTCTCATGAAATCCTGACTGTACTCCTGAAAATAAGCCAAAAAAAAGAGAGAACTGGCTTAAACAAAAACAATGTATTGCACAATCATATCGATATTTTAGTGATCAGAGAAAAAAATCTCAAACAAAGTACAACTGACATTAGTTCTCCAGGCGGAAGTCAGTCATATTGAGCACAGTAACTTTGAAAATCTTCTAGAAACTAAATTAAACAAAATATTGTATTCAAAATTTCAGAATTATAAGTGATTATATGTTAGTTTATTTAACATTTTATAGCTACCTATATTTTTCGTATTTTCAGCTACCTATCTCATATTTCATATTTTTATAGCTACTTACATTCTACCTATAAATAAAACAAACAAACACTATGACATGACTACTATACTACTGCAAAGCACAATTGTTACATCACAAAACGAATCTCCTAACAGTGGTTCCTTTTTCGTGGCGCGGCCCACTTGAGAATGCCACAAATCTTTGCGGTCCACTTGAAAAAGACTACAATGTAATATTTAAAAATGTCACTGAGATAAGCCTCAGAAATACACAAAGTAAAACATTTACAAGGCAAGAAGTATTCCCTATTGTTTCACTGATTACAATGTGTCGGTGTAGTTGTTCTCCAAAAAAATGGTCTTTATATCTCCAGTAAACAGGACCACGCCACAATCTGTTATTTGCTATCACAGTCTTCACGGATCCTCTAAAGTACCCTTAAAGCTAACGGAACGTAACATAGAGATAGGCTAATAGTTTTAATAAAGATTTACTGAATACGTCTGCGGTCCACTGGTTGGGAACCACAGTCCTAGAAAATTCTACAGAGTTGTCGTACTTGAGAACATGTTTGTTACGTCATAAAATGCAGAGTTCAAGAAACTTCTAGATCAATAAACTCAAATAAGGTCAAACTTGTATCAATTCATTGAATTGCACGCTATAAATATGGAATTCTTCGTTACAGCGGTGAAGTTGGAGCTTTGTGTGACTTTTGGTTTCAACAAAGCAAGCCTATTGGAAACTTTAGGCTAAGACTCCGGTACGGTACAGAAAAAATAACACCGTATTTCCGTACCGTAGTATGCCAAAAAATATCGTACGTAATTTTGTACGGTACCCATTCCCTTAGTGACAAAGAATGATTTTCATTATCTCGTACCCATTTCAACATAATTTTACTTATCATATTTGTTTGAACAGAACTTTCCGTGCTTTACCGGTTTAAGAAGACTGAAGCTGTTTACCCAGCATGTCGTAAGAGGCAACTATTGGGTACCTGCCAATTGCAGTCTGACTGTTAATGGTGGGGTTACCATCTTAATTGATTGGTTGGACAACTAATGTCAGAAAACTGAGGTTGGGGGGAGCAAGGGCATGCTCCCTGTAGAAGAATTTTGCTCCAACAAATCTCCATGACCAGAAAAAATATACATATGGCCCGAGTCCCCGGCAGCTCTTAAATGGGCAAGGAGTGCAAAGAATCTCCGGATTTAAATCTGAATGTCATGGGATAAGATTTAATACATGAAATGAGGGAAGCCTTTGTGAAAGGAAAACGGAAGTGTGTGAAGAACTGAGGAAGAGAAAAGTTGATGTGTGCTGCATCCAGGAAGTAAGATGGAAAGGCCAAGGAGCTCGTTTTGTTGGTACTTCGGGACGAAGGTATAAACTGTGGTAGTCAGGAAATGACGCAGGATTCGGAGAGGTTGGAATTTTGGTGAAAGAAGAAATATTTGGAAACGTTGTGAAAATTAGAAAAAAAAGTGACAGAGTAATGGCGATTGTGTTAACTTTAGGTAGAGAAGTGATGCGCATAATATTTGCGTATGGGCCACAAAGCGGAAGACCAGACGCAGAGAAAGTTCGTTTTCATGATGAAATGGGAAGTGAGTGGGACTTGAAAAGTTCTAGTGAAATAATTGTTTCTTTAAGGAATTTTGATGGACTTGTGGGGAAATGCGCTGAGGGTTTTGAAGGTGTACATGGGGAGAATGGTATTGGGAAAAGAAATGCAGAAGAAAGAAAATTGCTGGAGTATTGTGATGAAACAGAGCTGTGCGTGGCAAACACTTGGTTTAAAAAGACAGACAAAAGGAAAATCACTTATAGTGCCGGTGAATGTGAAACAGAAATTGATTTTGTGCTTGTGTGGAAAATATAGAAGGTATATAAGGGATGTAAAAGTGATTCCATGGAAACTTTAGCACAGGCTGGTGGTCATAAATCTAACTCAAAAGGTTCTAAAAAAGATTGTGAGAAAGCAACGAGTCACAACAAGAAAGATTTGGAAGTTGAATGAAAATCGAACAAGAGTAAGATTTGAAAAGAAGAGAAAAAAAAACTAGTAAGCACATATGCACCTGATTTGTGGAAAACTTTTAAGGATGGTGTTCTAAAGACATGTGATGAAGTGTGTGGAAGGAAGAAGTCTAGGAGAGATCAAGGAGACATGTGGTGGTGAAATGAAGAGGTCAAGAATATCATAGCAAGAAAGAAGGCGGCACTTAAAGAGCTGTGTAGGTTTCCATCAGAAAAAAATAAAAATTAATACAAACATTTAAGAAATCTAACGAGAAAAACTACTGTTGGAGCTATGAAAATGGAAGCTAATCAGGAGTTGAATAATTTATATCAGAATTCTAATAGTGTTTTCTACTTCCTTAGAAGAATGAAAAAGGAAGGGAAGGATCTGGAAGGAGGAAGGTGCTTAAGAGAAAGAGGTGGACGATTGGGTTTTATTGAAAAAGATAGGGCAAAATTTTGGAAGGAACACATGGAAAAGATCATGAATCAAGAAAACGAATGGGACCACATGGTGGAAATCGATGTAATAGAAGGACCAGTGGAAAAAATGGCTCGTCATGAAATTGTGGAAGCAATGCAAAGGATGATATCAGGAAAGGCAACTGGAACATCTGAAGTAAGTGTGGAGATGATAGTTGCAAGTGGCGAAATCGGGGTTAAAGTGATGATAGAACTGTGCCAGCGTGTAATGGATGGTAGAGGAATGCCTGATGAGTGGAAAACAAGTATGATTGTACCTATCTTTAAAGGAAAGGGTGATGTGATGAGCTGTGGATCATACAGAGGAGTGAAACTGCTAAAATATGCCTTGAAAATTGTTGAAAGAGTACTAGAGAGGCAAATACGAACACTAGTCAATTTGAATGAAATGCAGTTTGGATTTAAACCAGGAAAAGGAACAGTGAATGCGATATTTATTGTGAAGAGAATGCAGGAGGAATATCAAAACAAGGACAAGAAGTCGTATATGTGCTTTGTTGACATGGAAAAAGCTTTTGATAGAGTGCCAAGAAAAGTGACGGAGTGGGCCATGAGAAAGAAGGGTCTATTAGAAGTAATGGTTTGGGCAGTTATTAGCTTGTATAATGATGCAACGACAAGAGTGAGGGTTGGATCTGCATATTCAGTGGAATTCGAAGTAAAAGTTGGTGTGCATTAAGGATCTGTGCTGTCACCACTATCGTTTGCAATAGTGGTGGACGTTATTGCAGAAAATGCAAGAAGGGTTGTGTTTAATGAAATACTGTATGCAAATGACCTTGTTATCATGAGCGAAGATATAGAAGACTTGAAGAAAAGGTTTTGAAATTGGAAGAATGCACTGGAAAGTAAAGGTTTGAAGGTTAACACCAGAAAAACAAAAGTGATAGCAAGCGGGTCAGAAGGAAACCTATTGAAAAGCAAGATAGATCCATGTGAAGTTTGTCGAGGAGAGTCATGGCCAATTCAGTGTTGTGCACAAAATGTGGAAACTGGGTTTATGGCAAATGTGCAAAAAATAAGAGAGCCACCGCTAGGTTGGTAATGCATTTTGTTTGCTTGAAATGTAAAGGAATAATAGAAGGGACGGTGAATTCGATCGAGAAGTTGTGCGATGAAGTGGAGACACTGAATGGATTTTGTTATTTGGGATACAGACTAAATGCTAGTGGCGGTTGTGAAGCGGCAGTTATAGCAAGAGTAAGAATCTGTTGAGTAAGATTCAGGGAATGTGGAGAGTTAATGTTAGGAAATAGGCTTCCTCTGAAGATGAAAGTTTATCATTGTTGTATAAGATCAGCACTACTGTATGAAAGTGAGGCATGGTGTCTGAAAGAAAATGAAAAAGCAATTTCAAGGAGAACGGAGAAAGCTAAGGTGAGAGCCATGTGCGGTCAGAAAGTTGTTGACAGGAGGTCGACAAAAGAACAGATGAACATGTTGGGGTTGAAGGAAACTATAGACCAATTAGCAACGGCGAATGAAGTTAGATGGTATGGACATGTGCTGAGGAGGGATGACGATAATGTTTTGAGGGTTGCTCTGAATCTTGAAGTGAGTGGCAAGAGAAAGCGAGGACGACCAAAAAAGACCTGGAATAAGCAAGTGGAAGACGAGACAGAGAAGATAGATTAAAAACGGAGGACGCCTCGAGACGAGACAACTGGAGAGACGGAGTGCGAGCAATTGCAGAAGGAATGGGGTAAATCCGGCCATTTCTGGTAAGAGGAAAACACCTGATAAAAACTGTATAACTATTACTACTACTTGAGAGGAGTCAAAACAAGTTTATATCTTATAGTTTTGACAGTTGTTTGTTATTGTAAACCCTTACCATCATAGTTTTTTTGCTTCTTACAAATTTTTAAAGATTTTATTACCTCACTGCAATCCCTTTTCCTGCTATTCGAGTTTTTTGGCAATAGCCTTATTCTTGTTTTGCCGTAAATTTTATGCTGTGTCTTGTTTGAGTTTTTCACGTAAGATGGCTTTTACATATATATTTGACTAAAAAGTCGGGAAGATCTGGATATATCCTTGGCAACGTTTTAGGCATTTACCCTAGTCGTTGCTGGTCTGTTTTCGTTTGTTGTTTTATATCCTTTTTTTATTGCTGCTGTGTTTTTGCCTTGTTTATTTGCTTTACAGTGCCCTTATGGTTTTGGATAGAAGCACACTAAAATTTTTTTTGTTTTCTTGTAGCTTTTGGTTATGATTTTTTTCTTTTGTTTTTCCGAGGTGATTTCGTTGAATTTTCTTGTATTCTGGTCATCCAGTTTTAGAGTTTAATTATTTGTCATTCTTACGGTAGGCTTTAAGTCCCCCTAGATTTTTTTTGTTGCTCTACTTTCTTGTTCTGGTTTTTTGTTTTTTATAATTCTTTTAAAGGTTTTATGCGTATCTTATAATATTTGTTTATATCATTAAAACTATTCGAAGGCCATTTTTATTAGTTCGAAAAAATTTTTGTGCTTTTTGTGCGGTTTTTAATTTTTACATAAACTGAGGATGCTTCTACGAAAATGGATTTTTCTCATAATTAATAAATGTCTAACCTGACTTTACTACTATTTATTAATAGCAGACTCTTCTCGACACTTTGGTACAACAAATATTCCTGTGACGCTACAAGTATTCGAAATATATGGAGCTATTTAAATTGAACAGTGGCTCAGATTGTCTGCCTTTTCCTTATAAGTGTTAAGCAGTTGTTATCGTTTAAAAGATTATTATAAGTAATCAATAAAACTAACCTGTTGTACTCTATGGGTCTGAACATGAATGTTGCTGCCATCCTGAGCGTTTTCCACGCCAAGAAAAACGGTTACACCAGCAGCAGTCAAACCTCTGCATATTACAAGCATTTTTAATTAGCCAAGTGTTCACACTTAAACAAAAAACAATTTCACTACTACCGTAAACAGCATAGTACATCTTGTGTTCAAGCCCTTGTCAAGTTGCCAATACAGGCCTACTATAAGTACAGTACGCTAGATTTCTACAAAAAATGCAGTATCCTAAAGCAAGAGAAAGTGCCGAGTACAGTAGAACCTAGCAGTACGAGTGTTGCGTTGTACCAGAAATTCGCTTTGCGAGCGGCTATTCTCAAAAATTTTGTCTCATACGACGAGTAAAAAATTCTTAGTACGAGCGATCGTAGGTTCTCAACGTCCAGGGGCCTCGAAATTCGATTTTGAAGTTTGTAATTTTATTAAAAACTTGACAAACATAAAACCTACCTAAAGTATATATCAAGCTTTTCGGACTAGAAAAATCTATACACAATTGGTTTTAACGACGTTATAAGCAACTATTATAACGTCGTTTGCATCATAATTAAAGGCAATTTGTATTGTGCGTATTCTGCTGGAAGCTGAAAGTTTACTAAGTAGTCTACTCCGCAAAAAACATTTTTCAAGAAACTATCTGCAAGTGCTCAAAGTGACGGAAGTGAGGCCAAAAAACCAAAGTAAGTAATGATGACAAAAATATTAAAACACCAGAAATTGTTCCACCTGACGTTTCAATGGACATAGATTCTCATGACAGTCAATAACCTATTCTCAGCTTCACTGTCTTCCATAAGCTTAGATGGTCTCCGTTTTAAGCTTAGTAGATCAATTATTATTCATATTACATGTACAGTATTGTTTGCACTTTTTTTGTTTAAAAAATAATCAGAAGAACAGACATATTGGGAATGGAACGGATTATTTATTTTCATATTAATTTTAATGCAAAAAATTGCTTCGTAATACGAGTAAATTGCAATACCAACTCAGCCTGGTCACGATTTAAGCTCCTACTGCGAGGTTGCACTGTATAGGCTTTTTCAAAAGAATATAGAACAGTTATGGTCAGCAAAAAAAAATTAGAAACCAAATGCAACTTACATGAGACAATGCGCTGCCGTAAGAATATGTGAACTGGTAATTAAACTTCCACCACATATTTTGTCGCCAACAGTAAGGTATGCCTGACAGAAAAATACAAATACTTGAAGTCGTGTTTAGCGTTAAAGCTGACAAGAGTAAGTATTGTTTGCTGATTTGCTCAAAATATGACCATATTGTTTGCGACATTTAGCAAAATGTAACGATTAAAAATTACTCGGTTAAATTACTAGATCAAAAATTACTCAAAATTCAAAAAAGTATGGTTATAATATGCAAGAGTGGTCAGCAATCTTTAAAATAAGTTTTAACGAGTTCTCAATATTTACATTTTGCAACTTTTTTTTCTATAGTCGCTGCTTTATTTGTGTAATTCGGGCACTCTGACATGGTCCGAAAAAGTTTTTACTTATAACAAACGAAATCGCTTTTTTCAGCACTACATAAAATTTGGGTACGCAGCTCATGGCAGAACTTTGTAAAATCCTCTAACGATTTCATGCAGTGCACAGTTATAAACGCTGTAATATTGAGTTTAAGTTTAAATATAGGGGGTGTCCTTAATTTATCGATACAATCTAAAAAATTCAACAAAAATTTATTTTTGAAGATATTTTCATTTGGTTTGTTTTATAGTAAAGGAAAATAGTTAAAGAGTTTTTCTCACTTGACAAGCACTTTTTGAAACAATCAGGTTTGAAATTATTATTTATTTAGTGATTAGGAAGAACCTTTTGAATTTAGTAGCAAAAGTGGAGTTTTTGAAAATGAGCATTACGCAAGAAAAAAACAAGTACCTTTCCTTGTTTATAGAGACAAAGTCGGACATCCAAGCCCAACAAAACTTTAGATGCAATATACAAGAAAGTCACCTACGAGGTCTACCATTCGATCATAGCGTAAAAAATTAATATAAACTGGTAGTGTAACACAAAGAAAGGAAGCTGGTCGACTTCAAATTTCTTAACGAAACATTTCCAGATGGGTGGATTAGACGTGATGATCCCTTCCTTTAGCCGCCTAATTCTCCCAAAAGTGTGGCGTTGGATTTTTTCTTGTGGAGTTGTGTAAAAGATATGGTTTGCAGAATCAAAGTCCGAGGCATTATTGATTTACAGCATCAAACAACTGAAGCAACTACCACAGGTACCGTAGCTATGTTAGCAATAAAATGGCACAAAATTGAACAACGACTGGTAATTCTTCATGCGGCTGATGATGCACTTGCAGAGATGTGCCAATACATCTAAAAAACTTGGAAGTATTTTCCGTTAAAATAAAACAACTGAGTAAAAACAAACCAAACCAAACAAAAACAAAAGTTTGTTGAATTTTTGAAATTGAAGCCATAGTTTGCCACACTCAGTATATTATTTGGGTAAACAAGTGTTCTTAGGGGACATACTGTCCAAGGCCATTCAGCAATCTTTGAGTTAGCCCCTCCAACAATTCGAGAACCACCATTGTTTGAACTTTTTCCGCATTGTCCAGCAGTGTCTAAGAATAAGGTATTGTAATTTTTATTTTGAAATACGTAAATTCTTTTCAAAGATTATAACTATAGTGCATTTATCAACCGATAAAGCCTATTAAGGCTGGGTCTGCTCACATCGGTTTTCGGAACCAGGAATAAAACTTCTTATCTATATCTATAGCAGATTTTAAGACGAAGCTTCGCTGCCTGATACTGAGTAGGAAGAAGGAGTCGCTCTCATTGCGCTCAATATTAAGCAGAGGAACTTTGTCCTTTCTCTAAATATCGGTAAGACGTTTTATTAATGGTTGCGAAAACTGTTATGTCCAAACGCTGCCTAAAAGAATGCATTATGTTCAATACGCTAACCATGAAAAAGTGTACTTGCTTTAAAGAATCAAACCTTTAAACGCCATAAAATTTTGTTTGCAATCGTTGGTTTGCAGCATCTCGAAAAATATTTGAAAAAACGACCTATACCAGTTATCTTATTCAATTAATGGCAAATTATTTGTGGTGGAATGGTAAGACTGAGTTCGGCTTGTATCTATTAGTCACGTGGGAGGGCAGCATGGTCAAGCAAAGCAAAAGCGACGTTCTTGAGATGTCCGGTTCAAACGAAAAAACTTGTGCAAGAGGGGCTTTTGTGGAGTGAAGATGGTGCTCATATACAGTGTTAATGTCAAATCCAATTATACTGTGTGAGTAAAAATCTGCAGCCTATAGTAAAAGCCAAAGAATATAAAGCTACTGAGGCAGAATCTGAAAAGTCTATCAAGTGTGCACTCTCCAATAAAAATCTAAAAAACACGTTTGGATCATTAGTTGAAAGAAAGTGAAATAGAATAAAATATAGGGAATTCGAATTGCATAGTAGGTATATTTTGGCCTCGGGGTTGCCCCAGAAAGCTTTGGACAGTCTGCAAGCCCAGTTTTGCTGCACTGTGACCAGTAACAATGGGAATCGTGGCAGTTATATGCTTAACTCTAGTGTGACGAAACGTTCATGGTTTTTGATTGTACTCGTATATCCCGTACTGCGATAGCATCAGCCAATCACAACTTTCGATGGGCCCGACCAACATTGCTCCGAATTAAACGAACTTGCAAACAATAGCCGGGCAAGGTTCTCACAGACTCTGGTAGCAAAATTTGAAACAAAAAATTGACTTTACTAAAATCAACTCATTTGTTCTGTCTCAAAGTGTACTTTGATTCCGGTAATATTTTTTTCTGGCTTGCGATGAAAAAGACCAAAAACATCGGTATAGTATCACGAAATACTTAAATTGATGCTTTATTGATTGACATTATTTGCTTACTTCGATTACAGCATGTGCTTTTTCCATAGTAGTTCCACAGATTGTCGTTTATACCATTACAATGTGTACAAAAGTAACTTCCATTTTGGTTAACGCAGTGGTTACCTTGCGGGCTATTGACACATATGTTTGGATTTACCGTGCATTCATTTATGTCTACAAAATATATTATAAAAAATATTGAAAGTTAGAAGCCAATCATTAAATGTGTAATGTATAAAAGCTTTCAAAAAAAATTTGCAAAATTTTAAATTGTTTATTTATATACTTTATACTTCTTCTTCACGCTTACACACACACTTTTTTGAAAGACGGTTTTTAAGTCTTGTCATGGCAATTAATCTTGAAAATATTGAAAACATGACTTTTTTTGCAAATATAATCACGGTTTGGACATTTCCTTGTTGACATTTCACAGACTGATCAGGTTACAGCCAAGTTGCTTACAGCTCATCCACATAGTTCTTGATCGGCTTTTCTATTTTATATAAATGATTTTACACATTATTTTGCTTCCTTGATACTTACCATCACATGTTCTCCCATTTGCATTTAACACGTAACCCGAAAAGCACGAGCAAGTGGCAGTGTTAGTGCTTGAAAGTGTGCATTTTTGCTGACAGTTTTTTTGAAGGCATGCTGAAAAATATACGCAGTATTCATCAGAAACATTCTAACGTAAGACAAAAGCTTGAAATAGTAAGTTTTGTCTTTGTACTTCATGTTCGTAGGAGAGCGTTGGCAGTGGCCGGCATAAAAACGAACTTTTCTTTGTTTGAAAACTTTAGGCCCAGATCTGGCTTGAAAGCATCTGTCAGGTCAAAATATTCGATATAAAATTGCTTTTGCTTTCTGGATGTAGCTATTTCCAGAGTTCAAAGCACAATGTTTCGAAAATGATTGTCAAACAATAGAGCTCCACTTTTCTTGACCACATTGCAATATTGCAGTAGCTGTAATAACGTACACAGCAAA
Organism: Trididemnum clinides; assembly: GCA_963675345.1. NCBI lineage: Eukaryota > Metazoa > Chordata > Ascidiacea > Aplousobranchia > Didemnidae > Trididemnum > Trididemnum clinides. Next base: position 23,881,278 of record OY776285.1, on the reverse strand, counting down.
GCAATCGAGATTTAAAATAACAAAGGAGATAAAAATCTCAAGATATTATGTTGCTTTTCCAAACTACCTAAATTCAACATGACAATTGATATGGCAGTTGAATTGTGGTTAAATCTTATCTTAAACACGCGCACCAACTCAATTAAGATACCATTTTGCCAATGAATTTCTACCTGGAGCAGTGTTAGAACAAGCATTGCATTTTTTCTTGCAAGAATTACGAATATAATCAGACGAACACGTGACATAAAAGCTGTCACACCAAGTATAACAGTTTACACATCCAATGACCCCTGCAAAATACAAACTGATGATAAAACATTTTCTTAAAAATACATTTCAATGGAACAGAAGAGAAGCAGTGTTTTGTGTTTTAATTTAAAAAATCTACTGAGCAAAGAAATGAGAAAAATGTCAGCGATTAAATGTAGTCTTACATTTAAATAATCAGAGTTGTAATACTCATAAATTTCGATATAAAACTTTTTTCAGAAATTTGAGTACTCTAGGCATAACTAGAAGACAATTTGTTGAAGCAGGGAGCATTCTCACTGCAGTAATTTTAGATCTTTTGTGACATTTTTTTATTGTTTCAATACTCATTTCGAAATCTTTATCAACGAATGATTTTCTGAAAAAAGAAAACTTGAGTATCGAAGGTAGAGTATGTAGGTGATAGATTCGATTTTGGCATGTTTGCTATTTTTTCTTATTTATAAACTTGGAAAAAATTGCTAACACTTTTGTACCAACCTGCTGAACATTGTGCTGTGCAAATGGCTAGAAAATCCAAAAAGATCGCAAGAAGGAAAATAAAAGAGCTGCAAAAACACATTAGCATAAATTTGCCAGAAGTATACGCAAAAACAAAGTTGACTATGATTCTAGCTTATTTTGAATTTTGTCTCAATCCATATTTCACACAATGTTCTGTACACACTGTTTTCTTATGTGTAAATTGTGCATACTCCACAACTTATTTATGTATCCACCAACGCATTGTTTTCAACTTTCATCCTCCGACTTTTACAAGCTCAAGTCGATTGAAGAGCTGTGGCAATGATTGCACGGTCGTGCGTTAAAGCCTGGCGACGACAACAGTGTTGTGTTCTCGGAAAAAACAATTTACTGCAGTTTTCTCGACGTAGTTGCGCGGTTTGAAATGGAAATGTGCTGCCAATATTTGTAACTCCGAAGCAGGTCAACACACAAGCTGTTTTAGCATAACTGATAAATAGATAATTAATCTGTCACCCGAGAATAAGAACATAAAACTCAACATGTGCCGGGCGTAAAGATATTTTTCTGAGGGAAGTAAGTGCAATGATTGCTTTTTTATACTTGTATGCCCTTTCTAAATGAGCTTACTCTTTTCCTTTCTCTCTCATTCAATCCTCCTCTAGTCTTCCCTGACACCAATGTTTAAATGTGGCTTTGCGCTGTTGTAGGCTAAACCAAACTTATTGGTCTATCGAGCAAGCAAAACATGAATTACCTCAACTGGGCACTTCTTTTTTCAACCATCTTGCTCGAAAAAGAAAATGAGACTGAAGACTTGTTTCTCCAAAGTTTACAATTTTTATATGTATTAAGCTATAAAAGTGAAGGAAAAATAGTTGTTGCATAATCAATAAATTTTTTCAGGTTTTGGATAAATCTGAAGATTTTGTTCAATAATTGAAAAATTGAAAAAAGCTTATTGGTTTATTCTTGAGTTCTGGATCATGTCCAAAAGCACTTCGTGACGTACCAATCGTTATTGAAAAAAAGGAAATAGCATGTGCTGATTACAGCTCAAGTTGCTTGTTTTTGAAAACTTATTGCCCGATCTCATACGTACCAATATAGACCTATTGTTTGTTAATAAAAATAGTAAAAAATGTTTTTGCGTGATCAATATCGCTAAACACAATGATCATCATCTAACATATAAAGCGCAATTCTGTCTGTCTGTCTGTTTTAACTCCTCTGAAACTGCTAGCGGTACAAGGATCTATCTTGGCACGATTGATCACCGCCCCGTGGTGAGTGTCGAAGGGTTTTGGTGACGTCATAATCAAAAATAATTGTTTTAGAATTTACATTCCTTGACAGAGGACAACCCCTCTTTGCTGAAACGAAAACTAGCTTCCGATTTACCACATTTCAAGAACTTTTATTTGTTTGGGGTTTAAAATGACATCACAATTAACGATTCATTGAATAATCTGTTTTTTGTTCTTTTTCAAAAAGTTCTCAAAAACTTTCGCAGAAACGCGATCAAACTTTCTTTTAGGAGATATTAATAAGCTGCTTTTGATGAAAACAACTTTACAACATTTAAGGTGTATTTGATTATGCTAGGGGCAATTCTTTATTTAAGCACTTCAAGCCACCTAAGCATTTTTTGCTTTATTTTGCTTGCACACTTAAACTGGTTCTATGACGTCATAAAATGTCTCGTAAGATCAGCACAAATGTTTGCTACTACAGATCATAATATCAAGATGTTTTCAAAAAATGCAACCATTTTGCAAAATCAGTTTATTAAAAAACTGATTTGTGACCTAATTTCTTAACTGATTTTCAAACTTTATTCAACAGATTAAAGATTATTTCAGGACGAGTCCCATAGTGTATAATATGTACAAATAATATTAGTTTTTATACTGAAAAAACTGAACTTTAAGGCCTGTGATGTAACTTTTTACCCCTCCGCAGAGTGGTGAGCTCAGTAAAAACAGGACACTTTAATACTAAAACATTATAATAAAGTACTAACAATTACTATCCTTTGAAAGCTTTGGAAATTTGCTTTCCAGTACTATGTTACTCTAATTACTTGAAGCTAAGGCTTAGTTTATAATGGCTGATCAAAACTTGGTTGCCATATATAATGTTTCATTTTTAGTTGTACAATTATCCTACTAGAGCTAACAAACTCGCAACTGTTAAACAAAATTAGTTCTTTGGTACATTTTGACTACTTTTCCTGAAAAGCATGGTTTTTTTGCATTGCCTGTCGACGTTTTCAAAAAGATTCATCAAAAACTGAAGTTTCCAAATGTTTATGAAATGTAGTCTACCGGTCAGAAACACACCAAATTTTAGTGCGTGCAGTTTACAAAATTGCAATTTCTAGAAAAACTAAGTCCTTTGATACATTTTTTCTATTGTTTCTCGATAGCATGGATGCTTGGCATTATCAATCAAATTATTCAAAAGACTCAAAGTCTACAAATTTTAATATGTAGCCAACTCCAAGCAAAACACTTGGTAATCACCCAAGAAAAAGACGATGGGAGTAAAGATGATCCCTTTCTTATCGTTTGTAACAAAATGCAAGTGTCGAGCTACATATGATCTAAAAGTTGAAGCAATATCTTTTGCAATTGGGCAAGGCTGTCGCAGCAGCCAGCTCAATTGCAATTGATGCTCTTAACCTCGACATTGTTGATGGGGGCTCCCGCTGCTGCTATGACTGAAATGTGAGTGCTTCATTTCAGGTTAGTTTGCTCTTTGCATGGCGACGTTTATGCCAGGGCCAAGGATCATGCAGGCAGTCGGAGACGTTAGTTCATATTAATTCGCCTACAGTGACGAAGAAATGATATGTAGCAATCCTAATAATAATGGCTCAAAACGCATTGTGAGGTCATAATGTTAAATGACATCGCAATGCTTGCCACTATTCAGTGGAAACAACAGCAGACAGCAAAATTATCTACTATCATTTTGATAGCGAACATAAATAGAAAAGTCGGTTACTGATATTTGTAGTTGCAAGGATATCGGTACAAAACACTAATCTTTATTGAAAAGTAGGGAGGTCTGGATTAGGGGCAAAGCTAAATGAAATAAAATCCCAAATTTAAGAAAAGAACAAAATTAAACAATAATAGCATCAATCTGTAACACTGGATTAAAAGGAAATGTTTTTACTTGAAAAGAGCTTAATAAGCGCCCATTGCAATATGTTGTATGACTTAAAGCAGAGATTCCCAAACTTTTTGCTTTGCGGACCCCTTTTTTTGTGAATCTACTGCTTTGCGGACCCCTTTTTCCGAATCTGTTTTTTTGCGGACCCCAATTATATGTGACATTACTTTTGTCACCCGACTCATTTCCAATAATATTAATCAAAATACGTACACAAAAGAAAATGAAGCTGTCCTCTAAAAAAAGATTAGCATTTGTATTACTGACGCGATTGTGTCACTCGCGGTCCGATTCATCGTCAGGCTAGAGTTACTTTTCATAATTTCACTAAAGTGACTTTCCGGGACATTTTGCTAACCGTTGATTGATTGATTTATCGGTACGAAGCCACGGACCTCCTGTGAGGTCGTCACGGACCCCAGTTTGGGAACCTCTGACTTAGAGGAAAGGCAAGGCCCCTTTTCATGCTATGGCCGAATTAAAGCAAACAGCGCTGGCAAAAATCTTGATGTCACCAGTATTAATACGAAAGCAGGCCCATCAGATCGTCAAACATGCCTACCACCAAACAACTCATTTTTTAAGAGTCAAAAGTGACCACCATTTGGACGACGCCATCAATTCTGACTATGTTTCATTTCCCCCTTAACTCTTTTAAAAATTACGAATGTTAGTTTTTGTGTCATCGTTCTTTTTTTTTGAATACCTTTAGTCTTGATTAATAAACCAACATAATCACCATTATATGTACAGGAACTATGGCTTATATTTAGTAAAACATTTCGTTGTGGCTCTCACAAATGTTTGTACGGTCAAGCTGGCGCAGGTACATTAATTGATACGTTTTAAATCGATACGGGTCATGGTATGACCTGCCGGGATAAAATCGCATCATACTTAAGAGAAACATGTTATCTATTTTGCTTGATAGTAGCTTTATAGAGCTGCCGGAATCAAACCTGAAACTTTGGGAAAAGCAAGAACTTATTTAACTTCTATGAGCATACCTAGGCAAGAAAAAACAAATATGAATCACAATGCGTAGCCAGCACGAAACAAAGAAAGTTTGAGGCGAAATCAAAATTAACGTCACTGTGTTGAATCGCACCACATTAAACATATTATTGGTATTTTGCTTTATAATAGCTCTGTAGAGCTACCAGGGTCAAACCAAACATTTAAGGAAAGCAAAAACACTTTAAATTCCCCAGAGCACGTCAAGCAGGGAGAAAAGAACAAGCTACATAATGCATAGCCAGCGACGACTGGAGAAAGTCTAAGGGGAATGAAAAGAAAACAGCGTCACTGTGTGAAATCGCACGACACGAAACACATTTTTGCCCTATTTTGCTTTAGAATAGTTTAATATTAGAAATGTAATCCCTACTTCCAAACCACAGGAAACGCAAGGCTCCGTTGGGTTCGTGTTAGCAATGAACAGGACACATAGAGCAAAGGCATAGCCAGGATCTTGAAATGAGATATTCTATTAAGAAAAGGAGCACAAAAAGTCGTGATTAACTTATGTACAGAAAACACATAAACTTTTGGTAACTCTTCATACAAGAACCTAATAGGTAAAGCCGGCTTGGCCGGCTGAACCGACACTCTCAATCCCGACGTTACTGACGGGTCTCTGCGGGTGACGCCGTCATAACGTCGTTATTTTTCTTATGGTGATATGCTGCTTGTTATTGTAGTTATGTCATTTATGTCTATATTTTACATTACTGTAATAAAATCCCAAGTTTAAGAAAAAATCAACATAAAACCATTACCACAACAATTTGTAAAACTGAATGTAGAGAAAATAATAGCTGCTTTTGTCGCTATGCCCGAAACAAGACTAATAGTGCAGCCAAATTAGGAACTTAATACCACAAATATGAATAAGAAAGCGGCAGCACCAATTGGCAAAATAGGCTTACCATCAAACAGAATTTTTTCTTTAAGTGTGAAAGCAACCACCATTTTGCCGCTACAATCAGTTTCGATTATATATAATCAGTGCTCCGTCACAAGAATTAACGATAATTTGTGGCAAGATTCTTTGTAAGCATTGCCAGTCATGATTAAGAGAATATGATAATCACAATTTCGTGTACAAGAATTGCGAAAGTGCATAAAATTTATTAACTTTTTGCTACTGCTCACACAAGAGTCGGATGGGTGAAGCCGGCTTGACCGGTTGAACCGAAATACTAAACCCGAGCATTACTGATGAAGGGCCTCTGCCGGGCAAAGCCGGCTAGTAATTTATCATAATTATTGCACACTGCACATAGCATGCTTGTGTCTTCGATGTGCCAAGTTGGTATAATGGTTTACAAGTAGGTTAAGTTTAAAGTCTAGCACTTATAAATTTTTTTCATCCAGTGATGTTTTTTGGTTCTTGGAGAATTTTTAAGGAAATTCTGAATTTTTGCGTAGAGCAGTGGTTCTTAATCTTTTTTTTACTGCGCCTTACTGATGAATTTAAATAAGCAATAAAACCAATTTTGTTTTTATTCTATTCATTAATTACATATCAGTGAGATGTTTGACTCTGGTTTCTAGTTACTAAATCTTCAACGCGTGATTTGATATCAGAGAATGCACAGCGTAGGTTTCCTTAAACTCTCAGTATCTTGCTGCACTTGAGCTAGATAGCAAAAAGCGTGGACAATGCTGGCCCACGGAAATATGTGGGTTCGAGCCTAGGTAGAAATTGAAGGACCTAATTTGAAAGAAGAAGGTAACTGCCCTAGAACGCCTCACGAACCAGTTTTTTCAAGTGCTGTTAGCTTTGGAGCTGAAGTTCAACTCAAGACTTCTCTTGGCCTTGCTGTTGTTGTGATTACCCCTCCTCTTCCTCGGGATGGAAGTACGGCATGAACGGCAATTCAGGTTCATGCCGTCAACCTAATTGAAATTAGGCTAGGGGAAAGATGGCAGCCCATTTCGAACCAGTCTTGAGTGACTGGTAGCCACACCACCAACAAGGCGGACAGCCACTGGTGGGTACCCAAGAGTCGCGTGACATGCTGGGTTAGCAACTTCACAATTGTAATCCGGTGAAGTACGGGAGGGCCACCTGTCTGCCACATAAAGGTGGAGGCGTCCCGTTAAGTGCCTTACCCAAGGACACAACAAGCAAGCTTGCCGGCTTGTTCTCAACACTATCCCCTTCATATGCTGAGCACCAAGCAGGAAAGCTGTGGATACCATTTTTTAAAGTCTTTTGGTATGACTCGACTTAGGGAATGAGCCCCAGGTCTACCGACTTCTCTTGGCCTTCGTCGAAAATATCGACCGTCGATCTGAAATAAGTTTCTGAAAAACTTCCAAGTTCCTTGCTGCTTATCCACATTTGAAACTTATCTGATTGATTTTGTTTTCAAGTCAGCTAGATGAGTTAATATTGTTTTTTAACTCAGTTTTAATGGTATCGACTGTGAGAGCAGAATCCAAGCTATCAAAATTTGTTTGACTTCTTTGTTAAAACTCGACTTTTCCAGAGGTCGAGATTAACTGTGAGTGTTCGAATGATGTCATGATGCTTACTGATATTAACATTTTTTCCTTGAAGTTTATGGTTTAGACTGTTTCAACGCTTTGAAAATGTTCTCGAGATAAGTTAGAGATAGCTCAAAGCTTTACTCTGATTACAAGTTTTGCAAAAATCTGCCTTCTGTCACGAATTCGGAAATATCAAATCATTGTGTCAAACCCAAAACTTTATGTACAGATTGAGTGTCTTTAAACAGAAGCTTAAATATACGAATGTTCAGGGTAGAGTGGGTTCTTTTCTCGCAACTTGTTAATGAGGCCAGACCACAAGTCAAGCAGCTCCACTAGTGCGCACTGCAAACCTCTACCATTGATTGCCACGAAAGTTGTTTTCTTAGAAAAGCTTGACGCAACATTTAAAACATTTGCTGCTGTTGTGTGACTTTCCACAGGGTGGTAGAATATCATTTTCTTTTTCACGACATTGCCCGTCATGCAACGAGCACTCACCAACAGCTGCAAACAATTACCAAGTCAGTCGTTATATCACGCGAGATAGCTGTAATGGCAGACTTTTTTTTATATAATCAAACATTTATTTCTGATGTCACAAGAAAAGTCATCAATTCTTCCTTTAACTGTATCGCTTGAGATTGAAATTTAGGAAAGCTTATTTGCATTATCTTTGCCCAAAACTAATCAACTCTTTGGTTCTACAGCTGGGAGCAAAGTTGGCTTTATGATTTTACCCTACGCTACCATTCTTCTTGCTGTTCACAACAAAGATGGTAATCTCTTAAGAAGTCTCGACTGCCTTTAAAGATTGCAATCAAAATGCCTCGGAACAGACAAAATAAAAAGAGAAAAGCGCTATGCGTCATTGCGAGGCTTGCATTCCGTGAGAGGGCGCCTTTACAAGCCTCGGCAAAAAACAATTATACAGTATATCGTAACTTTCTTGCAAAAAAATGTATGAAGCACAGCAAATGTTGCTGATAAATACGTTTGTAAAAATACATTTTACGTTTTGATGCAGGGCTCGCGTCTATCGTGGAATTTACTCATGCTCCCAGGGAGGATCCCTTCCAGATTTAGAACCACAGACGTAGAGCAATACTGGTGGTCGAAATGTAAAGCCATTTGTAGAAAATTCCAAATTCTTTATCCTCAAATTGGATCAAGAGTGAATGTGCAACTAAGTGGATGAAAACTTGGTATAAACTAATCAAAATACTTTCGCCATCAGCAAAATTATAGCTTTATGAAAGCTTTTCTTCGGTTTTAAATAGAATCTAACCTAAAAAAAAGCAACTTTTGGGTACAAATTGTAGAAGGAGTTGCAGATGATAATATTTTATCATCTTTACACATTCATTTGAAAAATTGCCGGCAATTAAACGCTTTCTTGCACGAAAACTAGCCATTTCGTGATGTTGCTAAGCGTTTCCATATTTATTCTGCTTTTCTTTGACATGAAAATCCAAAGACTTATGACATGAATTTTTACAAATTAACATACAATGAACTGACTGCTTCTTCTTTTTCTTTCGGCTTATTCCCGATTAGAAGTCGCCACAGCAGATATCAGCATTTTTATGACATGGCATTTGTTTTATAATCGGATGTGCTTCCTGCCACCAACCCTTTTTTCAGAGGGAAAACTGGGCCAACTGTCTTCCACCTAAAGGTGGGGGCGTCCCGTTAATTGTCTTGCCCAAGGACACAACAAGCGAACTTGCCAACTTGTTCTCCTCAACCTACACTAAATGCTGAGCGCCAAGCAGGGAAGCTGTGAATACCATTTTTTAAAGTTTTTTGGTATGACTCAACAAGGGGAATGAACCCTAAGTCTACCGACTGCGAAGCGGACGCTCTAACCACTACGCCATCGCGTCGGTGACACAATGAACTGACGGCAAGTTTTGAAAATCTTTTGCTGAAAAAAGGTAAGAGTGTTGTGTTTTTTGTCAAAACTGCTCCGTATTACAGTAGACAAACTATGCTTGTACAAAATTTTAAACTTGCTTGCCAAGGCGAATTTAATTAAATAGCCTACACCAGTTTTTTGCCTTATCTTGCCGTTTTGCGGTGGAGTCAGATATTTGAAATATGATTTATTATATCCACAAAATTTTGAATCTACAGTTTACTACAAAGCGCAATTCTTCGCGTGTGTGTGTTTTAACTCCTTGGAAACTACTGAATGTACCAGCATCAAACTTGGGACAATTTAGAACCACCCCGGGATTAGTGTTACAAAGGAGTTTTTAACGCTACAATCAAAGATAATTTTTTTTGACTGAGGAAAGCAGTTTTGGGCTTTTGGTAATAGAGAGGGTATATGTACAAAATGTTACATTAAAAATGATAAGCCGCTTGCTGTAGTAAATTTGTAATTCTAATGAGAAAGACTGTCAGGTTCTACACCTTGCCCAAGGATGGGAACTGGGAACAACGACAGTCAAGAGATAGCTCCTTTATATCTCAAGGCAAAGAGCCCTGTCGCCGGTTGCAATAGCTTTACCATTATCGAAGCCAGCAACAAACCAGCAACACTACAGAAATATGTTATAATTAAGTTTAAGCAGATTTCTTCTTGTTTTATTTTTCTTTATTAAATGATTGCTTCATCTTTTCGACTTCTTAGATTCTACCTGAAGACAAATACAGTGCAGAAAACGAAGTAAAATTTGTTTTATAAAAGCATTCTTTTTGATTGACCAGACAATTAGAGACCAATAAAAAACTGCTTGAGTTGTTTACGAAAGATTTTATTGATTTGATTTGTCTCAGTTTGGCAGGAATTCTAATCCACTAAACAGGACCCTCAAATATGAGAAATTGCTGAGTCAAATTTATTCAGGCAAAATTGTGAAAATACAGCTGATTTCGATCGTGATCTGCAAGTGTTGCTATTTCAGAGATTTTGTTAAAAGAAATCAATAAATGCACGTGTGAGCTTATTTTGAAAATACTGATGCCTGAATTTAGACATTTCTAGTTGCGATGTTTGTTCAATTATAAGAATATTAGATGGTATTAAAAACCTTTGCAATATCTTTTTCATTTTTTGAGTTGAATACTAAGCGAATCATTTTATTTGATATAGTTTGAAGTTTATGAGTCAATGTTTTATTACCGAAGCACCATGATGAAATACAGCACTGAAAGTGACTTTGAACCATGCTGTAGTAAAGTATTCAAAATGATTTGAGATCAAAATAGGGTTTTTTAGTACGCCATGGCTTATCCTAAGTTTATTTATTATGCATCCCTTAAGCTTGACACCCAGGCCCGGAGCGTTGGAACCGTTCATGTTAACAAATTCATCGTTCGATGAAACGCCCGTTCCGGTGTGCTCCTGTGGTGCAGGGCTCTGTTAGTAGCTCGAGCACTGTGATCGCGCAAACCCTGCCGAAGAACTGTGTGGGGAAATCTCCGAGTATGATTGTTAAGTGGTATCTGGCGCTAGTTACGTCGCCTATCGGGTCGCGTTATGCAACACACTAGTCATTAACCGTGCGGTGTGCTAGTTGTCGGAATTGGTAGCTTTGCTGGTAGTGGAATAGGCGAAGTGGTTGACCTCTTGGCGGCCCTGCATTATATAAACCGCGGTGCAGTCATTTGGGACCCTCCGAAATCAGTTAAGCACCCTTTTAACGTTACGCGTACATTGTATTCTTAAACGTCAACGCTAATGCAACTCGTCTGTGGGATTTGAACCCGCGTCTTTGGAACTGGCCTCCTCGCGCGCCGAGTTCCGCTGCCAGTCAAGCCTTAAAGCACTGCATTTAGTTTGTAACCTTTGGAAGACCTTTTTATGCCTGATCACTGCTTGTATGATCAGGTTTACATAAGGATATCAGTTTTAGTTCATAGTTGAGCGGCTAGCTGTACGTCAAAACGAACCTCGTTCAAAAGTAAACGGCACGTGATCTTGTGCTTTGTGTTAGTTCGTTTTATAAAAATCAACGTTAATGCTATTAGGGGTATCTCTTGGCCTTGGTAAGCCCTGCTGATGAGTCCAAAAGAACGAAACGTGTCCTGGGATGGGTTTGTAAATTTGAAAATATCCCTCAATAGCATTGCTTCCTTCGGAAGCCTCGCGCCTTCAGCACTCGCTTTGTTGTTTTGTTTCTCGCTTATAATACGCTCCATATCGATTGTAACCACTTGGAACTAGCAATATAACAGCAACTCGATATGTGGCTTCCAAGTTAGATGTTCATGAATAATGATCCCTAAAAATCTAATCGATGTTACTGTTTCTATTGTATAGTACTTTAGGTTGATTTTGAGTTTGGATGGGGGAGGATTACTACTGGGGGTTTTATATGTTATACAGGGTGGGCCAATAAAATGTTACCACTTTTTGAATCCTTGCTATTTCCAAAATAGCAGATTTTTTTTATTCTCAAAAATACTAACAACAAAACATTGAATTCTCACACCAATGGATCGAAAACAATATACTGTGAAGGAGAGAGTAAAGATCGTGGAAGTATATTTTGAATTAAAATTGGTAACCCAGACTCAGTGACGATTCGTCATTGACGTTCCGGAAAGAAATCCTCCATGTATACTCACAATCAGACATCTTCGAAAATTCAGGAAAACAGGATATGCGACCAAAGCGAATAAAGGACATAGTGGTAGGCCAAGGTCTGCGAGAACAGCCATTAACACAGAGATCGTGAGACAGCGTCTGGAGGAATCACCAAGAAAATCGACCAGATGTTTGTCAGAGGGAGACTGCCCTCTCAAGGACCACTCTCAGACGCATACTGAACACAGATTTTTATTTCTTTCCCTACAGAGTTCAGATTTTACAAATTCATTGATATTAAATGTTGGTTTAATGTTTCTTATCACAAATCTTTGAATAAAAATTTTGAATAAATTCACATTTGAAAACTTGTGTATGCTTGAAAAGTGGTAACATTTTATTGGCCCACCCTGTATATTTAAGTCTTATTAGTGTTTAAACATAATTTATTTGCGATGAGCCAAAAATCGACGTTTTGTAATTGTTCATTCATTTTTTCCTACAGTTTACTGTACAAACCATCATCAAAAATAAATTTATGTCATCTGCAAACATTATAGCTTGGCCTGTATTTATGCAATTGGGAAGGTCATTAACATAATGAAAAATAGCAACGGGGTACTATTGAGCCTTGAGGAACACTCAAATAAACTAGCAAAAGAGATAGAGGGTTTTTCATTTGCTTCTGCCTGCGTAGAACGGTTACTTAAATAACTGCTAAACCAATCGCAGGATAATTTTCTGATTCCATGATGATGTTATTTAAAAGTAAGATGCTGTGATCAGTAGAATCAAAAGCTTTAGAGAGATCTAAAAAACGCCCATAGCATATTTTATAACTTCAAATACTGTTGTAATGTTATCAATCATAATAATATGAGCATTGTTAGTAGAATGATTTTTTCTAAGTCCAAATTGATGTTGGTGGAAGAAGCTAAACTGATTTAAAAAGAAAATAGTCTTTTATACACAATTTTCTCCGAAATCCTAAAATCTCGGGGACGCACTGATAGGCTTGTTATTTACATCAGTTTTGTATTCTTTTTTGAGCGCAGGTATTACTTTTGCTTTTTTAAAGGCGTAAACAAACTTGCCTTGGAGCAAGAAAAGATCAAAAATGTCAGTTAATGTCGGTAAAATACAGGGGTGGCCATAAGTCACTTTACCCACTTCAATTATTATTATTTGAACTGGGTAAAGTGACTTATGGCCACCCCTGCATTTTCTGGTGTCACTTTTACAATAGACATTGGAGTTTCATCCAAACAACTGCTATTTTTTTCAAATTTACGTTAGGAAAAACTTCAAAAAGTCTTTATTTTTTGGATCTAGAGTTACAATTTATTAACAACGGATGTAATTTCAGAAAATCGTAAAACTTTTACCACATCTCAAAAATAGATTGCGTAGGACATCTAAAAATTTTGTGTCGAACATGCGTTTGCTTGTTTTGAAAATTGGAGTCTATTGCGTGATGTAATTATAGTAAAAGCTAAACAAGCGACTGCGCGATGAGTAAAAAAGCTGATGTGATGAAATGCGTCCAGTTGCTCATTAATAGTAGCTTAGCAATAATGGTTTTGTTTATGCTGAATTAAGAAGCAATTGTTTATATTTTGTTGGCGCACTTTTTGACAACGTCCAAATCATACCATGAAGTAACGGGCACGTCCCGAGGTTTTAATAGTGGTTTAAATCAGGGCTTCTCAAACTGTGGGTCGTGACCCCATTTGGGGTCGCACGATTTAGTTTTGGGGTCGCGAAACAAATTTAAAACAAATTGGCTGTATTCATCAAAATTAAAAGCTTTTGTAACCCTTGCAAGAAAATTAAAAGTAGACCTGTAGTAAAATGATTTTGTGTTTTTTTTTTGTTGTATTTTTAGGGGTAAATTCATCTTTACGCTGTCAATTGTTTACTATAATGTCTGTCTGATCTTTCAAGTAAAAATAATTAAAAAATCTCAACAAGTTACTCATTGTTACTTCCCCTTTGTTGTAACATACTGACCGATATTGACCTTGTTGGCACGGCTTCCACTTGTAAGGAGATTTCCTTATTTGATAAAATTTTACTTTAAAAGTCAGAGATAGAGAAACTAGGAGGAAATGATCAAGATAAAAAAAATCAGGAGAAAATAAGAAAATTTGCAACAATATATGTTTTCAAAAATACAATGTAAAATAAAGTTTTAACATGCCATGTAAAAATACAGAGATTGTGGAAAAAACACTGCTAAACTTAATTTTTTGTGGTCCAAGCATTGTGAAGGAAAAGAAAAATGTTTATGCCTTAGTTGCAATTTGAAATCGTATTTTTCTAGCTTAACAAAATAGCTTTCGACTGCTAATATTTGATAGCTTGGAAAGGTTGGTATACTTAAGTAGAGCCAAGTGGAAGCCAATGAAAAAGTGCGTAAGATATGCAAGTTGTTTACCAGAACAGTAGCGTATTTTGAAGAAGTGTCATTTTCCCTTGCTTTGGCCTTTACACAAGAATTCAAAAACTAATTGTGTTACCTAGATTTGTGTCAATTCTTGACTTTTTTAAATATGCATTTAAAGATATTATTTCAAGAGCAAACAATTCTCACGTATCAGTTAATTTCTTTCATAAATCAATGCGCAATATTCATCCCGTTAAATGTGCTTGATAAATTTTACAAAATTCTTTTTTTTTCTTAAGTTTTTGTTTGCTTCACTATTTCTATTGTGTATTTTTTTGTTGCTGTATAGTTACTTTCGTGATTGTGTGCATTTGCATGATTTCACCCCAGAAAAAAATACTTAAGGTTTGTTATCAGTGGTGCAGTTATGGAGGGAAACAAAAGAGATAGTCCTCAAAGGATATGACGGAAGCAAAAAATGTAAAAGAACAGTTTTTTGTGACCAAAATATGCAAAAATCTTGCTTTTGCAAGGTTTCTTTGTTTAATGCTTTGCCCTTCGAAAGGAGATTGAGTTCACGTAATTCATATAATTGCTTGGTAATAAGATTAAGCGTACTTAATGCTTCGCTCCCTTCTCCCTCCCTGAAAACAAAATTGTTTCCATACATGCCAGTGCCTGTAATGGGACGCTTATTGCTTAAATATCATTAATGTGTAGACTACCCATCCAGGGGTCGCTTAGAAAATTCTTTTCTAAAATGGGGTCGCAGAACAAAAAAGTTTGAGAAGCCTTGGTTTAAATAACGTTGTAAATAGATGACTGCAAAAGCCATGAGTTTTGTTCTAGGTCAGGAATCACTGATACGGCGTCCACGAAAGGACCACTTAGTGGCTCGTAAGCCACTTCTACAGTAAAAATTACACCAATCGCGAACGGCCTCAGACAATTAATAATAATAATAGTGATAAAAATCAGATCAAAAAAAATCAAACACAACGTTACAGTGCTACTATGTATCTGCAAAATGCATAGTCCTCTGCAGTAAGGCTATAACTGCTCCCAGGTCACCCTTGGGCAAGGTGAAGTACCCCCTAGCCCCCACGTTAAGTTAACAACAGTTTGGCACTGACAGGAATGTATTTATTTTAGCTGTTGTCGGGTGTTTTTACATAGGGAAAAATTTCGTTTATTTGGCTGACTGCTTCTTTAGTCTCTTTTTTTTATATTTTTATATCAATTGTTTTGCTTGACGTTTTTGTCAGGTGCAGTGACCATGCCCCTTCTACAATCATTTTAATGTAACTTAAAAAAATTGGGTATGTTTAACGTCAATTCATTTTGTCATCTGCATTTCTTTTTCGCTCATTGTTTATATCCGATTGTCGAGATTTTTGTGTTGAGAAAACAGAAGCGAAATAAATTGCCAGCTACTAATATATCTAATGCTATTGTTAAACTGAAACTTCTTATTTCAGAAGTGCTTGTTATCAAATATACGTCTCCATGTCCCAGGAAAAAAGATTCATTTTGACTCGAGTAATTTGCAGGCAATGACTCGACTCGAGACTCAACCTCAGTGAGTTGAGACTCAAATGCTATGACTCAAACTCTAGTTAAGACTCAAATAATCGGCTGATATGTATTCAAATTACCTAAACAAAAACGTTTTCCACTTGGTGATGACTACCAATGTAGAATACAGGAAGTTGTAATAGCGATTTTCTATTTTGATATTACAATGTCAACTATTGGGAATCTTGCATAATGGAAGATTACTAATAGTTGACATAGCGAAAAATGGTGATAACTAATTCTATGCTATATCACATAGTGATGCAAATGATTAAAATTTTCTGTACTTTATATAAGCCTAATCCTACTGTACCTTTGCAAGAATTCTCAAAAGATGCATTTGTGTGTGCAAAAGCCCGTGAGAAATCTCAATGAAAACATTTTTTAATAACCAAACTCAGAATTTTAAAATATTTCTTTCTATGTGTTGTAAACAAACTTTGTTTCTAAACATAGAAAAGTTGCTTTTTACCAATGGGATCCCTTAATTTCATTAAACAGTGAGTACGGTAACGTCTGGCAAAGTTAGATGAAATGCCTGTCAACGTCTTTCAAGCTTGCGTAATATGACTAACTCATTATTTCTCAATCAAATATCGAGCTTTAGACTCAGTCCCGTAGCACTCCAACTTCGGGCCCCCCCCAAAGTAAGCGCAAGAGCCCCTGCGCACAGGTCATATCACTTTAGAGGTGTAAAATTGAAAAGCTGCATTAAGAAAATACACCACAATTTGTACATAAGTAAACAGGCTAATGTCAGAATAAAGCATGCCGATACCGAAGGTGCAAGTCATAAAAAATTCGGCACCGATGCCAGAGTTCAGTAGGACATTTATGCAGACACTGCGAAACGAAAGCAATGACACTGAAAAACATGAAAAAGTTATAAAAACACAGTATCATTTAAATAGTCTGGAGCGAACCTTTTTGTTCGCAAATGCTGTTATGACATTGTCATAATCAAGAGATCGGGCGCAGTCATTTTCGATTGACAACATGGCTAATGAAGATAGTCTACTGTCTGTCATAGACGTTCTATTAAAACTTTTGATCAGTTTCAATTTGCTGAAGCTTCTTTCAGCGCTGGCAACAGTCACGGGGCAAGTTAGTAAGATTCGAAGTGCGATGTACACATTCGGATACAATTCAAATAAATGAGTGTTTAGAAGATAGTTCAGAAAGTCTTGAGCCGTATTGAGATTGCGTTTTTTTTTTGTAAAATTAAAACAAACCGCTGTAGCTCAGCGCTCATTTCATCAGAATCAATGTCACCGAACTTTTTTTGGAACTCTTTACAGCAAGTAAGAAGAGCATTTTCTTGTTGCACAAGCAAAAGTTTGTCTCGTGTGTACAAAAACGAAAAGGCGGAAGAAACCTCACGTAACAAACTAAAGCGCTCCTTTATTGACATAATAGCCTGGTCTACTAATGGATAGAAAAAGTTGCTTTTAAATTTCAGTTCAGGAGTAGCTCGTTGTTCCTCTTCACCTTGGTAATCAAACAATCTTCTTTTCTTTTCACTTCTTGACGGAGGAAAAGAAGAATCAATATCCAATTCCTGTGCTATTTCAACAGCAGATGTTGCGGCACTGTCATAACCCGTTGTGCGATAGTTTTGCAAAAACTTTTCAGTTGCCTGGATTTCCGTTTCCATTGTATGAAGGGAGACTCCATACGATTGAAGAATCTTGCTTGCTTTATTGACTTGGAATAGGATATCATACCAAATAAACACCGACAAAAGAAAACTCCATTTTGATAAATGAGCTATCAACGATTTTGTTTCTGAGGCAGCTCTTCCATCTTTTCTTTCTATGGAAATGGCTTCCAAGTCTTTCAGTGCCAGCAACACCTCTTTTAAATTGTATCGAAGAGGTTTGATGCATTTAATTCTGCTTTCCCAACGAGTATCAGATTGTGACTTTATGGACAGCTCCACATGTTTCTTCAAAATTTCCCAACGCTGAGCACAGGAAGAAAACAGCACATACAACCTTGTAAGTACTCCAAAAAATGTCAATGCTTCCGTCGATGAATTAGCACTGTCAACAACAACTAAGTTAAGGGTATGGTTTGCACAGGGCACGTAAACAGCTTTGGGATTGATGTCTAGCATTCTTGCTTGGACCCCAGAATGTTTTCCTTTCATGTTAGCACCATTATCATATGACTGACCTCGACAATCAGACAATTCGAGTTGCAGTTCGGTCGCTTTTTCTAAGAAAGCGTCCAACAAGCCTTTCCCACTACTGTCACTTATTCTCAAGTAGCCAAAAAATGTTTCTTTAACAACAGCAGCTTCTTCATTACATAGTACATAACGGAGAATGACAGACATTTGTTCATGATGTGACATATCTGGAGTGCAGTCCAAAATTATAGAAAAATATTTTGCCAATTTCAATTGCTGTAAATTTTCTTTTTCAACTTCTGTCGCTAGCAATTCAATTAGTTCATTTTGTATGGTAGGACTCAAATAGTGATCTTTAGTGTTTTTATTCTTGATTCTGTCTTGAAGCTCTTTTAGGATCGGATCTCTTCTTGCCAAAAGCTCAAATATACCCAGAAAATTTCCATTGTGAGGAGATCCTAAGACTTCTTCAGATCCTCTAAAAGCAAGATTCCTTTCCGATAGAAACAAGGCAATGTCGATAAGTCTGTCTCTCTAAAACATTTCTCCAAAAACGTCTTTCATTGAAAAAAATATTCATCTCGCGTTTGTCGATAGTGGATGAATTTCTTATCCCTTCAGCTAGCAACATCCATTGACTGCAGCATTCTTGGTGGGAAATGCCGTTTTCATGGTCTTTCAGTTTTTTCGAAAAACCCTCCCATGTATTTATACCACTACAAAAGGGGCTTAGTGTTTTTCCAAATAGCTTACAACAAAAGCAAAAAACTTGATCTGATTTCCCAGAATAAACTAGCCACGACCGTGAAACACTTTTACCATTAGGTAACACACGTTTATAAGTTAATGGTTGGAGGAAAAACGTCGCCTTGGAGTTGTGTTATTATATGGAAAATTCATTATTAGTTGATGTGGTCCACGCTTTACTATATCACATCGTTGAGCATCAGAAATACTTTCAGGCCATTTACATGGGTCATCAGGGATAGGGGTAAATTGAGATTCAGTTATTTTTGATATTGAAGGTTGCGTATTGGCAGGTAAATCACAACTTATATTTTCTGGAAATTCACAATCACTTTGATACTGATCGTCATAGTCTTCTTTTTCTTGTACACTATAGTTTTCTTCATCCCTCTCGGTACTAGTGCCAGGTCTACTCTGCTCAGTAATCTTGAAAAAATCTGTCATCTTGGGCAATTTCGCTACAGCATCTCGAGCAGTGGCTGCTTCTTTTCTCTTTTGAGCATCACTTTTTGAACGTTTCATTCTATACAATGTCAATAAAATACTTTATCTGCACTCTGCAGTGTATATATATTGTCCGGGTATTTATAGCCAAACAGAATTCCAGACCATTCTATGATTGTTGCGTAACAACGGCATTGTTACGTCAATCGAATATTCAAGATTCTACCAGAAAATCAATCGAAATATTCTAGATTCTGCGAGATAAAATGACGTTGCATTCACTTATGATGTCACAAGCCAATTTCTTCCTACAGTTTAAATCGGTTGTAAACAAGTCTGCTGAACTGAAAATAGTCACGTAGCCAAAAAGCAATTTCAGACTAACTTGGGCCCCCAAAGTTGGCCTGGGCCCCCCCCCCAATTGGGGGGTTTGGGGGGCGGCTGCTACGTCTCTGTTTAGACTTGAGTGAATCCTATGACTTTGAAGATAGTGATCCACCGATTAGCTTCTGTTCTCATCATATCCATGCGATTGGCAAAAGAAATAAGATAACCTACTTGTGAGAATTTACAATATAGATAAGTGCTAGTTGCTTGCTAGTAATTTTCAGGCGATCTTCTATTTAAGAGCGCTCTGCCCTCACCAGCATACTTAGATAAATAAAAAATTGGTTAAAAACAATAACCAACATCAATCTGTACCACACAACTATCTGTTACGACGTGCCAATAACCCACCACCGGTTTCGACCTTATTTGGTCACATCATGCGGGTGTAAGACACACAATAATAAAAATACCAAGACTAAATTAATGTTTTGTATCAAGTGTACAGATCTTCGTGTGCAAAATAATGATGCAATGCAAAGCAGTACAATATAGCAATACCTGTTTCAAAGAGGTCTCATTTAAGGACACACACGCATGATATGGACAGAAAGTCGCATCGGTAAGTGCTGATTGGGGTGTGGAAATATTATTAATTCTTTATCAATTTCCTAAGTCAGATTGAATTTTACTAACTTTCCTTATCAATTTACAAAATGAGCTACCAATTAAGAAATTTCTAATTATCTTAGTGCGATCCAGATCCTTCTTACATAGAAGATTCTCTGAAAATTAATAGCTAGCAACTAGCATTATCTGACACCTGCTTGATAATGACTGATAAAAATCTGAAAAACCTGGAACACAAAGTTCAAATAGAATCAAGAAAGTTTACTCTTGGCTTTGTCAAACTAAGCTGTCTCTAAAATTTTCAAAAACTAACTAAATAATAATAAACAAGCAACCCCTAAAAACTTGTCAGTGTAATTTTGGACTAGCTCTTAACGATATTACTATTATTATAGCACTCACTATCAAATACCTTGAGTTATTTATTGACGGTAATTTTTAATGGACGTCTCAAATAAATTACTGTATTTGTCCAAGCAGCTTGCCAGATGCACGGGGCTCTTTTGCAGATTGCGCAATTTTGGAATTCATGCGTGGCCAACAGCAAAAAAAAACTTTAGAAGAAATGATTTGGGTAGGGCTTAATATAATTTTGAGAATAATATTGTTTCGTAAGTTATACTCGTATAGGCCGATTTTACAATTGTATAAAAAACTTCAAGTGTCAAAAGTAGAAGACATATATCAACTTGAGTTAGCTAAATTTATGTGTCGTCGTCGTCGTTTGATCAGGCACCCAAACTCAAGCCGTGCCAGCACAAATCAAAACCAGGGCCAAGGGTCAATCCTTCTACCATACCGGGCTGCTGTGCTGTCTAGATCAGATGCTGGCAGTGGTGGTGTTAAGCCAACATCGAGTTGCGCCATTCAATACCTGCAGACCTCGTGTTCCTCTTGGTACATGATGTATGAGACATGAAGATATTACGTGATCTGCAGTTTGCTTAGTAGCGTCACATTCGCAATTCGGTGATGGAGCGAGATCCCATTTGTACATGGACAAGAGAAAATGTTCTA
This sequence comes from Trididemnum clinides, assembly GCA_963675345.1. NCBI lineage: Eukaryota > Metazoa > Chordata > Ascidiacea > Aplousobranchia > Didemnidae > Trididemnum > Trididemnum clinides. The sequence continues at coordinate 23,860,068 of OY776285.1, read as the reverse complement.
CACCAGTGCGCAGACGATTGAGCCTTACCCAAGATGTTCTGGGCAGACTCATTCCAAGTGGCCTTAAACTGACCCTGGGAATAAAAGCACGAACCCTTGAAGTACTCTTCAATTAGTCCGCGTTCCATTTATGTTTCGTCCACTGTTTCACGCCAACGTCCAGTTTAGACAAACTAACTAATAGTTTCCACGCCTTAGGTACAAATGGTTGTCTTGATCTAACTCTCCCCAGGTGCGCATCCTGCTGCCCAACAAACTGTTTGTGCAGTACATGATCGGGATCATGGATAGCACAATTCGCCAAGCAAAGCGTTGCTCCTAATCGTCGGAGCTCAGCTGGTTGGATGCCTGCGAGGACATGCAAGTTCTCCGTTGGTGTGGAACGCAAGCATCCAGTGACAATGCGCAAAGCATCATTGAGAAATCTGTCAATGCTGTCCTTCACAGCCTTCCAATTTCGAGAAGCATAACGCAATGCCAAGTCATCAGCATATGCATAATTCTGAGAAGTCATGGAAGGCAGATCGTATGTGTAGATGCTAAAAAGAAGGGGGCCAAGCCCGATCCTGTGGGAGGCCGTTTCACAAACGTCTTAACCTGCTTTGCTTGCTATCACCAGTGGTGAGCGTGAAGCTTTTATGCCGGACAAGTTTCATGATCATCGGGACCATGTGCTTATGCGGTAGAAGCCTAAGCAACTTGCAGATGAAACCACGTCGCCAGACAGTGTCGTAAGCAGCTGTCAGATCGACAAACACGGCACCAGCCTTCTTCTTGGCCTCAAGTGAATTCCTCGATGTTTTGAGTAAGCAAAACAGTTTGATCCATGGTTGACCTTTATCGTCGTAACCCAGCCTGCTCCCTAGGGAGAAGTGAGTCAACACTCGGCTCAACACAAGCGATGTATGAGCCTCTCGAGGATCTTGTATGGCACCCAAAGCAAGGAGATGGATCGATAGCTTTTCGCGTCCTCTACAGGCTTCTTGGGTTTAGGAGTCGCCACTACCAGTGCTCTTCTCCAGACTTTTTGAATTTAAAGGAGGCGCAGGCAGGAAGAAAGAAATCCACACAACCAGGACTTCAGTGCAGCTCCAGCATGGTTTACTAGCTCCGAGCAAATAAAATCTGGGCCTGGAGCTTTTTTTGATTTCAGGTGTTTGGGGGTAGCAGCGAACACCTGAGAAATAAAACTTTCAGAGATGTTCACTGGACTTGTTGGAGTGGCCTTTTAACACCTGACGCTTCTTGCGAGGTGAATCGAGATGACTCACGGCCACTACTCTTGCATCTGCCGTTTCTAATCATCTGGGACGCAATAGCGTTAGCTGAGACGGCACAGTGACGAGGGGAGCGCCTTGATCTACCAGTTAGGTTGTTCAATATACTCCATACTTTTCGGGTAGAGTGCGAAAAATCAACAGTCTGAACTACCTCGGACCATCGATCTCTGCGTTTCTTGTCGAGCCTGAGAAGCAGCGCAGTGGCAGTCCCGTTAGAGCCGCTTCCTTCAGGCGACTGCAGAAATGCACGGTGGAGGTTCTCGCACTCAGCATTCCAACACGGTATGTGGTTATTTCCACAACCGCATGGGATAGAATTTTTAGCGGTTGTTCTGATGACATTGCAGAAGTCCTGGTAGGCCAGATCCACATCCGGTGAATCTGGTGACAATAAACTCTTGGCGAGCTTGTTGGTCAACGTATTGTAGTGGCTCCAGTTGGCCTTGCGAAAGTTCCATCGCTAAACATGCTTGCTCGAAACAGGCAGAGCAAGTCTTGGCGGAACAATAAGCGAGGGTCGATGTTGTGACCAAGGGAACTTTTCTAAGATGCATCCAGGTACACGACTGTCTGGACCAACACTGACAAATGTCAGATCAGGATTGGTGCCAGTGTTCCGGCGGCCAGAATAAAAAGTGGTTACGTCCTTTAAGTCGTGGAGAGGGACAAGGCCGTTAAGGCTTGACCAAGCAACAAGGCACTCCCATAGGCACTGCTGGTTCTATAACTCCAGTTGACTTGTGGACAATTAAAATCGCCAGCGCGAAGAACAGGGTGAGGGAACACTGAGAGATCAGACGCTTGCAGTCGCGTAGGTGGCGGTTTGTAGAATTGACGATTCTATAACCATCAACGTCCACGCACAACCACTCACTCTCCGATGTAGCTGGAGATTAATCAACAAAGGTTTATTTTAGCCGGTCATGGACAAATGTGACAAGGCCATGCTTCCTTCTTAAAGAAGACCCAGCTAGTGCAAAGCCTGGTATTGTTAGCTTATGTGCACAAGTGCTGTGGGTCTCCTGAAGAATGACGAGTGCCCCATACTGCACGGCGAGATGATGAAGTACATTCATCTTGCTTTCAGTGAGACCTTCGATGTTCATATGCAAGACTGCTGGCCTTCGAAACTTGTTGACGGAGTGTCCTAACAGGGGTACATCGCCCCGCCCTGAAAAGAACGTTTGCCGAATAGTAGGGCCCAGAGACGTAGCAGCCGCCCCCCAAACCCCCCAATTGGGGGGGGGGCCCAGGCCAACTTTGGGGGCCCAAGTTAGTCTGAAATTGCTTTTTGGCTACGTGACTATTTTCAGTTCAGCAGACTTGTTTACAACCGATTTAAACTGTAGGAAGAAATTGGCTTGTGACATCATAAGTGAATGCAACGTCATTTTATCTCGCAGAATCTAGAATATTTCGATTGATTTTCTGGTTGAATCTTGAATATTCGATTGACGTAACAATGCCGTTGTTACGCAACAATCATAGAATGGTCTGGAATTCTGTTTGGCTATGAATACCCGGACAATATATATACACTGCATAGTGCAGATAAAGTATTTTATTGACATTGTATAGAATGAAACGTTCAAAAAGTGGTGCTCAAAAGAGAAAAGAAGCAGCCACTGCTCGAGATGCTGTAGCGAAATTGCCCAAGATGACAGATTTTTTCAAGATTACTGAGCAGAGTAGACCTGGCACTAGTACCGAGAGGGATGAAGAAAACTATAGTGTACAAGAAAAAGAAGACTATGACGATCAGTATCAAAGTGATTGTGAATTTCCAGAAAATGTAAGTTGTGATTTATCTGCCAATACGCAACCTTCAATATCAAAAATATCTGAATCTCAATTTACCTCTATCCCTGATGACCCATGTAAATGGCCTGAAAGTATTTCTGATGCTCAACGATGTGATATAGTAAAGCGTGGACCACATCAACTAATAATGAATTTTCCATATAATAACACAACTCCAAGGCGACGTTATTCCTCCAACCATTATAAACGTGTGTTACCTAATGGTGAAAGTGTTTCACGGTCGTGGCTAGTTTATTCTGGGAAATCAGATCAAGTTTTTTGCTTTTGTTGTAAGCTATTTGGAAAAACACTAAGCCTCTTTTGTAGTGGTATAAATACATGGGAGGGTTTTTCGAAAAAACTGAAAGACCATGAAAACGGCATTTCCCACCAAGAATGCTGCAGTCAATGGATGTTGCTAGCTGAAGGGATAAGAAATTCATCCACTATCGACAAACGCGAGATGAATATTTTTTTCAATGAAAGACGTTTTTGGAGAAATGTTTTAGAGAGACAGACTTATCGACATTGCCTTGTTTCTATCGGAAAGGAATCTTGCTTTTAGAGGATCTGAAGAAGTCTTAGGATCTCCTCACAATGGAAATTTTCTGGGTATATTTGAGCTTTTGGCAAGAAGAGATCCGATCCTAAAAGAGCTTCAAGACAGAATCAAGAATAAAAACACTAAAGATCACTATTTGAGTCCTACCATACAAAATGAACTAATTGAATTGCTAGCGACAGAAGTTGAAAAAGAAAATTTACAGCAATTGAAATTGGCAAAATATTTTTCTATAATTTTGGACTGCACTCCAGATATGTCACATCATGAACAAATGTCTGTCATTCTCCGTTATGTACTATGTAATGAAGAAGCTGCTGTTGTTAAAGAAACATTTTTTGGCTACTTGAGAATAAGTGACAGTAGTGGGAAAGGCTTGTTGGACGCTTTCTTAGAAAAAGCGACCGAACTGCAACTCGAATTGTCTGATTGTCGAGGTCAGTCATATGATAATGGTGCTAACATGAAAGGAAAACATTCTGGGGTCCAAGCAAGAATGCTAGACATCAATCCCAAAGCTGTTTACGTGCCCTGTGCAAACCATACCCTTAACTTAGTTGTTGTTGACAGTGCTAATTCATTGACGGAAGCATTGACATTTTTTGGAGTACTTACAAGGTTGTATGTGCTGTTTTCTTCCTGTGCTCAGCGTTGGGAAATTTTGAAGAAACATGTGGAGCTGTCCATAAAGTCACAATCTGATACTCGTTGGGAAAGCAGAATTAAATGCATCAAACCTCTTCGATACAATTTAAAAGAGGTGTTGCTGGCACTGAAAGACTTGGAAGCCATTTCCATAGAAAGAAAAGATGGAAGAGCTGCCTCAGAAACAAAATCGTTGATAGCTCATTTATCGAAATGGAGTTTTCTTTTGTCGGTGTTTATTTGGTATGATATCCTATTCCAAGTCAATAAAGCAAGCAAGATTCTTCAATCGTATGGAGTCTCCCTTCATACAATGGAAACGGAAATCCATGCAACTGAAAAGTTTTTGCAAAACTATCGCACAACGGGTTATGACAGTGCCGCAACATCTGCTGTTGAAATAGCACAGGAATTGGATATTGATCCTTCTTTTCCTCCGTCAAGAAGTGAAAAGAAAAGAAGATTGTTTGATTACCAAGGTGAAGAGGAACAACGAGCTACTCCTGAACTGAAATTTATAAGCAACTTTTTCTATCCATTAGTAGACCAGGCTATTATGTCAATAAAGGAGCGCTTTAGTTTGTTACGTGAGGTTTCTTCCGCCTTTTCGTTTTTGTACACACGAGACAAACTTTTGCTTGTGCAACAAGAAAATGCTCTTCTTACTTGCTGTAAAGAGTTCCAAAAAAAGTTCGGTGACATTGATTCTGATGAAATGAGCGCTGAGCTACAGCGGTTTGTTTTAATTTTACAAAAAAAAAACGCAATCTCAATACGGCTCAAGACTTTCTGAACTATCTTCTAAACACTCATTTATTTGAATTGTATCCGAATGTGTACATCGCACTTCGAATCTTACTAACTTGCCCCGTGACTGTTGCCAGCGCTGAAAGAAGCTTCAGCAAATTGAAACTGATCAAAAGTTTTAATAGAACGTCTATGACAGACAGTAGACTATCTTCATTAGCCATGTTGTCAATCGAAAATGACTGCGCCCGATCTCTTGATTATGACAATGTCATAACAGCATTTGCGAACAAAAAGGTTCGCTCCAGACTATTTAAATGATACTGTGTTTTTATAACTTTTTCATGTTTTTCAGTGTCATTGCTTTCGTTTCGCAGTGTCTGCATAAATGTCCTACTGAACTCTGGCATCGGTGCCGAATTTTTTATGACTTGCACCTTCGGTATCGGCATGCTTTATTCTGACATTAGCCTGTTTACTTATGTACAAATTGTGGTGTATTTTCTTAATGCAGCTTTTCAATTTTACACCTCTAAAGTGATATGACCTGTGCGCAGGGGCTCTTGCGCTTACTTTGGGGGGGGGGCGAAGTTGGAGTGTTACGGGACTGGTAGGCCCTAATTAAACATCGAGGTGAGGGGTTACCGTTCCAAGTTGGCAGGTTCAGTTTCTGTCATACATTTCCGAAATATGTACTGACGGCCCAGGCTTCGAGAAATCATCTGCCATCTGGGCCAATTTATATGTCGACTCCATCATAATTAATTGCCTAAAAAATCTTATTAATCTTATTTAAAAAATCAGTCTTATGAAAAGAGTGATAAAAGTTTTTAGGCAATTGATTTATGTGTCGACTCCATCATAATCAATTGCCTAAAAACGTCTATCACTCTTTTCATAAAATAAACACTATTCATCATCATGAAACGAGGTTGATAAATTCGACAGCTTATTATCGCCCCCGAATAAATAAATCATTTTGCCAAAAGCTGTTTTCTCACAGGGTTCAAAGCTACCTTGATTTAGAATTAGATTAGTGACCTTGATTTAGAATTAAAGAGCATGCAATGGGTTTTTAAAAAGCATATAAAGTAAAATTGTTAAAAAAATATTAACTCTTGCAAAAATATTGGATTGTGAAAAAACATTATTGTTATTGTCTTCTGTTTCTTTGTTATTTCTGAAAAACTTGACCTTAACACATATTAGACAATTCACTCAAATTACAACACTGCCATTTAGTGTTTTTTGCTGATATCTAAATCTGCTGTCTTGACTCGATAACTGAAAGGTTCGTCAATGCCTTCTGCCCTTTGCTACAAGTTTTTCTTTTCTTTTGCTATTGTTAATGCAATTACCACTTGCAGCGACCTTCAAAGTTTTGTTGGAGGACCAAAAGCGCATTCTTTGCATAGAATTTCAATGGAGGCTTTTGCTATCAGCTCTTTTTCTTAACATCTTATCGATTAAAACTGCAACTTTTTTAAGAAATCGCAAAGACTGATAAGGCAGCTAAATAGTATGACACCAACTGTAAGCGAATGTGCTAAACATAAAAAATTTTTAGACTATATTTGTAAGCCAACCAAGAATAGTAAAATTAGCAATTATTTAATTTGAATTTTACCACAATCGCAGGTAGGCAGTTGCGTTGAAAAAGGTTTAAGGCAATACCGACAAACTGGTGAATGCGTAAAGAATCCAGACCAGTTCAAGTAGCTGCAACTTAACTCCATTATAAGAAAAATTTTCGGCATCTTTGAAAATAGAATTTAACTAAAGCTAAATTTTTAAGTGTTTTTTACTAAAAAGGCGTTGATTCGCCCTGTAGTGGATCAAATTGGTTTGTCAGTTCTCTCAAAAATTAACTTGCGAATCAGGATCAACCTCGCAACATCCCTAAAAAACTGGCTTATTTCATGGGCGTAACACTTATTGTCTATGGGGGGGGGAGAGGCAGGCACTTTTTGCCTCAAAACAAGGTTGAGGACTTTTCTCAAGATTAAGTATTTCTGCATGACTGTTTTGCTACATTTAACTCCAAATAAGTGTGAAGACCACTTTTTACGCATAGATATATTTTCAAAGATTCTGCAGGGTGGATGGGGAGAGGTTGAAGACATTTTTGTTCTAAAACAAAGTTGAAAATCTTTTTATGTAAGATGTAATACTATTTGTGATTGACTTCTTTGCCATTTTTAGCTCCAAATGAAAATGATCTTATTTTTTCAAGGTTTATTGCCCATTTTCGCTAATTCTGAGAGGGCTGAAGGTATTTATATCTCAAAACAAAGTTGAGGGCTTTTTTCAAAGATTATCTTTTTTTTGAGCTATCCTTGTATTCCATAGACCTACAATCAAGGTCAACTGACACGAAAATTTTGACACTTTTTTTTTAGAAATTTGAAGAGAAAACGTAGTTCTGGTACGTTCTTTTTAACTTTAATGCAATAGGAGCAAGTGGGAAGTTGTAAATAAGGCTAAAAATACGATTTTTGTAAATCGGCGGTTTTAAGGGCGATGACGTCATAGATGAACATCTGTAGCGAAAAGCCATTATGATCAAGCACGCCTATGCGTGCACTGTCGCACAATCATTACGCGGGTTACAAAAATCTGCAACCATTTCTACGTCACAAGTGGAGTAATGTTGAGAACAATCAATGCTGTCATTATTGAAATGGAATATGCAAATGACAGCAGCATAAGCGAAGTTGAAGAATTGAATATACCTACGCTTGTATTGCCGTACCAGTTCAAGCCGCCAGCTTTAAGCTGGTTAGACAACACAGCTGATTGCTCGTTGGCATATCCGCCAAGCTATTTCATACTTTATTTTCATGGTGACACTGCCCATGTGCAACACTGCTTTTGTTACAAGAAAACATTGACTTGTGTGCGAGATGCATACCTGTCTGTGACCGAGATTGGCAAAAAGGAACGAAAAACGTGTTAGGTGAATAACATTATCTAGCTTTCAGGCCAATCGCTTGGATATAGATGTTGTTGAAACATCATTTTACGAGTACAAAGAAATCCATGGACCACCTAGAGAAGATGAAGAGATTCATGAAGAGGCTTTATATAAGTTAATTGCTGTGGCCAGCTGGATTGCCTATAAATGCCACTATTTTAGAACTTATTGATACATTGCCCATGGGAAATTTACACAGTGGATATGGAAAATAATTGGCAAAAGAAATAGCAAGATCCTAGTCTGCATGTGTGGTTATAAAAATTCGGAAAAAGTTTACCTCTCAACACTACTGTGGTTTTAGATATGCATGTTAATGAAATATATGAACATAATTGCACACTGGCAAATAAGCTATACAACAAGTTCTAATTTGGCTAACATATTTTACACAACTCCTTTGAGATTAAAAACAAATAGACGAGCACTGAGCAGAATAGCAAAACAAAGCCTCCAGTTGTCTCTTATACCAGTGCACTGCTACTAACGCTACTGAGATTGAAGCGGGATTTGTGACGACGGAGACTTCGGTTTTTCCGACTCCTTTGTAATTTTCAGCTAGTGGAGGAGGTCTACAAGAAAACCTTGAACGAGTAGCCAATTGATACACCGGATTCGCCTCTCTTCTTAAGGTAACGTTGCGCATTAATTCTTCAACGTAATCTATAAGAAAATCTGCTGTTATACTGTAGAAAAATGTACTGATAAGGTCTGTTAAAACAGAAGTGATCGGCAATACGGTACATAAACACCATCACTTCAAAGATAAAGTACAAATGGCAAGTATGATTTTAATGGTGGCGGTTTTTAATTATCATCTTTGTGGGGATGGCAGAACGGCATCAGCTACTATGTAAAATTCAGCAAAAATGTAATAATTTTGTAGATTACAAGGGCTGAGGAAAAGTTATGACAAGTTTAGCCATCCTAACAAAATTCTGGCTTTCACCATCAAGTCGGTCTGTTACTACCGGCAGCCCTTTGCCCCATGGAAGAAAAGAATTTTGTTTACTAAACTGCATTACTTGAAAAATAGTGCGATGTGGAACACTACTTCAGAGTAGTCGGAAATGATAACCTCATTGTGGCGAAAAAATAGCTGCGTTGTAGGTTGAACTTGCCCCTGTTTAACTAAAAGTTTGAAGCCTCAATTAGTATCTACTTGTCAGCCACACCTTCTTTGATAAGAACCAGGAAATCAACCACAAACTTTTGCACAATGACAGTAAATGGGTTTACTTACCAAAAGTGAAATGGATTTTGTTTGTCTAGCAATGCATTAAAGGGAAGAACAGCAAGGAAAAGTCTGGAAAAAAACTAAATTAACACATAATTGAAGCTTGGTATCTCATATCGAGATAGCATTATTTTACATTTACTGAAGCATATACTTTAACACCGATCTTAATAGAGCATAGCTTTCTATCGTCAATACAGTTAAATAGTGTACCAGCTAAACAGAAGGCACTTGCTATGAGGCAATTTTCAACGCCTTTGATACCAGAAGTAGCCTACCAAAAAACTTTACAAAAACAACAGCTGTTCTTTAATAATAAGTGCCATCGCAAAAGCATGACAATGATCACATAAATGGGAGATTTTTTGATATAAAAACTGACCTAAGAGAACTATGCTAATGGATTTTACAAGGTTAAATAAAATATCTAAAGTTACTGGAAACCAATAACCAACAACTACAATGTGCAACTCAAACATCTAGCAAATACAATCACAATGAATACAATACATTATGCAAATCTTCATTTGTCGGCGTTTCTCTAAAGCTTTAGATTTTCTTGGTGATTTTGTTTTGGGCTTCACAGTTTTGGAGTCTCTGGAATAACAGTTGGTATTGCTTCAGTCTTTAATTGCAACATTAAGGTTTTTTGATATCTAAGTGAGGCAGCAAATAAACGGCTCAAATCAAAATCTGATTCAACAAGGGCTTTTTGCAGTGTGTTGACAAACTGAAATACATTTTTTGGTATTTTGATATCCAAATACGTCTCGAGTGCAGTTTTTTGAAACAGAAAAAATCTATTTTTTTGTTTCTTCCAGACCTGGAATTACAAGTTCCAATAGAACAAATTACCATTGCAAACAGATTACAACATTGGATCACTAAATGGTCTAAAAACACAAAAAATGGCCAAATTATCAGATATTACAAAACCTAAATACTCATCAGTGAAACACTAGTTTTTTCTATTTCTCATAACAGCTGTAACTTAAGTGCAGGCTTAATTTGCTGTTAACATATTGTCTGATAGTACAAACATTAAACTGCCCAATAACTGTGGTAAGTAACCAGCTAACCATGTAGCTTTGAGATAAAACCTAAATGGCCAAAGCTGTATAAAACAACTTTCACAAGTTTCTGGTCTAGCAGTCACTAGCCTGCGTGCAAACTTGAGAAAAACTGTCCATGACTTTACCGTTTCCATCACTGATATGCCACATGCTTGAACATTGCAGTCTCTGCATTAAAAAGTAACGAGCTTTCTTTAGACAAGCTTCCAGCAGTTGTTCACAAATGACATCATCGCAACCGTGGGAAAAAATACAGGAAAAGAAGAAACTTTATCTTAAACTGTAAATAACTAGGACTAAACAAAACATAAACGAAAAAGAAGTCAAAAATGAGTTTGTATTGATAAAAATATTAAAAATTTTGATTTAAATCAAATCTTGTAAATTTCATGTCAGTTGACCTTTAAAGATCTTTTTTTTGGAGATTAACTTTGCGCAAGTGATTCTTTGCCTATTTTGGAAATTTATGAAACCGAGAGGACTGACAACATTTTGAGGGGGCATGCACTTATTTCTTTTACATCAATAGTATATTCAGATGGGAGGTGTAGGAAAAGTGCATGACCTCCCCAACCAAATGTTCCCGAAATGACTTCAAGAACTAGCTTCTTAGATTATCAGTAAATCTATATCACTAATTCAATGTAGAGCTTCTAAACGTGATCTGTTACCTTCTGCTATGTTTTTGGTGTTGGAACAGTTATAACAGTATATTAATTTCTTTACGCCAACAGCACAAATAATCCAATTACATAATCTGAAGCAAAATGTGTAACTAGCTAGAAATACAGCCAAAAATTAATTCATTGGGGCTTTCTTATTCTGCTGACAGACGTAGACTTCAGATCTAGCCTTTCTTATTACACGGATTGGAAAGACAGCAACACTTGATGCTTAATTATTTTCTAACTGCAGGTTGATGGCTTGCGACAAATTTACAGCTAAACAAATCTTATACACTGTTATATTGGGATATCAAATTAGAATGATGATTAAAGCAAAGAAAGAGTAGTCAAAAATAATTAACCACAATCTGGGATTTAAAACATACAAAAGTTTATAACATATATGATGAAAACATCAGCAGATGGCAAACAATTGATAGCTTACCGGTTAAAAGACATTTCAGCCATTCAGGCAGCCGACAGGCTTATTGGTATTGCAGTGTACAGCAGCAAACATACCAGTTAAGTTTTTTGCACCTTCTAAAAAATGGTCTCTGCAAACTCGAAGATATGTGCAACTACTCTTTTACATATTTTTTAATGTTTGAAAGCCACTTGAATAAACTTTTGAACGGGTGAAAGATAAATGTTCAAGCTGCTTTTTCTCACAGCTTCATGTATGATTTTATGCATTAAAAACCTAATTATTCCTTTGCCAGCTTTACCAGCACATTCAACAACGGCACAAAAAACCATCATTATTTTACTGTAACCCTATCAAAGCATGGAAGATTACACATTAAATTTGCAGTTGTAAGCCCTATATACCTTAATGGAAGTTAAGCTATTTTTTTGTTGGTATGACCAACGTTTAGTCATAAGAAATACTACCTTTTGACAGATGTAAATCACAGTTTGCTAAATTTTCTTGATGTAAAATGCCTCTGATAAAAAAGTTTTCCTAACAACCATATCTTTCTAATTTTCTTAAATTATTGCTTTGCTTCCTATCTCTTTACATTGTAAAATCTAAATTTTGATTTTTTAAGACTTTTAAAATATTTTCACAACGATTGGTGCAGCCGATTTAAAAAGTCAATGCAATAGGAAGGTTGCATATGACGAGAGGTATAGGGCGAACACCAACTTTTGGGGTTATTTTCAAAACTATTAAAAAATTGATTAAAATTTGGAATGAATTATTGCTAGGTGGATTCTCTGAAACAAATAAATTTGACCAAAAGCAATTTGGTTGAGATTTGGTCTTTGAGTTGGCTAGTATAAGTAGGGTTACCATACGTCCCGCTTTTTGCTTCGGTGAAACACAACGGATTAAACCAACTTTATGGACATTTCAATTAATTCTCCAACAAAAGCGGGACGGTGAAATGCGGTTGCAGGCTTGATTGTGGAGGCAAGGGCACAGATCCGAAAACACAGACGAAAATTGGGGTGATCTCCGAAAAAAAAAAAAAAAAAGGTCAACGCCTGATCGGTTGGAAAATTTTTCCACTTTTGGGCTTGAAAATGACACAAATCGTCGAACTAACAGACGATGACCGTTTTTTTTTTTTATTTTCGGAGATCACCCTAATTTTCGTTTTTGGTTTCATATCCCCACCTTTACTTCGACAATCAAGCCTGCAACCGCATTTCACCGTCCCGCTTTTGATAAAAAAAACGTTGGAGGGGCCATAAATTTCGTCTCGTGAAAATTCGTCATCCAATGTCCCGATTTTTGCTTTTCAAAATATGGTAACCCTAAGTATAAGCCTACCGCAGTGGGCTAATTTTAAAAAAATGCCCCTAAGAGAAGTGCCATCTAACTACCATTTGCTCCTCACTTAAAAATAAACTATACCAATAAGATACCAGTCGGTATATTAGCAAAACTAACCATTATTTGATCATTACTACCGGTACGGTAAACGTGCCAGCAAGCTTACTTGCTGTGTCCATGAGCAAGGCATTTAACCATATACCTCCATCTTTATGTGGCAAACAGGTGCTTAGGCCAAGCAGTTTACCCGTCGTGGAGACTCAGTGTGACGAAAGACATGCAAACAGAGCATGAGCTCATAAGCATGAATGAATATATCGGTACCGTAATTTTTACATTACCCTTGATCCAGTAGCCTAGGTAATAGCCCAAACAATTGTTTAAGAAGTAGTTAAGGTCACACAATTACATCTGACATATTAATATGACTGGCCTGCAATCACTATTGACAAAAAATTTCAAAAACTTACTGATTTTATCCAACAATTACTAATCCAGCATATGTCAAACGGTACAGAAGTCTGCCCTGTCATTTAGGCTACAGTATAACTTAAGTTTTCAACTTTTCAGAATGCTTATGCCACTAAATATACTGTATAAGTTACACATTACAATTAACTTAAACTCAGCATTCCCAAACACGCTGATTAATCGAATATGAAACCCTCACAGAAGCTGGCTACAAATAAGCCTGCATGTTTAGCCCACAAAATTAGCCCAACTATTAGCAATAACAAGCAAACCTTAGCACCTTTTATCTTACTTTGACCTTAGGTTCATTCATTAACATCAGTGAAATAACATATTTAACGTTTATTCAATAACTGTCACGTTTATCGATTTTCTTTCCAAAAACGATGTCACTCCTATTCAATTCAATGCAAAATCACTCAAAATAGTCAGCCAGTTTTTTTGAAAGCGCATTTTGATGACGTTTGATCACGTGCGTGCAACCTTTCTATTGATCTATAGTGTCGGTGCGCAAAAGCAGTAATAAATAAACTCTCTGTCTCAGTCTATTTATGCTTTGTAAGCGGACAAAGTTTTCATAATAATCCCGCTCCACAATTAGGATTTACCGAAGTGACTTTTTGTCCGTATCAACTGCGTTCTTAAGTGAGATCTCCTTGAAATAATTATTGCTGTATTGTACTGCTTTGCATTGCATCATTATTTTGCACACAACGGCATATCTGTCGTGATTTAGACTTGGAAATTTTGTTGTTGTGTGTCTTTTTTACCAGCCTGATGAGTCCCAATAAGATCGAAACCAATCCCGGATCGCTGTCATGTTTCAATAGATAGTTGTATGGTACAGTGTGACGTTGGTTATTGTTTTAACCTATTTTTCAATTTATCTTGAGAATTGGTGCAAAATTTTAAGTTGAAGTAACAAACGTATTTCCGTAGCTTTTCCTTCGGGTCTAAATTTAAGGAAAATTGTCAGAAGGAAAATTATAAAGATTTTGGTAATTACAGAAGCGAACGGCGCTTTTATGTCAGAAAAGAAATGACCGCTTTTCTGACGGAAGGAAATCGGAGAGAAGATTTGTCACAGAACAGACTCTTCTCTGAATATTCAAGCTTTGGAAATAGGTTCGCAAATTGTAATAAAAATGTGAAGTCTATAAAAATAAGAATAATTTATTCTCTTTTTCGTAATAGTGTAACAAGCTCTTCTCAACGGGTTAATTGGAACAAGATTTTGGTAAAATGATGATAAACGATTAAGTTTCTTTTTGTCCGTAATGCATCACAAGCGCTTACAAAATAATGGTTTTGTGTATCGTATCCAGCAACCATGTTAAAAGGCCTAGGCCTTTGTCGGTTAACATAGCTCTGTGATAAGATGCTTGTTGTAAACGATAAGTCACGATTTTAAACCCTCTGGCGTTCTACTTATTTGGGTTTTTGCAATTACACTTAACGATAATACTTTCTGTCTGGTGGAGTGCTTGCACTAGAAATATACTGATCCAATAGCCCACGCCTTTTACTCCAGTTGTTAAGATATCCACAGAAAATTTTACGTTGGCAATTAGAGTCGAGAAGACTCGAGTCCCAGTAAAAAAAGTTGACTGGACTCGAGTTGTTTGCTTGAAATGACTAGACTCGTCCTTCGACATCATTGGTTGGTAAATCGACTTAAGGCTGGACTTGTTTCTTTTTATAAATCATTGTAACCTGCGGCGGTATATAATTTTCATCGCATGCCATCCTTTTTAGGTTACGCAGGCAAGAGGGTCTTAAGCCAATTGATCTTTAGGAATGGGAGTCGCCGTGGTTAAAAAGGCTTAGAACTATAAACATAAACCAAGAAAAATCTAATGATTTTTGATGAAATTTTGACTTCTTAGTTCGACTTATAAGACAATTTCATGGCTACCTTTTTTTGTTATTTTTGTGCTTGAAATATTACCAGTGTTGATTGATTTTTAAACTAAATTTTTGAATATTTTTTCAATTCCATATTAAACCAAAAGTGGCATGGATTCTAACTGGTGTTGACCATTCTTCAATATTATTGGCATATTTTAGTAAAAAATAGTTTTGTAAATTTGTGGTCATTTGATTGCTATAGCGATTGCGCCTAATCAAAACTGATGGAGCATGAGAAGGAATGTGATGTTTGGAATTAAGTTTAATTTGTAGCACAAACAGTCCAAAATTGCCAAAATCCCGGTGTATTTACAAGCACCCGCTTATATTTAACGCATTATTGATCAATAATTTCCAATTTTTTTCGGCGCGCTTTGAAAGAGTGTGAATATTTGCTGTGCAATAGTCAAATTTAAAGTTTTTCGAATTTATAAATCTATATTTGGCGATCAACTTTTAAAACCGTAATTTATGCTCAAGCTTTTTGTTCATTCATTTTTTGATGCTAATGTTTCTCATTCTAATATTGAAAATCTGTTGGTTTGGTGATCAACCATTAAATCAACCATGTCTGCTGTTCTTGTTACTCGACCCTTTTCGAGAAATGAGGGCATGGCGGGAGACAATGTAGTACCAGAAACCGGCAACTCCCTAAGATCTGGATCAGAGCTCGTAGAGAAAAAATGAGTCGCCAAAAAGCGAGCGACGCACAGAATCCGTGGCAGGACAAGGCAGAATGAGAAGTGTGCTGGGTTGGATGACTACAAGCGGTGCACAAAGAATTCTGAATTCTGCCAATTCTAGAGAAATAAGAGTTGATCAGAAGGCTGTGTCCATTGCAGCAAAGATGAGAGAGAGTACAACAATCGTGACGACGAACCACAGGTACCTATCTCAATGGATACTAAGGAGACCTGTTGGTCGAAAAAGGTATATGAGACAGTGCGTCTGCAGTCCGAGAGAAGAAATGAGTGAATGCAAGAGGTAAAACGAGAGAGATTACATGGGACAATGAATGGCTAAATCAGCGCATCCCTCTAGCAACTTGTCGTTCGAGTCATTTCCGGTAAAAATGAGTGACTGGGGAGCCATTAAAGCTTGATAGTATAAGAGGAGCAGAGAAAGAATAGTTTCTGCCAGAAAGTGCGAAAGGGAAGGAAAGACGGGGAATAGAAAAGTGTAGGCAGAAGACAGAAAGATTATGATAGGAGTGGAAGAAAAGAGAAGTGGCAGTCTTGTTGCTACTGCCGAGACCAGCGCAGACTTTAAAGAATGGCGCAAGTATCAACAAAAAATCTTAAGCACATTGAGCCTGCTAAAAAAGAAAGCGTGCCCTCACTGTCACAAAGGGCGCAAGAACCACTTTTACGGAAAAAAAGAAGGACAGAGCTATCCGTCCAAATCAGGAGGTCGTGTGGCCAACAGCGACACTTTGGCGAGAAAGAGCTGGGTCAGAGAGAGTGCTTAAAGTAGAAAAAATGAGGTTTGCGCTGAAGGAAGACGGATTCCAAGGATAAGAGGGAAAATTAAGCAAAGAGAATCTCCTTAGGGAAGAAGGAGAAAACATAAGCCGGTGAGTGAACGCAAAGACTTACCAGGAGGATCTAGATAGTCCAGGTTTTTTTCTCAGTCTAGCCAAAAATAAAATGGAAAAGGATCTCTCACCTGAAATAGGTTGAGAGACGAAGGCCCGCATATAATACGGCATGGTGAAATAAGTCAGGTTAACTAGTAGGGGAGATAGGGACTTCTCAAGTGGAAATAGAAGAGGACGAAAGACAGCCGGTAATTAACCGCTTGGTGAAAGTACTCCACCTCGGAAACGTTGGTTGTGCTGAGAAATTGAAGTAATTTCAGGTGAAGCATACCAGAGAAAGGACCCGAGAAACGCTTTGTGAAGAAAAGAAAGAAACTCTCTGAAGGGACCCCAAGAGGTAGCAGGCATATTAAGACGAGGGAATAATTTGACCTGTTGCGAAGATATATGAGCAGAATGAAAAGAGCGCGGCTAAAGGTGATCTCAAGAAAGTTGGAGTGGAATCGAAGCAAAGGGGGAATTGAGAGAGAAGCGATGGGGCTGAATTGATGGCTAGCTTGATGAGCATTCATCAAAAAATAGAAGTCTTACACTTGATCGGATTGAGAGGAAGAAACCAGCGCTCAGGTTGAATCAGATCTCACTGTGAAGCCTCCACGCAACTGCAAAAATCGATGGGAAGGAGGACCAGATGGTCATCTTTTTAGCAAAAAGAGGACAGTTGACGAAAGTAGTTAGAGACGTAAGAAAATCATCAATGAAAAGACAAAAAAGAACAGAGTCGAAAGAACGAATTATTGCGGAACACCCTAACGGTCACCAGTGGAGCGATTTTTGTGATTTTGGAAAATTGAGTAGGACTAAGCGCGCCTGACAGGCAGAAAAGATTGAATCTATCGAACAAAACAGAAAGTAAGGCTAGCAAAAATAGGTTTATGAAAGAGTTTGAAATATTTTGAAAATAATTATGTTTTGGAAATATTCTGGATATTGAAAAATATTTGCTTTGATGCAGACAAAACTTTAGTCTCAGAAGTTTTTCAAGAAAATACTATTAAAATTGGTAAAAATAGTTGCTGAAGGCAACTTTTTTATTTTTTGTACGCTTTGGGTTGACTCTTTTCGAGGCCACTCGGTTGACACAACATTTATTGACTCTCATGTTAATGTTATCAACCTCTTTCCTCTAACTTATAATACGCCACTGTTTTGATTAAACCATAATGGTCGCACTAAGAAATTAATTTGAAAATAGGAGTGAAAAGTTGAAACAACGAAATACATTGTTTGAAAAAAAATCATAACAAAATAATTCTTAATTGTTCAATGTTTTTGAATGTCCAGATTTTGTGTTAAAACTATTAAGTTTTTGCATATTGCAAATCTGCCTACTCCGAAGATTGATCGTAATTACGTTTTATGAAACATTTTGGTGCAGCCCCAAAAAATTTTCTTGAAGTCCTTGCAATCTAAACATTCCTGAATTACGAAACATAATTTTATTTAAATAGACGCTCACACCTTTATGTAAAAAACAGGTGGTCCAGTTTTCCCTTCAATAGAAGAGTTGGTGGTAGGAAGGGCATAATTACGTTCTAAGGTTGATCATAATTACGTTTTATGAAACATTTTGGCGCAGCCCCAAAAAATATTCTTGAAGCCTCGCAACCTAAGCATTTCTGAATTACAAAAATTGATTTTAATTGAACAGAGGCCCCCATCTTTACGTGGAAAACAGGTGGCTCATTTTTCCCTCCGATGGGAGGGTTGGTGGCAAGAAAGGCATCTGACCGTAAAAACAAAAATGCCAGGAAATGCAGATTGCTGAGGCGATCCCAAACCGGAAATTAATACACCGTCGATCCCATATATAGATGGGAATAAAGCCAAAAAGGAAACAACGAAGAAGGCTAACTGTTCAGAGCAGTATTTTTTAAAATGAAATAATAAAAAACTTGGCACACGAACAATAAGTCAATGGGTTTCATATTTATTCTGTCGAATGAAAATTATGGGCTTTGAGTTTAGAACAAAGCAAATCAAATGGAGATTTGATTTTGAGAAACCTATTTTGTAGTAAAAATATGCTCTGCTTGCTACAATTCGGGATATAATGTTTAACTATTTATTGAGCGTTACTGTGATATAAGAAACAAACATTACGTAACACATTGTCTAACTAAAAAATACATGTTACATTATACTTGAACAAGCGATCGTAAACTGCGTCAAGAAATTGGTTTGATTTTAGGTTTTTAAACGTATCAGTAAATGACAAAAATATGCCGTAATTTTAATTTTTTGGTGATATCATGTATAACGCAAACTTAAGTAACGATCCACTATTTGTTAACTCTTGTTCTAAGACACAACGTACTAGTGCTCTTAGCAAGGGCACTTAAATATCAACCTTCCCAACTCCTAAGTTTGAACACGATTATGTATTGTGAGCCTTCTATGAGTTACAGTTTGTTTTGTGTACTTGCCGGTACAATTTTTGCCATTTCAAGTTAGTTCGTATCCTAAGTAGCATTCACACTTTCCTTCATTCTCTTTAATCGTACACCTTTGCTCGCATTCCCCAGTATCCGATGCACAGCGAGCTATAAAACGAAAAGGGCTTAAATATAAAAATATTCTAAGAAATCGCCTAGCTGTGCTCTTGATAGCAGCAGGGGCGGCTTTAGGCCGATTTGACCGATTGCTCCAAATCGGGCCCGGCGCTGAGAGGGGCCCCGCATTTTTTTAAAAGGCGACAATCTCGGTCATCTCGATCCTCTGGCGGCCGGCCTGAGGCGTGATCTTGCTGATGCAATCACATGTGTGCACTCAGCTGGTCAGCGCCCAGCAGTCAAACCAGTAGTAACCAGATTAATTAATAGCGTATCTTTCCCGCCAAAACATCAAAGCAAAACGTGGTACGTCCTCGCCAGCAACGTATTTATTACGTCGTATATACACCGTGCTTTGCGTGCCAGTGAGTGTCATACATTTAAGTATTCTGTCTATGGTATCAGTTTACGTGTATGTTTTGCACTGCTAGTTTTCTTAGTACAAAAGTTTAAAAGAAAACCCTCTTAAATATGAGCAAAAGACCGAGAGATTCTTTTTTATGCACAATAATAAATAGTATAGAGGGGCCCCGCAAGCATCCAACTAATTGGGCCCCGCAAGCATCCAACTAATTGGGCCCCGCAACTTCTAAGGCCGGCCCTGGATAGCAGCAATGTTTTCCTCTTCCATTTTTCAGAGTGTGCAGTAGAAATAAATTAGGAAGCTATATGTAAGTTCTGCCACGAATTCAGCACCAGTTGATCATTTCAAAAATGAGGAGAATTTTAAAGAGCCAGTGGATAAATGTTTGACCTATAGTGTTTGATTGATAATTTTCCATAAATATTACATCTGCAATTCATTTTTGGCTAGCGTTAAATGTCCCACTCGTTTAAAAATGTTCGTAACATCGGATGCAGTTTTCCTGTTAGAACTGGAAACATTGCCACTACCAGAATGATTCCAACCAATCTTAACAAATAATAAGTGCGTATAGTATTGCATATTTACGTGCAATAATTGAGATACATCTTGCTTTATTTACTTTACAAACATAGAAAAAAAACAAATAGGCTTAAAAGTGGTCTATGTTTATTAACCTACTTTGAATTCGGGCATCATATACATGTGCAATTTGTTTTTGCCTTTGAAAATTTTCGTCAGCTTTCCACATAAATAATGTTTTAATTATTTTCCCAGAAAACAGAAAATGCAAAATCGAGAAACAAAATACGAAAATCCATGTAAAGCAATGATTATCTACCTGGAGTTTACGAACCCCTAAGGGATTCGTTATTGCATTAATAAGTTTACATAAAGCTAAAAACACTTAATTTACTTGATATTCTCTAATATTTGTGATCATATTTTCAATAGTTAGTACAGTGGTTTTCAACCGGAGGGCTGCGGAGCCAGGGGCTGCCATTTGCAATAATCACAGGCTGCCAAACGTGGCAAACATGTATTTAGCTGTTTACTCCACCTTGTGAAGCGATGCTAGAGTTAACTAGTTAGGGAGTCAATGCGTTCTCCGATTTATTCTTTTTTTGCAATTATCAAAATAAAACTCCAAATCGAGGCTCCATCTATTGCTTAATAAATTTAGACTTCTAGGTTTTTGACAATTTTTCCTTCTATGATTTTCAGAGCTTGCGGTATCCTTAAAACTCTTGCCTACGAGCTAAAAATTAAATAGGTAAACTGTTATATTAGAAAGTTGAATAAAT
Organism: Trididemnum clinides; assembly: GCA_963675345.1. NCBI lineage: Eukaryota > Metazoa > Chordata > Ascidiacea > Aplousobranchia > Didemnidae > Trididemnum > Trididemnum clinides. Next base: position 23,839,109 of record OY776285.1, on the reverse strand, counting down.
TACCATTGTGATTGCCCAAATCTGAAATTTAGTGCCTTTGATAAAAAAGGCCACGAAAAACTTTGCAATGTCGTTTAAAATGTATACTTGAAGTTGTTTTAAAAGCATGCATCTTGACAGACAAGTATAGTTGACGTGCGCCTAAAATAAATGGACAAAAACGCTGGCCTAATGGAAACTATGACCTCAAATTAGCTTTGAGGCAATTGTGATTCATTGGTTTATCAGGAATAAACTCCTAGAAAAATTTTGTGTGCAAGGCTTAAGTTTGCATCAAGGGGGTTTTCGAGTTAACTAATTAAGTAAAAGTAGCATCAGATATACAAATTTTCTTAGACCATAAAACAGAAGTCTATCAAATTGCTTGGATTCAATCTTGAAGCTATCTGCGGTATTTCAGCACTAAATCAAAGCAGTTTTTACACAGAAAATTATTCACTCAAGTTATTCTGTGGTTTTCGAAATTTTCTGTGAGGCTAAAAATAGCAAAATTGCTACTATTGTTATCATTTTGCATTTTGTTTTTTTTTAACTGTAACGGCTTTTTTGCCGCAGGAAACTTTTTGTATTCTGCTAAATACATTTCGTTTTGCTGTTTTTATTCATTCATTGTATCATAACTGAGTAAATTATGTTAATCGCATTCTCTTGAAAAACTTTTATTGCTAAGCACCAAGCAGGAAATTCATAATTGCTATTTTTTCAGTCTTTGCTATAACTTGACAACGGAATTGAGTCCAGGTCTACCGACTGCAAAACGCAGACTTAAGTTTCTGCACCATGGTGCTGCAAACTTAAGGGGCTTTAATCACTTCAGCAGGGTGCCTTTAGCCTAAAAAGATGGGAACCACAAAGTTCGTTCAATTAACTAAGTTGTAAATACCCTATTGATGGCATCAGTAGTACGACCAACCAAGGTATGTGCTATGACATTAAAATTTTGTAGATATCAGTAATAGCTTAGGTATAAATTTTTTTCTACAACAGTGAAGAATATTGATCTCACTACTTGAAAATTGTAGTGATGGTATTTATTTCTCACAATTCAAGCACTAAATTCTTTCATTGATTTGATGCTATTAGTAACGACTACTTTTTGCAAGGCAGGTTTTTACAGCTCTCGTAATGATGTGAAAGCTCAATTGCAAAATCAAACCAATTTAATGGTGCGATGCAACAAGCAAATATGCTTCAAAGCTGCGGACTGCAGCTCTCCTGCCCTTAAATTTTCAGCATTTTGCAACAACTTATTTGAAATTGTTGATTTCCGAAAAAAGGTTTCGTAATTAGATTCCCAAAACCGAAATGATAGATCCACCCCTGGAACTATAGCCCAAAAGTTAGCTTTTCTTAGATTTTCGAGGCTTTCTTGACCTATGCTGGAGGTCACATTTACATACTTGAATCTTTGTTATTTATTTATTCTCTCTTTAATCATACGATCAATTGTTATGTAAGCTATGATCTAGCATATAAAGCGCAATTCTGTCTGTGCGTCTGTCTGTTTTACTTCCTCTGAAACTGCTAGAGATACAAGCATCAAACTAAGCACGATTAATTACCACCTTGTGGTGAGTGTCATAAGAGTGTTCGCGACGTCATCATGACGTCATAATGGCGTCATAATGACAAATATTTGTTTTAGAATTTGCATTACTTGACAGAGGACAACCGATTTTTGCTTAAACGAAAACAAACTTTAAAAAACATGTTACCAAAGGCAAAAGACTCGATGGAAAATTCATCTAGACCTGGTGTAGTTTATCAGATTCCTTGTCAAGATTGCACTGGTATCTACATTGGAGAAACTGGACGGGCTTACAAAACAAGATTGGCTGAGCATAAAAAGGATTTGAGGCCAGTAAATCTGGCAAAAGTTGATGACAACAATTTCAATAAAAAAACGACGTTTGTTAAGCATGCCATCACCAAAGATCACCGAGTTGACTGGGATCATAGCAAAATTTTAACCTTTGAAATAGATTTTACCAAACGCCGATTTCTTGAACCCTTTTTTATTCATAATTCTGAGAATTCAATCAATGATAAAGAAAATTGTTTTTATTCTGAAATTTATGATAATTTGACGTAATCTACAGTTGTTTTTTATTCGCTTTTAAACATGTGGCTTTGCCTTTTTCTTTCGATTGCGTAGCACACTATTTATATTACCTCACTCGTGCTTTCGTTTATTACTACTCATGATGAAGAATAACTGTATAGCTGTTCGAAACGTTGACGGATATTGAAGTTTTTTGCATGTTCGGTAAGAACTTGTATCAACTTCAATAAACGTTATCATTACCAGAAGAGCTAAATAAAATGAATTTATCAAAAATACCTGGTAGCCAGAATAACAGTATAAACTACCAATTTGTAATTCAACGTGAAATTCAAAGCTTTCATTGGAGTAAAGAGTATTGCACAGTACATCCAGTTGTAGTGTATTTTGAACAAAATCATCACCTTATCGCAAAATCTTATTAGATGATATGAAACATGGCACATCTTTTATCTGGAAGCTTCAACAAAAGTTAACTAAATGCATCAGGGATAACTTTCCCAACATTTAATTTATTGAATATTTTTCAGATGGATGTGCAGGACAATATAAAAATTTCAAAAATTTTCTAAATTTGACACACCATCAATTGGACTTCAACCTTGCAGCTTCATGGTCATTTTTTGCAACTAGGCATGGAAAATCACCATGTGATGGAATTGGGAGGGTTGTCAAACGCAAACTTTCCCATGTCAGTTTAACCAGTGAGACAACAAATCAAATTCTTACAAGCTTGTCTGCTTATGAGTGCTACCAGCAAGAGCTTAATGCTATAATTGTTTTTCATATAGAATTGTAGATAAAAGTGATCTTGTTTGTGCCAGGCAATTTTTTTATGATCGCTACCAAAAAGGAAGCACTGTTGTAGGAACACGCAGTTTTCAACATTTTTACCCACTTGCTGAGGAAGTGATGGCCTACAAACGATTGTCTGATGTTGAAACTAAAGCTGTATTTTATTGTTTTTATGTTGTTTCCCCATCCTACACCCTAGCTGATCTTCCAGGCATGAGTTATGTTGCTTGTAAATATGATGAACAGTGGTGGGTTGGAATGGTTCTTGAAGCGGATCGGGCAAGCAATGACATTAAGATTACTTTTATGCATCCGCATATTACATCCGACTTATTTTTTTAGCCAAGTAAAGATGATGTATGCTAGACGCCATCTTTATCAGTAATATTAAAGCTAAATCCTCCAACCATTTCTAATGGTGGAAGCTACAAGATTGACACTGAAGAATTTGATGATATTGCAATACTTCTTAGTTAAGCATCATTGTCAACCAAATAAATATTTTCATTTTGTTTAGTTTGCTATTACTGTTTCACTATATGACTGCATGTAATATGTATGGGCGTTAAATTTGCAGGTGTTAATTGATTAGAGACTGGATAAAACGATACTTTTTGCAGGATCAGTGTTTAAATTAAACATTCAACAACATACTAAAAAATTTAGATAATCTGTGGGAAGATTTGATATCATGAAATACTATACAAACTAAAATAATAGTTATTTTTGAACGCCATGTGGCAATAACAAACTTTGAAAATTGTTGAAGTATTCTTTGTCAAATTCGCATAGTTTTTTTTTTGAAAATCATTTGTTTCTGCTTTACCAAAATAAACAGGCTAAAAAACTATGCTTACTCATTTTATTAAATAAGCCTGTTAGAAATTTCAAAATTTTGGCCCCATTTAAACCATTTTTAATTTCTATTTATTTCTCTGGTTTGCGTATTGAGTGTCAAACCCGAGTGTTTAGTTTTGTAGTTACGCTTTAAAGTAGCGTTGCGTAATTTTGTTGTGTACATGTTATGCACGTCTTTTTCGCTTTGACCCTAATTAGTACAAGACGTTTTTCTTTGGCACTTTGACTCTGGATGTAAAAAAAACTTTATAATTTTGCCACTTTGTCTTTGAAAGTCGATGAAGTTAGTTGGTAATATTCGCGAAATATTTGGAAATTCAATTCTTCTGTCCTTGTTCAATTAACCAAATTGGTATGTTTATTTGTTTATATTTTTATTGTTACGTAGCAGTTTATTTGGTTTTAAATCATTTACAAAGTTTAATTAGAGTATTATAACGTCGCTGTCTTAAATCTATTCTTTAGTTAATAATTGGTATTGTCTTCTAGGAAACGGGGTTCAACTTCTGGGTTGTTTTCTTCGGTTATTTTTCGTTTTAATACAATTGATCAAATAAAACGTCAAAGATTAGAAACTCGTCATTCAACACTGATATCGATTCGGATATACGACAGAAAAGGAAACAGCGACCGTTTGTAGTTTAAAATTTTACAAAGCAAAAAGATATAGCAATTACTCATTGCAAATTTGCATGTGAAGAGGTGTATTTGCACGGATAAAACATAGTGAGGACCAAAATTGGACATTGCTGTAAATCGCTTTTGTAACAACTAGATGTGTTGCAGATCAATTTCAAACAAAAAAATTTTTTTTTTGTTGTGGTCACGTAGTGTAAAAGTTCCCCAGCGAGGATACTATAAACTTTAAAAAATGCATTTGAGAAAAATCTAAACATTTTTTGATGTTTTTGATTAAAAATTTGGATTCCTCGCTTACAAAAAACTCAGATATCAATTTTTACAAATTTCGGTGATCAGGTTTAAGAGAAATTCAACAATTTTTGTTCCTTATAGCTGCGATGCTGCCATCTTGTGGTAAAATTTAAAAGTGGCAAAACTGCTCAAGTACTTGACCAATTTCATAGACAATTTTTTCGGTGGTTATTTGACCACTAATCATCAACCTACCTGACAATTTTTCAGCAACTTTGAAAACATGGGTTTTTTCTTGACCTGAAATATAATGGAATGACCTTTTCAGAAGCCGTTTCTAGCAACCAATAACAGAACTTTGGCTTCATTATGCTTCTCAGGAATACCGCGAGGTGCCCCAAACACGTGAAATCTCATAGTTTAATGAAAAAATAAGACTGCGGTTAATTATTTGAGCCTTATATAGTTGCTGGAAAAAGCTACTAAGATTTTTCGTGCATACAGTAACATATTCAGGCGATAAAGGGCAATATCCCCCAAAAGGTCAAGCAAAAACTGTGAGAGAGAAAGGAGTTTACGTCAAATTAGAGACCAATATGCATGATAAATTTATCATTACGGCTGCTTGGAGACCAAATTAAGTAAAATTCTTGGTTTTAAAAAATTGATCTCCAAATAAAAGTTTTTCAGCTTTACAAAAAATTCTCAGGCTCCTTCATAATTTCTTTCTAAATACGCCCTTGTGTACATATTTGTTCTCTTATGCATTCTGACACCATATGATTGCCGAAGTGCGATTGCGTTTTCTTCATGCCTGCATTCACTAGTGATCTAAATAGCACTATACATGTGAAAATTGTAAGTAAGCTTAGAAGCAAAACCGCTGTTTTGTATATTTTTTAGGTAACTGTTGAGTGCAAATTCTCCACCTTTATGAAGAATCCCCAAAGTCGCCAACCAACGGACAATATTAAAAGTTTTGTCTCGCCTCTCAGCATAGCCACCAAGTTTACGACTAATTAATGTGTTGCCAACAGTTGTTACTGTAAGTGCATTGCAATTTTTGTGCTTTAAAATTTCCTTTCTTAATGTTCAAAAACCGCAAACCTCTCTCATAGGCTTGGGGAAAACGCCTCTATATCACTGATTCCTGAAAGCTTCACCCCTAGATTCTAGGCTAATTGCTCAAAAACACGAACCTCTCCTGTTTAGAAAATCCTGGCTACTACACAGGGTATGACAGGTTTTCTTTAAACTTGTAATTTTAAGCGATTTTGTGCACCAGATAAACCAAGGCCATATTGCAGGTTTTCTTTAACTTGTAATTTCAAGCGATTTTGTGCACCAGATAAACCAAGGCCATATTGCAGTCTACAACATGCTACTGGTACTTACTCATCTCCTATCTAACTTGCTTTTAGCATATTCTTCTTCCAGTTGCAGACGAGTTTTTAAAAATATCTTCACGTTTCTTAATGAAACAGCAACCCAGCTACCGTATCATTGACCAGCACCCCCAGCATCATCTTTCGCAATGGCAACGCAGTAATATTAGCCACATGCTCAGTACTATCGGACACACCATTTACACATTTTTGTTTCCTTACAATCACAAAATATGACCTATAATTGATAGTACTACTGGGTAGTTGCAACAGTTACATGAAGTATCATAGCAAAACGAATTTTTGTTTGTGATTTGCAACAATGTCGCGTTTCAATAGAAATTTTGTTCTATCTCAATCTCAATTCTATTTGTAAAATTGAGGTGACGTATAGTACCGCTTGAATAATTAAGTTTGGTTGCAACTTAATAGCTTGGAAAAGATTGGCTTCCACTACAATCTTTAACTCATGCACTTCTCGATCAAGAACAGAACAAATATATTCACGGATCACTCTATAACTTCGAATTCCCTTGCTTGCCAAAACACAGAACTAAAACACTTTGATAATTGAATATCAGAGACTAACCAAAACCACCAAAATAATCGCTTAATTCCTGTCACAATAATCACCACAGAACAACGCCTTTTTACTGCACTCTACTATCTCGCACTGAACTATACTTTGAATTACACTATGCATTGCACTCTGAATGAATGAAAAATCTTGCCGCCTTATATATACGACTGGAAAATAATCTAGAAATTGCTAGAACATCACGTGATACCGTTAATAAGTTACGTAATCAGTAATAATAAAAAAAGAAAAATTTTAGAGAAGAAACAAGAATCACTAGAATACACTGGAAAACTTAGTCACATAGTCAACCACTGTGACGTCAGAAAAGGCTGTGAATTACAGATTTATTTGTAAATGCGAAAAAAAGTTTTTTTTCGAAAACAGTTTAGCAAGTTTTGGGCTTCAGACAATTCAGATTTACAAATAAAATCATCACTGCAAAATAAAGCAACAGATTACAACAGCTATACTCATAAAAAAACTATTTTTTCAACGAAAATTTACTTGTTCATGACAAACAATAACAAAACGCCGTAGACAGCAGGGATCAAAAAATCGCCAAAGCGGAATCGTTTACTGTCAGCAGAAAATTTGAAACCTATTCCGCAAAAAAAAAGTTCCTGCACAGTTCACAAACCGCGGGACACCAAAGCGAAGCAGGAAAGCGTGGACTGCGAGAGCTAAAATATTTACAGCCAGGATCACAATGTAGGCACCCTGGCACAAGCCGTTCGCCATTAAAATGGCATTTTTTTACAAAAACTTTAAAACCACAATTGCAATGGAAAACAGCACTTAGCAAAAAACCTTCTCAAAAGCGGGTTTCGGAAAATTTCGAAAAATGGCGGGTTTCTCAGCCCAAGTCATAAACCTCCGTTTGGTGGTTGATTCAGAGGGTGGTTTTTACGCTACAGTTAGATAATGACTAAAATTATATTTGCACAGCTTTGGTTTTGCCAATTTAAAGCTAATTTGGTGATGCAGCTTATGTTGCAAGAATACATTGCCGTGGGATTCTTTGGACCATTCCCTCAAGTCAATGGCTTCACGTTCCCGACCTACATCTACTGTGTGCTTAATGTTAAAGCTATCACTTGTAAAATCACTTCAATTAAGCGACATTTGCGAATAAGTTTCTGTGTAAAGGTAAAACGCCCGCCTTGTAGTGTGTATATTTGGGTTCGTTTCCTCGTTAAGGGTTATGATTATTACATCCATTTGAAAACATTCAATGTTTGTTGAGCCAAGATTTAACTCAGCTTTTAAAAAGTAACGAGTTTTATCGATCCGCAGTGTAGCAGAAGCGGCGGAGAGTTGCATAATTTGGTCGTGGGAGGAAGTTTTCCAACCACCCATGCTCAAAAGACGGGTTACCTTGCACAGCTCCACATGCTTTACTTTCTGAAAGAAATTTTAGAAAGTAAAAACGGTTTTTCAATGCCGAGTGTTTTGATTCGTATTTTTTTTTAAATATTGTACTTCAAAAGATGATGTTTTTGCTTTCTCTACGTACGTACAGTTTCCAACCTTTAACGCCGATACAGCATTTACAAAATGTGGTTTTAAGATGTAAAGGAAGGTTTGAGACAAACTTCGGCAACATGTAAAATGCTGCAGTCATGTTAGCAGCCAAAGATCTTGGATGAAGTGCCAATCATGTAGTTTGCTGTTTCGGTAGCAATGCAATTAAACAGAAAATATAAGAAAAGACTTTTAACACAAGGTTTACGCGTCATATGAACAGATCAAAGAAGATTACAAAAAAGTCATAATTTTTCATTTGTGACTAGAAGGAGAACGTGCACAAAATCAGCAAAAAACATAAGGCCTTTATGGTGAGCTATTTGAATGCATTTTAAAATAAACCAGGCCTCTGTGCTTATTGAATGCTTTGCTATTATTGTTCCACATTGCCTATTTATTTATTTGCTTTCTTGAAAGAATAAACTACAACACAACAAACTCAAAATTTTTCATTTTGATTGCCCGCAAATTTCAATTTTGTGTAGCGTCAACATTAGCTTAAAAATTACCTTCCCTAAATTTAAAGCTATCTCGGCCTACTTGCTTAATTATTTGGCCTCAAGCAATCTTTGTCAGATGGCCGCAAACAACGCTATGCACTTTGACAAAGTCAGGCTGAGCAAAGTGATGAAAAAATATTGCTTTAATAGTCTCGCTTACGTCATAGGCAATGTGTGCGTAAGAACTCAAAAAAACCGCTGTTATTAAAGATGCCTGTGTGAAATCGGACCACATGAAAAACATTTTTTTCATTTTGCTTCAAAATATCTTAATATCACAAATGTACTTCCTACTTCAAAATTAAAGTAAACAAAAGGCTCCTTTTGGTTCACGTACGCAACGAACAAAGCACATAGACCTAAGGTACAGCCAGAACCTCAAAATCAGAAATTCTATTAGGAAAAGGAGCGCACCAATTCTTGAAAGTCTTGCACACAAAAAACATAAACTTTTCGTTACAGTTCACTCAAGTGCCCGATGGGTGAACCGACATTTTCAATCCCGACGTTACCGATGGGCCGGGCACTCCGACATATACTATGCAGTATATGGCATGCGGCTAATTAGGTTATCTATATCTATACTACAAAGCAATGTAATAAAATACCAAATTTAAGAAAAATTCAAAATAAAACCACACCCTCCCAATCTATATAACTGAATTTGGAGAGAACATTTTATTTGAAAATAACTTAGCCTGATGAGTGCCTACTAAAATATGGTGAATGAATTTGGAGAAGTCATAGTCGCTTTTGTCACTACGCTGAAAACAAGGCAAATAGCGCAGCCAAAGAACTTAATAACACAAATATAAATAAAAAAAGGGCCGCTTAAAATCGCAAAATAAACACACTAGCAAGTAGTTTGTTTCCGTAACTGTGAAAACGACCACCATTTGGCCGCCACCATGATTTTTGATTGTGTTTCAATGCCTCTCCCCTCACACTTTAAAAGTATTAACAATAGTTTGTTGCAACATTCTTTGTTTGTGAGATGAGCGGATCAAGGTTTTTTCAGATCCTGATCCGATCTTAATCCTGAATTTGGAAAATGTTAAATCCAAATCCTGAAAATGCAAATTTTGAAATTGATTTCGAGCTTTACTTCGTTTGATCACAGAGAAGTTAAATCCCAATCCTAATCCGGATTTTTCAAAATCTCTAAATCCTAATCCGATCCTAATCTGGCTCAAATCTTCAAATCTAGCCAGATCTAAATCCTAGTCCTAATCCGTGCTCATCTCTGGTGAGCATTACCAGTCTTGATTCATAGATTAAGATGATTGCCATCACGTTTACAACAATTATGGATGTGCATAAAATACACATTTTTTGTTTTCATTCACACAAGTGCACGATAGGTGAAGTCAGCGCAGCCGGCTAAACCAATATTTTTAACCTCGACGTTACTGATGGGGGGGGAGGGGGGGGGGGCACTGGCTAGCACAATACATATCTTAATTTAACAATGTTGTTTTAACAACGTTACTTCATTATGATTTCAATTCGCCCCCACCTCTTCCATAAACTTGCTTGCTCTTTTTTATCTGTAGGAGGAACGGAAACTAACTGCATTTGTAGTGTTTGGCGTATGCTTAATATTGATTACACAACTTGACTGAAACAGTTAAAACCACAAACTCCTAGCATCACATAACACTGCAAAACTTTATTTGAAAATATACTGGCATTGAGTATGATTTGTATTACAGTTATTTCAAGAAAATGATTTACTTGACTAATGAAGAAAAAACATATTTGATAACAACAAACAAAAGAACAATAAAAGTTTCTATGTACAATTATTGAAAAGTGCATTAATGGAAGAAATTAATGTTCTCACAATTCAAAAAGCACTCCAGATCTTGAATTCTCGTCTGTTCCGGTCTTCCTTAAGATCAAAGTGTTTACGAATTCAAAAAGTAGTTCCTAATTTTGATCTTACCATGGCTCGTGGCCATGGCAACAACCAATGTAAGTCGCGATCTGTCTCGTTATCACAATTCTACAACCTGTCTTTATTCTTGACAAAGACTCAAAAATTGGTGGAATCAAAGTGTAAAGGGATGGATAGATTATTTGGCACCAATTTAGTTTTATTGTGGGCATCTGTTGCAAGTTTTAGGACATGCTTGCTGAAAGTTGGGAAGGTAACACAAAAGCTGATAGTCTTGGCATGCGGGAGCGGTATCAACGCAAGTCGGCACAGGTGATGCACAATTTCCTTCTGCAAATAAAATATTTTTATCAAAAATTAGATAGCGGCACTTGAGTTGTAGGCAAAGCAGACGCAAGTGTCACTGAAATAGGTTGGAAATAATGCAAAAAATAAATCATTTTTGCAAGGTTTTGCGGCAAGTATTACAACTTAAGGCATTTTTATGAACGTTTATTATGCTTCCGTGAAGTCAGCAATGTCAAGAAATTACCCTAAAGTGTATGAACTAAACTACTGTATATAAGTCTTAGGGACTTCATCTTGGGCCAAATGAAATTATATAGAAATCGTAAAGTTTGCAGAGAGTAGATGAGAACCATTTAATGCTGGTGTTTATCTTCTTGTAATTATTTAAATACAAACTGTTTTAGATGATGCACAATATACTAGAATATTTAATATTTAAATTAAAATGTAGAATATTTAAAAACTACTGTTAATACAGCAGAGTTTTGCATACCACAACAGGTTTTTGCACAATACGCTTGCATAAATTGTTCATAGAATCCGGAGCAATGGCCTTGCGAGTAAGCTGAGCAACATTCCTTTTTGGACAAAACATCGACTTTATTCGCGCATTGCTGATTTCCTCCACTAGTAGGCGTACACGGCCCCTCGTTGCATTGTCTTTGCTCTGTAGCAAAACCATTGCAATTTCCGCTACCGACAACACCATCAATGCAATTTCTAAAAAAGAAACTATTTGAGGTGTGGAGAAAGAAGAAATTAAAGAAAAAGGGAAAATTATCCCCCAAAGTTTTTATGTTTCAGGGTTATAACTCAATATTTTAAAAAGTTTTGCAAATACAAAACGCATTTTTTCCGAGAAAACACAAATATTGAAAAAAATTTACGCATGTTTTATTGGCCTTTCCCAAAACCAAAGTCCTGGCTTCGTCCCGTGAAGGTGGTTGGTATTTGCTTGCAGAATTATAAATCATAGAGATCCTTGATTACTCAGCGTTTTAGGCTGTGGTAGTGCCTGAAGCTTATAGTGCATTGCAATCATGCTTTGCCTTAATCCGGGTTTTCCAGCTTCATCGACACTTGTGTTGTGTGTGATGTAAGAGGTTAAAGTCTCCCTTTGGCAGTCAGCTTGTCGGAATTCATTTCCCTCGTCGAGTACTATAGAAGACGTTTTAAAATAGCAACCAGTATTTTCTGCTTGGTGTTCAGCAATGTGAGTAACGGGGAGAATCAATTATAAAACAAATTTTACTCAGTCATAACCAAAATATGTACTGGCGCTCAAAAACGTTTCAGTCAAAATACGCTAAAAACGTCACAATATTTTATTTGTTCTAATCAACCAATCAATCAATCGATATTGGTATTTTATTTCTAATCAGTCAGTACTGTATTAAGTTCATAGCTGTGCTTGTTTAGTAGAGAGGTTTGTTTCAATACTTGCAGTTTTGTGGTTTGAGCCTTTTCATTAACAATAAAAGCAAGTTGCTAGTCAAATGCTAGCATTGTTTTTTCCTTACTTTAATTACATTTTTTTACTTGGGAGGTTCCCAGTTTTTCGATGTATTTCTCGCTCGCGCGTTTTTAAAACCTTTAAGTCCTTCTTTTTTGAAGTAAAGTAAAAAACGCAGGGCTTTGTTTTCACATCTTATGCTTCTTATTATTATTTCGTATCAATATACCTTGGTGTAGCACTGGATTGCAGCATGATTTACAAACAACACTCTGTCAACACCAAAGCAAAGATTAGTACAAGAAATAACTTTTTTGAAAACTTATCACAATTAAGAGGGGTGCCAAACCATCTCTATATAAATTCATAGTTTTTGCCTTGTGCTAATCAACAACAGCATATGCCTGCCCAGAGTGGGAAAGATCATAACATGCCAAAGATATTGCTACGCAATGCCAAAAAACTGGACTCAGCTCTTGCCCATTGTCACCTCATAACTGCCTATCTCAAGTCTACTAACAATGAAAATCTCAACATATTAGCAAGAATTGCCTTGCCAAAGATCAGAAGTGAAATTGTCATTGGTGTGGAGTGTCGTAGGCAAACCAGCAATGACAGACGTATTCTGCTTGGGCAAACTGCAGTCTGCAGTAAGACAACGACTCAATCCGAGGAAGAGTTTTCTCAGTTGAACTACCGCCTTGGATAAATCACCCTCCAAAGAAAGACTAAGGTTTAGAAAGAAATTTCTGCTCAAAATCTTCCCAGCTATGACATCAAAATCTCTCCATCTAAATCTTTCCTACCAGGTTATAATGTAATTTGGGTAAAATGGATATGCTTGAATTGCCTCCACTGTACTGTAAGGTAGGGCGCACCAAAGCAGCCATGGAAAAGTAGGGCTGTTCCATGACCTGGAACACCTGCTGTGTGGCACTGCACATGAGGACATTCAACATGTTCTAATCTACCCTAAATTGCTTACGCCAAGTTCTAATAAAAATCTGGCACTGCACAATTCACATGCACCACAAAGCATGAAACAGTGGACAAATATTACATGACGTCTCACTGGAAAAACGACAGGAAGAAGAAGTAATGTTTTTGTACAATTAATCAAATTAATAAAGCATAGCTTAGACCGTCACACTTGTGGGACCAAATACTAGGTCCACTGTAGTGGATGGTCTGTCAACCATCCACTACAGTGGACCTAGTATTTGGTCCCACAAGTGTGACGGTCTAAGCTATGCTTTATTAAAAGCCTCTAGCTTCTTATTGGTCACCAACTGCACTGAAGAGACCTGATAGGTCGAAACAGTGTCACTGTCTGCAGTTTGCTAAGTGCATCCCTGGCCTCTTGCATTACTAATCAAATTAAATTGCACCAAAATATGCAGAATAAAATGCTTGATTGGTGATGCATGAATGCGTGTGTATGTGTGCGTGCGTACGTGTGTGTGTGTGGGGGGTGGTGTGGTTGTGTGTGTGTGAAAGGATGCTGAACAAGGAGGAAGACACTGGTATCCTTTTAAAAATTATAATTGTAAATTGCAGAAAATTACGCAAATTTTTGAGATAAAACTTTAATGGGAACGCTTTGCACGTTTATTAAAATGAAGATCTATTTTTCTTTGAAGATCACTTTGCGTCGAGGGGTCATTTGTCCCTTCCGACGAAGGCCTTTAAACGTCTCCAAAAATTGTCTCTATTTTTAGTAAAAATGCCGGTCAGAAAATGGAAAATGCTTTTTTGGCAAAACTTGCCTTTCAGGATCTGTCAACACTCCTGCGCAACCAGGATTTTCTTCATGGGGAGCTGACTAAATTCGTTTTAGACTAAATTCGTTCTGTAAAATTACTAATCAACAATTTTTCCGTTATAAAATTTGATTAGCTAACCGGTTGATGTAGTCCATTTTAATGGGCAATGGGCCTACAAATAACATATACACCATTACTTATATAATTTTTTCGCTCAACTAATATCCGCTTTTAAGTGTTTCGACCTGGGCCTAAGACAAGCAAACACAATAAAAACAGCAAAATCCTTAACGCTATGTCTTAAACTAAATCCTAATTTACAAGCAAGCTTCTTTATGCGCTGTGTGTTAGTAAACGCGATTAGGATCACAGTTAAATGATATTTTGATACTCCACACAAATGTGCGACTGTAGACATTAATCATAGTTTACAGCAACACAAAATGGCCAAACTAAGGTGTCACAAGGCTTTAAAATACTTCTAGTTTTCAAAAACGGGTATGGTTTCATGGATTTCTGATGGCAAGGGAGCTTTTTGGTTGCAACACAAAGTATCGTTAAACTACAAATAAAATCAGATCTTCCATTAGGACTCATGGCATAATCATTCAAAAATATTGCCTTTGTCAGTTGATCGATCGTTCCCGGTGAATTGAAAGTAAAGCAAGACCAGTCAACCATTGTTCTCCCATTGTGGACCTTAGACACGTTTCTCAACTCCGCATGGAGCTAAAGCTACTATCACTTAGCTAAGCAAATGCATGAAATAATTTTGAAGCCCAAATACTCTATTAAATGCAACAAAATTAAATTATGTAAAATTCTCTCTCCAGATTTTCTTGATTTGTAAACGCTGAAATGCGAGAATTTCTCTCGTAAAAGTGTAGAATTTCTTGGGAGAAATTCTTTCCCGGGTAAGAACCACTGCCTTAACAATTTGTATAGCTAAAATATCGCCAATGATCAATCGTTGCACCAATTTAATGATATCAGCAAAGCAAAATTATTCATAAGCATAAGCATGAGCATTAATTGAGATTTTCGCACAAGAGTAAAGTTATGAAAATCCTCACTTTCAAAGTCGAAAAAAATTATCTTTATTCAAGAATGTTCTTTAAAAAAAGGTCTTACGCAAAAATGTTTATTACCAAAAGTCTAAAACACCTTTTAACCACCTAAAATAGTGTCATCCAAGGTGAACCGCTCTCCAATCTGTGCGACATGACTGATTATTAAGGCGTGGAAAAACTATTACAAGTAAATATAGAACACCCAGTCTTTAGTGGAGCCACCGAAGTAGCCAGTTTTGCCAACAAAATAAATTTCTACGATAAACGTTAAAAACGAACAGAAAATTGCTTTAAAATGTCTTTTAAAATCATAATTAAGCAAAAACATTTGGCTCAGTAAATTTGTGGTCTTTATGCGACTGGAAATTTTAGCATATAATAAGCAGAATTTGCCTGAGAAGCATTTTTTCATGCTTTAAAATATTGTTTGCTTTTTATTAATTCCTAGCCTAGAAGCCTAGTGTTTTCTTTCTTTGCGGAAAGTAGCTTGTTAACAGCGCTAGTAAAAATGTATAGCAAAGTTTTCGTTTTTTTGAAAAGGCAATTGTCGGTAACAGTAAAGATTTCACACATTTTTAGAATATTGACTTTCCTTTACCCTTTAAAACATTAACTAAAAAAATTGTTTAATATAAATCATAAGTTATGTATTTTTTTTCGTACCGTCTTCTCGATTGTACTCCGCTTCCGCATGTTACAGAACATGAACCAAACGGACCGTATGGTCCCCAATATCCACCTGAACAATCTTTCATCTTACAAGGTGTCATCTGTGTTGATGAACCAATGCAGCCTCCCTGACCGGAAGTTCCACCAACGCAAAATCGAGATTGTTGCAGGTTGCCATTCCCACAAGTAGCAGAGCAAGTGCCAGTACTTTGCCAATGTGACCAGGAACCTGATGCGCAAGGACCAGGATTGCAAGAGATTTGTTGAGTAGTAACTGATCCGTGCTGGTCACTACGACAGAGCCCAGGACGAGGACAAAACCTAGTCCTGACTCGAACACCTTCATTGCAAGTCACACTGCACGCGCCATAGTTAGACCAAGGAGTGTAAACCACAGAAGTAGTAATAGGTGTGCCACCTAAACAAAGAATATTTTACCAGCTACTACTAGCGGCAACCAAATCTTACATTGAATAACAAAAAGACCAAACACATATGTATTTTTTTCGACTGGAATTGCATTGCTGAATTTGTATTTTTACCGTTTGAAAAATTTTTTACGGTTCACTGCAATTTGAACAGTGAATAAAACTCCCCTTACTAGCTGGCTGCGAGACTACATATAAGCTTACATGTACAGTCTTCCTCAACAAATTATCGAATCAAGACAATGCAGTTCTCTTAAAGAGGAGCCCTGAAGAGAACTCATTGATCAAAACAGGCTTGTCGCCATTTGTCATAGAAACATTTGTTTTTCGCTTCGCTTTAATGTTGTCAATGCTTTTCCGCAGCTGGTCACTACTACAAGACGTGCGATCAATTAATTTGTAAAAATTGTGACAAAGTGTTACTGCCAAGAGCGCAACAATGTAGTTTATGAAGTTGTTAAGTCCGATGGCGTAAATTCATACCAAGTATTAGTGCAATAAACACTAAAGATGTGACTGAAACATTGCTTAAACCCTAGTTTCTAAAAAAGATCATCCTGTAAAAAACCACATCACCAATGAAGAAGTCAGAAATCGCATAAAGCAAGCTAGTGGTCCCTACGAAGATCTTCTCTCCACAATCAAACGGCGCAAACTAATATGGTTTGGCCACGTGATAAGAGGAGGGGGACTTGCAAAGACAGTTTTACAGGGAACAGTGAGAGGAGGAAGAAAGAAAGGAAGACAAAAGAAGAGATGGGAGGACAGCATCGCAGAATGAACTGGACTGAAGCTGGGAGAGGCAATCAGACATGCGGAAAACAGAGAGAAATGGAGAGAACTGGTTCATAGGTCATCTGCAGCGCCCCAACGGCAACCGCCAAGAGATAGATCATGATGATGATGATGATGATGATGTAAAAGTGGTGAAACTCTTTCCATTTCAGGAAAATATTAAAAATACGACTTTAGCATAAAAAAGGTTTCCCATACTGATGTCCAAATATAATTCCACCTTCAAAATTATTGAGTGACTGTCAAATTTAAAAATTAGTTGTGTCTGTATATCCCCCCCAGCTAATTAAACCTCGAAATTAAACCTCGCAGTTGAAAGGCATCGGCTTATTCCTTTTCAGTCAATATTTTCCAACTATGGATTGAAACAAACTAAGTAATTGAATAAAGCACGATGACGATACAAAAAGTGCTGAGAAGAAATCGAATGGTTATACTCTTTGATCGCCCATTTGCTGGCAAGCACGATTTGTAGTAATGTAAACAAGAGCATTCAAAATTTTTATTAGATTAATTATTGATATTCATAGCCACAATTCGTATCGTCTTTTACAAAAGATAAAACTTAAAGTTTAAAATTAAAAAGCTGCAGAACAGTTATATAAACAAGTTAGTGTTTATGAAGGAGCATTACAAGCTGGAGATTGAAAAGAAGAAGAATTTTTTGCGAAGTGCGTGTTCAATTGAACTGGAGCACCGTTTGTACGGCAACAGCAATTGAGTTTAAATTACCTGTCTTGCTGAGCTTTCAATATGGCGTTATATCATCGCTTTCTCTTCTCACCGTTTTGCACTCAGCAGATTTAAGGAGGTCGGACACAGTATACGTTCTTATACATTTATTGTTCTGTTTTTCACGGTTTCTTCTCCCTCACATTTTGGTACGAAAATTTTATCCGTTCGGAAATATACCGTATATGTTACACAGTATACGTTTTTGTTCAAACACTCGGTTTTGTCCGCAAACTACGTTACGTATGAAAACCGTTTTTGTCAGCAAAAACGTATACGCTTTTAGTTTCTACTTTGCGGATAAAATCAGATGTTCGGGCACCAACATATACTGTAAAATACCATATCCAAGCGAATGAAAATTTCTGTACTAAAGATATGGAACAAAAAACGTAAAAATTTGGACCAAAAATGTGTACTTGGTACATCTACCTTATTGTAAACAGTTTTAAACAGTCCAATTGCAGAACTTTTGTCCTGGATCACCGTTGTTACTGTGTTTTACCCCAGTGACGCTATGCGTAAAAGTTTGCACAATCAAACACAAAAATTTTTCAAAATGGCTATTAAAGAATAAGCAGCTTACCACCAGAGCAACTTTGTGTTTCGCATGGCACAAAGTTCACGTCACTCCCTTGGCACCCAGTGGCTTGCTGTCCCCCACATTGACAAGTACGCATTGCTTTTCTCACGCCTTGACCACAAGTGGCATCGCAGCTGCTATAAGGACCAAAACTACTCCACTGAATACAACAATCTAAATAAAGGAAATCAGTTAACGACAATTCAAAATAAATTGCATCTATTCATTAATAACGTTACATGACCTAGTAACAGCAAATTTGCTTCTTCAATTTTTTTTTGATTTACTTTAATATATCTTGGGTCAGTGATTGTAAAAATGGTATCAGTTTGTTTCTATCATCGGGACTTTTTGACGTGTTTGCCGATTAATATTGCTCGTTTAGTCACTATTTTGCTCCAAGGACATTTCTTTATGCACAATACAACAATTTCTTTCGCAGCTATTACTCTGCTGTGACGTCATAGCGCTTTTTATTGGATATTGACAATTGCAGTAAGTAGCGAATGTTTTAGTGCAAGTTTTGTAAATATGGCTACTTTTCACCTCCTGCATGATGTGGAATATTTAGAGACAAACACAAACTATGAAACACATAGTAATTTTTTGGGTAACTGTATCGCTTCTAGATGTCATCTGACAAAACACAAAATTAGTACAGTTAAGGATTTTATAATCAGGTTTTGCATTTATGCAACTGCAAACGCAAAAACGATATAGTTTACTAAAAAAAGTAAAATGTTCATAACGGTTTGTGTTTGTAGCTACACATTTTACATAACACAGGAAATAAAAAAAACATCCATATCCACAAGCCTTGCGTTTAAACATTTGCTGCTTAAGTGCAATTGTCAACAACCAATAAAGAATTTTATGACGTTACACCACTGTAATTGCTACAAAAGAAATGGTTAAATTGGCTGTAGTAATTACTAAAATAGCAAATAATAAAATCTCATATTGCTAGAAATCAATACTTTAATTAAAAAGCATAGAAAAAATGTTGTTTTGTCACTCGGTGCAATCGAAGCAACCTTAAATGCTATAAATCAGCAAAGTGGCGCTGTGATGTAATTAGAGCATCCGCATCGCAGACTGTAATTGGTAAACTTGTCAACTTTAGTTTAGTTAGTTTGTTCAGTCATACCTACGACTTAAAAGTTGTACTTACAGATCTTATGCTTAGCCTTGAGCTAAAGGAGTAATGCGGAGGGTGAAATATAAAACTGAGTTTCACCAAAGACGCTATAAACTTCTATCATTTTTCTTCGTAAAAAAAATATAGCCAAAATGCTAGAAAACATTGTACTGACAAGATTCGCTTTTGCAGTAAAAGCATCATCACTTATATAAAAGGTTACCAGTGTTACGACATCATACAGTGATAAAACAAAACAACTGCAAGTAATATAAATAGCAATGGCAAGGCTTAAGTTATGAAGCACACTGCAGAAGTATTTTTTTCGATAACTATCACATACTAAACAGCTGTAATTTATATGCTCCTAGGCTTCAAATGATTTGAGTACGTGGCCACAAAACAGCAACAACTAGCCTACAACCAGCCCGTACAATATGGAATAATCTTACTTATGTTGCACGCTTCTGTTTTTTCTGTCTGTCCAATGCATCCGATTTCTCCAACCGCACCATTAATGCACTGCCTTGTCGCAGTGCGGACTCCTCCACCACAAGATTTAGAGCATGTTCCCCATGTATACGAGCCCCACACAGGACATTGAGCTCTTAATTGGCATCCCTGAAATGCATATCGGTAAAACAATAAAAATAAAGTAATCAACAAGTTAATGAATGAAAAACACGTAAACTAGCAACTACTTTTCAAATAGATTTCGTTGGGGTTTCATCACGTTGTGATTGTATTTATGTTTTTGGTTACGATGATCATGATTAGACTCACAATTACTGTTGCATAAGGAAAAGTGGCGTAATTTCGTCTGCTAAAACAAAATTTGCTCCAGACGCTAGAGTTTTGAAGAAAACTAAACGAATGTTTTGCAAGAAATATTTTTCTACATCTGCGCTATAAACGCATTCAGATATATTTTCGTAGTAATAAAAAACGTATTTATGTTGAAAGGTATGGTTTAATTGACAGCTGCCCAACCTGTGGGCCCTAGGTGGCCCTTGAGATTGTTCGAAGTAGCCAGCGATATGATAAATTCATAAGCAGGCTTTTTAATTGTACAAACATTATTTTATTTTATATGCTCAAGTATATTTGCCATAAAAGATATCAAAATTGTAACAGTTGTTTCTGGTATAAGCTTACTGGACCAAAACTTGTATCCCAAACGTTTTGAAAGCAAACTAATTTTTCAGATTTAATGCAAATGCACCACTTGGCAACATATCGGGGCACTAGTGATTCATTATCATCTCCTGTTATTGCGTAATATTCATCAAAATCAAAGGTTTTTTTCCGTCACAAAGCCTAAACCTTTTAGATCGCTGATCTTAGACTTCACTTGCGGTTATTGTTTGTTGGATGAGATATAGTTCCGAGCACCAGCGTACCGAGGGGGAGGCCACTGTGCCATGGCCTCTTCTCAGACCCTAAAAATGTAAAGCAAAACCAAGCAGTTTTAACAAAAGCGAAACCGGTTTTTCACAAGTATTCAGGGTTGCCCCTAGATTTCGATTTTCCTGTGAAAAACCACTCGTCGCTCAAAACACTTAATGGTAGAAATCTGTACTTCACTATCTGGTTTAAGTAAAACAGTTATCAAAATGTGTTATGCTCTTGAAAGTGAATAATGGTTGTAGAGGAAAGACATATAGCCGCATTAACCACTATTTTAAAAGCAATATTTGATCAATTAACTCTGTTGCTTATGCGAAATATCAGCTTTCTGCAGATTGGCTAGTGGCAGCCACTTTTTTAAAGAGAATTGTACAACTTGTACGAGAATAAAGAGCTACCAGTAGCACTAGGCACATTACATGAGCATTTCTAAAACAAACAAAAGAAACGCTTTGATTTCAAAGTAGATTTTGGTTACATTTTTAGCTAAAATACTGTAATGAGGCATTGAAACTCATGCAATTTTCTCAGCGGCAGGGGTTTTTCCCCTTTACCCTTTTTTTGCGATCGGACGACCCTAGAATGGTCGTGTCTTCGGCACTCCCCATGAAGTTCATTTGTGACGTCACACAGTTGTGACGAAACTTTGCCCCCCCTCGGAAACTTTTTGCGTACACCACTGGTTCCGATTACAGTATGAATATTAGCAGCATTTAGCAATCAGTTTAGCCAAAATGAGCATACTTATAAGCCGAAAGTGTAAATAATGTGACTAGAATAGAGTTTTATTTAGGCTGTGGACTATGCCGTTTTTGTTTATTGAGTATTTTTGTTCATTTGTTCATTGTTCATTAAGTAATGGGAAGCCTTTATGCTTGGTCTGTCAAGAAACCATAGCTGTCTAGAAGGAATACAATCTCAAACTCCATTATCAAAGCCGACATGAAGCCAAGTTAAGACAGCATCAGAGAAGAACAAGAAAATAAAATTAAACAATTGACGAAGCTGGTGCACCGGCAACAATCCGCTATCACAAAAGTCGAAGGGATAGATGGTTGTGTCAAAGCAAGTTTCATTGTTGCTCAAGACGTTGCTAGAAATATGAGATCTTTTAGAGGTGAGTTCTATAAAAGATTGCATTTTATATGCAGCGCAATGCGTTTTTCCTGACAGTGCTAATGATTTTAAAAGAATTATACTTTCTTGAAATACAATCACCAGAAAGGTAGAAGAGCTTTCTCTTGCAACGTTGAAAGCGTTTTGAAACAAAAATAGTACATTTGTGTGTTTTACTCATTGGCGTTGGACGATAGCACCAATCAAACTAGCACTGCTCAACTAGGTATTTTTGTTCGGAGAGTTGATGGTAATTTCGATATATTTGAAGAACTTTTGAGCATAGCTTCATTGAAAGATCTTACTACAGGTGAAGATTCTTTACAGCGCTTAAGAAAGTGAGGGAGTTCAACAATTTGCGTTTCGAAAATCTTGCTGGTGTTGCCAGAGACCAATTTCCTTGCATGATCGGTAAATATACTGGTTTAGTAGCCTTTTTAAAAAAGCAAGATGGAGTCGATAGATATACATACATTCATCAAGAAAATTTTTGGGCAAAATCTTTATGACTTGATGCCATCATAAAGGTAGTTAATGATAATGTAAAATTTATTCGAGCAAAGGGTTGAATTATCGTCAGTTTCAAAATTTTTTATCGGCGATATACGCTGGCTAAGTTAGTGCTCAATAGAATTGCTGAATTAAAATAAGCGATGCATGAATTCATGACTTTAAAAAATAAACCAATTTTCGAATTTGATGATCCCTAATTTACGGCAGACTTCGCATTTCTCACTGATATAACTTCACATCTAGTCACTGTCAACCTCAAACTGCAACAAGAGAACAGCCAATTATTGTTCTTTTCGGCCATGTAAAAGCATTTCAAGCAAAACTAAAACTTTTCGAACAGAAGCTTGGCAACAAAGATCTGAGTCATTTTCTGTAATGGCTCAGATGAGTTGCAAAGAGTACGCACTAAATTTTGTGAAGTGCATTTCGTAATTGCAAAACACATGTAATGAGCACTTTTATGATTTCCATTTACAAGAGCAAAATATAAGTTTTGTTACACAGCCTTTTTCGGTTGAAGCTGAAGATGCACCTACGGAGCTTCAAATGGAACTAATCTACTTACAACGCGACGAATTTATCAAAAAGAAGTTTGATGAAATTCTGGTAGAAGCAATCTATCGCGAATATGTGCCTTCTGCACAGTTTTCCATGTTAAAAATGTATGCAGCGTGAATAATTTCTCTACTTGGCAGCATATATGTGTGCATACAGATACTTTCTCCAATGAAACATATGAAAAGCAAGAATAGATCTTCTATCGCTGATAGTCATCTCGAACATCGCTTGCGCTTGGCCACTACATCCTTAGAAGCTGACACTGATTTATTAGTTCGGTAAAAACAAGGTCAAGTGGCTCATTGACATTAACTATTTTGCAAGTAAATTTACTTCTTATGTGTTACGTAAATCATTTTTCTGTGAATGGTGCACAAAAATAATCTTGAAAACATTGCACATTGGTATGTAGTTGTTGTAAACAACGTTTGTGGCCCGCGATAGCTTTTTTTATATTAGAATGGTCCGCCACACTCAAAAGAATGGGGAGGCCTGGTCTAATTTGGCTTACTTTTGAAATCCGGTTTATAGATTAGGCCAAAAGCTGCTAAGTTGTTGTTGTTATTTGCCATCGTCAAAATTAAATATTTGAACGTCAAAGTTTAATAACTAAATGAGGAAAACAACACGTAAACCAAAATTAAAAATTTATTTTTGTTTTCAATGCAATTAACACTAGGATTACTGCCGTGTCAAAATCGACACGAAAAAATAATTGGCGCTTCGCTTCTCTGAACTGCGAGTTCGTACATATCTCTTTTCTCTGACTTTTCCTAGAATTTGCCCCAGTTCTCCATATTAAAAGGATTTAGTTTAAATTCATCAGACAATACGACTTGAAAATTAGAACCCCTTCAATTACGGACGTGTCGATTTCGACACTAACGGCTTTTGTTAGAAAATTACTTCTGTCTGGCTGAATTTGTAGTTTTTATTGTTGACCAAATGAAGACACAGATGTGATTCAACACAAAATAGATTTATCCGGCATTTCATTTTACGTTCACAATTTAGAAAGCTAACTGAAGGACTTTGTAAGCGTTTTCTGTCTGGCCTTGGCATTCATTAGCGTCTGAGGCGTGAAATGTTTTGTGCTAGGTTTTGGAGTCCCGCTCCTGACCAGTTTTTCTGGTATGTGATTTCCACTGTTTCGGAGGGCAGATCTCTAACTGAAGGACATACCGTTTTGCAAGCAAGCGTGCATAGTAAACAAAGGCAATATTAGCAGAATTTTCTGGTTAGACTGAAGTTTTGAAATCAGTTCTTCTAATTTAGTTGTTTCTTATGTGTCTATTTTATTATTTCAGGCCATTTGCAAGTTGAGTTTCATAATTTTGTAATACACTATAGTTCAAAATAAGCAAAATGACGCAACGAGCGATAACTGCAAATGAACTAGCTGATGTAATTACTACCTGGGATACCGATGACGAATGCTCTGATGAAGAGGGATATGGAGATGCTAGTGGCGGAGAAGAAAGCCCAAATGCGCATGTGAGTGACAGCGACGAGTGCCCTGATAACTGTGAAGATGAGTCTGATGAAGATGACAATGTTAAGCCAACCTACATCCACATCTGTTTTTGGAAGAGATAGAACGGAATGGACCTGTACTCCATCAACTAACACTGGACGTACCGGGGCACATAATGTTTTCAAGGCAGCTACAGGCGTTCCTAGAGCAACTGCTAGAGGCGTGTCAACTCCATATGACGCCTGGAAGCATTTCATCGATAAATCTCTCCTGAGAATGATTGCAAAATTCACAACTGAAGAAGCAGCACGTAGGGGTGACAATGAGTTTGTCCTAGATTTGCATCATCTTGAGACTTTTATTGGACTACAATATGCTCGTGGACTTTACGGGAAAGGTCATCCCGCCTGTTTTCTTTGGAGTAGGAAGTATTGCATGCCTATTTTCTCTGAAGCAATGAGCCGTGACTCATTTATAAAAATACTGAAATACTTGAGGTTTGACGACAAACCTAACAGGATACGACGAGGTCCTGGGGCCGACAAGTTCGCACCTATTCGAGAAGCCTTTGAAAAATTTTCCTCATTATGCAGGAGTAAGTTCGTATGTGACTATTCACTGACTATTGACGAGCAGCTAATGCCCTGTAAGTGACGCTGTTCGTTTGTAACGTACATGCCAAACAAACCAGATAAGTATGGAATAAAATTCTGGGTTTTGGTTGATGTAAAAAGCAAATATGTTTCGAACATTTTTCCATATCTTGGTGCCCAGGAGAAAGAGCAGCGTGGTGATACACTTCTGGCAGAGTTGGTTGTGATGAGGTTGACAGAAGGTGTCCGGGAAAAAGGGTACAATATTACATGCGACAACTTTTTTACATCTTTGCCACTTGCTCTAAAATTGCAGAAAGAAAAAATCTCAATTGTTGGAACTATTAGAAAAAATTGTCGCGAAATCGCCAAGAAAATGACTGATGCCGTCAAAGGAAACTTGCATTGCAGCCAGTTTTATTGGCACAAAAATAATGATATGCTGTTTGTGAAATACCAGGCCAAAGCCAAGAAAACTCTTTGCCTGCTTTCTTTCATGCATCATTCACCTGACATAGATCAGAGTAGTGTGAGTGTGAAGCAAAAACCACAAGTGATATTGTTTTACAACAAGAACAAAGTCGGAGTGGATTGCTTTGATCAGATGGCCCGCCTATATTCAACTAGATCTGCTTCTCGAAGATGGCCACTGACAGCGTGGGGAAACATTCTGGACATCGCTGCCATAAATGCTAGAGTTATTTTTATGAAATCAACAGGAACGCAGATAAGCCGTCGAAACTTTTTGCTCAAGCTCATCAAAGAACTGACTGCAAAGCAATCAACAATGCAAAGCAGGGAGTCTTCTGATAGGCCAATATGTTCCGTAAATTCAACCAGAAAGCGAAGAAGATGCAGTGTATATGGTTGCGAGAATGCAACAGTATCATTGTGCATGCTTTGTGATCAGCCAACATGTGGAAAATGTTCGCTAGATGGCTCCCGGATCATATATGTAAAATGCAACAAGTGTATGCAATTTCTTGCTTGAGCATTAACAAACACGTCTTTGCAAGCACATTTTCAAATAAACCTCACTTTCAAATAAGTGTTTGTTACTTTTTTGATAACTTCGGAAGGGTTAGGTTGTAAAAAAATGTGAAGAATTGTGCCACGAAGTAACACGTGTCGAAATCGACACGGCCGTAAACGGAGAGGTAGAAAAATGTCGGTAATCCTAGTGTTAATCAGGAAAAATCAATCAGCTTTCTAGGATGAATTAGCATAGAAAAGATCGTTACCCAAAAAAAGTTTGTCCCACACTCTTACGACACCTGTCTTTTTTTTCCGCATTGGTTAATCCAATGACTTGCTGTTTTCTTTTAAGATCCACAATGTTATATAGTTAATCAGATTGCAATTTCAATGCCCACGTGGGCTTTGTCTTGTTGTGCTTTTGAGAAAGAGTTTTTTGTGATGTCATCGATCCTATAACTAATGTGTCCGCCCAAATTCACTGCTACCATTTCCAATATAGGCTTGATCAGTGGCTATCTTGCTCTGCAGCGGCTTAACTATTGACGTTTTAATCTGCCAAGTTAATTAAATATTTTATACAGCTACTTGCCCCCAGACTAATTCTATGTCTAAATTAAATTTACTGATAAAAACATACGTCGCTATCAATAAAGAAAGCACTGATTCGCTGTACCGTTCGGTACATAAGAAAACAAGAATATTGTAGCCAATGGTCAGTGGGTATATGATGGCTGGATTGTTAGTGTGTTACTTTTAAGGAACAAAAAAAACAAACTTTAGCACAATGGTGAAATAAATTCTACAATATCATAATTTACACAGTAATTAAAAAATATGCATAAGTTACAAAATCTATTCTATGAAGCGCAATACTTTCTATGCGTGTGTGTGTTTTTTTTTAACTCGGATAAAACTACAGATGGTAAAATATCAAACTTAGATCAAGAAAACAATTGATTACCTCCCCTGACACAAGGGGGTTGGACTGTTTAACGGTCAAAAGAATGACTGTCACAAGGGGGTTTGTGACGCCATAGTCAATACAATTTTTTTATTTGCATTCCTAGAGACAGAAAATTTTGGTCATTTTTTTCGCCATTTGGTCATAATATTTTAGTCATACAAAAGCCAGTCCCCAACTTATCAAATTGCAAAAGTTTTATTTCTTTGGAATATGAGATTACGTCACAATTGACACTTCATCGCAAAATTTGCTCTCTTTTTTCATAGAAAGTGCTGTGTGTAGAAACCCAATTTAAAGCTTTTTCGGGACATATAACAAGATGCTTTCAACAATAAAATTCTACAAAAATATAAGCTGAATTGACATTGCAACAAGCGATACTTTTTTTAAGCATTTTAAGCAATCTAAGCATGCTTCTCTTTTTTCTGGAATAATACTGTCTGATGTCCTAATACTGTCTGGTACGATTTAACCCATTAATGACGACTGGCAAGTTTACTTGCCACACACAAAAATATAATTTAGGAAAAAAATAACAATAGAATTGTTATTGCAGGTGTTTCGTAGTGTTGAAACAAGTATTGAACGTGTACAGAACACGTCTCGACGCGCTGCTGCGTCACATGCCCGCTCAGTTGACCTTGAAAGTTGCTACTGTGCAGCATGGCGTTACTACGTCACAAAAAATCGTAAGTTTTTAACTGCATTCATGTGCTTTTTTCCCCTACTTCATATAAAACTGTTCCTAAAATGTTGATCTAGCATTGAGTGATTGAGTTTTTATCCTGATGATAATATATGGGCTATTTTTATTACAAAAAATAAACATGGCAAGTAAACTTGCCACCAGGCGTTGGCGATGAGGATTTGATCAATTTTGAATGTACCGCTGCTAACGTGTAATGATATATTTTTATCTTGATTTTAGGTTGTCACTGGATGAAATACATGACCTTCTAATGGAAAAAGAATCAGATGAGCAAACTGAAGTCAGAATGGCTATCGAACCCCCGAGGAAGCACCGGAAGCTGACACAGATCAAGATAGTGACGGTTCTGATGATGAAGTTACCTGCAACCCGGTGCACCTTCCCAGTAGAATTTTACTCAGCAATGTTTTGAGTCGTAATACAGATAATGCTCACCCTCATATCGAATCAACTCAATCTCTTGCATCATAACCATCTAAAACAAAGCGACGAAAAAAGCTGCCTACAAGTGACATGATAATATTCTTCAGATGGTAAATCTGGTCCCCGATTATGATGAAGTGTTCACAGCTCAATGTGTGTAGGCTGCAGAGAATAATGATGAAGTAGCCTCAGGGCAGTGTGGTCAGGCAGCGGAGACAAATCCTTTAAAGGTGTTTGAAGAAAGGTATTGGACAGAGGAATGGATTGCATCACTGTGTGAACAAAGTAAAAATTATGCTCACCAGAAAGGGATTCCCTGCACTGAAATAAATGCGGAGAATATGAAGGTATTTCTAGCAATTCTCATACTCTCAGGTTACAATAAGGTACCTAACAGAAGACTGTATTGGAGTGAGTCTCCCGATACACAAAATAAACTTGTTATTGATTCTACGAGACGCGACACTTTTGAACAGATAATGAGGTGTTTGCATTTCAATGACAATATGGCTATGGATGGTGATCGTTTCTTCAAGGTACGACCTCTTTTTGAACACCTAAACCAAGCGAATAAAGATGAAAAAGTAGAATTCTACAGCATTGATGAAATAATGGTTCCATACTATGGCAGACACGGTGATAAGCAATACATACGAGGAAAACCAGTGAGATTTGAATTTAAACTTTGGGCGATTTGCACATCAGATGGATTTCTGCATCATGCTGAGCCATATTGTGGAAGCCATACGAAAGTGACTGATAAAGGATTTGGTCTTGGTGGTAATGTAATGCTTCAAATGATTGAAAATGTGAATATGTAACCTGGTCAACACGTTGTGTTTGACAATTTTTTTGGGTCAGTTGCATTACTTGAAGAACTTGCATCAAAAAAAAATAGCAGCCATCTGCACACTTCGAGAAGACAGACACTCCGGTGCCCCTCTGAAGACAAGAAAGACCTTAGATAAGATGGAAAGAGGTACTATGGATGAAGCATTCACTAGCTGCATTTCAGTTGTAAAGTGGAAGGACAACAAAGTGGTAAGTGTTGCATCCAACAAACTTCGTTCAGAGCCGTTGAAGAAAGCTAAAAGATGGAATAGGATCCAAAAGAAATATGTTGAAGTTGATTTGCCACATTCATTACACATTTATAATCAGCACACCGGCGGCGTTGATGTGTTCGATCAACAAGTAGCAACTTATCGATGCAGAATCAGATCAAAAAAGTGGTGGCGGCCCCTTTTTGCATGGACTGTGGACGCCCAGGTTGTAAATGGATGGAAACTCTTCAGGAACTACGATAAGAAAATTAGTTTGCTGGACTTTGCACGACAACTGGTAATATCGACGCTGTCAAATTATGGGAAACCCAGAGCAAGACCAGGTCCACTTCCTATGGCTGTGGCGAATACAGTGCGGTACAACACTCAGCATCATTGGACTTACAAAAGCAAGAGTCATTTCAAGAGATGTCGTCAGTGTGGTGGACGCACCATATATTTTTGCGGTATATTCAATATTCCTGTTCACCCTGAATGTATGAATGAATTTCACCCAAAAAAGTAATCTTATAAAGGTCAAATGATGTGAAGTTTTGAAAATTTTTCAATTATTTTTTATTTTTGTGTTATTTGCCTTATTTCTTTATGTTATTGCCGGTTGGCAAGTATACTTGCCAGCTTCTATTTCAGAATATAATAATAAATATCATTTTTTCTTCATTTTATATGATAAATGGGATCTAAATATAGAATTTTCATGTAAATTTGAGTTTCAGTTGTCATTCAGTAATTATCGGCATTAATGGATCAAGTGAAAACAATGCAGCCGGCAGCAGCTGCACTTGAAGTTGTGATCCATTGTCATTAAAAAAGTAAACAATTGAAAAGTTGCATAATAAAGAACACTGACGCACAGCAGTGTGAACATACCGGTGCCTGCGAGAAATCTGTTTTTTAGTAATGCAATGGCAAGATAGAATACACTTATTTTATTCTTAACTCCGTTATTGCTGATGGGGGCCCCGCGGCCGACTCCGGCGGAGCCGTCAACTTACATACAAAATCACGTCATTAAAATTAGGTATAAGTTGGACTTTTTTAAAGCTTTTCGTTGCAAAATCTCGAATTATATCACTACATTTGAGTATCTTAAGTAAATCACTTTCAAGAGATATCACTATAAAAAAGTTTGGTCTTACTTGACCTATTGAAGACCTGAGTCATTTTTTGCAAGCTTTAGCTTTGGAAAAGAAACTTTCCCCAACAACATTTATTACAGAGAGAGTTAAATAAATTGTCAGTGCGATGTTCACATTT
Organism: Trididemnum clinides; assembly: GCA_963675345.1. NCBI lineage: Eukaryota > Metazoa > Chordata > Ascidiacea > Aplousobranchia > Didemnidae > Trididemnum > Trididemnum clinides. The sequence goes on along the minus strand of OY776285.1, from coordinate 23,808,660 downwards.
GGAAACAAAGTCTTTGAATTCTGTTCTTTGATGTACATATAATACTGATGTAGTGACGACATAGGCTTGCCATTTACAAACTTTTGAAATTATATGTGTCTTCAAAAAATTCTTCCTCCAAATCAGCAGAATATTTGTTGTGGAGATTCAAAGCGTGGCCACCCAATTTATTTGCTTTTACTCAATAAACCATATGCATCTTACTTCATAAACCATACGAACCATACAAATCTGTGTAAGATTCAAGTATGCAATGGAGTTCAAACTGCATTCTGTCAATAAAAAAAACATTTGCGTTGAAAATTGAACTCCAGGTGACAAGGAAACAGCAGGTGTATTTGATTCTTCTGGAAATGATTTTGCTTTTCTTTGGCTTGTGTTTGTCGATGATACGGTTGGTACATAAGCATCGCTTGGATCTCGAACTTAATAAACCGTCTACTTAAGCTGGCGGTGAAATCTTTCAGAGATCTCACTAAATCCACTGCTTCGCACAGGTCTAAACTTACGGCTTGAAGCGCAACGCTCACACTGTATATAGGGATTTGATAAAACAATCCCACATTACTATCAAGAAAGCACTCTCAAGCCTGTTTATTCTTTTACAAAAAAAAATGCTTTCCTTTTGTTGGTCAATTTTTGATATTTATCATTAGCAACGCTGCTTAAAGAAGAAAAAATATGTTTGAAGTTATTCGCCAAACCATTTGTAGCCCCTACAAGAGCAACCTCTCTAGGGTTAGAGAGTGAACTTAACGTCGGCACCTTACTATTTGTATTAGACTGAAGCCCATCTGACTTTACTTTCTATTGTGCTGGAGATCTACTGCTAAAATAGGACATCCCTTGAACAAACGTGAAAAAGTTGGAGGTTTCTTTTCAACATTCGATGGAGTTTGTTCCAACAAGAGTGTTTGTTCCAACAAGATTTAGTGCTTGGGCAGCATAATGAATCCACACCGCAAGTTATGATTACCAATATTAAAGTTACTTGAGACATTAAGCACAGCATCTGATAAACCGTTCCCTGTTCAATCAATAGTCGGTAGAATATCCCACGATACACTCTTCGATCTGTTTATGACAGTCGATATACCGAAGAGAGTCGATATATTAAGATTTTCCGTAAATTTTACATGTCAGTTCTTCCAAATATTTTACTTAAACTTCGAATAGCTAAACCTCTTTCGGCCAAACATTTTACATCGGCAACTGTTTGCTTCAATGTGCTTTGGTCCAATCTGCTACTTCGACCTTAGTTTGTTTGTCTGGTTTGATATCAACTTGTCCACTTTCCGATGCTAGAAAAACATAAGTTGAAAATTGAATTTCTGTGATGATCACTGTTTCCATGTTCCACGATCCGTGCAATAACGTGCTTCCAATCTCTAAACCAGTTTCAAAGCGGACTGGTAGTTACTAATACCGAAGATGCGGCATGCAAAACAAACTATCAAGCCAATGCAGGAATATATAGTAGTCTCTGTTTTCAAATCAATTCACCATTGACGAGTTTGGGCTTTAAATATGATCTTGAAAAGTAGGGACTGCGACTATGATAAGCACGCTTGAAAGCTAGCTAGCATCCGAGTTATTATTTTGAGGCAACCTTGGTCCTGCATTAGCTCAGTACTTTTAGAGTGTATCGTTAAAAACCGCATTTCCCCACTCATCAGTTGCTAAAGAAACGCTAGTCGATTCCTGAGTTGTATCTGCAGTACAGGGTGAGAGCTGTCTCTTTCTATAATTTCTTCCCCTGTTGCTGGTTCATATTCAGCTGTCAACCTGGTACTGCTAGCAGAAAGCTCCAAAGAATCTGTTATTTCTTTTTAAAGGCAGCAGTTGTAGTTGCTGATTGATAGAACTTTGGCAGTTCTGTTTTTTGCGACTTCTTTTCGCTTTCTTTTTTTGCGCTCCGTTGTCATATATTTTATCATCAGACATGTTTATGTAATTTATGTCTAGCACGACTAAAGACAATTATAAAACTAATGGGAATGAAATAACTTGACTAAGCTTCCTGATATACATATAATAAACAAAACAATACAGCTTCACAGGCAAGATGTGAGTTTTCTTACTTATGTTTAAGGTTTTCCAGCAAAGGTGTCTTGTGTTTTGATTAATATAGGAGTTCCCAACCTTTTTTGATGCATTTCCCCTTTCCCGTATTGGAACTTTTCATTCCTCTTTTTGTCTGGTTTCGCAGGACGTAATGCGAAAGTAAAGCATTGCAGTACTTTAGTAAGTGCTTTAAAAAAATTCGCGCTGTGTCATCTCGATACCTGCAGCAATGATTGACGTAAAACTATACTGCATAGGTAGCTTGTCGTATCTATAATTCTTGAAACTTGTGTCATCTAAACAGCTGCTTTAAACATTATGGCTGGAATCTGCGAAGCATTTTGTAAATATAATTGACTAATACTAATAGGGTTGTACTCTGTCAGATCTACTACTCATTAAACAAAAGTATTTACTTTCATCAAATATTCATTGATATACACTTTCAAGATGTTTATGGGTAATTATTTGATGACTATTGATTTCCGTCTTTAATAGTATCCGCCTATTTTGGCTTGATTTTCTACTTGCATTTGCAATAAAATGCGATTATGGCATTTCATACTCATTATTTCATAAATTTGTGATATCTTTTTGTGTATCCGCAAGTAATGGGAGGATCATGCAAAGTGCAGTAGCTTTGAAGTTTTTGGAAAAAATTTGCATAACCTCGCAATAGGAATAATGTACCTTCAGTTATGTTAGTGAATGATATCAGTGTTTTTACAGACTATTATTAGTGGAGAGTATTTTGACTTTTCCTTCGTCTGATAAGCCCTATAGTTTTAGGGACGAAACAGCTATAATCAAAAATTATTCGCAATAGTGCGGATTACATTATAGCTTATGAATGATTATTTGATTAATACTGATTTTCGCCTTTGATAGCATCCGCCTATTTTGACTGAATCCCTTAATTGAGCGTATCATAAAATGTGATTGTGACATTTCATTCGAATTATTTGAAAAAATATTTATGGCATTACTATGCTGGACACCAAGGCAATAGGAAGGAGAAATAGTGCAACGAGGGCAAGATACAATCCTAAAAAATAGTTTTATTTATCGACTGCTGCATCCAAGCATAAAATGGAAATTGCTCTCCTGAAATCTTCATTTGGGCTAAAGTTGCTCATTGGGCAAATGATCACTTGAACAGAAATTCCTCTAACGTTGAAAATCACTGGTTTAATGTAATGTGATTTAAGCTTCGGCGAAAGAGCTTTGCCTCCGAACTTCCTTTCCTTAAGGTTGTGACAAAAAGAGATTGCAGTAGCTGTGATGAAACTTATTCACGTAACAATGGAACGCTGACTCACTGTTTATAATTTACTTACATATACAGTACTATTAACTATACTGAGCAGCTTTACTCTGTAGGGTTGATGATTGTCCCAGTTTCACCGATTTAGTTCTGAAATTAAACTCTTTGCTTGATTCCTTTGATAGCTATTTCACGGTCGCAAAGTTGATTAAAAAATGTGTTTACCCCACCGTACTTCTCTGCCCTCATTAATTTCAGTAATTCGGAGTGGCATAGATATAACCACCTAAGTTATTGCACCAAGTTGCCAAATTTTGTAGGTGTACAAAAAAAGCACACAAAAGACTGAAAATCAAAATTATCTCGTTGGCATTTCTAATGCTATTGACCGAAATGGTTTACCAAAATTCAAGCCGTGCCTCTTTATTGTGGGAACTCGGAACAGGTTCCCGATTGGCCCGGATAAAAATGCTGCCCTGTAAACATCACTAAACAAAAAAGCAAAAGAAGCATAAACAAAAATTCAAAATTTATTTTCCTTAACTCAAAAAAGTCGACAAGTTTCATTGATAAAACACGCACAGGTGTAGTAAGAAACTTCTTTTAATTAAGTGTTGGCCTAACCAAAAATTGCCTAATGGCCCAATTTAAAACTATAAAGCCATCTTCAAAAAAGATTTTGTTACTCAAAAACTAGACATTTCCAAGCTTTGCAGAGTTTTAAGCCTTTGCTTTTCTAAGGTCACTCTAACTTTGCGTCATACTGAAAACTCAAAACTCACTAACTAAAACTAAAATTTTTAACCACAAAAATAAAAAACTTTTAAAATGAAACAATGGCTAGGTTATGCAATTAGCGAATCCTTATCTTAAGACATGGCTTAGCCTACGTTAAAGAAAAGAACAAATATAATCGTTCTGCAAATTAAATTGGTGGTTTTCATATTTAGTTAATTTGCCGTAAACATTTGAGCAGAAACTAACTTAAATTTTTAGCAAAGAGAACAATTTAGAGCTTGTTTAATAGAATTTAGAGATTTATTTATCTAATTATGCGAGGACATATTTTTTGGTAACATTGGTTTAGTTCCACAAAGCAATTTTAAGAAAAGGATTTTGACAAGATGCTAAAATCATTTTTTGAATATCAATACTTTGCTGTTTTTATTGTTTAAAACAATAATCTACCTTTGTTTGTACTTGACTTCCAAAGGTTCTTTGCTGGGTTCCAGAACCACACGTTGCAGAGCATCCACTCCATTGAGACCACCCTAAACAATAATAATACAAAAATTAATAAAGAGAATTTATAGCAAATTTTATCCCCTACCGCATACTATTATAAAGCCTACTTTTTTACGTGAAGGTTAATTTTTTCAAAAAGATAGTTTGATAATCTAAGACCCACTTTCTGATAGCGAAAATTTTGATTGGTCAGGTGGATAGCCATGAGATCATATATCTGAGTACAACTCATGCAACCATCTGACTGTGTTGTTCTGGTCGGCCAGATTTTTTAAGAAATGAAAACATTTGGTGCGAATTGAGTATATTATGTTTTGAGGCTTGCTCCTCCGCACCACACCTAGTAGTTGTAGCCGACTTGCTGATAATTCGCAATCAAATCAGTCAGAGCATGAAATCGTCCGATGCTGGTGTGGAAATGGTTTGCCCGCACCCTGGTTGGCCCACTAATTTTGCTCCCGGTGTTATTAGGCCACCAAAGCGAAAAAAAAGATGCTGCCCGACTATTTTTTGTCCAGGTGTTATGAATCTATAGAATAATGATGTTATAAAATAGTAAAGCCTATACATGATCATAAGATAGGATTTTGAAAAGATACGTTTTGTAATTTCGTTGTGAAGAAACTGATTTTGCTCCAGAGACTCGCAAGCCAAAAAAAGATGTAAAATCTTGTCATACAGCCCAGCAGTAGGGGTTCCAGGTAAAATTGGTAGATACTAAATAGGTGTTGCGTTTAGGCATTTGATCGCAATGCGCAAAATGTCAATGGTAAAAATTTATCCAACTTATTAAACATAAGATAAGCAAAGCATTTGGGAGAATGCATACTAGAGAGACCTAAAAATCATTTTTGTAAAATTTACACTCGCAAGGGTTTGAAAATATGGCAAATGCCTAAAAAAGCGTTTTTTATAACTTTACGAAGTAACCCCAAATGCGTCCGGTGCCACTCGCAAATATAGGAGAAAACCCATCCTAAAATTAAAAAGTAGTTGTAATTTTTCAACTGCTTGAGCTAAAAAGTTTATTTTTGGCTTAAAAGTGGCAGAATGGCTATGGTGATATCTCTTGCAATGATTTCTTGAATAGAAAAATTTTTGTTTAATTCACCAGAAAAAAAGTTGTAGGTTAAAACTTATGTTTTCACATTATTTGTTGACAATTTATCGACATAACATTTTCACGATTTTTTATTTGAGTGAGTTTGATTAACCAAATACAAAAATATTGTTCTAGAATTACAGTAAACTTTGAAGTGGAAATTAAGAACAGCAATAGAATATAAAATGTGTCTTACAGCGTGGTGACTTGCACAAGACAGTAAGCTATTGTTATGTGAACTTATTTATGTATTCAAATTGACACACCCAAAAAGCAATATTGCTCACAAGTTACAACAAAAGTAGTCTTAAATGTATGATAAGTAGAATTGTATATTGTGTTTGCTATTGAATAAAATTTTGCGTTAATTAAAGCATAACAGTCTTTGTACTCCAATTGTGGCATAGAAATTCATTTGAGCGTTAACTAGCACAAAATTTTAATACTAACTGTCTTTTGGTGTTAAATGCAGGCATCAATTTCAGTAATTGCACTATTTGTAGAAAAAAATATCACATTGTTAGTATCTCCAAACATGCAAGGTTGCTGCAGAAGCCGACTTGATTTGTTGCTTTCTGCTTGATTATGGCAAGATTGAACAAGCCGCAATGGTTGTTTGGTTATGTTGTCAAGCTGCTGATTTGTTAAATTTTAGTAAATTGATGGCTTAAATTAATTTTGATCAAATGGTTGGCCTACCATCTGAATACATGATTCTGCATTGAAGTTCAGTTTTGATACTAGAGATTGTCGAACAGTTGAAGAAATACAAGCTTTACTAAGCTTATTTTCGTTATTGTCATTATCATCTGATTTGGCCACATGCTCTTCTCAGGTTGATCTTGCTACCTAATTTTCACTTTCCAGCTACCGAATTTAGGTGACAGCCAATTTTAAAATTTCCATCTCGTCATCTCCCAACATTGCTAACATAAAGTTGTTAGAATGGGAAAAAAGGCATTTATTTGTACAACTGCTCTTACAATCTTACAAACTTTTGAATATGAAAATGTTAAGTGTCTTTGGATCAACACTGGAATTACCGCGTTTTTGACCTACCAAAAATTACCGCAAGCGGTCAAAATAACCATTCGCCTAATAACTAATCAAAGCTTAATATTTAAGCCTTATTTTGTATTTCAATTTTTTTAAACTTTTGTGGTAGACCTAGAATTGTCTTGATCTTCGCAGGTGTAAATTGGATATGTTAAGCTCTATTAATGTCTTGGAATAAACTGCACTGTTCCTGATCTCCCTACTGCATCATAGGCTTTCAACTAGCTTTTTAGCTGCGTTTCTGGCAGTACGTTTTGACGCTGCTATCTTCTTAATTGATGCATTTTCATTCGCTCAATCCTTACCAACCAATCCAAATCATTTTTTGCTGCGGTTGGTGAAAAATTTATTACTTAGAGCTTGTGCTGTAGCAGCCTATTTGTATTATTGCTGACGATAGTTCACTGCCAAAGCTGACAGGTTGTTATGATGCAGGGTCAGTTTGCTCCAAGATATCAATATCAGTCTCTGAATTCGATTTATTAGAAAAAAAACACTTCCCATCGATTGAACTTAGTCTGAATGCGCAAATCCCTGATCTAAACCTTCGCAAACATCGCGCAACACTTTGTTTTTAAGGGAAAAAAGAGGAAGCTTTTGAGAGGGAGAAGTAGCTTCAGCCACTAGTCTCCCTACTTTTATGCAAAGTTTACAAACATATTCGCTTTCATCAATTCTGGTAGGTAACTTTTGCGAGATACTGTAGTTATTGTTGCAAGCGTGTTTTGAAATATTACAACATAAGACTTGATGGTAAAGATAGTTACAATGGCAAGAAGTTAAATACAGCTGAACGGTCAAAATGACCGTTGGCGGTAATTTAACCCTTTAAGGACCACAAGAATTTAATTCATAAAATTTAAAACAATGCCGCAATTGTTTGGTAACAACGAAAATATAATGGATTTCAGAAAATTAGTAATCACGTCATAATGACATAACAATCAACAATCATGGTACATATGTGTACCAAAGGTCCTCAAAGGGTTAAAGTAAACTGCTTACCACCCTATGCAGTGGTTATTGCAATGCAAAAAAATTTAAATGCAAAAAATTGACCAAGATTTAAGGAAAGTCAGGAAGTTTCAATATAAGAAAGCTTATCAAGGCTGAGATATAAGCTATTTAAAATTAAAAATGGTCCAAGTGACCTCTTCAATAATTCCAGTATCAAAGACGTTCTTGCTACTATCAGATATTGAGCGAAGGTATTCAAGTTGAAACCAAAAAGGGAAACACTGTAAATTTGAATGAAATATTTTAGCCAAATCTAGAGATTTTTGTAACATTTTTTTTCTGCTGAATGTTTTCAAAGAAGCTTGAAACCTAAAGTGAGCCAGCTTGAAAACATACTTTCAAAAACCAATTATCTGTGTCAACTGTTCCTCAAATAATTTTCCTGATAAAGCTATAAGCATGAAACTAATCTGAACTAAATTTACCAATAACAATAAAAGGCAGCAAAGAAAATTCCGGATTTGCAAATGATTTGAAATCAAAAATACAGCCCTCTGCTACACTTTAACCTAATTCCTAGCCGATAGGACCAAAAAAAGGTGATGCACTTTTTGTTACGCAATCAAAAATTTTGGATATGTGCCTTAACCCTCTGTCTACCATGGGGTCAAATTGACCCCAATTACATTTTTGAAAAGCTCTTGTTGCTAAACCGTTGGCAGCAACGTTACGAAAATTTGTGACTTTTATTTTATATCGAAGAGGTTTGTTGACCTAAAAAATTTTCTGTGTTGGACATCTTCATCATGAGCTAATAAAAAAAACAGCATCATATACCAGTGGGGTCAAATTGACCCAAACATTTTTACGAATAAGTGACCCAATGAAACATGCAAATAAATTAAAAAAAATTTATTGCACTGCTTACCTATCACAAATGAAGATTAACTTTTTGATTAAAATAAATAAAAGCAAAAAAGTAAATAAATCCAAAAAAATACAAAAGAGTTGAATACTAAGAAGCAACATGTTAAGATATCTCATTGAAGTTAAAGTTTTGGGTTTTCTGGCAAGTGACGACAGCAAAGAGGAAGAAATAAGTTAATGAGAATGAATTTCTACTGATGATAGCAAAGAGGACAGAGATAAAATATCTTTATGTGATTCATGTTCTGAAGAAAAAAAGGAATGACCAGACATGTTTTTCTGCTTCTGCAAACTACTTCGCTTCCAAAACCGAAACGCGGCAAACAACAGCTTTTGCAAAAAATGTTAATAGAGCAGCTGCGCATAAGGTCATTCGACAAAATCCAGGACCGACAAGATTTGCAAAATCTCAGTGCTCAGAATTAAGTGATACTTTCACTTTATTTTTGCGGTCTTGTCTTCAAAAAACTGTGGGTCAGTGGACTAATCACGAAGGAGCAAAAGTATATGGTAGCTCATGGAAACCCGTGGATGACGGAGAATTCAAAGTTTTTCTTGGTATATTTATTTTGAGTAACGTATATAAGTTGAACAGCGAAAGCGCGGCCCAGCTATGGAGCACACTTGATGGCCAGCCCATTTTCAATTGCCCTATGAGTGGAGAAAGGTATCAACAAATTTTACGCGTTTTCCGATTTGACAAATCACAGTCAAGACGACATCATTAGTCCCCTGACAAGCTGCAACCAATCAGAAAAGTGTTTGAAGCTCGAGACTCTTACTTGCGTAATTCCCACTACATTTGCAGACTAAGCATGACGGTGGACAAACAGTTGGTATGCTTTAGGGGCCGTGCCATTTCAAGCAACACATTCTTTCAAAACCAAGTAAATGTGGAATAAAAATCTGGACAATTTGCGACTCCACTTGCTCTTACACATGGAAAATACAAGTGTATCATGGTAAAGATGGTGGATCGGGCCAAGAAACTAATCAAGGCACAAGAGGTGTTTTTGATTTGGTAGAAGTAATTGAAAATTCTGGCCAAAATATCGCTTGTGATAATTTCTTCACAGATCTGTCGCTTGCACGAAAATTTTTTCAAAAGAAGCTCACGCCGGTAGAACTTTATTATTTGGCAAGGAATAGATCATAAAAATGGCATCATCTGAATGAGGCAAAGAAGAAAGTTTTTGATCAGTCCTGGAAAAGAACTATGTGGAGTTACAGAAGAAGCACATCCTGTTGCACCAATTTCTGCAAACAGAAATGGGAATGTTACTCTTACTGGAAATGGCGCTTCATTGTATAAGAGAGCCCGATGTACCCTGTATGACGAAAAGAAGGACCAAAAATGTAGATCTATTGTGTTCTAGATGTGGCAAACATATATGTTCTGAACACTCGGACATTGTCTGCATCAACTGTAATTAGTTTGATATTAATATAACTATTGTAATTATTTTCGTTTGTGTTTATTTGCAAGTGTGCTCAAGGTTTGTGTTATTGTTTGTGTCTATTAGCAAGTGTTTTTGAGGTTTATGTTCTTATTCCTGTTTATTTGCAAGTGGTTTGATGGTTTGTGTAAGGAGATGTTTATGTGAGGCGCATAAGTGAATTAGGATAATTAATTAGGTGCATTAGGATACGCTGGAGGACTAATATCTTTAAGGTACTGTGAGTTTCGTATTTCATTACTGTTTTTTTGTGTACAGTGATCCCTCGCTATATCGCGCTTCACCTATCGCGGCTTTGCTGCTTCGCGGAATTTTTTACCGTGCTTTTTTTACAGTGAATCCTGATTGGCTCAGGGGCTTTACTGTTGTCTAGAAGTGAAAAAAGTTGAAAAAAGTGAAAAAAGTTGATATATGCGTTAATATTTCTATTTCTTAAACACATTTTGGGCCTGAAAAGAGGTTTTGTTTTTTGTTTCATTCTGCAGTACAGTATTGCATCGTAAAATAACAGTAAAAAATAAAGCTGACTACTTCGCGGATTTCACCTATCGCAGGTTATTTTTGGAACGTATCCCCCGCGATAAACGAGGGTTCACTGTACAATGAAAACATTAATAATTGGATATGGATTCAACAATATTACCATTCAAGTCAATCTTGTAATAAACTGCAAAACTTGTGTTCGCTTGGTGCAGCAGCAACTTCTACAACTGTAGTTTTCTTTTTTTATTTGTTTTTAAAGTTTAATTATTACTAGAATGATCGATTTCTTTATTTATTACGTGCTAAGCAAGCAAAAGTTGAAAAAAATACAACAAAAACAACTCTAAAATAAAGATTATGACTGGAGTCAATTTGACCCCACTGGTACAAAATGCACATTTTTTTGCTGGTAGACAAAGGGTTAAAGGGAGTTCGCTGCAATATAATAAACACATTGCCCTGGGCACTCCCTCGCAACTGATCTTTCATGCAACAAATCCCTTTTCTATTGTTCCAATCATGTAAACCTTTCCATCACTTTCAGCAATCGCCAGTTTGGTGCATAGCTGTCAATTTTCAAAGACATGAAACGAATTCTGAGTGCTATATGCACCTGTTATTTTGATTGGGGCTACATTAGAAAAGCGGAATGAACTGGCTTCACCAACTTTCAGGTAGCGCTCTTCAAGCTCAACCTGACGATAACATTTTTCGTTAATTTCTTGGCTCAAGAGAGCCGCAACTTCTCTTCCTTCAATGTAAATGGCATTTACAAGATTAAACTTTTTCTTTTTCGGCTTAAATATTGTTTCAATGAATGGAAATGTTGCTACTGACGTTCCGATGATCTTTTAAGACATTGGTTGCAATAGCTGCCTGAACTTTATCGGAAACTTGAAAACGATCTAAGGCAGTTGCTAAATTTCTGTAAGATACAATACTTGTTTTTTTGGCGTTTGAATCAATTTGTTGAGTACCAAGTACACTTGTATTATATGTGTTTGTGTTGACTTTGTTTATACTTTCAAGAGTAAAAAGAACATGAACTAAAGAGTTGAAACACCATCATCACTTGGTAATTGGAATCCTGGTGCAGATGCCTTGTAAAATTAGGCTTAGTTATTTTTGTACAATTTATCTAAATTTTCCAAATACATGCATGTTCAAAACACAGCACAAACGATAAGTCTTACCAGGGATGTAGTTGGCCTCATTTTTTGTAGTCAAGGTTATGTTCGGAAATTAAGGACAATAACAATTGCTGTAGAATGACACCTAGTAAGAAACTCTTGGCATTCAGAGAGAATCGTGTTATAAAACACAACAAAGCATTAAAGTTAATTATGCATTCTTATTATGCCAGGGTGGTCCAACTAGTTTAGATGAGTCGGCCATTTTACAACTAACATACCAACTTGCGGGCGATTGGCACAAAATGATACACAAAACAATTGACCCAAATATCTAAAACTCGATATTTAAAAATTGCATTTAAAACAAAGGCAAAGACATTTAATCGAATTGAATATATGACAAAGGTTTGGTGGGCTCCTTATGATCGATTCTTCTCTAATACTATTGTTTGTTGGTCAATAACAATATTGGTGGTAGCAAGTTGGTCAAAATTCTACACTGCTTTGTCTACCATTTATCTATATTGTTTTACAACAGAAAATTTATTTTCCTTCACACCTGTGTTTCTAAAAGTTGAAGGCCTTCTTTTAATGCAAAACCCTTTTGTTTGAGAAATGTACTTCAGCTAACTGACTATTAAAAGCTCTTTTGAAATCTGTTTACGGGGCACAAGAAATACCTCCGCGGGTCCTCAGTTGGGCCACACGGTATTATGCTATAGGAGCTCAAAATTAATTTCATTAAAAAAGCAGGTTGTCAAAATTACTGACGTTAAAGTTTAAACATAAAGTTTTTGGCTGAAACTTTTTTGTGGTATATCAAGCAAAAATTTTTCTGTTGAAAGTGATATAAACATGGTCATTCTGCAATTTTTAATCCCAAAATCACTTTCCAGCTTAAGTGGTTAAAAGTTACAATTAGTTTTTAAATTTAAGATTAGTTTTCTCTTAAATTCAATGATTAAGTGAAAGACTGCTGCCGCCTTTTTGGATTCTTCAAAAGCATTCCTCTATATCTTTACTCATGCACGTATTCTGGTTGATGACTAAACACTTGACTAACTACCGAAAAACTGCATCTTTAAGTAGTGGTACTCAATTAATTATGTAGGTTATACACTTGCGTAGACAAGCCGTTCTTGGATTTTGCAAGAAATGTATAAAAACAAGATGGGGTGATTGCTCTATGCATCGTTCAAGGGCTTATTGGGTTTGAGTATAGCAATGACGTCAGCTCGCCACTAGATTCTAAGAATTTCAACATAGCACAAGCAGAAAAATAAGAAGGCTCTCAACCAGAATTTCAATGAATTTCTTGCGTGAAACATAATTTTTCAGCGTATGTAAACCAGTCTTGAAGCTCTTCCTAGTTATAAAACTCACTCCTTGCCTGCAAATGGTAGAACCGACTTTTTTTCTCTTTTCTCCCCTTCTTTTCCACTCTTTTCATTTTAAAGGACTTTTACTGTCATCACCCTGCATGAAACTTCAAAAATACTTCAGATTCTCAAGGGTCAAAGTATTCAATTGAATATTTCCTCTGATCCCTTTCCTTTGAATGACGTTGACACCCTCATTATTCATCATCGCTCCTCAAGCAATCGCTCCTCTTCTGACATTTTTTGATTCTTCTTCTCCTGCTTTTTCCTGCTTCTGAAAGGTGTTTCAGAACTTGGGGTGTGATCACCTACTAATTCTTTTTACTATCCCTCTTTCTCCACTCTCCTACTCCAAAGAGTGTTCTCTTTTTCTCAATTTTCAAGAAAGCTCGTTGAATTGGCTTTGCTTCTCTCTTCGACTCCCACTTAAACTTGCTTCCTATTCATTTAAAGAGAAATATTATTTCAAACCCGCTTCAGAATTTGCAGTATAACGGACCAAGTGCCAGCACAGTGCTTGTTTACTAGAAATCCTAGCAGGAGCAGGAAAAATTGTATTTTCAAAAAGATACCAAAACAAAAACCTAATGATTGGACTAGCAAATTTTTAGTTGCAAGACTGGCATCGCGACCTGTTGAGCAACCATATCTTGAGAGAAACACGTTGGTAAATTACATGCTGAAGTTACAATAGCACTTCCGATGCAACCCGGTTCTGCCACATTTCTGTTTAGACATTTTCTGGTCCTAGTAAAAACTCCTGTTCCACAAGTAACTAAACATGAACTCCACTTTCCCCATGATATCAGTTTGTTTACCAAGAATTAAAAAATTTAACTTAATACCGAAATATTGTTGCCATTGTTGTCATCACCCCCCGAAATTAAAATTGTCAGGGAGGGTCTAGCAAAGGCCACTCGCTAAAACATTTTGCTGCAAAATGACGAAAAAGTATTTTTTAAATATTGTCACCAAATACAGAACGCGCCTCTCTGATGACGCCACTGTCAACAAGAGCCAAACAGGTTTAGCCAATCACTTTGCCTTCATAAATTTTGCTGTAGTTCATCTATTTTCCTTTGGCACAAATCGTAAGTAAAAACGTAGCGCAAGTTGTTCACAAAGATGTTTAAATATTGCAAAATTTAAGTAGGCTTAATAAAAGAAGTTGCTCAAATTTAGCAGTCAAAACGCTTATCTTTTTCATTACAAAATTTTTTAATGTTTAAGATGACAAGAAAATTGTAAATTAATTCAAATATGGAAACACAAAAAAGTTAAGAGCAGGTAGATAGTTCACTATGCTAAGACCAACCTTAAAGGCTGTCAGCACTAATAAATGATATTTGCCTAATTTTTAAATGCCTTTTTCTTCACGTGGTTAAATCTAATTTTTACAAGCCTGACCCAGTGATGTAAATCTTGCTGTTGTGTTGTTGGGTTGGCCCCTACCTTTTCTTGCATTGGAGACATGGCAAAAGCAATTATGTTGTGGTGTACAGCGCAAATCTAATCAAGGCGACGCAAGAAAAAGGCAGCAGTCATCCTTACCACTAGCAATGAATATAGATTGCATATAGGTAGCAATGGCAAACAAGAAAGACTGCCATTGGTGTTCATCTAAAGTCGCCATGTCATTACAATACATGCCTATTGGGTGTGAATTCAAATCTCTGATATATTGAGTTGCTACAAGCACATTTGGACAAATGAAATATGGAAGTTTTTTGTAAACAATATTTCAATATTTTATTTGGTAAAATCAAACTCTAGAAGTGGTCATATTTAATAAACTCTGAAAGTTAATAAACTTATTCGCAGTCTGCATTTAAAAATAAGAAAGATGAAGAAGGATAAATAAAAAATTTTTATACTTATGCTTTGCACTTTACCAATAGCTAAATACAATAATTTGTACGTAAATACTTACCGGTTTTTGAACAAGATTGGGAAGTTATTCTTAGTCCAGTTATTCCGTTTATCCAGCTTTCGAATGCTTGAACTCGAGTATAAACACCGTAAAAATTTGCTTTTCCACAACCCTTTCCAAAAGAAGTGATGCCGGCCAAGTACCAGTCGCAGTTGGCGCAACGTTGGCACATTAGTGGACCACCAGAATCGCCTATTTATAGAATACATTTACCAAGAGAGCGATTTATAATTGGCAGTTACCTTTACAAAACCTCACGGTACTACTTCAATGTAAAGCACCACACGCTTGTAGTTCAGTTATCTAAAAGCTAAAGTTATAAAATAGGCTACAAATTAGGCCTATTTGTTTTTGTGAAAGAGAACATGTGGTCGCTGACGCAGAGTCTTTTCATTAAAGCGCTGCAATAGAAAAAGGGAAAGATTTGAAATAGCCATTTTATAATAATGTATTTTACTCAACGAATCTGATATATGTTTGCGATTCTCAAGACTTTTTTGATTGAAATCAAAAATTTAAACCGCTCTGATATATTGTGATTTTGCAGTCTTTCACATGTTTTGTAATTTGATTACAAAACCCATGATTAATTCAGCACGTTTTGTGTTTGGTGGATGTGATGCAAATAGTCCGTGCCCCAATAAATTATATAAACCATCGCGATTTTGCAATTGCTTTGTTTGAAATTGTATATTTTAGGAAGTGTAAACGTGAAGGCGATCAACTCTTTTAGTTCCCGTCTTGCTGTTGGTCTACGTTTTATGGAACTTTGCCTGATGACAACTATTGAATACAAACGTTCAAAAATTTAAAGGGATACAAACCTTGGCAGGTATCTTTTCCACCTTGTACATAGCCAGCACAGAGATGAATAGATGGGTTGACTTGTTCAACCTCGTTTCTATAACTCTGTTTGCAAACACTGACGTCAATGATGGGTAAATCTACTTCTTGTAATACATTTGCTTCGTTGCCTCGTTCGCCTGAAATTGCAAAGATATCAGGTTTAATCCATTTGAAAATTATTTGATATTTTGTCATGTATCCCAAAGATACCAAAAAATGTCTGATATTTATTAAACATTAGGTAGATGGACAAGCAAAAAATCAGTTGCTGTAGCTTATTTGGCAAAACGATATCGTAAATGCCGCGATCAAATATTATGAGCATAACCATTTTTACGGAGGCTATTCCAAAAAGATTTTACTAAGTGTGAGCCTGAAAAAACTTCTTTTAGAACAACAACAATGGATAATCTTTATATGAAACAATTTATTGACAAAGTTACTCTTTGGCGTTTGACTTTCGTGACATCTCTTCAAATAAGTTACTTATCGTACCTCAAGAAAGGTTTTAATTTTTTGCGATTACGTGTGCTGAAACACAAACGTCATATAAGACAAATAGGATATGTCCCATATGTAAATGACGTATGCAGGGGCGTACGCAGAAATTTTTTGAGGAGGGGGCGCGAGACATTTGTTTTCCGATACCGGCGATGATAAATACAGTGCTCAAAATTTCGCGAGAACAGGCAGTGTTGACTTTATTTTTAGGAGATTGATGTTGATGGTGTTCTAAATTAAGCCAAAGTATACAGTAATGACCTTTTTTTAGAACTCGAGCGTCCACCGCGCTTAATTTGGGCAAATTCATGCTGCAATAACAATCATGGCAATCGACAATCACGTTCCACGTTTTCCTGAGGGGTGCGCGAGGATAATTTGTGGCATATAATTGGTTAAATGCACATTTTTCTGTTTGTGAGAGGCGCGCGCGCATAAAAGTCCCCGTGTGTATGCCACTGGACGTATATCTCAAATGACACAGCATTTTTCCCAAAAAATTAATTTTTGATTATTAACAAAATTTCATTTCTGAACTGGGACTGAGACTACTCTCAATTCCTGACGAGATTGAACAAATATAGGGCATCATCTAAGGTGTTTCGTTCAAACTTTTAAATATAATCACTACCTCATTGTTACTATCGCATCGGCATCCTCATTCCTAGAAATGTAACTTGAGTATCAGTACTGACATTTTAAACTGTAGGTAAGCATATTGCAAATTTTGCTGAAATAACTCCAGTCGATTGCTTCGATATCAGCTTGTAAACGTTTTTACCAGTTTGGGGGTGTCTGCCATGCTTGTAATTTGCAAATTTTTCAAAAATAATTAGTTTTTCCATTTTGGGAAAAGAGCTTTGCCACTATATACCTTCTAAATTTGATAAATAAACTAGCCGACTTCTCCGGACACCGCTGGCAGCACCTGCTTAAACAAAACGATAGTTGATGAGAGCAGTATCCAAAATTTGTTCTACTCGAAGGCCATAGTATCCGAACTCTTCTTCTTTGAAGAAGTCTGGTGTCATTCACGACAAATCGGTCACATCACAAACATTTATCTGATTTTTTTTCAATGTCAAATTTGGGAGTGAAGGCCGAATAAGTAATTGTTTTGGGGATTATAAAAACAAGCTATTGAATATTGATTTTTTTTTTGCAGTTATTTTATTTTGTTATAACCAATACGAAACGAAAAACAAAAACAATAGCAAAGAAAAAAAAAGCTATGGCAAAATAATATAGGTTGAGGCCTGCGCTTTAAACTCAGAAGAGAAAAAATTGTTAACAATAGCATGGTCACCGCACCTCACAACTGTATTTGACGACCTCATGTGTTCTTTTTGGAATAGTATTTGTGACATCAAATTCGTTAGATTTACCTAATTGTCCTTTCTTTGTTTTTTTTTTTGCTAAAATGTTATCAGATAGCATTAGAAATTTACTTAGCATCATGACAACCTCATCCTGCAGACTTGTTTTTCACAGATTTGAAAAACTCTATGTCGTTTGCTGTAAAAACAATTTATGAAGCACAATGTTATCACTCACATTAAAGGCAAGACAGTATAACATCCTTTTTTCTGCTTGGCAAGCATTAGGTAAACAGACTACTGCCGGCGCGTATCACAATTTGAGCTTAATATTTCCTCGGCAGGGGTGTGCACGCTTTTTTGCTGGCGGGTCATTTTCAAACTTCTTGAAAATTTGGCGGATAAATCAGAATTTGTAACCCATATTGTCTCTACGTACATATAAGCGTAGAAGCAGTATTTATCTAAATAGGTGCTGGAGCCTTTTATTTCGGAGATAAGTTTTTCAAAGATCCAATTGATAAATTTGCTATCCAAGGCCACAAAATTTCAGGTCAAAGGCGGCATTTGCGCCATGGACCGCAGAGTGTACTTCCCTCTTCTACGGTTTTAAAAGTTTTCATATTCCACTGCTGGTCGAGTTTTTAAATCCTTTTTAAGTCGTCGGATTAGTTTACATCACACTATTCATTCTTTTGTTATAGCGGCAAGTAAGCTTTATCGATCAGTTAAGGTTCAAAAGCATCATCTTTTTTTCGACGATTTCCCAAACTGGGTAAAATTTTTTCTTTTTTGAAATTTTTCGATTTCTGGCACTCATAATCACAGTGTTAGTTAAAAACTTTCTTTACACATTAAACCAAAAGCTCTTTTGAAACCAACTTTTAACAACCGATCGGCCTACGTGACTGTGTTTAGTGGTAAGTAGACCTTTTGTACAATTTGTTTTAACAAATCTTTTTTAATGGAATATATTTCAGATAATTGTACTTGTGTAACACGAAGAAAACGTTTTGCTATATTCGATAGCTCGCTGTTAGTCACGCAGATTTATTTGTCTAATTTTGATAGGGACATGCTTATGTATTTAGGTTTGGAAAGGTTAGAGTCGATGAAAAAGTTGATTCTTTAGGTACAAGGTTTCAAATTGTCTAAAGGTGGTAAAATTCAAAAAATGTTTGACTTTATTTATTTTTTCCTCCTTCTCTTAATAAATTCCCAGAAATATTTACCACTTTGGGTTTGAAGCTTACGAAATGTTCTAAAGTGACAAACTATCCAACAATTTTATACCAAAAGTAAAAGAAGTATTCTAAATCGTTTTGATTTCATGCACAAATAAGGATCTTGTAAAAGTGAGCAAAAGAAACTAACTGTTGGGAAAATATGTTTCTTTGTCGACCAAAGGCGAGCAGCTACATAACTCATTCAAGAAAGCATAAAACAAATATTACATTTCCATTTTGTCTTCATTTTAATTGTAAACTCATCAACTTACTTGTCAAGCCGTATCCAGCCGCATAGCAAGTTTCACCGACTTCAGGCTCTTCCCCATTAGGAAGACAAATCTTTTTAATATAATCCGAATCATATTGCAGCGGTTGTGTCAAGACAAGAATAGCGATGTCATTATTCGGATACACATAATTAGGATGCCTTATGATCTAAATATTACCGAATGAAAGAAAATAACTATTATTATCTAATATAAAATTCATTTAGATAAATTCATTCAACATTATTAACATGATACAAAAAATGCAGCATTTTTTTGTGCTTTTATGAAGGCTTCTCTGGAAAATGCTTAGCAAAAAACAAACAGCTATCTAAAAATTATAGATAAATTTCAAGCATTCTTATCTGTGTGAAATTTATAAGATGTTAGTTTTTTTGGTTTTATATATATATGTGTATTGTTTTAATTTAGGTCTAGGAATAATCAAAAAAAATTATGTGTAGCGGTATGATATGTGATCTACGTGCACATATTACTTACAGCAGTATAGGTGTAAGCTAGTTTTCAATCTAGAGCAATGGCAGAAAAGAAAAATAACCCCAACATTCAAATATACTCTAGCACTTATCCTAACGTGTAGATGATAATCCTCATTAAAGTGATACAAATAAACCATTTATCATACCTCTAACAATTTATGAATGAGGAAAACTTCTCACTTATACGGCGTTAAATCATTTTTGTGTCGAAAACACCTCACAAAATTGGAAAAAATTACTGTGCTTCACATTTTTGCTTTGACCTTGCTTCAAAGTTTCTCCATTTTTAAAAATTCCTCTGATGCTTTCAATCAAAAAAAAGTCGCTTTGATGTAAGGGCTCCCATTAATTACAGTCCCTCATGCACGAGCACCAGTGGCTCTCGAAATCCGGCACTATTGCCAGAAGAGACCATTTCTAGGTAAAGAAACTAAATAAGTTTGATCAGGTCGTGCCCTGCCTAAGCACCAAAGACAGGATCCGAAAACTGAGAATACGCAAGTAGTTCATCGCAGTTTCTTAGTCATTGTTCAAATGAGAAGATGCTTACAGCAAGTTTTTGGTTTGATCGCAGTAGTTCCATCAAAAATGTACTCTTTTATTGTAAAAACTTTGAACATGGTTAAACGCATTATGTTCACTATACTTGTATTACTACAGTATGTAAATGCAGTGTAGTGGCTAGAACATTCAATTTGCAGTCGATGGAATTAGATTCAATTCCCTTATTGAGTCACAACAACAACCTTGAAATGGTATTTGTTGCTTTCCTGCTTGGCATTCAGGATAAAACTGTTGGGAAAAAGCCGCTAAGTTTGCTTGCTGTGCCCTTGGGTAAGGCACTTAACGGGATACTCCCACTTTTACGTGGCAGACAAGTGACAAGCAGAGCAGTTTACACTCCATGATGACCCAGACTAACTAAAAACCACCAAAAAGCATGAGCTTATAACCATGAACAGAAGCGCAGCAAGGGAGTACGGTGCCACTAAGCCTTTTTTCGTCCCAGTTATTGATTTTTGTGAAGGTCGCCTGCGGTTTTAAAAACTAGATTTAAAAAAAAGTGTTCACTCTTGTTTGGAGCCGAAAATAGCTAGAAATTCACTCTGAGCAGTGTGATTTCAAATAACAATATCATGAACTACGTTTTGAGACAAAGCAACGCAGTGTAGCGCAGCGAAACGCCCGAATTTAATCGACAGGGCGCGAAGTTGTGCATCTTTGTCTGTACAAGTAATTCGTTGAGCAGTATCACTGAAATAAATGATGATCTCTTCTCTGAGAAAATCCTGGTTGTGCCACTGTAAATGAGGCAAAAAAAGAAGGAACTGTTTTAAAGGAAGATAGTATATTGCATAACTATAAAGATATTCTAGTGATCAGAGAAGAAAAATCTCGAGCAACGCACAACTGACATTAGTGCTCCAGGCGGAAGTCATACATGTCAAGCACAGTAACTGTAAAAGTCTTCTAAAAACTAGATTAAACAAAATATTGTCCTCAAAATTTCGGAATTATAAGGGATTATATTATTTTTGTAGTGTTTTATAGCTACCTGTACTTTTCTTATTTTTCGAATTTTACTACAATTCTAGTTTTCATCACTGTTTTAGTTTTCAAAAGCTATTTTTTTCTCATAAAAAAGTGAATTATTTCACCACTTACGTCACAGATTTGATTGGCTATGCCCTTTTATTTACTGTTTCATAATACAGCTATTTTTTATTTTGTGACAAGCAGGGTATTCGATACGGTACAGAAGGATTTTCCGTATTAAGTACTTCCAAAAAAATGTCGAACCGGAATTTCGAACTTTTCTAAAATACCCTACGTAATATTACGGTACGCAATTTTTTCCGTACCGTAATACTGTAACTTTCCGTACCAGGTATTATGCTGAATTTTTGTTCTTACGTAACAGCAAATCTATTCTGACATAAATATCAGCAGAAGAGTAAGTGCCGTACTGAATACTCTGAGTTTTGGCAATAGTAAAGTAAAGCACTCACTCTCTGGAAAACTAAATCCCCTCGAATCAAACTATTCCCTAAGCACTATCCCAGTATCCCACTGGAATCTAACTCGAAACTAGAATCTACAATCTAAAATATACAACTCCCTCTGAAGTAACACAATCTCACTGGGATCTACCACCTAGAATCTATTGATAGAATAATTAATAGTTATAACAACGCTCTATATATATACAGTGGACGCCGCTTAATGTAATCACGGATAATGTTATCAATCGGTTAATATTATCGGAATTCCTGATCACCGCCCGAACGTACAATATGCATTACAAATATGCCGCTTATTGTAATCAGTATATCGGTTATTGTTATCAATTTTTTCCCAGACGTAGTGACTAATTTTGTTAACTTCCAGCGTAAATGCCCAGCTCTGATGATTAGCGGCCTGAGAAAGCTATAAATATCGAAACAGGAACTGTCGGAACGATGCCCCCATCCCTCGGAAGGGGTCGGGTAAACAACATGAAAAAGCAAATGAACTGGGTCATGATTTCGCGGCAATTTCGGGTTACGTGTTACGGCTTGGAGTGCAAAATAAATCTTCTGAATTTGAACTGCATTATGAATATGAGTACTTTATAAATGATTAGCTGCGAAAAGACATGAAGCAGACAAAGCTAGACGATTTCCTAAATAAATAATGTATTGTACTGTGTCTATTGTAAGTTTTATTCTTCATTAAATATTTTATTTATTTAATTTTATTTTTGCGACACCTAATGAACGATAAAATGGCAATTTTCATTTTTTCGGTTAATGTTATCAATCGGTTATTGTTATCGTTTTTGGTGTTAACAAAAGTGATCACATTAAGCGGCGTCCACTGTACAAACAAAACGTTAAGTTCTAGAAAGTTCAAAAGAAAACCTTAGGAATTTCTAATAAAACAAACAAAGACTATCACATGATTGCTATGCTATTGCAAAGCACAATTGTTGCGCCACAGAACGAATCTCAAAGAAAATTCTACAGAGGTATCACCCTTCAAAACATGTCCGTTACGTCACAAATTCCAAAGTTTAAGAAAGTTCTCGGTCAACGAACTCAAATAAGGTCAAACTTGTAGCAATTCGTTGAATTACACGCTACAATAATGGAATTCTTTGTTACAGCACTGAAGTTGAAACTTTGTGTGACTTTTGGTTTCAAAAAAGCAAGCCTATTGGAGACTTTGGGATAGGACTCCGGGAAAAGTACGCTACGGTACAGAAAAAATAACACCGTATTTCCGTACCGTGCCGTAGTCTGCCAAAAAATACCGTACGTAATTTGGTACCGTACCCAATTCCTTAGTGACCAAGACTAAATTTTATTGTCTCGTACCCATTTCAACCTAAATTTTCTCATTATATTACTTTGAACACAACTGGAGAGGAGGGCAAGTTTATTTTCTTAGAGTTGTGACAGTTGTTTCTTATTATAAACCCCTCCTAGTTTTTTTGCTTCTAACAAAGTTTTGAAGATTTTATTACCTTAGTGCTGTTGTTTGTTTATGGTTACCCCTCCTCTTCCTCGGGATGGAGGTACGACATGCCGTGAACCTAATTGAAATTAGGTTAGGGAAAAGATGGCAGCCCATTTCGAACCAGTCTTGAGTGACTGGTAGCCCCACCACCAAGGCGGACTGCCACTGGTGGGTGCCCAAGAGTCGACTTTTTTTTGGGGGGGCTGTCGTTTTTCCTGTTGTTCAAGTTTTCTGGCATTACCCTTATTCCTGTTTAGCCGTGAATTTTTATGCTGTGTCTTGTTTGAGTTTGTTACCGGAAGTGGTTTTTAAATATAGGTTTAACTAAAAAGTGGGGAAGATCTGGATATATCCTCGGCAACGTTTTTGGCATTCACCCTAGTCGTTGCTGATCTGCTTTTGTTTGTTTTTCATAACATTTTTTATTCCTGTTGTGTTTTTTGCCTTGTTTATTTGTTTTGCCATGCTCTTATAATTTAGAATAGGACTACACTAAAATTTTTGTTTTCTTCTGGATTTTAGATATAATTTTTTCTTTTGCTTTTCTGAGGTGATTTCTTTGAATTTTTCTTGTATTCTAGTCACACAGTTTTGGAGTTTATTATTTATTATGCTTACGGTACACTTTAGGTCCCCCTTGATAATTTTTGGCTCTCTACTTTTTTGTTCTAGCTTTTTTTTTTATAATTTTTTTGAAGGATCTATGCGTATCTTGTAATATTTCGTTTATATTCTTTACACTACATGTAGACCATTTTTATTAGTTTGAAAAAATTTTTGTGTGATTTTTGATTTTTACAGAAACTGTGCATGCTTTAAAGAAAATGGTTTTTTCTCATAATTAATAAATGTCTAACCTGACTTTACTACTATTTATTAACAACAGACTGTTCTCTACACTTTGGTAAACAAGAATGTTTGTGACGTCACAAACATTCGAGATGTATGGAGTGGATTAAATTGAACAGTGGCTCAGGTGTCAGTCTTTTCCTTAAACAATTGCTACCGCTTAAAAGATTATAGAAGATCAATACAACTAACCTGTTGTACTCTATGAGTCTGAACATGAACGTTGCTGCCATCCTGAGTGTTTTCCACGCCAAGTAGAACGGTTACATTAGCAGCCGTCAAACCTCTGCATATTACAAGCTTTTTTAATTTGCCAAGTCTTCACACTTTAACAAAAAAATTTCACTACTACCGTATGCAGCATAGTACATTTTGCGTTCAAGCCCTTTTCAAGTTGCCAATACAAGCCACACTACGCTAGATTTCTACAAAAAATACTGTATCCTAAAGCAAGAGAAAGTACCGAATACAGGCTTTTTCAAAAGAAAAACTATATACTGTAGAACAGTTATGGTCAGCAAAAAAACTAGAAACAAAATGCAACTTACTTGAGACAATGTGCTGCAGTAATAATATGTGAATTAGTAATTAAACTTCCACCACATATTTTTTCGCCAACGTCAAGGTATGCCTGACAGAAAAAAACAAATACTTGAAGTCGTATTTAGCGTTAAAGTTGGCAGGAGCAAGTATTGTTTGTTGATTTGCTCAAAATATGGTGATATTGTTTGCGACATTCAGCAAAACATAACGATCAAAAATTGCTCGGTTAAATTACTAAATCAAAAATTACTCAAAATTCAAAAAAGTTTGGTTGTAATATGCAAGGGTGGTGAGCAATCTCAAAAACAAGCTGCCAATATTATAGTTTTAACAAGCTGCCAATATTTATATTTTGCAACTTTTTTTTCTAAGGTCGCTGCTTTGTTTGTGTAATTCGGGCACTCTGACATGGTGCGAAAAAGTTTTTACTTATCACAAACGAAATCGATTTTTTCAGCACTACATAAAATTTGGGAACGGAGTTCATGGCAGAATCTTGTAAAATCCTCTAACGATTTCATGCAGTGCACAGTTATAACCAGTGCATTATCAAGTTTAAGTTTAAATACAGAGGGTGTCCTTAATTTATCGACACAATCTAAAAGAATCAACAAAAATTTATTTTTGAAGATATTTTCATTTGGTTTGTTTTATAGTAAAGGAAAATAGTTAAAGATTTTCTCTCTCTTGACAGGCACTTTTTGAAACAATCAGGTTTAAATTATCATTTATTTAGTGATTAGAAAGAATCTTTTGAATTTAGTAACAAAAGTGGAGTTTTTGAAAATGAGCATTACGCAAGAAAAAAACAAGTGACTTTCCTTGTTTGTAGAGACAAAGTCGGACATCCAAGCCCAACAAAATTTTAGATGCAAATATAACAGAAAGTCACCTACGAGATCTACCATTCGATCATACCGTAAAAAATTAATATGGACTGGTAGTGTAACACAAAGAAAGGAAGCTGGCCGACTTGAAATTTCTTAACAAAACATTTCCAGATGTGTGGATTAGACGTGATGATTCCTTCCTATTTGCCTAATTCTCCCAAAAATGTGGCGTTGGATTTTTTTCTTGTGGAGTTGTGTAAAAGATATGATTTGCAGAATCAAAATCCGAGACAATATTGATTTACAGCATCGAATAGCTGAAGCAACTACCACAGGTACCGTAGCTATGTTAGCAATAAAATGCCACAAAATTGAACAACGACTGGATATCCATTGTGCGACTGATGATGCACTCGCAAAGGTGTGCCAATACGTCTAAAAAAACTTGGAAGTATTTCCCGAAATAAAATAACCGAGTAAAAAACAAACCAAACCAAACAAAAACAAAAGTTTGTTGAATTTTTGAAATTGAAACGATAGTTTGTAAACACCCTTTATATTAGTTGGGTGAACAAGTGTTCTTAGGGGACATACTGTCCAAGGCCATGCAGCAATCTTTGAGTTAGCCCCTCCAACAATTCGAGAACCACCATTATTTGAACTTTTTCCGCATTGTCCAGCAGTATCTGAAAACAAGATATTGTAATTTTCATTTTGGAATACAAAAACTGTTATGTGCAAACGCAGCCTAAAAGGATGCATGATGTTCAATACGCTAACCATGAAAAAGTATACTCGCTTTAAAGAATCAAACCTGTAAACGCCATAAAATTCTATTTGCAATCGTTGGTTTGCAGCATCTCGAAAAATATTGAAAAAACGATCTTGTTTACGCCAGTTAGCTTATTTAATTAATTGCAAATTATTTGTGGTGGAATGGTAAGACTGAGTTCGGCTTGTATCTATTAGACACGCGGGAGAGCAGCATGGTCAAGCAAAGCAAAAGCTTCGTTCTTCAAATATCCCGTTGAAACGAGAAAACTTGTGCAAGAGGGGCTTTTGTGGAGTGAATATGGGGCTATTACGCAAAGGTAATGTCAAATGTAGTTTTACTGAGTGAGTAAAATCTGCAACATACAGTAAAAGCTAAAGAATACAAAGTTACTGAGGCAGAATCTGAAAAGTCTATTAGATGTGCGCTCTCGAATAAAAAATTTAGAAAAATAGGATCAGAACATTAGTTGAAAGAAAATAAAACAGAATAAAGTCCAAGGAATTCGATTGCGTTGTACGGTATATTCTAACCTCGGGGTTGCCTCAGGAAGCTTTGGACAGTTTGCAAGCCCAGTTTTGCTGCACTGTGACCAGTAACAATGGGAATCGTGGCAGCTACATACTTAACTCTACTGTGATAAAACAGTCATCGCTTTTGATTGTACTCGTATATTCTGTACTGCGATGGCATCAGCCAATTACAACTTTTAATGGGCCCAACCAACATTGCTCTGAATTAAACTAACTTGCAAACAATAGCTGGGCAAGATTCTTATCAAATCTGGTAGCAAAATTTGAAACAAAAAATTGACTTTACTAAAATCAAGCCCTTTGTTCTGTCTCAAAGTGTACTTCGAGCCTGCCAACATTTTTTCTGGCTTGCGATGAAAAAGACCAAAAACATCGGTGTAGCAGTATCACGAAATATTTAAATTGTTGCTTTTTGATTGACATTATCTGCTTACTTCGATTACAGCATGTGCTTTTTCCATAGTAGTTCCACTGGTTGTTGTTTACGCCATTACAATGTGTACAGAAGTAAGCTCCATTTCGGTTAACGCAGTGGTTACCTTGCGGGCTATTGACACATATGTTTGGATTTACCGTGCATTCATTTATGTCTACAAAATATATTTTAAAAAATATTAAAAGTTAGAAGCCAATCATTAAATGTGTAATCTATAAAAGTTTTCAAACAAAAATTTGCAAAATTTAAAATTGTTTATTTATATACTTTTTCTTCTTTCTCACACTTACACACACACACACACACACACACACACACACACACACACACACACACACACACACACACACACACACACACACACACACACTTTTTTGAAAGTCGGTTTTTAAGTCTATCATGGTTATGGTTAATCTTAAAAATATTGAAAACATTACTTTTTTGCAAATTTAATCACGGTTTGATCATCATTTCTTAGCATCAAGTCTCTTATAGTCCACCCACAAAGTTCTTGATCGGCTTTTTGATTTTTTATAAACTTTTACGTTATTTACACGTTTTTTACGCATGATTTTACACATTGTTTTGCTTCCTTGATACTTACCATCACATGTTCTCCCATTTGCATTTAACACGTAACCCGAAAAGCACGAGCAAGTGGCAGTGTTAGTGCTTAAAAGTGTGCATTTTTGCTGACAGTTTTTTTGAAGGCATGCTAAAAAATATACGCAGTATTCATCAGAAACATTTTAACGTAAGACAAAAGCTTGAAATAGTAAGTTTTATTTTTGTACTTCAGATTCGTAGGAGAGCGTTGGCAGTGGCCGGCATAAAAACGAACTTTTCTTTGTAAATTTTAGGCCCAGATCTGGCTTGAAAGCACCTGTCAGGTCAAAATATTCGATATAAAATTGCTTTTGCTTTCCTGGATGTAGCTATTTCCAGAGTTCAAAGCACAATGTTTCGAAAATGGTTGTCAAACAATAGAGCTCCACTTTTCTTGACCACATTGCAATATTGCAGTAGCTGTAATAACGTTCACAGCAAAGCAATTGCGATTTAAAATAACAAAGGAGATAAAAACCTCAAGATATTATGTTGTTTTTCCAAACTACCTAACTTCAACATAACAATTGATATAGCAGTTGAATTGTGGTTCAATCTTATCTTAAACACGCGACACCAACTCAATTAAGATACCATTTTGCCAATGAATCTCTACCTGGAGCAGTGTTAGGACAAGCATTGCATTTTTTCTTGCAAGAATTACGAATACCTTCAGACGAACACGACGTAGTAGATATGCTGTCACACCAAGTATAACAGTTTACACATCCAATGACCCCTGCAAAATACAAACTGATGATAAAACATTTTCTTAAAAATACATTTCAATGGAACAGAAGAGAAGCAGTGTTTTGTGTTTTAATTTAAAAAATCTACTGAGCAAAGAAATGAGAAAATGTCAGCGATTAAATGTAGTCCTACATTTAAATAATCAGAGTTATAATACTCATAAATTTCGATATAAAACTTTTTTTCAGAAATTTGAGTACTCTAGGCATAACTAGAAGACAATTTGTTAAAGCAGGGAGCATTCTCACTGCAGTAATTTTAGATCTTTTGTGACATTTTTTTTATTGTTTCAATAAAAATTCATTTTGAAATCATTTTGAAATCTTTATCAACAAATGATTTTCTGAAAAAAGAAAATTTGAGTATTGAAGGTAGAGAATGTAGATGATAGATTCGATTTTGGCATATTTGCTATTTTTTCCTATTTGTAAACTTGGAAAAAATTGCTAACACTTTTGTACCAACCTGCTGAACATTGTGCTGTGCAAATGGCCAGAAAATCCAAAAAGATCGCTAGAAGGAAAATAAAAGAGCTGCAAAAACACATTAGCATAAATTTGCCAGAAGTATACGCAAAAACTAAGTTGACTTTAATCCTAGCTTATTTTGAATTTTGTCTCAATCCATATTTCACACAATGTTCTGTACACACTGTTTGCTTATGTGTAAATTGTGCATACTCCACAACTTATTTATGTATCCACCAACGCACTGCTCTCAACTTTCATCGTCCGACTTTTACAAGCTGGAGTCGATTGAAGAGCTGTAGCAATGATCGCACGGTTGTGAGTTAAAGCCTGGCGACGACAACAGTGTTGTGTTCTTAGAAAAGCCAATTTACGGTAGTTTTCCCGACATAGTTGCGCAGTTTGAAGTAGAAATGCCCTGCACCAATATTTGTAACTCCGAAGCAGGTCAACACACAAGCTGTTTTGTGCATAAGTGACCCATAGATAATTAACCTGCCACCAGAGAATAAGAATATAAAACTGAACTTACACAACAATACCAGGCGTAAAGATTTTTTTGAGGAAAGTAAGTGCGATGATTGTTTTTTTATACTTGTATGCCCTTTCTAAATGAGCTTACTCTTTTCCTTTCTCTCTCATTCATTCCTCCTCTAGTCTTCCCTGACACCAATATTTAAATGTAGCTTTGCGCTATTGTAGGCTAAACCAAACTGCATTGGTCTATCAAGCAAGCAAAACATGAATTACCTCAACTGGGCACTTCTTTTTTCAACCATCTTGATGGAAAAAGAAAATGAGACTGAAGACTTGTTTCTCCAAAGTTTAAAAGTTTAGAATTTATTAAGCTACAAAAGTGAATCAAAAATAATGGCTACAAAACCAATAAATTTTATCAGGCTTTGGATAAGTCTCAAGATTTCGTTCAATAATTAATAAAGCTTATTGGTTTATTCTTGAGTTCTGGATCATGCCCAAAAACAATCCGTGACGTAGCAATTGTTATTGGAAAAAAAAGAAATAGCATGTGCTGATTATAGCTCAAGTTGCCTGTTTTTGCAAACTTATTGCCTGATCTCATATGTACAAATATAGGCCTATTGTTTGTTAAAAAAATAGTAAAAAATGTTTTTGCGTCATCAATATCGCTAAACACAATGATCATTATAATTTATCATAATTATTGCACACTGCACATAGCATGCTTGTGTCTTCAATGTGCCAAGTTACTATAGTGGTTTACGAGTTGGTTAAGTTTGAAGTCTAGCACTTATAAATTTTTTTTGTCCGATCATGTTTTGGTTCTTGGAGAATTTTTGAGGAACTTTTTAATTTTTGCGTAGAGCAGTGGTTCTTATTCTTTTTTTACTACGCCTTCTTGATGAATTTAAATAAGCAATAAAACCAATTTTGTTTAGTCTATTCATTAATTACATATCAGTGAGATGTTTGACTCTGGTTTCTAGTTACTGAATCTTCAACGCGTGATTTGATATCAGAGAATGCACAACGTAAGTCTCTTAAAACTTTCATTATTTTGCTGTACTTAAGCTAGATAGCAAAAAGAGTGGACAATGCTGGCCCACGAAAACCTGTGGGTTCGAGCCTAGGTAGAAATTGAACAACCTGATTTGAAACAAGAAGATAACTCCCTATAACGCCTCAAGAACCAAGTTTTTCAAGTGCTGTTAGCTTTAGAGCTGAAGTTCAGCTCAAGGCTACTTTTGGCCTTCGTCGAAAATATCGACCTTCGCTCTGAAATAATCTTCTAAAAACTTCCAACTTCCTTGCAGCTTATCCACATTTGGATCGTATCTGATTAATTTTGTTTTCAGGTCAGTTAGATGAGTTAATATTGTTTTTTTAACATAATTTTGATGTTACTGACTGTGAGAGCAGAATCCAAGCTATCAAAATTTGTTTGACTTCTTTGTTAAAACTCGACTTTTCCAGAGGTCGCGATTAACTGTGAGTGTTCGAATGATGTCATGATGCTTACTAATATTAACATTTTTTCTATGAAGCTTATGGTTTAGACTGTTTCAGCGCTTTGAAAATGTTCTCGAGATAAGTTAGAGATAGCTCAAAGCTTTACTCTGATTACAAGTTTTGCAAAAATCTGCCTTCTGTCACGAATTCGGAAATATCAAATCATTGTGTCAAAACCCAAAACTTTATGTACAGATTGAGTGTCTTTAAACAGAAGCTTAAATATACGAATGTTTAGGGTAGAGTGGGTTCTTTTCTCGCAACTTGTTAATGAAGCCAGACCACAAGCCAAGCAGCTCCATTAGTACGCACTGCAAACCTCTACCAGTGATTGCCACGAAAGTTGTTTTCTTACAAAAGCTTGAGGCAACATTAAAAACATCTGCTGCTGTTGTATGACTTTCCACGTGATGAAACGACAGTGGCAGAATATCATTTTTTTTATTTGCCATATTTATTCTCCATTCACGAGAAAGCGAGGTATTGCTATGTTTTAGACGGTATGTCAGCACTCGCTTGGGAGTTGCCATTTCCGGGTCACCTGTCTTCCACATAAAGGTGGGGCGTCCCGTTAAGTGTCTTGCCCAAGGACACAACAAGCGAGCTTGCCGGCTTGTTCTCCACAACCTCCCTTAAATGCCGAGCGCCAAGCAGGGAAGTTACAGATACCATTTTGAAAAGTCTTTTGGTATGACTCGAACAGGGGGATGAGCGACAGGTCTACCGACTACGAAGCGGACGCTCTAACCACTACGCCATCGCGTCGCTTCTTTTTCGCAATTTTGCCCGTCATGCAACGAGCACTTACCAATAGCTGCAAATAATTGCCAAGTCAGTCGTTTCATCACGCTGGATAGCAGTAACGGCAGACTTTTTTTTATATAATCAAACATTTATCTCTGATGTCATAAGACAGGTTATCAATTCTTTCTTTAACTGTATCGCTTCGCATGAGATTGAAATTTAAGAAAGCTTATTTACATTATCTTTGCCCAAAACTAATCAACTATTTGGTTCTATAGGTGGAAGCAAAATTGGCTTTATGATTTTACCCTACGCTACCGTTCTTCTTGCTGTTTACAACAAAAATGGTAATTTCCTAAAAAGTCTCGACTGTTTTCAAAAATTGCAGTCAAAATGCCTCGGAACAAACAAAATAACAAATGAAAAGCACGATGTGTTGTTGAGAGGCTTGCATTCTGTGAAAACTCGCCATTCCAATCCTCGGCGAAAAACCAATTATTTATCGTTACTTTCTTGCAAAAAAATGTATAAATCACAGCAAATGTTGCTGATAAATATGTTTGTAAAAATACATTTTACGGTTTGATGCAGGGCTCGCGTCTATCGTGGAAATTAATGATGTCACCCTGGGGAGGCGCGCCCCCAGATTAAGAACCATTGGTGCATACTAACAATCGAAATGTAAGGCTATCTGTTCGTAGTTTTAAAAGGTGACCTCAAATTGGATCAAGAGTGACTGTGCAACAAAGTGGATGGAAATTTAGTATGAACCGATCAAAATATTTTTTCCATTAGCAGAACTATAGCTTAATGAAAGCTTTTCTTCAGTTTTGAATAGAATCTTACTTAAAAAAAGCAGCTTTTGGGTATTTTGAACACACTTTATAAGCAACAGTTTGTAGAAGTAGTTGCAGATGATAAAATTTGATCATCTTTACACATCCAATTGGAAAATTGCCAGCAATTAAATGTTTTCTTGGACGGAAACTAGTCATATCGTGATGCAGCTAAGCGTTTCCGTATTCATTCTGCTTTTCATTGACGTAAAAACCCTATGACTGATTACACGGGTTTTTACAAATTAACATGCAATGAACTGACTGCAAGTTTTGGAAATCTTTTGCCAAAAAAAGCTAAAGAATGTTGTGCTTTACATTAAACTGCTCCGTATTACAGTAGACAAACTATGCTGGTCCAAAATTTTAAACTTGTTTGCCAAGGCGAATTAAATTAAATAGCCTACACCAGTTTTTGGGGTTACTTTGCCGTTTTGCGGTGGACTCAGATATTTGAAATAAAAGTCATTATATCCACAAAATTTTGAATGTATGGTTTACTATAAAGCGCAATTCTGCGTGTGGGTGTGTGTTTTAACTCCTCCAAAACAACTGAATGTACCAACACCAAACTTGGCACGATTAAAATCTACCCTGGGTAAGTGTCACAAGGGAGTTTTTGACGTCACAATCGAAGATAATTTTTTTAAATCGCGTTTCTTAACTGAGGAAAGCAGTTTTTGGCTTAAGCAAAAGCCAGTACCCACTTGACAACATTAACAAATTTCGTGTCTTTTAGATGTCACCTGACATCATAATTTACAATAATTGTAACATTTGTTTTCTTCATTTACTCAAAAACTACTAATAGTAGAAATGCGATTAAACGCTTTTTAAGAAGATATCGTCAAGTCGCTCTCGATAAAAGTGAATCTACAACAATTTAAGCCGTATTGACGACGCAATAACCAATTCTTTATTTAAGCATTTTAAGCCTTTCACGAATGCTTTTTGCTTTTTTTTTTCTGCACGCTTTATCTCACTCTATGGTGTCATGATATGGGGCGCCATTTGTTCACCGCTGATTACACATGTTTTAGGACAACATTTATGACTAAATCAAATGCATTTGTTTAAATGCACAAATACATTTAACATTTGTTTAAATGTTTATAACATTTGTTTAAATGTTAACATTTGTTTAAATGTTTTTAACATTTGTTTAAATGTTAACATTTGTTTAAATGTCTTTAACATTTGTTTAAATGTACAAATACATATGTCACTCAACCGTATCATTCACATATGTCACTCAACCGTATCGTATCGTTCTTTAAAGGGAATGTACTGCGAATAACGCTTTTCCGATAGATTTGGTCATTGGACCATCACGTGATAGGTTTGCGACAGACTCGTTTGAAATGGGCAACAGGCGCGACATAGTTAAAATTCTTGAAATGGGCGAGGAAAAGCAGAGGAAAAGTTTGGCGAATGATAAATCGCTCAAAGATGTTGTAACTTATATTCATAAAAAGACTGCGAGTTTAGCACTTATAGTTACATTGCATGTAGCATGGCCGAAACGAGTCGGCATTTACAGTAAATTGATTAAACAAGATAATAAAGAAAATATACATCATAGGATATAAAATTAAAAAGGTTTTTTAATGTTTTATCCTATGATTAGGGTGGCCATACGTCCTGTTTTAGGCGGGACAGTCCCGCTTTTTCAGGCCTGTCCCAGTTAAATTATCGAATGTCTGGTGTTTTCGCTCAGTCATGCAGCACAGCTTAACCTAGGGTATGCCAAAGTTAGCCGTGATGAACTAGGGCATGTTGGCAGCAAACCCTACCTGAATGATGATTCCGGCCGAAAATGACAACAAACGGGCAGCGAAATAGGTGGTGACCTTTTTTTTTTTGGAGATCCACCCCACCGTAGGCGCGACCGCGGTCTTGAGCGTCCCGATTTTGATCTAGAGTCTATAGTAAGCCCAACTATTTGGCTTCGTGAAAGGCGGCCATCCACTGTCCCGTTATTTGCTCATGCAAAAACGGGACGCTCAATTGGAGGTCTGTCCCGCCTAAATCGGAACGTATGGCCACCCTACCTAGTCATAATAGCAGTCTGCAATAAGCGTCCCGGTTTTGCATTTCGAAAAATGGCCAGCCTACCTATGATGTATATATATATATATACATACATAGTCTTTCATAAGTATCATTATTTTCTGCAAGAAACTGGCAGACTGAGTTCATTGACTAACAGCATAAATCTATACAGCCTATGTTGCACTTTTGCTTCCAGCAGTCATCCTATATCCTATCCAGCAGACATCTTGTAGTAAGAGACTCGGACTTTTGCGGTTGGTGGTTTAATTTGCTGCAGACCACATGTTTCAAGAATTTTAACTATGTCGCGCCTGTCGCCCATTTCAAACGAGTCTGTCGCAAACCTATCACGTGATGGTCCAATGACCAAATCTATCGGAAAAGCGTTATTCGCAGTACATTCCCTTTAAAGAACGATACGATACGGTTGAGTGACATATGTGAATGATACGGTTGAGTGACATATGTATTTGTACATTTAAACAAATGTTAAAGACATTTAAACAAATGTTAAAAACATTTAAACAAATGTTAACATTTAAACAAATGTTATAAACATTTAAACAAATGTTAAATGTATTTGTGCATTTAAACAAATGCATTTGATTTAGTCATAAATGTTGTCCTAAAACATGTGTAATCAGCGGTGAACAAATGGCGCCCCATATCATGATGCTGCCTGGTACGATTAACACAGTCTTTTCGCTACCAGAAATCTTGATATGATGATTTTTCAAAAATTGAAACGTTTTTACAAAATCAGTTTACTTAAAAACTGATTTGTGAGCTCATTTTTCCTACCAATTTTCAAGCTTTCTTTCAAAACATTTTAGGGTGTTTCAAGGCAATTCCGATAATATTTGATTTGACCTTCGCTATTAGTTTTTTTACTAAAAAATTAAATTTTAACATCTGTAGTCCAACTTTTTACCTCTTTCCAAAAAGTGGTAAGCTGAAAAAAACAGGTAGTTTTTATATGTAAAGATAATGGTAACGTACTAACAATTAATATCATTTGAAAGCTGAAGAAATTTGCTTTTCATAAATATGTAACTTTAATTAGTTAGGGCTAAGGTTTAGTTTATAATGGCTGAACAGAAACTGGTTGCCATACATAATTTTCCATTTTTAGTTTAAAAATATTTCTATCATAGCCAAGTAACTTTCAATTTTTCAAAAAAAATTTAGTTTTTTGTTACATTTTGATCATTTTCCATCGAAAGTATGCTTCTTTGGCTATATTTATCTAAATTTTTTAAAAGATTTACCACAAAATAAAATCCCTAAAAATTTTAAAGGTTAGCTTATCTCTCAAAAACACTCAAAAATTTTGGTGTCTGGGTATTACGCAATTTGTAGAAAAACTAAGTCCTGTCATATATTTTGTCTTTTCATTTGCAAAAGCATGGTTTTTGGTATCATCCATGAAAATTTTGAAAAAGGTTCATCTGAAAAAGGAAGGCCGTGTACTACTCGAAGAGTTAATGGTAAGCGAGATCTATTTAAAACCCTTACCTCTATGAACATAGTAGGTGATCACCATAACCGTATCATACATTGATTTATTGAGTTATAAAGGCAATCTACGAGCTTTATATGCATGCATGTTCAAACGAATTACTTGCTTATTTCACAAAGTAATAGTATTTCAAATAATAAAAGCTCCCTCCCATAATTTGACGAGACCATCCCTAAACGCGTTTAATCCTATTGGATTCAGCAGCAAGGCCTGTTTCGCACGCGTGATGTGTGAAGGAATTTGTATTAGATAGATACCACATTTTTCATATTGTTGCAAATATGGGGTTTTGTTTTTTGGTGATGGCGGGATATGTCCTGCTGGTAATACAAAAAGACAAAGCGCGTCCAGGGATGGCCTCGTCAAATTATGGAAGAAGGCTTTTGTTGTTTGCAAAACTATTACCTTGTAAAATAACCACGCCATTCGTGTGAACATGCATGTAAAGCGCGTAGATTACCTATATAACTCCATAAATCTAGAAAGGAAGTCTAGTCAAATTTTAAAAATGGACTACTCCAAGTCAAACATTGGTGATACTCCTACAAAAAGAAAGAAAATAAGGATGGTCTTGTTTTATCTTTTGCAAGAAAATATTTTTCTCCAGCTACATGTTGTCTAAATGTTAAGTAAGCTTTTTTTGCAATTCTATAAAGTCGGCGTAGCCGGCATATTAGATATTCTTCACCTTGACATCACTAATAGGGCCCTGCTATCGCATTAACTTAACTGTAAATGCTTCATTTCGAGTTAGTTTCTTTTCATGGCTGCCTTTATATCAGGATCAGGTATCGTGCGCCCATCCATAAGTTTTACGTAGTATAAATAGGCGTACTGCTACGAAAAAGTTGTAAGTAGTAGTCCTAATATTTAACACTGGCAATTCTTGCGGAAGTGTACCGCATAAGATGCAACAGAAAGATCAGGACAAGAATATCATTTATAATGATAATTTCTGTTTTTCTTTATTGTTTATTCTTTTCCCGAGGGAGTTTCTCTAAGTCGCAAAATATGCATGCCACAAAATAATTGAATTGTGCTGTTGCAAAACAAGAGCCATTACGGAGCCCATTTACTTTTTCGAAGAAACGGAAAGAGTTTGTGAAATAACAGAGAGTTTTTAAGACCTCTTTTTATTGAAAACAATTGTATTACGATCGGAACTAGGGGCGCAGAATGCGATGTCCCCATTAGTTCCAATTTATTTCTTATGATTTTATAAACAGTTTAGTTGAAGCCGGTTTATTCGATGTTACTAACCCGACATGACTAAGTGATAGCCTTGCCGGGCAACGCAGGCGAAGCCTGCTAATTGTTCTACAACGCTGCTTTACCAGAGTGGCAAGCACACATTTTCAAATAAAGTCATAATATTTTTTGAGCCATCGACGTAAAATAGATGAAAGATGGCGCTCTTTCTGTGGTTTGTGCTTTTTAGCGCATTTATTTAATGAAAAAGCAAAATATATTCTTCGCGCTTTTGGTGCCTGATTACGACAATTGGCTTACAACTTGAACACCCTCCTTCTTGGCTTGACAAACGTTTCAGGTCCCACATCTGCACTTTAGCAATATAAAATTAAATCAAATACTATTCAAATCAGGTAGTTCAAAACCAAAATATTTTGGCACTGAAATTAACAATTCGTTTACTGGCCGAATACCTTTCTAAGACATTCAAACCGGGCTCAGTCTACGCAACAAGTATTGTACGCGGTTTAATTTCAGCTCACTTGAAAAATTTTTGTGTGAAATCATTTCGTAACACAAACCTGCTTGCCCTCATGGACGCAGCCAAAAGGGGATAAAGGGCCCAAAGACGGTTTTCAAATTCCTTCGCCTCCAATCAAAATATCAAGCTATTATTTTTTAAATGGCAAGGTCTTGTCTGTAAAGGAAATATTCTCTTCTATTTACTTTCAAACTTTAAATTTCATTAACTTTTTAAAAATTACTTCATAAAAGTAAAGTCAAAATAAGTTTCGATCAAAGCAGTGGTAGTATTCATCCGGTTATCACCGGTTTGTAGAAGCCTGTTCTTAAAATTCCATAAGCTCGTGAAACCGATTGTTAAAAATTGCTTAAAAACATCAAAAAAATTTTAATTTAAGAATTATCCGAAATCACAAAAAGTGGCTCCAGTAAACACTAACATTCATGTATTTGTGTGTATCTTCGCAAAATGTTTCTGGGGAAAATGGACCATTCATCCCCCAACCCGAAAAATTTATTTGACCTGCAGGTGATAAGCTCGTACTTTTGGTACTCTTGATTTCCACATTTTTCTGATGGAAAAAGTTCTTCAAATTTTGAATGTCATCATTGAGTCAAGTTTGGATGCCAAATTTACTTCAGAAATCTCGATTAATATTTTGTCAAAGTTGTGTTAGAACATTCAAAACTTTTGTAAAATTTTAAGCCCTCCAAATTTTTTTTCAAACCACGTTTTCACTTTGCTTGCCATTAGATTTCAATTAATGTTGCAAAGCTGTATTTAGAAGGAACGAAGAGTGCTAACTTTGCTAAATATATGCTGCTTTTTTTAATTTGCACCTATCTTTCTATTTATGAATTGCTTTTTTTTTTGGAAAAATTTATTTTTCATTGTAATTGTCTGCATTACGTTTTTAACTAGGGTAAAAATAAACTGGTTTGATCCCCTGTCCAGTATTGGAAAAAGAATGCGCGCCAATTGGACGTATCTCTAAGGAAATTAAAAATATCCTCCAACACTTAACATTTGTATTGTCATTCAAGGCAGGCTAATGTACCAGACAATAACCCAAAAAAACACCCCAAAAACTAGGCAACAAGATCTCGATTAGCAGGTATATCATACATGAAATGGGACAATTCCCAACACAGTTATTCCAGCACCAACGGTGGTTACGTCCAAAGAATTATTGAGCGGCCTTTGCTTTCTTGCGAACGGAGGATAAACGTGAAATTAAACAGAAGAAAAAGCGGTTGTATTTTATTAAATCAAAATCCCATTGTTGCCGTTACACAGAAAACTAACAAAAAAGGAAAGATGGCACAATCTGCATAGCGCGATTCTATCTGTGTTTCTTTTCGTGTGTTTGTTTCAACTCCTCCAAAACTATTAGACGTACAAGCATGAAACTGAGAACGACTGACCACCGCCCCGGGGAGAACTTCATAAGGGAGTTCGTGACGTCATTCTGACCTTGTCATAACATTAAATAAATTTTTTGAAATCATCTTTTTGACTGCAGAAAGTGTTTTTTCTAAAACGAAAACCAGCAACCGACTTACCATCTTCAAGCAATTTCATCCTGTTACAAAGTAAGTTGACGTCATAACGATTTATTGCAAAAATTAATTTTATTTATTTTCTCAAAAAGTACCGTACTGGCGGATATAATGTGATAGAAAGCTTTTTTAGAAAATATTAATGACGTGTTTCCGATCAAGATAATTCTTTAACAATACATTGAGGACGTAACAACCGATTGAATAGTTAAGCGTTTTTTAAGCATGCTTTTTTTTCTAAAACGCTTCAAAAAGTACTATTT
The DNA here is from genome assembly GCA_963675345.1 of Trididemnum clinides. NCBI lineage: Eukaryota > Metazoa > Chordata > Ascidiacea > Aplousobranchia > Didemnidae > Trididemnum > Trididemnum clinides. Next base: position 23,769,045 of record OY776285.1, on the reverse strand, counting down.
AGTCGTAATACGAGGTATTAAGTGTCGTCATAATCTTGTCTGTTAGCATTTCAGTGGAAACAGCAGCAGGAAGTAGCTGTACTCATTATCCATCGTCACTTTGAAAGCAAACGTAAATAGCAAAACTTGTTACTGATATACCGCCTGCAAAAGTAGAATTAAATCTGTTTTTTTAATTATGCAATGGCAAGTACAAAAATTACAATGATTAAACCGTTGGTGGAATCCAGGTTAGAATGCTATTGTTGTACAGTCATGTAAGCGCCCAAATACCCTTCACCTTCAAGTCATTTTTATCACATGTAACGAAGCGAAAATAAATGCCAAATTTTAACACGAAAACTTGGGTGGTTTGGAAAAAATTTTGTTTAGTTTTAGCTCAAAAGCTAGCAGGTGAGCTATTCTCTCTAGCCATAACCTAACTTATTTTAGGAAATGACTTGTACATTGTAAACTCTGAGCTCCGGTCGCTTCACACACCTCTGGCTGCGTTTTTGCCGGAAGCAAGGTACGCAAGTGTAGTCCAATGCTTTAAGGTTTATTACGAGGTCTACCATTATAAGAGAGTGCTAAATAGTAGGCATATCACTTTATAGCTTGCCATAATTTATGCAAATACAGCAATCACTTTAACGTTGTTCCACATTTTCGATACAACTCCACGTAGTCAAATCAATGCGTCAAAATTTTTGAAATTGTTTGTTGCTTGTGAGTATTTACACTCTAATTTGCTTATAAAATTTAAAGTTTGAGGGAAAATTAATTTAAAAAATAAGTCAGTAGGTTTACACCGCTGTGTGAAATTACAGTCACCAAAATAGAAAAGGTCTACTCATTGTAGGCGTACCCATGGATTTTTTTCTTAAAAATAAATTATTAGCCCAACCGGGTAATCGCATGCAAGACATTTGAGGGAGGTATAGACTTTTTGTTTTATTCTGAGACCACTGCAAATATGCCCAGCAAGTAACTTGGTATGACGAATATAGTTACGAGAGGGGATTGCACAAGTTGTGATATAATCCTACCACCAAATAACTTATTTCTGTAACCCTAAAACAAAAATCTTGCCCTATACTTTTTTCAAGAAACCGATTTAATATGCGGCATGATAGAGAGTTTATAAATCCAGCATCAATTCATGGCACTATAATTGGGATTAGGAGCAAAGAGATAATGCCCTTTATAGTAATTTTTTTATTACTGTTTTCAGAAATGTCTTGTGGGTGAAACGGCTCCACCGGGATTTCTAACCTGGCACTACAAATTTGTAGCCTTGCCGGGTGACTCCGGCGCAGCGAATTAGTTATATAAAGCAAGGTAAAGCAATTCAATGCTCTTTCTTACTTCTATCTATCCTTGACAATAAGATGTGCCTTATTCTAAACAAATTCTGTTCTTTAACTATAGCTTAACCGCATCTTCTTAAATTCCATTGAAAACTGGTTCTATAAAAACACTTTTCAAAAATTCGAAACGCTTGGTTTGGTGTTGGCAAATTTCATCACTAAATTGCCGATCATGTCCAGACATATTCTTAAGTGATCACCTTAGTAAACACTTTTTTGGCAACAAAAATATCTAGCTAAAAGCTACTGTTTGTCAGATCATGGTGGGAGATCTTTACAATGGCCTGTACTATAACGTAAAGAAATATGATCTACTTTTTCCACTGCCTTTAAAATAATTAAGAATATTTCAAACAGCTACTTATATACACTCGTAAAAGTCAATTTATTTTTGTACGTTGATGTCATTTTATTCTTTTCCAGTAACGCATAATTTTCCGAAAATTACTCACCACACACTTTGTTTTACATCAGAATACAAGAGAAATATGGTTTCCTAAAAGTTGGTTTCTCAAAATCTATAACTAACTTTAAGAAATAAATTTTGCAAATATTCATAACGTTTGAAGGATGCGGTCTCCAATTTTAGAAGGCACGTTTTATAATTTGCTTTCAAAGTAAATAAAAAGAATTCAACCTCGATACCTAGACTGATATAGCTTATCAAATATAGGCCTATGTAGACGCAAATAAAATCCATACTTCTTCGATTTTAATTAGCTTGAATCAACTGCGTCTTATTTCAAAAAACGCGACCAAAACGTTGCTTGAATGCGTCATTTAAAGATTGATCTCGAGTTGATGTCTTTCTGATTTCTTTGTCGTTTGTCTGCGCTGCGCTGGTCTAACAGTCTACCATAGCCTTGACTTGCGCAGTTTATCATGGAAACACAGCAGGGGCATATCCAGGGGGGGAGGCGCTGGGACTGTGACCCCTCCCCCCCCCCCCGATGAGTAAGTGTATAATAAATTTTCGAGTGAAAAACTTTCAAATTATCATCGCTTACGATTTGCCGGTAACTGGAATATTTTGTGAGATTCGTTTAATCAAATTTATCACTGTCACGGAGCAAACGAAAACAAACATGCTAGGAGAGAAATAAATGGACAAACTTGTCACGGTTGCAAGTTCTGCAGTGTTCGCACTGCTTTACCGAAGTTGAAATAAAAACTTAGCGTACAGGTCGAGCAGAGATAAGAAGGAATAATTAGGTAATTGTTACGTGAACTGACAAATAGCATTATAGAAAGGAGAAAATCCTAAATTATGAACAAGCGAATAAGGCCAGTTTACAACCCATTTATCACTGACGTAGATCTAAACGCCTAATTGACATTGGTGTGTTTATGTGGCTGTAATGCTATGAGTGATTTTAGTGAGTCCGCAGTTCTAATAGAAAACAACTTATCACTTTTAGTTTAGTTGTCATGACCAAGATCGAATAATAACTGGAAAACAAGTCATGGATGCTGTAACGAGTTCGTGGAACAGAGACCCTTGGGGTAGTCTCCGAACCCGAGACAGATTGTTGTGAAGCTGTTTAACAAAATAGATGAAACGCGCTTCTTGCACTTCCTTTCTTCCGTCGCCTAAACTTTCTTGCACCAATCCTTTGACAAACGTATATTGACGATAAAGAACTGAAACTTGAAATTAAGATTATACAATTGACAGAAAAACAAAATGGGATGGTGGTGGCGTTGTTGGAGGTTGGCGACGTTGGCGTTGTTACCGGTGTTAGCGGTATAGCGGTGTAGCGATGCAGCGTAGTTAGCAGTGAAGCGTAGCGGCGTAGCGGTTTCAAGCTAGTTTGACCCCAAGTACCTTCTTTCTTACAGCTCCACAAAGACGATCAACAGAAGAACAACTTATCCAACTTTATCTACTTGGGTTTCTTCAAGGTTCTTTTGACAGTTTCGTCTTTTGCTCAAACGTGCAGGTTTACAAAACAACATAATCCTACCTGCTACGTGTCTACTTGAGAAATGATGTAACATGTGATAAGAAGGCAGTTTTCGCAGCGTCGCTTTAGGATCAACTTTGCCAAATTCAACTACTAATCAATAAAAACGATACCTCAAGTAAAACCAACATAACAACGACACAACGCGGGATCAAATCACAGATGGGCTACGCGAAACTATGGCTTTAAAGCGTTAGATGTTGCCAAGTATTGTAACAATATTTACAGATGCTGCTTTCTCCTGTAACTACTTTCGATTAGTACTCGAAAACAAATCATTCATACCGCTTTCTCCGATTCGGAGAAATTACCCCAAGATCATTATAAATAACGGCCCCTAGTTCTACAGCGGCAGATTGGAGAAAGCATTGCTTACAAAGCCATGCTGCAGTATACATCAGCTTTGATAAAGCATTAAGTACAATACGTTTGTTGAATGCTGCTATGTACGAATGAGTAGATATAGAAATAGTAATATCATTCTTTGCATTTGTAGAAGTAAGATAAGCCGAATTTAACATCATATTCACTACCTCGCGCTTAACGCTCCCCTCTAACTGTTCTTATGGCCCATGAAACGTCTGTTATATTTCAAATCTGCGATAAATAAATGAATTGCTTGATTATATGGTTGGGCCATCTATTACCGGGAGTCGAGACGGTGAAGTTAAAATTCGTATCCTAGCTTATTGAGATAGCATCACTTCGGTTTTTCAAGGCGCTTGGAAAGATCGAAAATTACAGTGATAGTTCAAGCGAGTTGTTGAAAAAAGGACTTCGGCAATCACAGGATGTTGGTGGAAGGTACAAAGGGCCTAGGTTACTGTATAAGCGGGCGTTAGCCTAGGCTAGAAGCTATAGCCTAGCTGCTAGCGATAATACATATGGCTGGCAAGCCGGTTTACTAGGCAACCAGACCAGTATTTTGCATAGGCTACCGGTATCAGATTGGTGGCGTAGCAAACTGAAATAAGTTCCCTGCAAAACTTCAAAAATATTTTTCTTAGCCAGTTGTAAGCGCAAGAGAAAGGTTGTTTACATGCTTTTAGTGGGCTGCAGAAATTTTTAAAAAGCTTTGAGGCATATTTAAAACCAAATCAGCAAACAAAAAATATTTTCGTTTTTGAGTATATAAACATAGCTTAATAATAAGGTTATACTGTTATAAGCTGTTTAGTTGACCATTTTTGTGTGATTGCTGTCGCTACCGTGCTATGGCAAAACGACAATCTACAATGCAAATGTTTTTCAAAAAAGCTGACAGATCAAGTGCCACTGAATACGCTGTGGCTGAAAAAAATCTTTTTACTAGCGATGGCATCTCGGCCAGCGGCGAAGATGTTTCAGAGCAGAGGTTCTCAAACTTTTGGTGACGCGGAGCCCATAAAGAGGTGGACCAGCATATACGGAGCCCCACAATAGATTTTGTATCAACCGCGGTGCCCCACATTGCCTCTTGTCCAGGACTTTGTAATAGCCTGCGTCGGTTTCATGACATGCGAGCCCTGCTGACTTCGTTATCTTTTACCGCACGTCGACATGGTGCTCTACAAAAAAAAAAAAAGGTCATCGTCCACTCTTTGAATGGAGTGTGCGTTTACATAGACTGTCGAAAGCGACATTTGACTGCAATAGAATACCTCGCGGAGCCCTCCAACGTTTGCTACTGTGGAGCCCATGCAGGGTTCACCACTATTTGTGGAGCCCCACAATAATATTCTAAAAAGAAAAAACAAAAGTAAATAAATAGCTCGCGGAGCCCCTGGGGTTCTCTCGCGGAGCCCTGGGGCTCCGTACGGAGCACTTTGAAAACCAATGTTTTAGAGGATGCTATTCCTGCGATACAGAGCGATGAGACTACCAGTAATAAACAGCAAATTGATATGTGTAAAATTGCTTCCTACAGTGAAAGGAGTAAACTTTCTGCTGAACAAAAATTTCAAATTTTAACCAATCGCAATACTCTACCGCATAATTTTCAATTTCCTGGTCGACTAGAAAAACGTGGCTGTCAACGACATTTTCAAGCGAAATAGTTACAGCATTATTGCTAGTTAGAATATAGTGTTATGGCAAATGGAGAATTTTATGTGCCATGCATGCTGTTTGGTATTGGTTCCGATAATACAGATTTGGGTGTTTTGGTAAGCAGACCACTGACGAATTTCAAAAAGGCTACCGATGAACTTAAAGCACACGACAAGAAAGCTAGCCACCTTGATGCTGTAACCAGTGCTGATCTGTTTCTTAAGGTTATGAGCGTAAACAACCGCCTGTTCATCAACAAACCAACATTGCTCTTGCTAATCGTGTGGCAACAAACAAAAAAGATTGGTTCCTATTGCAAAGACTATTCTGCTTTGTGGGAGACAAACTTTTGCTCTCAGAGGGCACGACGATAGCACCAAAATCATAGAAGCTTAGCCGACAAGCAATCCTGGAAACTTTAAAGCTCTGTTGCAGTTTAGAGTTGATGCTGGTGACAAGGACCTAGAGCTTCATATGAAAACTGCTCCAAAAAACGCAACTTACTGTTCAGTAACAATCCAAAATGAGATTATTGACGTAATTTGTACACTTACACGTAAACACATTGTACAACGCGTGAAAAAGTGTCGATTTTATAGTGTAATTGCTGACGAAGTGACCGATGCGGCCAATAGAGAACAACTACATTTGGTAATTCGCTACTTTGATCCTGAATCGAAAACGGCAGCAGAGAGACTACTGAATTTTACTGCATGTCATTTGGGCGTCACTGGCCATGTAATTGCAGAGACGATATTAGACCTTCAGAAAAACCATCTTGATCCTAAGCTGTTGCGTGGTCAAGGATACGACGGTGCTAGTAACATGGCTGGAAAAGTCGAAGAAGCAGCAGGTATTGTCACCTCTAAACATGCACTTGCTCTCTACTTTCATTGCGCTTCTCACCAGCTTAATTTAGCTGCAATGAAATCAGCGGAGTTAATTAGCGTCAAAAACTTAATGAGCACCTGCAAAAAACTACATGATTTTCTTTATGGACATCCTAAACGCCAGTAAAAATTGGAGGATGCGATAGATAAATGCTTACCTCAGTGTAAACAAAAAAATAAAGGACCTTTCTCGCACCAGATGGATTACACGCCTTGAAACTTTGGATACTCTATGTTATCTTTACCCAGCTGCTGTTGAGTGCAAGGAGATGATTCTTAATAACTCTGCTTCATGGTCTGCAGAAAGTGTGGCTGATGCAAAGTCATTGCTTTCTGCTATAACTTCGCCCGAGTTTTTGGCAGCATTGATTATCACCAATCGCATTTTTAGTTACACTGCCAACATCACTCGCAGTTTGCAGAGTCAGTCTGGGGATATAGTCGAAGCTATTTCAGGCATCGATGTTTTGTGTGATACCCTGCAGAGTGTGCGAGACGATGTAGACGCTCACCACTGCCGTTGGATGGATGAAACTAAAAAGATGTGCCAAGATATTGGAGTTGAACTCTGCATCCCCAGACTTTGTGGTAGACAGCAACATCGTGACAACGTTCCAGCTGGAACACCAGATGAATATTACAAACGAAATCTTACTATTCCGTTGTTGGATCATGCCTTAATGGAAATGAAATCTAGATTTTCGATCCATCAGCAAAGAGCGACATATGGCCTGTGCTTCGTCCCTGCTTCAATGGTTCTCATGGAGCAACCAGAGGCAGTGCAAAAACTTACATCTGTGTTAAATCTATACAAAGATAACTTGCCTTATCCAGAGAGCATTCAAAGCGAACTTCACTGCTGGTACGTCAAATGGTAGACAGTGCTTCGTTCGACAAGCACTTCTAACTCGTTGCCGAAGTCTCTCTCCGCAGCACTTGTTCATGCCAGTGAACAACTTTTTCCTAATATAAAAACGCTGCTAGCGATTCTTTGCATTTTACCTGTGACAAGCTGCTCCTCTGAGCAAAGTAATAGCACAACGAAGATGACGAAGGCACGACTCAGATCCACTACGTCCGATGAGAGACTCACTGGTTTGATGCTTATGTCAATTCATCGAGACATTGATATTTCAGTAGATGAAGTGATATTCGAATTTTCGAGAAAGCATAAAAGACGATAGCAATTGGAAAATATTATGTGTTAATTTACTAAAAAATGCTAATAATAAGTAGGCTATTCTCAATGTAATGTGGTAGCCTTATCCATTGGAAGACAGCATAAAACCAGCAACAAAAATTTAGGCATCATTTTGTGCATTAACGGCAGGCCTAGCTACTGAATTTCTTGATAAGAAACTTAGCTGTCATTAGCCGATTTGTTTATGTTTCAAAACATATGACATTATATTTGCAAACCAAATCGGAAGATAGGCTGCATGGGTGCTCGGTCTAATCATACGCACTGCACGGCACGTACAGCGACAAATGCACACGCTTCCAGCCTACACACACACACACACACACTCAATCTCCTAGTACAGGGAGGGAGGTTTGACCCACATGGTTTCACTTATATGATGTCAACTTTGTATCTCAGCTTTCTCATTCCAGCGCACTCTTACAGTAGAGACTAACAGCCACACCCCCACTTTTACAGCATCTTCACCACATTACATTGGTCACAAACTCGTCAAAAGACAGAGGGAAACACACTTGGGACCAGGGGATCAGGTTCTCAAAGGTTATTTCTGTACTGCTACCGCATATATTTTTGTACATACTTGTTTGTAATTTTTGAAGCTGGTTGTAATAATCTTGACCAGGTCCTCTAAAGTCCTGTATATATTGCTTCTGAATGTGCATCTGTCATGTGTTTGTTTACAACTTTTTTCTTTTTTTGCTACGGGGGGGAAAGAGCGACATACCTGTAATTGGTGTTTTGTGTCTGAATATCAATTGATCACCTAGATTTTTTAAGCTAGATAAAGGAAGAATGTAGCGTTGTTATGTTGTTCTGAAATGTGATATACTGTACATAAGCTTTTTAATGTGCTCAGATTTGAACTTTGATAATTAAGCTTACAGTGAGTTGTTGGCAAATATTCTGATGCTGAAATTGTGCAAAGAAAAAGAGAAAATTCAAGAAGTAATCTGCTACAATCATACCATACAAACAAACACTACAGCGTAGCCTACTTAATAGCGAAAAGGAGGAAACGGTTGCTGGTTTTGTGAGTTGCCTTGTAAATAGGAGTTCCTTTGGGATCATTATACTGTACAGATTTATAAAGCTAATGCTGGTTGCACTAGTTGATTTTTTTCAGCGGGAGGGGAACTATATGGGGGGTAACTTGATTGCTTGTGTGTGTTTTGTTTTGACGTGTTTTATGACATGGACTATGGAGTCCAAAATAAATAAACTGTAGCGTTAATTTAAACTGCAGCATTGGTCAGACGAAGAAAACTATCGAACGCCTAGCTACACCAATATTAAGAAAATCAAAGTAATAAATTCCGGAATGTAACCAAACGCGCAGGTAGGGAAGCGAAGCCATGCATAACCTAACACAAGCGAAAAAGCTTGTCCCATCAGTAAGTTTTAACTGTCTAGGTTTTTGGATTGCGGCCCCCTTTTAAAATTTCTGGATACGTCTCTAAAATACAGGCATACATTCAAAGCGAATTGCTCTTTTGAGCTTTGTAAAATTGCAACGAAAAACATCGGTAATTACAAAGGCTATTAACCCTTAGATGCAGGAATGGGTCTGGAAGGATTTTTTAAAAAAATTTATGTCAATCCTACTTAACATATAGCCGAGGTGTTCCGGGTATTCTTCTGCAACCTATGCTAGATTGCTTTCGTGGATTGATCCAGAAAAAAAAACCTTCGAGGTGGGAGGGGCACCCGTTTCATTAGACTATGCTAAATTTTTGGGGAGCCACTTTCACTTGGACTTCCAGTTTTTTTGCTTTGCCTCGATCGTTTTACAATATTAGGCAGATATTTTTCGGAGTATGTCTCTTTTGCTACTTGTTTCTATCATTTTTTTCACAGCCTAAAAAATCTCTACTGCCTCTAGTGGCCATTTACTTAGATTAGCACGTGGTCTTTGCTTAGGTTGTGAACGTAGAAAAACGTTTGACTGAAGTCAGATCGTTAGTAATTTTTGCTTGTTAGTATTGCGGTTTGTTTCTAGTGAAGATGGCCAAGCGTAAAGGTGATAAGCTAACGCTTGACGAAGTAGAAGATATAATTGAAGAGGGTGTTTTGAGCGTAGACGAAGAATCAGAATGTTCAGAGGATGAAGATTTTGAGCCAGTCTCTAGCAATTTGCCTTCATCGTCTGAGAGTTCAGAGGAATCAAGCGATGACAGTTCTGATGAAAACAATGAACTGCACACAGAAATCGCTAATCGGACTGGTCGCAATGGCACATATTGGAGATCGGATACCCCTCCTCCAAGTAGGACCCCAAAGCATAATATTATGCATGAACAGCCAGGCCCTAAACGGACTGTGATAGCAAATTCTCCATCCAATGCATTAGAACTGTTTTTATCAGAAGAGATTCTGGATGAGGTGTGTAAATGCACAAACTTGGAAGAAGTAGAGTGGCGAGTAGTAGAAGAAAGCGGTGGAACAATGTATCTAAGGAAGAACTTCTAGCTTATTTTGGGCTTGTACTTCTTGCTGGCTCTGAAAAGCAGTGGGACGTATCAACACGCGAGTTGTTTGGGAATGACTTCTCAAACCCTATGTACAAGGCAACCATGTCTGTAGAAAGATTCGAAGACATCCGTCGCTTTTTGAGGTTTGATGACAAAAGAACGAGAGAATTCCGCCTGCAGACAGACCACATGGCAGCATTTAGATATATTTGGGAACTTTTTATTTCAAACTGCAAAAAATGGTACAGTCCACACGAATGTGTTACTATTGATGAGCAACTGGTGGCTTTCAAGGGACGATGTAGCTTTCTTCAGTATATTCCAACCAAGCCAGGAAAATACGGCATAAAAATCTTCTGGTTATGTGATTCGATAACAAACTATGGCTTCAACGGAAGTGTTTATACTGGTAGACAACTAGGTGAGGAAGTGAAGAGAAACGTGGGTAGTAGTATTGTGCATGAACTGTGCTCCCCTTTGCAGCACAGTGGTCGCAACGTAACCGCAGACAACTTTTTCACAAGCGTGCAATTGACTGAATCCCTGCTGAACAAAAACCTAACATTAGTTGGGACCCTTCGACAAAATAAACCGGATATACCCCCGATTATGAAAGCAAGTAAAAGTCGGGAACGGTACAGCACTGAGTTTGGCTTCAAGGGTAACACCACTACGGTAAGCTATGTACCAAAGAAAGGAAAGGCGGTTATAATGCTGAGTACTATGCATCATGACAAAGCTATTGATGAAGGCAGTTCAAAGAAAAAGCTAGAGGTAATACAATACTACAATGGTACCAAAGCAGGAGTGGACACCTTCGACCAAATGATTCGCACATATAGTTGCAAGCGGCAGACAAAAAGATGGCCAGTAGTGATGTGGTACAATTTGCTGGATGTTGCTGCACTAAATGCTTTCCTCATCTTTTCAACACAGAATCCGGAATTTGAAGTAGGAAAGACTCACAAGCGAAGATTGTTTCTGCGAAATCTCGCAAAGGAATTGGTAATTCCACAAATGAGAAGGCGACTGAGAGTGACTACAAACCTACGGTCAACTGTATTTGTGGCAATGGAACGATGCGGGGTCAGAAGAGAAGAAAATGTAGGCACCGTTTGCGAGACACCTGTAACCAAGCGAAAACGTTGCCACTGTTGCCCTTCGAAAAAAGATCGTAAAAGTGTTATGGTATGCAAGAAATGTAACAAAAACAAAAAGGAACATAGTCATGTCGTTTGTAACAATTGTCTGTCTTCTTATTTTAGTACGTACATGTCTCCAGAGTGAGTTTTGGATTTGATTTTCTTTCTGATTTTGTACCTAAAGTTATACACTGGAACCAAAATACATAAAACATACTTCTACAATACTGTACTTTGAGTGTGAATGCTCCAATATATACCAACAAACACAACCACGAATGAAAACATACTCCTTTAGAACAGGTGGGCCTCGCAGGTCCGGTTTCTGTATTGGTGGGTGTTCATAGGTTCCTGCATCTAAGGGTTAAGATTTAGCCTATGACACGCTTTGAATACTATAAGCGAGAAAATATAACACCGCATTTGTGTTCGCTAACTTAGACGTTGGGCAGTCAGCCAAGACCATCAAATCACATTAGAATATCTTTGAGCACAAGGTTATTTAATAGGCATTAAATCATGCCCGTCCCTTATTTAATCTCGACAAAAAGCAAAAATATCTGTGTCAATCACATTTGCAAATTTTTACAGATAGCCTACTGTCATGACGCGTTGCAGGAAAAGTATGCACAGTATAAGCTGAGTTTAGAAAGCTATATGTATTTGGAAGACGTGTATCCTACAGATCAGAAACTTATAGACTAAGAAAAGTGGATGCTGCAAGACAGTAGGTTTTTAAAATGTGGGTTTGAGGAAGATGAAGAGAGTAAAGTGGAGAGTCATATTGGCATATGTGTAAGAGCTGAATCTTGTGAAAGAACTAACAAAACTATTGACAGAGATCAGAAGAAAGAAAAATAGATAGGTTTAACACTTTCTAAGACATGTCTTTTTGTAAAGAACAAAGTTGAAATGAAGAATGGAAGGAAGATGTCAAGAGAAACAAAGAGAATAATTATGGTGAATGGCATTAATAGCTGGAAATTTTTAACAAAGAATAAAGAAAAGAGCTGAAAATGGATGGTGGGTTGGGTTGATGTTGTGAGAGACCTGCTTTAGGCCAGATTATCTTTGATGATGAGAATTGAAGAATGACAAAAAACATACCGGTACTGTTTTTACATTTTGCCACATTTCATTGACGGACTGCCGGGCATTAACTACGGATGGTCAGTATGATGCCAGTAAATCTAAGTAGGCGCTTCACTTGTTGATTTCAGAAGAGCCACGAACAGGGTAGACAAAAAAAATCGGAAGAAGGCTGCTACCGCAGAATTAGACTTTAATTGCCTCTTCTGTAATTAAGACTGTAATTTATTGATTGGTCTCTGCAACCACAAAATAACGTGTAACACCCTATCACTATGGCGTTTCAGGTATAAAGGGCATAGAACCATGGTGGTCTAAACTCAAAAACCTCAAATTTAAGTTAATGCTGCCTTTCAATAGATATCGATAATAGCTAATTGAACCAAACTAATCTAATTTTAATCCTGACTATTTCAATGAAAACACAGCTAGATTTTTAATTTTTGAGCTCTATTATTATCATTGATTTTTATTTCGTTCAAATCAGCAAAATAAAAAACCAAAATTAAGCAGCGGACGAAAAAAGAGCAGATAGCAAAAACGATATACGTTAGAACATGCGTAATTAAATTTTTTGCAGCCAAACTAAATTTGAATTTGATACATGACCATCGCACCTGTATTAACACGAAACGGGAAAAAGAACAAATATCCACAAAACAAAAAAACGCGCATTTAACAGATAGATACAAAACAATGTGCATTTAGAAATAAAGCGGGTATATGCACAAAATGTCACATAAACATTAAAAAAGATAAGCGGCCTGTTGTAGCAAACTTGCAACTCTAATGGAAAAGGCTCTCAGGTTCTACACTTGCCCAAGGGTGACCTGGGAACAACGACAGTCAAGAGATAGCTCCATTATGTCTCAAGGCAAAGAGCAGTCCCGTAGCACTCCAACTTCGGGCTCCCCCCAAAGTAAGCGCAAGAGCCCCTGCGCACAGGTCATATCACTTTAGAGGTGTAAAATTGAAAAGCTGCATTAAGAAAATACACCACAATTTGTACATAAGTAAACAGGCTAATGTCAGAATAAAGCATGCCGATACCGAAGGTGCAAGTCATAAAAAATTCGGCACCGATGCCAGAGTTCAGTAGGACATTTATGCAGACACTGCGAAACGAAAGCAATGACACTGAAAAACATGAAAAAGTTATAAAAACACAGTATCATTTAAATAGTCTGGAGCGAACCTTTTTGTTCGCAAATGCTCTTATGACATTGTCATAATCAAGAGATCGGGCGCAGTCATTTTCGATTGACAACATGGCTAATGAAGATAGTCTACTGTCTGTCATAGACGTTCTATTAAAAGTTTTGATCAGTTTCAATTTGCTGAAGCTTCTTTCAGCGCTGGCAACAGTCACGGGGCAAGTTAGTAAGATTCGAAGTGCGATGTACACATTCGGATACAATTCAAATAAATGAGTCTTTAGAAGATAGTTCAGAAAGTCTTGAGCCGTATTGAGATTGCGTTTTTTTTGTAAAATTAAAACAAACCACTGTAGCTCAGCGCTCATTTCATCAGAATCAATGTCACCGAACTTTTTTTGGAACTCTTTACAGCAAGTAAGAAGAGCATTTTCTTGTTGCACAAGCAAAAGTTGGTCTCATGTGTACAAAAACGAAAAGGCGGAAGAAACCTCACGTAACAAATTAAAGCGCTCCTTTATTGACATAATAGCCTGGTCTACTAATGGATAGAAAAAGTTGCTTTTAAATTTCAGTTCAGGAGTAGCTCGTTGTTCCTCTTCACCTTGGTAATCAAACAATCTTCTTTTCTTTCCACTTCTTGACGGAGGAAAAAAAGGATCAATATCCAATTCCTGTGCTATTTCAACAGCAGATGTTGCGGCACTGTCATAACCCGTTGTGCGATAGTTTTGCAAAAACTTTTCAGTTGCCTGGATTTCCGTTTCCATTGTATGAAGGGAGACTCCATACGATTGAAGAATCTTGCTTGCTTTATTGACTTGGAATAGGATATCATACCAAATAAACACCGACAAAAGAAAACTCCATTTTGATAAATGAGCTATCAACGATTTTGTTTCTGAGGCAGCTCTTCCATCTTTTCTTTCTATGGAAATGGCTTCCAAGTCTTTCAGTGCCAGCAACACCTCTTTTAAATTGTATCGAAGAGGTTTGATGCATTTAATTCTGCTTTCCCAACGAGTATCAGATTGTGACTTTATGGACAGCTCCACATGTTTCTTCAAAATTTCCCAACGCTGAGCAGAGGAAGAAAACAGCACATACAACCTTGTAAGTACTCCAAAAATGTCAATGCTTCCGTCGATGAATTAGCACTGTCAACAACAACTAAGTTAAGAGTATGGTTTGCACAGGGCACGTAAACAGCTTTGGGATTGATGTCTAGCATTCTTGCTTGGACCCCAGAATATTTTCCTTTCATGTTAGCACCATTATCATATGACTGACCTCGACAATCAGACAATTCGAGTTGCAGTTCGGTCGCTTTTTCTAAGAAAGCGTCCAACAAGCCTTTCCCAGTACTGTCACTTATTCTCAAGTAGCCAAAAAATGTTTCTTTAACAACAGCAGCTTCTTCATTACATAGTACATAACGGAGAATGACAGACATTTGTTCATGATGTGACATATCTGGAGTGCAGTCCAAAATTATAGAAAAATATTTTGCCAATTTCAATTGCTGTAAATTTTCTTTTTCAACTTCTGTCGCTAGCAATTCAATTAGTTCATTTTGTATGGTAGGACTCAAATAGTGATCTTTAGTGTTTTTATTCTTGATTCTGTCTTGAAGCTCTTTTGGGATCGGATCTCTTCTTGCCAAAAGCTCAAATATACCCAGAAAATTTCCATGGTGAGGAGATCCTAAGACTTCTTCAGATCCTCTAAAAGCAAGATTCCTTTCCGATAGAAACAAGGCAATGTCGATAAGTCTCTCTAAAACATTTCTCCAAAAACGTCTTTCATTGAAAAAAATATTCATCTCGCGTTTGTCGATAGTGGATGAATTTCTTATCCCTTCAGCTAGCAACATTCATTGACTGCAGCATTCTTGGTGGGAAATGCCGTTTTCATGGTCTTTCAGTTTTTTCGAAAAACCCTCCCATGTATTTATACCACTACAAAAGGGGCTTAGTGTTTTTCCAAATAGCTTACAACAAAAGCAAAAAACTTGATCTGATTCCCCAGAATAAACTAGCCACGACCGTGAAACACTTTCACCATTAGGTAGCACACGTTTATAATGGTTGGAGGAAAAACGTCGCCTTGGAGTTGTGTTATTATATGGAAAATTCATTATTAGTTGATGTGGTCCACGCTTTACTATATCACATCGTTGAGCATCAGAAATACTTTCAGGCCATTTACATGGGTCATCAGGGATAGGGGTAAATTGAGATTCAGTTATTTTTGATATTGAAGGTTGCGTATTGGCAGGTAAATCACAACTTACATTTTCTGGAAATTCACAATCACTTTGATGCTGATCGTCATAGTCTTCTTTTTCTTGTACACTATAGTTTTCTTCATCCCTCTCGGTACTAGTGCCAGGTCTACTCTGCTCAGTAGTCTTGAAAAAATCTGTCATCTTGGGCAATTTCGCTACAGCATCTCGAGCAGTGGCTGCTTCTTTTCTCTTTTGAGCATCACTTTTTGAACGTTTCATTCTATACAATGTCAATAAAATACTTTATCTGCACTCTGCAGTGTATATATATTGTCCCGGTATTTATAGCCAAACAGAATTCCAGACCATTCTATGATTGTTGCGTAACAACGGCATTGTTACGTCAATCGAATATTCAAGATTCTACCAGAAAATCAATCGAAATATTCTAGATTCTGCGAGATAAAATGACGTTGCATTCACTTATGATGTCACAAGCCAATTTCTTCCTACAGTTTAAATCGGTTGTAAACAAGTCTGCTGAACTGAAAATAGTCACGTAGCCAAAAAGCAATTTCAGACTAACTTGGGCCCCCAAAGTTGGCCTGGGCCCCCCCCCCAATTGGGGGGTTTGGGGGGCGGCTGCTACGTCTCTGGCAAAGAGCCCTGTCGCCGGTTGCAGTTTTAAGCTGCACACCAAGGACCAAGCTTTACCATTACCGAAGCCAGCACCAGACCAACACCAGTAGAGAAATGTGGAGCTTAGTTTACACAGATTTCTTCTAGTTTTATTTCTCTTTATTGAATATTCGCTTCATCTTTTCGACTTTAACGTTGTTCTAATAATGATACCGTTGTTCTAATAATAAGCTTTGCTCGATTCCAGTTGATTTACGCAAAAAGTGAGACTCTGATCATGGCATACCTTTTGCAAACATGCAAGCGCCTTCTAATCAATTAACCAGCAGGTTTACGCAGCAGCACCTGGACATTGATGGTTCTAATCAAGAAAATTCCTCTAATTATATTTCCCTGAATGATCTAATAAATAGGGTTACAATTAATGATAAAAATTACACTAAACCTTCTATAAATTATGTAGCAAACGTGAGTTATCACACTCCCCAGTCAATAAATTCGCTTCTTCAACCTTTAGATAACAAAACAAAAATTTTTCTTATTCATTTCAACTGCATCAGCCTTCAAAAAATGTAGATAAATTGCAATTGTACCTCGATAATCTTGCTTACAAACCTGACATAATAATGGTAAGCGAAACTAAGCTCAAACGAGATTCACTATCAATAAACATAGAAATTAAAGGATACATTTTTGTTCATGCCGATAGTACAACCAACGCTGGGAGAGTAGGTATTTATATTGAGTGTAAATTTTACCCTTGTATTTGCGATGATGTCAGCCAAATTCATGGTAGCGAATATATATTTATAAGATTACAATTGAAAACATCAGATTATGTTTTTGGTTTAGTGTACCGTCATTCTGCCTATTCTTCTGAAAACTTTCAAAAATTTGAAAATTTCTTTAATGACGTTATTGAACACTTAAACTCGAGTGCCTTATCGTATTGTATAGCAGGCGACTGCAGCATTGACCTCTTAAAATATATGATAGACACCAAAATCAAAGCATACGCCGACATACTATTGAGCAATTCTTGTAAATTATTATTTGATAAACCAACTCGAACAACCTCTTCATCAGCTACCCTTATAGATCATATTATAAGAAATAATATATCTAGTGAAACGATTAGTGGGATCGGTCTCTGTGGCATCACCGATCACTTAGCTGTATTTGCAATAATACCTGCATCTTACAAGTTTAATAAACGTAACAAGCGTATCAGTCGTGACATAAAAAACTTCAACCAAGATCACTTTTTGAATGATTTATGTCAACAGTTTAATGAAAATTTAACCCCAGAAGATAATGACCCGAACGCTTATTTCTCTAACTTTCGCAATCTTCTCTCGCAGAAAATGGATAAAAATGCCACTAAGAGACCTATTACGAGACGAGAACAATTCTCGAGGAATAACCCTGGATCACTAATGGACTTTTAACATCTGTCAAAACAAAGATTCGCTTATTAAAGCGTTTTGTCAAATTCAAAACATCTGAAAGTTACAATAAATACAAGCGATACCGTAATCTTTTAAATCGTGTAATTAAGCAAGTAAAAATACGTTATTATCATCTTGCAATTAATAACTCGAGAGGAAATTCTGGTGAACCTTGGAAAGTAATTAGAAAACTGATCCAATCTCGCAAATCTAAACAAAGCGCACCCACATTGATTAAAAATTCTAACTCTGAAATGCAATCAGCCCAGCTTCTCAATAATTACGTCGTAAATATCGGAGAAAATCTTGCAAAAAAAATCACCGTGCCCAATATTAATCACTCGCATAATAGTCAAGATTACTGCCCTCACTCATTTTTTCTCTCTCTGACCAATTCAGAAGAAGTCGAAGCAATAATAAGAATGTTAAAAATTAAAAAAGCAACTTTATCATGGGACATTGACATTAAATTTATTAAACTGGCTTGTTCAATCATCTCTCCAATTATTATTAGTGATCTATTTAACTTATGTGTTAAATCAGGAGTATTCCCTGACGATATGAAGGTAGCTGAAGTAATTTCAATTTTTGAACAAGGTAGTAAAATGAATCGTTCTAAGTACAGACCAATCTCACTTCTTTCCTCATTCAGTAAAATCTTTGAAAAAATTGTTTACAAACGTGTTTGCAGTTATCTTTTAAAATGTAAACTACCTTCACCCAGCCAATTTGGCTTTCAATGCGGTGTCTCAACTTCTCTGCCGTGTATGATGATAAGTGCCGTGTATGATGACCTACTTAACAATGCAGATAAAAAGTATTATAGCTGCTGCTTATTTTTGGACTTATCAAAAGCGTTTGACACTGTGGACCATAATATTTTATTACGAAAAATATCTGGCCAGTTTGGAATCAGAGGATTGGCAAATAAATTTTTTGAAAGTTATCTGTCAAACCGCTTTCAGTACGTGCGTTTAAATAACTCTAGGTCAAAAAAGGCAAAAATTATTTATGGAATTCCTCAAGGGTCGAACCTAGGCCCGCTATTGTTCTTGATGTATATAAATGACTTACCAAAATCTACTTGCTTTATTACCACTCTTTTTGCGGATGACACATATCTATCACTAAGTAGCAGTTCGTTGATTCGCCTTAAAACTCAACTCAATAATGAAATAAATAAAGTAGACAAATGGCTTCGATCTAATAAACTATCCCTAAACTACAAAAAATCTTCTTATTTGGTAACAAACAAATTTCCACAACAGTCCATCGATATTGATCTCGAAATATCCATAAACGATACAAAAATTATTCGCAATAAATACGTAAAGTATCTCGGTTTGTGGCTTGATGATAATTAAAAATTCCATTCCAATATCCAGCACTTGGAAACACATTTGGCAAAATATACTGAAATGTTTTACCGAATAAGAAGTTACCTCAAAATTGATGCAATGATTACTCTTTTTTACTCCTTTATTTACTCTAAATTACAATATGGCATTTTAACTTGGGGTTCAGCTAAAAAAATGAGCAAGGAGCTTTCTCTACTAGCCTTAACAAAATGATTAAAACTATTACTTTCGCAAAAAAATTCTGTCACGTATAACCTATATTCAAAGCGCTTAATCTTTTGAAAGTTGACGATATTTTCCAATTGGAATTAGGAAAGTTCATGTACCAGACATTTAATGGCAACATCCCACAAAAAATTGATAAGGACTTCATAAAACTCAGTTCTGTACATAAATATTATACCAGACATACCATTTATAAATTCCACTTACCCCGAGTAAATACTTGCTACGGTCACAAAATGCTGTCGTTTGCTGGAGTTCAGCTTTGGTCTAAACTAGACACCGATTTAAAAAGTCTTGACTCGCTGTCCTTTAAAAAACATTTCAAAAGAAAACTTCTGGAAAAGTATGATGATTAAAGCTTGCTCTTAATCTGATTTTAAATCTCTTGATTCCGGTCGTACCTTTTATTGCCAGGTCAAATCATTGTTTGTTGTTACTGTAGCTGTCTTTTTGTATGCTCAAAAAGAATGATGATGATTATACTTCTGGAAAAGTATGATGATTAAAGCTTGCTCTTAATCTGATCTTAAATCTCTTGATTCCGGTCGTACCTTTTATTGCCAGGTCAAATCATTGTTTGTTGTTACTGTAGATGTCTTTTTGTATGCTCAAAAAGGCTTTCGGTTTCATCCAATAAATATCTGCTTTGTTTGTTTTTGTACTTTCTTTTACCTTTTTTCTTTTTTCAATTTTTTATTACCTCTGAAAATTGCGTATGTCTGCTTATGTAAGATATTCTCAGGAGATACCTGACTTGACAACTTGGCGGTTTTTTTGATATCTCCTGGTTTGTAAATACTTTTGTTTTGTGTGCGCATCTTCATATTTCATTGTTTTTTTTGTATTGCATCCGCGTCTTTACAGACGAACCAAATAATAAACTGAAACTGAAACATTTTAGATTCTACCTGAAGACAAATACGGTGCAGAAAACGAAGTAAAATTTGTTTCATAAAAGGATCCTTTTTGATTGACCAGACAATTGAGACTAATAAGAAACTGTTTAAGTTGTTTAACAAAAGATTTTATTGATTTGATTTGTCTCGGTTTGGCAGGAACTCTATTCCAATGGACAGGAAGCTCATATTTGAGAAATTGCTGGATCAAATTTATTCAGCAAAATTGTGGAAACAAAGGTACTTTTGATCGTGATCTGCAAGTGTTGCTATTTGAAGATTTTGTTGAAAGAAAGCAACAAATGCACCTGGGAGCTTATTATGAAAATACTGATTCATGAATTTAGACATTTCTAGTTGCCCTGTTTGTTCAATTATAAGAATATTTTATAGTATTAAAACTTTTGTAATATCTTTTTCACTTTTTGAATTGAATAATAAGCGAATCATTTTATTTGATATGGTTTGAAGTTTATGCGTTAATGCTTTATTGCCGAAGCACCATGATGAAATACAAAAGTAAAAGTGACTTTGAACCATGCTGTAGTAAAGCATTTAGAGTGATTTGAGATTACGATAGGGTTTAATTTTTTTAGTACGCAATGGCTCATTCTAAGTTTGTTCAACAGCAACTCTATATGTGGCTTCCAAGTTAGGTGTTCATGAATAATGATCCCTAAAAATCTAATTGACGTTACTCTTTCTATTGTAGAGTCTTTTACGTTGATTTTGAGTTTGAATGGGGAGCCATACTATTGGGGGTTTTAAATGTTTAGTTTTTAGACGTATTAGTGTTTAAACCTAATTTGTTTGCAGTTTTGTATTTGTCCATTCACCTTTTCATACAGTTTACTGTACGAATCACCATTGAAAAATAAATTTGTGTCATCCGCAAATGTTATAGCTTATCCCGTATTCATGAAATTGAGAAGGTCATTAACTTATATCAAAAATAGCAACGGGCCTAGCATTGACCCTTGAGGAACACTCAAATTAACTAGCATAAGAGATGAAAGTTTTCCATTTGCTTCTACTTGCACAAAACGATTACTTAAATAACTGCTAAATCAATCGCAGGCCAATCTTCTGATTCCATGATGATATAATTTAAAGAGTAAGATGCTGTGATCAGTGGTATCAAAAGCTCTAGAAAAATCTAAAAAACGCCCATAGTATATATTTTAACTTATATGCTCTTGTGGTGTTTTCAATGATAATAATAAGAGCATTGTTGGTAGAATGATTTTTTCTAAATTAAAATTGGTGTTGGTGGAAGGAGCTTAATTGATTAGAAAAAGAAACTAGTCTTTTATACACAATTTTCTCCAAACTCTTAAAATCTCGGGGACGCACTGATAGCCCTGTTATTTACATCAGTTTTGTATTCTTTTTTGAGTGCAGGTATTACTTTTCCTTTTTTAAATGCGTAAGCAAACTTGCCTTGGAGCAAGAAAAGATCAAAAATGTGAGTTAATATCTGCAAAATATTTTCTGGTGTCACTTTTACAGTAAACATTGAAATTTCATCCAAACCATTACTATTTTTTCAAATTTACTGTAGAATAAACTTCAAAAAGTTTGTATTTTTTGGATCTAGAACTACAAATTATTAACGACAAATGTAATTTCGGAAAATTAGATCAATTTATTAAGCCATAAAGGTAATCTCTGCGCTTTATATTCATGCTCACACAAATGACTTGGTTATTTCACAAAGTAATAGTTTTGCAAATAATAAAAGCTCCTCCCACATTTTGATGAGGCCATCCCTGGACGCGTTTCGTCCTTTTGGACTCATCAGCAGGGCATGTCCCGTCATCATCAAAAAACAAAACCCCATATTTGCTACAATATGAAAAATGTAGCATTTTTCTATTACAAATTCCTTAACACACATCATGCGCGTGGCGCATGCTATCACTTTGGTACGGGGATTCCGTCCGTGTCAAAGATGCAGTGTACTACTCGAAGAGTTAATAGTAAGCGTGATTTATTTAAAGCCCTTGATTCTACGAACATAGCAAGTGATCACCATAACCGTATCATACTTTGATTTATTGAGTTATAAAGGTAATCTACGCGCTTTATATGCATGTTCACATACGAATGGCGTGATTATTTCACAAAGTAATATTATTGCAAATAATAAAAGCTCCCTCCCATAATTAAGAAAACATCCCTGGACGCGTTTTGTCCTTTTGAAATCATCAGCAGGGTCTGTCCCATCATCACCAAAATGTGATGTATGCGAAGAAATTTGTAATAGAAAAATGCTACATTTTTCATGTTATTGCAAATATGAGGTTTTGTTTTTTAATGATGACGGAACATGCCCTGCTGATGAGTCCAAAAGGACGAAGCGCGTTCAGGGATGGTCTCGTCAAAATGTGGGAGGAACTTTTATTATTTGCAACACTATTACTTTGTGAAATAATTACGTCATTCGTGTGAACATGCATATAAAGCGCGGAGACTGCTTTTATGGCTCAATAAATCGATGTATAATACGGTTATGGTGATCACCTACTATGTTCATAGAGGTAAGGGCTTTACATAGATCTCGCGTTCTATTAACTCTTCGAGTAGTACACTGCATCATTTGGAAATTTGGTAAATCTTTTACCTCGTCACAAAAATATATTGTGTAGTACATCTAAAAATTTTGTGTAGAACATGCGCTTGCTTGTCTTGAAAATCGGAGCCTATTGTGTAATGTAATTACGATGAAAGCTAAACAAGCGATTGCGCGATGAGTAAAAATGCTGATGTGATGAAATGCGTCCAGTTGCTCATTAATAGTAGCTTAGCAATATTGGTTTTGTATATGCTGAATTAGGGAGCAATTGTTTATGCTTTGGTGTTGTACTTTGTGGTAACGTCCAATATATTCCACGAAGTATCCGTGCATGCGGAGGTTTAAATAACGATGTAAATAGATGGTTGCAAAAGCCATGAGTGTTGTTCTGAGCCAAAAATCACTGATAGGGCGCCCACGAAAGGACTACTTAATGGCCTGCAAAACACTTCTACAGAAAAAATTACTCCATTCGCCAACAAGCTCAGACAATTGTTGATTATAATACATTTAATGTAAAATTACAGTTAAACTGTGTAACTTCTTATTTTAGAAGTGCTTGTTATCAAATATACGTCGCCAACTCCCTAAAAAAGAGACGCGCCTTGACTCGAGTAATTTGCAGGCAATAACTCGACTCGACGTCAGTGACTTGTGACTCTAATGCTATGACTCGAACTCTAGTCAAGACTCGAATAATCGGCTGATAATCAAATTACTTAAATAAAAAAGTTTTCCACCTGGTGATGACTACTAATGTAGAAAATAGGAAATTGTAAAAACGATTTCTTACCTCTATATTACACAGCAATATCAACTATTGAGAATCTTGCGCAAAGGAAATTTTTTTTATAGTTGACATTGCGGAAAATGGTAATAAGCAATTCTTCAATGCTATATCATATAGTGATGCTAATGATTAGAATTTTTTACACTTAATGTAAGCCTAATCCTACTGTACCATTGCAAGAATTCCGAAAGATGTATTTCTGTGCGCAAAGTCCCGTGAGAAATCTCAACAAAAACATTTTTAAGTAACTAAACTCAAAATTTTAAAGTATTTTTTGCTATGTGTCATAAAAACTTTGTTTCTAACACAGAGAATTTGCTTTTTACTAGTGGGATCCCTTAACTTCATTAAACTGTGAGCACTGTAACCTCTGTCAAAGTTGGTGAAACTGTTTGTCAACGTCTTTCAAGCTTATGTTATATGACTAAGTCATTATTTCTCAATCAAATATCGAGTTTTAGACTTGAGTGACACCTAAGGTTTGGAAAATGATGATTCACCGATTAGCTTCTGTTTTCATCATATCCATGCGATTGGCAGAAGAAATGAGATAATTTACCGGTGAGAATTTATAAAGCATGGATAGTAGTAGTTGCTAGCTAGCAATTCTCAGGCGATCTTCTGTTTAAAACGGATCTGCCTTCAGCAGCAAACTTAGATAAGTAGAAAAATTGTTTTGAAACAATAACCAACATCATATTGTACCATACAACTATTCATTACGACATGCCATTAACCCACGACCGGTTTCGACCTCATTGGATCTCATCAGGCGGGTATAAAAGACACGCAATAATAAAAATGCTAAGCCTAAACCACCACAGATTTGCTATTGTGTTCAAAATAGTGATGCAATGCAAAGCAGTATTACAAGCAATACCTATTACAATGATGTCTCATTAACAACACACACACACACACACACACACACACACACACACACACACACACACACACACACACACACACACACACACACACACACACACACACACACACACACACACGCACACACACACACACACACACACACACACACACACACACACACACACACACACACGATATGAACAGAAAGTGACATCGGTAACCCCTAATTGGGATGTGAGATTGTTGTTATGACTTTATCGATTCACAAAGTCAGATTAAACTTTATTAACTTACTTTATTAATTTACAAAGTCAGTTACCAATTTAGAAGTTTCTATTTATCTTAGTGTGATGCTGAAGACAGATCCCATTTAAATAGGAGATTTCTTGAAAATTGCTAGCAAGCAACTAGCACTATCTATACTTTGTAAATTGACAAAGTTTTAATAATAATCCCTTTCTCCAATTAGGGCTTATGGATGTAACTTTCTGTCCACATTAGGTTTGTCCTTACGTGAGACTTCTTTGATATAGGTATTGCTGTATTGGACTGCTTTGCATTGCATCACTATTTTGCACACAATGGCAAATCTTTGGTGATTTAGGCTGGGCAATTTTATTGTTGTGTGTCTTTTATACCAGCCTGATGAGACCCATTAACATCAAAACCAGTGGCGAGTTACTACCATGTTTTAATAGATAGTTGTATGGTACAGCGCGATGTTGGTGATTGTTGAGACCTATTTTTCTATTTATCTTGAAAATTTGATATTGCATATGTATATTTCAGAGTTTTTCATTATGCTTGGTTAATGTTTGAAAAGCTGGTTTGGGCCCGAAATTTTAAGTTAAAGTAACAAACGTATTTTCGAAGCTTTTCTTTTGTGACTAAATTTAAGGAAAATTACATAAGCGATCGGGCGCTTTTATATCCGAGAAAAATAACCGCTTTTCTGACAGAAGGAAATCGGAGAGAAGACTTGTCACAGTACAGAATCTTCTCTAAAAATTCAAGTTTTGGAAGTAGATTCTTTCCCATAAATTGTTATAAAATCAAAAAATGCGAAAGTAGATAGAGCTTTGTTTTTAAGTTCAAAGATGTAAAGCCTACAAAAATAAAAAAAATTTGTTCTCGTTTTCGTAATAGCGTAGTAGGCAGGGACGTGCAGTCAGGGGCGTCAGATGAGGCAGTGCCTCACCTGTTCTTGTAATGATGATTATTGAAGGATAATATTATTTGCAAATTTAGTAAAAATTATAACATTTTTGGTATTTTTATTAATGTGATTTGTGTCTTTTTTCTTAAAACTATTTACTAGCACCGGTTTTGTTGTTGCCTTTTATACAGCCAAACAGTAATTTACAATCGTTGTTATGCCAATGACGCGTTTTTGTGGTCAAAATCGCTGATATAGGCGAGGTGCGGCACTGACAATCTTGCCTCTCTCCAGACACTGAAAATTCCATCAACTAATGAAGTGTGCCTTTTTTCTTATTGGCGAAATCGCCGCAAATCTTTGCTGAACAGGTAGGGATTTGAGGCATGCCTCAAATCTGACGTCATAACGAAAAAGGTAATTCGTTTTTTTTCTCGCCAAGTTGGAATTAGCGCAGTGCAGAAGTTTCCGACTACTGTATAAGTTTGAAGTTTAAGGATAATGGAAGAAGATTTAATATTGAAGCTAAGAAACTTCTCAAAAGTAAGCTTTCAACCTAAAGTTAACATCTTAAAGAATGGCAGGCCTATTCCAGATCTAAAAAATTTGCTTCAGAAGGAAAATGACTGGACGAAAAAAGGTAAATCGCTCCTTTCATAAGGAGTAATACCTAAAAAAGCAATGGCTGTGTGGATGTGCTTTAAGAAATCGTCTTTTCTGCTGTCCCTGTCTCTTGTTATCGACAAGTGACGATGTTTGGACTAAAAATGGATTTTGTGACTTGAAGAATTTGCCGAGAAGTCATATATTCACATTCAAAGTCAAATTTTTTTTCAAAACGTTTGTAACTTCAAGAATTGATTTGGCCTTAACTGAATAGCAGAGATTTAATGTCAGCCTTCACAACTCCAAAGTTAAAGAAAACCGAGAAATTTTAAAGGTTCTCATTAATGGAACATGCTACCTAGCTAATCAAGAGTTGGCCTTTTGTGGAAATGATGAGAGTGCGACCTCGTTTAATCGTGGCAATTACGTCGAACTTATTTAGGCTTTCACGGAAAACGATGAAAAAATTTCTCTCTTGGAGACTTTCACAGTGTTTTCTGGTTTGTCCAACCGAATACAGAACGACATAATTGAAGCAGTGGCAGAGGTTATTTGAAGTGATATCAGAAAAAATATAAATAAAGCCTCCTTTGTTGCTGTAGAAGTTGACGAGACGACAGATGTTACGCAAAAGGCCAAGATTTCTGTTCGTTTTCGTTATGTATGAGAGGCTTCATACATAGTTTAGGAAGCTTTTTTGGGTTTGATGATGTGAGTGATGACAGATGAGCTTCTACAATAGCTCTATATGTCTTGGGAATATTACAAAAGTTCAATAATGTGGAAAAGTTGGTAGCGCAGACTTACGACAGAGCATCTGTAACGTCATCTGAATTGAATGGGGTGCAAGCCAAGACAAAGGAAGATATGCCCGAAGCAATGTTTTGCATTGTTTTGCCCACAAACTAAACTTGGCGCTCTTACATTCAGCAAAATGTATGCCTGAGTATAAAGCATTTTTTAAAACGCTTGAGGGTTTAAGTGCATCTTTTAGTAAATCGACTAAACGCACTCACTTATTGGAGAATGTTGTGAAGCGTTGTTTGCCAAGGGCATCACCCACAAGATGGAGCTCAAATTCTAGATTATTGCAAACGGTTAGCATGTACCACTCTGATCTACTTATGGTTTTCCGTGTTATTGGTGACGCTGAAGACAAGTGGGACAATGATTTGGTAATGAAGGCAGCAATTTGAGCGGTGGCTCTGAGAAACGAATACCTGCTTTTTGATTATGGCTTATGAGGAAATTTTTAATGAGACTGATGGGTTGTTCAGAGTGCTGCAAAAGAAATTAACGGACATTGCATTTTGCTGAACCTTGCATTAATAAACATTTCATCTTATTGACGCCGGCGATATGCGTCAAATAAAAGACAAAAGAAAACAAACATTTTTCAATATTTTGGATGATATTATTGTTCAACTAAAATCGAAGTTTGAAAATTTCAGTGAACTGTCCTTTCTGGGTTTGGTCGATTGTTCAAAATTTTTTGAAATGGCTTAAGAGTTTAATGACATCAAATTACAGAGCCTGCCAGAAAAGTATGCTAAATTTTTAGGCTGTGTAAAACTAAAGCCAGATCTCATTGGACTCTACAGCTCACAAACGGTTAGAAATGAATGTAAAACTCCAGCACAACTTCTCAGTTTTTTGTACTAGAACGATTTAATTCAGACAGTTCCGGAGGCGACAAAGTTACTGAAGCTAGTGCTCACAGTACCCGCTACAATATCATCGATAGAAAGATTCTTTTCTGCATTGAAAAGGATCAAAACGTATAATAGAAATCGAACTGAAGAAAAGCGCCTTTCATCGTTGGCAATAATCGCAATTGAGAAGGAGCTACTACAAAAGTTACGACAAAATAAAGAAAATTTCTATAACAACGTCATAGATATTTTTGTCCAAAAGGATAGGCAAATGGATTTTATTTTCAAATAAATGTGGAAGCATGCTGGTTTTTATTTTATTTAGGAGGTAACTGCTATTTGTTGTTGATCAAAAATTATTTGTGCCTCACCAACCACAAGCCTCACCGCACGTCACTGGGAGTAAGGTCTTCTTAACCAGTTATTCGGAACAAGATTTTGGTACTGGTAAGATGATGATAAACAATTAAGTTTTTGTAGGGCTTTAACAACCATGTTAAAAGGCCTAGGTCTTCGTCGGCTGCCATAGCTCTATGCTAAGCTGTTCGCTGTAAACGATAAGTCACGACTTTAAACCGTCTGGCGTTCTACTTATTTGTGTTCTTGAAAAAGAAACTTAACAACATTATCTTCTGTGTGGTGGAGTACTTGCAGTAGAAATATACTTTTCCAATAGCCCACGCCTTTTACTCCAGTTTTTTAGGTAATCACAGAAAATTTTTACATTGGCAATTAGAGTCCAGCCCCTGTAAAAAAACTCGGCTTGACTCGAGTTGTTTGCCTGAAATGACTCGACTAATTGGTAAATAGATCATTGGTCAGTACAGTGGATCGTTGATCGATTGATTAGTAGATCGATCCAAGACTGGACTTTAAGCGTTTCGTTCTCTTAGTGCTTTAGAAGTCGGTTTTCATTTGGAAAAAAGGTCAATGATCTCTGCTCTAAGCAATATCAATACTTTTGTTAATGGGCTTGTTTTGAAGAGATGAGAGCAACATTTGCGTTGTTGCTTTTGAGTGAGTTGTTGCGACTTTCCACAAATATTTTCATAAATGTTTCTTTTTTTTAATTTATGTAACCTGCGACGGTATATAATTTTCACCGCATACCATCGTTTTTAGGTTACGCAGACAAGAGGGTCTTAAGCCAATTGATCTTTATAAATGGGAGTCGCCGTGGTCAAAAAGGCTTAGAACTATAAATATACACCAAGAAAAATGTAATGATTTTTAATGAAATTTTGATTTCTTAGATCGATTTATAAGACAATTTCATGGCTATCTTTTTACGTTATTTTTGTGCTTGAAATATTATCAGTGTAGATTGATTTTTAAACTAAATTTTTGATTATTTTTTCAATTCCATATTAAACCAAAAGTGGCATGAATTCTAACTGGTGTTGACCATTCTTCGACATTATTGTTTTAGTAAAGAATAGTTTTGTAAATCTGTGGTCGTTTGATTGCCGTAGCAATCGGGTTTTAATCAAAACAAATGGAGCGTGTAGGGAAGGAATGCGATGTTTTAGAATTAAGTTTAATTTGTAGCACAAGCTGTTAAAAATGGCCAAAATCCCGGTATATTAACAAGCACCCTATTTTATTTAACGTAATATAAATCAATGGTTTTCAATTTTTTTTTCGGCACGCTTTGAAAACGTGTAAATATTGGCTACGCAGCAGTCGAATGCAAAGCTTGTCTAATTTAAAGGTCTATATCTGGCGATTAACTTTTGAAACCGTTAATTATTTCGAAACTATTTGTTTATTCATTTTTTGATGCTAATGTTTCTCATTCTAATATTGAAAATCTGTTGTTTTGGTGATCAACCACTAAACCAACTATGTCTGTTATCCTTGCTACTTGACCTGTATTTTGAGAAATCGGGACTTGGCGGGAGATAATGTAGCACCAGAAGCCGGGCATCTCCTGAAGATCTGGACCAGAAGCCGTAGAAAAAAATGAGTGCCCAAATAGCGAGCGACGCACAGAATCCGTGGCAGGACAGTGCAGAATGAGAAGTGTGCTGGGTTGGATGACCACAAGCGGTGTACAAAGAATTCTAAATTCCGCCAGTTCTAGAGAGATAAGAGTTGAACAGAAGGCTATGTCCGTTGCAGCGAAGACGAGAGAGGACACAACAAGCATGATGAGAAATCACAAGATCCTCATTGAATATTTGAGGAAACCTGTGCATCAAAAAAGGTGTATGAGACAGTGCGTCTGCAGTTCGAGAGAAGAAATCAGTGGATGCTAGAGGTAAAGAGAGAGAGAGAGAGATTACATGGGACAAAGAATGGCTGAAGCAGCGCATCCCCCCTGGCAGCTCGTCGGTCGCGTCATTTCCAGTAGAAACGAGAGACTGGGCACCCATTGTAGCGTGACAGTAGGGGAGAAGCAGAAAAAAGATAGTTCCCGCCAGATAGACCAAAGAGTGTGAGATGGAAGAAAGAACGGAGAATAAAAAAGTGTAGCCAGAACAGAGCGAGAGTATGACAGGAAGAGAAGAAAAGAGAAGTGGCAGTCTTGTTGGTACTGCCGAGACCAGCGCAGACCTTGAAGACCGGCACAAGTATCAACAAAAAATCTAGAACACATTGGGCCTGTCGAAAAAGAAAGCGTGCCCTCCGCGCCACAAAGTGAACAGTTGCCTAGGGCGCAAGGACCACTTTTACAGAGCCATCCGTCCAAATCAGAAGATCGTGTGGCCAAGAGCGACACTTTGGCGAAAAAAAGCTGGGTGGGAGCGAGAGCATGAAATAAAAGGAATGAACTTTACGCTGAAAGAGGACGGATTCCAATATTGAGAGAGGGGACAAGCAGAGAGGACCTCCTTAGGATAGAAGAAGAAAGCATAAGCAGGTGAGTGGACGAAAAGACTCACCAGGAAGATCTGGATTGTCTAGAGTCTAGGTTCTTTTGTAAGTCTACCCAAAACTAAAATGGAAAAGAAGGTTGAGAGACAAAGACCCAAACACAATACGACAGGGTGATTTGTAGGGGAGATAGGGACTCCTCAGAGTGAAGATAGAGGAGGACAAAAGACAGCCGGTGATAGGGCAACTGACCGCTTGGTAAAAGTTTTCGACCTCGGAAATGTAGGTTGTGCTGAAAATGAAAACCGGCTCAGGTGAAGCATACGAGACAACGGGCCCGAGAAATGCTTGTGAAGAAGAGAAAGGGATTCCTTGGAAGTGCACCAAAAAGAAGCAGACATACTGTGTAAGGCTTCAAGACAAGGGAAGAACTTTGCCTTTAACAAAGATATATGAGCAAAAAAGAAAAGAGCATGGCAAAAAGTGATCCCAAGAAAAGTGGGAGTAGGATTGAAGCGGAAAGGGAATCGAAAGAGAAGTAATGGAGCTGAATTGATGGGTAGTTTGATGAAGATTCTTTAAAAAAATGAAAGCCTTACATTTGGTCGGATTGAGAGGAAGAAACTAGTGATTAGACCTGCGGTCTAGTTGAATCAGATTTCATTTTGCAGCCTGCATTGCATCAGCAAGTACCAAAGGGGAGGAGGATTAAATGGTCAGGTTGTTAGCAAAAAGAGGACAGCTGACGAAAATAGTTAAAGATGCAAGAAGATGGTGGTTGAAACGACAGAGAAGAACAGAACCAAAAGAAAGGATTGTTGCGGAACACCCCGACGGACTCCAGTGGAGCGACTTCTGTGATTTCGAAAAACTAAGCAAGAGCGCCTGAGAAAGAGAAAACATTGAATCCATCAAACAAAGCAAGTTTATAAAAAAGAACGGGATGCCACACAGATTCAAAGGCTTTAGAAAAGTCAATACTAGCAA
Organism: Trididemnum clinides; assembly: GCA_963675345.1. Taxonomy (NCBI): domain Eukaryota; kingdom Metazoa; phylum Chordata; class Ascidiacea; order Aplousobranchia; family Didemnidae; genus Trididemnum; species Trididemnum clinides. The sequence continues at coordinate 23,737,511 of OY776285.1, read as the reverse complement.
ATATTGTCCGAGAGCCCCGTTCGGATTAGCAAAATCCATTTGATATGGACTGAGAAAGATAAAGAATTTGATCCAAAGACTTCAAAGGAAGAGCAGACGGAATGGAATGATGCGCTCAAACAGCTTTGAGACGCTGGAAGTAAGAGAGATAGGCCGGAAGAAACCTGGTAAGTAATGAGGTTTTCCCATCTTGTGGATGGAAATGATAGATGAAGATTTCTAGATGCAAGGAAAGGAATCTAAAGACCAGGAGAGTTTAAAGATGTGGAGAAGATCCATGCCAATTCAAGGAAGGTAGTATAGCATTGGATAGGTGACTCTATCTGCGCCGGTAGCGGAAGAAGATAAGAGGTTTTCTCTGACCGCTTCTTCCACTTCCAAAGACCACCAGGTTAGAGGTGGGTGTTGGACAAAAAATGGAAGGAATTGAAGATTTGGGCGCATTCTGTTTGCCCGCAAAAATGGTAACGAGCAAAGCAGCAAAGGAAAAAGAAAAAGAAGAGTATTCCTAGGCGAAAAGACGGTGAGAATTGATGTAGGTAGCAAAGTCATCCCAAAGAGCTTTCTGGAAATTGAAAGAAGGAGGACGCTTGTTGGTTCAGGAGAGTGAGAAAGAGGAATTTAAGGAGATGGTAAGAACCCAATTCCTAAAGCACCTTTCAGGAGCAGGAAAGAGCGGGAAGGGGGAACGAAGGAGATGTCGCGAGAGGATCGGCCGCCGGAGGAACAGTGAAGAAAAAAGGGGGAATCAGGGTCATTGAAAAGAAGGTGGTCAGAGAAGATAACCGAATCACCCACGAGAGTTTGAAGTACCTTTTGAGTAGCAGAGTAGTAGCAGTTGAAGTCCCACAGGATGAAGAGATTTTTGGAAAAAGAGGGTACTGAGGGAAAAACGAGGAGCGAATAGGAGAAGTGTATATGCCTGCTTGATTCAAGCGGCGCTTACTTTAGAAAGGATTCATAAAAATAAAAATTACGTGTTTCGTACAAAGTGTTGTTGTTTAGTTTCCATAGCGACGTTTTTGCGACAACAAAACTGATCGGGGGAGTGCAGAGGATAAAATGTGTTGTTTTAAGGTTGAGTCGCTTTCCCTAAAAAGGTCACAAATCAGTAGAGTAGCCAGAAACAAATTTTGGAGGAGAGGGTTGGCCAAATATATGTCATTTGATGGATGGGTTTTTGCTTGTGAGACGGATATATTCTGTTCTCCTATCATATCAATTTCTACCTCTAATTTGTGAGAAGTGTTTTGGCGGTCAGTAATTCACCTCAAATTTGTTGCATGACCATTTCATGTGGATCGTGTTCATGTAGCCGTAATAACTGAAAACATCTTTATTCCGTAATTAGATAAAAAGTTTGGAGGGGCATGAACCTGTAGCCCCCTTAACAACGTCTGTGACAAAAATTAACTTTTTTTCCTAAGCTTTGAATTTTTCCTTTTTCAAGGGTTATAGGATCATGTGTTCTATGTCGTATTCCTTCTTAAAAACAATTTCCGCATGAAATGATGTGGAGATTGTATCGTGGTGCATGCGCTTTTGTGGATTGATGTTGGTTTAGTGGCAAAGGAGTAGTGTAGGAGTGGTGTGGAATTAGAGATAGGTCTAGACTACCCAATATGGCTATGGCTTTATGGCATCGAATGGCTTTTGGTAAAAAACGTGACATATACAGTACATGTCGTTCTGTTGCCATAGCAAGTTTTGAGTCACTAAAAAATATAATGCGGGCTATAGCGAGGAGTGCGTGTTCTGGGTTTGTTAAAGGGCGTTTTTGGCACATGTGGTATAAAGTAACTCAACTTTTTATAGACCTGCAGCGGATTAAGTGGGGGAGGGATTGGATCTGGATAAGATTAAAGTCCGGAGCTCACAAAAATGTAAGAGACCGGAAAAATTTTGGAGCCTTGCAAAATTTATGTTTGATTTGCGTTCACATGACATTGTGTGATAAAGTGGGCTGCATTGGCTTGTATTAGTCTGCGTAAGCTGCATTAGCTTGCTTTCTACGTTACAGTGTTGGTCTTCAGATGGAATGATTTGAGAAACGTTGTAATTCCACACTTTTAAGCGAGCAGCTCAACAAGTCTAGCCCTAAGTTAGATCAATCGTAACATTAGCTATTCAACTCAAGTGTATCAATGCCGCCATGTTTGCTCACAATATGCGATTTGTAGAAGCATAGAAAGGTTGCACATTTGGCGTGAAAAAAGTGGCTGACCAAAAGCTGTAATTCATGCTGGAAAGGTATAGGGCAAACACCAACTTTCGGAGTTATTTTGAAAACTAATAAGAAATTAATTAAAAATTGGAATAAATTATTGCTAAGTTTGCTACTCAAAAACAAATAAATTTAATTAAAAGTGATTTGGTTTTTCAGTTGGTTAGTCCAAGGAGCTTTGTACTGTAAGTCAATTGGCTAAAAAATTAGCCGTAAGAGAAGTGCTATCTAAATACCATGTGCTCCTCAGTAGAAAATAACTCTATGCCAATTAGATACTCGCAGGTACATTAGCAAAAACAATTGTTATCTGATCATTACTACCGGTACCATAAGTTTTTAATTACCCTTGGTGTAGCAGCCAAAGCAATGGCCAAAATAATTGTTCAAGGAATAGATAAGGTCACAACATTACATCTAATTTAATTGGTTTGCAAGCATTATTGACAAAAAAATTCAAAAGAAATACTGATTTTATCCATTAATATCTAATCCAACCTATGACTAACAGTACAAAAGTCTGTTTTGTCATTTAGGCTACAGTACAATTTAGGTTTACAACTTTCAGTATGCTTATGCAACTTATATAAGTATCATATAAGTTGCGTATTACAATAAACACTTTTTTTAACTCGGTCTACTGTCAGATGCCTGCCGTTGCACAACAATGGTGACCTCGCGAAGAAGCTAGGTCTTCTCTAATTTAGTTGGACAGCAGCGCCTTCAGTTAAGCAGCACAAGCTACATCTTCGGGTTCCCGAGCATTAACGTCAAGACTACCTTCCAATTAAAGTCTTAGCGAGAATCTCATTTACTTCCGCCGGCAAGTCTCACTCGCTCAACCTTCTTCGTCGTATGGCAGAGTATCTATGATCTAGGTCAGACACAAGAAAAGGATAGGGAACGAGGGTTTGTCCTTTTACAACCCCAGCCTGCTGTGTTGCCTAGATCAGATGCTGACAGTGACGGAGTTGAGCCAGCACTTTGTTTCGTCATCAGAACGGTCAGACCCATAATTTCTTGAAGTGCCCGATGTATGGGACATGTTTAAATAATTTGGTCTGCAGTTTGTTCTTTAGCACCATACTTGCATTTCGCTCAAGAAGCGAGACCTCATTTGTGCATCGACGAACCGAAACGCCCAACGCCAGAACACAGGCGATTGAGTTTGACCCAAGCTGTGTTCTGGTCAAACTCATTTCAATAGGCTTTGTGCTTACCCTAAGAATGTAGACACCGAGCGCTGACATACTCTTGGAGTACTCTGTGTCCCATGTGAAGTTCGTCCATTGGGCAGCGCGGATGTCCAACTCAGACAAGTTGTGCAATAGTTTCCGCGCGTTAGGAACAAATAGGTGTCTAGATTTCAGGCTCTCCTTGCTAGCAGCTTGCAACTCAGTCAGCCGGCTATGCAGAATGTGGCCAGGGTCATAAGAACTGCAATTAGCCAAGGAGAATGTCGCTCCTTGGCGGCGAAGTTCAGCTGACTGGATGCCTGATAGAACTGGAAGGTTGTCCGTCGGCACTAGGCAAAATGGTAAGATTTTACCATTGTTCTTAAATTTTAGCTCACGCTTAGCCTCTCGATTGTGGAGATGAAAAGCTGCCGTCACCGTTTTAGCATGGCTGAGCTTTAGCCGCCAAGTCTGGAGATATGCAGAAATAAAGGGTAGTCATGTCTTCGCTCTAAGTTGTTTCCAATCTCCAGATGAATAAAATATTGCCAAGCCGTCAGCGTAAACATACTTCATGGAGGTTATGGAAGGCAGATCGTATATGTATATGTTGAAAAGAAAAGGAGCCAAAACTGATCCCTGTGGGAGACCATTTTTCAGGCTTTGGAGCCTGCTTGGCTTGCTATTATCAGTGGTCAGTTCCAAACAAGTTCCATTATCTTCCGGACCATGTGCTTGTCCGGCAATAGCCTCAGCAGCTTCAGATGAGGCCACGGTGCCAGAAAGTGTCATAACCAGCTGTCAGATCGACAAACACGGCACCGGCCTTCTTTTTTGCCTCAAAAGAATCCTCAATGTTTTGCGTAAGCAAAACGACTTGATCTACTGTAGACTTTCTGTGTCGAAATCCAACCTTTTCCTTTGGCAGCAAGGGGTCGACTATTGGTTCGACGCGACTGTAGATCCGACGTTCAAGGATCATGTAAGAAACGCAGAGCAGAGAAGTGGGACGGTAGCTCTGTTTGTTCTCTACAAGTTTTGAGGACTTAGGGATCGCGACTACCAGCGCCCTTCTCCAAACTTTTGTAATTTTAAGTCGGCGCAAAGCATGTTGCGACCTCATCAATTTCCTCTTTTTCTTTTCACTCTCTCAACGTTGGCTGGGAAAGCATGTTGCGACCTCAGCAATTTGTTCCGTTTTTTCGCACGTCTCCGCTGGCTGCGTGTGCTTGAAAAGTGGAATTGTGCAGCAACCTCAGCAACTTCAACTACAAACCACAAATAGAAAGTCATCAACAACACTTGGCTTTATAATGGAATACCATCTACAATCATTGGCTATCACAAAATAAGTCACTAGTCGCCACATGGAGTGCACTCGCTTCAACTTAGATTACAGTCGGATGCTTGCCGTTGCGCTACAACAGCAAACCTTACCACCTCTTACTTTACTTTGACTTTAGATTCATTCCATAACATTAGTAAAACAATATATTAAACGTTCATTTAACAATTGTCCAGTTTATCCATTTAATTTGCAAAAAATGATATCACTCCTATTCATTTCAATGCAAAAGCTCTAAAAGTGGTCCGCCGCTTTTTCGGAAAGCGCATTTTGATGACGTTTGATCACGTCTGTGCAACCTTCCTATAACCCACTGCTAACGTTGTTGTTAACACAGCCTCAAAAATTAAACAAATTTATGTTTGCCCAAACGCTATTTACGATTAAATCCTGAGCAGGATGACTTTATTATGGGGTAATCGATAGGGAAGCAAAAATGGCGTTCAACTTCGATCCGTTGTATAACTTATTTTAATGTTAAATAGATTTGGTCTAGCCTGCTTTAATCTATAATTGGCTGATAGCAATGACATTTAGTTGAGTATTTCGAAAATATTTTTGGATGATGGGGGAACTTCGCTTAATATTATTATCAAATGAAGCATATAGGCAATTGGGGCCAACAGCCAGATTAATTTTGGCAGATCAGGCGTTGAATTCCTGTTACTAGTACCCTTTCTTAATTTGAAGACTTTTTATTTTGTGTAAATTAATTTTTTAAAAGCAATTACTTCGCCCATTCAGGTCTTGGAAACCTTTTTTGAGCACGCTGTTCTGTCAAATTGTTTTGAAGGGCCATCGCCTTTCTTACCACTGCTTTTGAATATGCCGCTGATGACTATGACTCTAGGCATGCACAATTCAAAGCAGTGAAAGGACAACAACCACCAAATATTATTCTGCCTGACGCACGCCGACGCTGTAACTTACAGAGTAAAAAGTTACAACACTTGAAGAGGCAAAGTTTTCAATCACTGATAGATTTGTGGTGGTTACGTTTACACTTTTAATCACTACCTATATTGTGAGTCTCATTTTGGTGTCGAAAACATGTCCGAGATGTGCACAATATTTTGCGATGTCATATAACCCTAATTGACATTAGCCCTAGCCCTAATCCAAATCCTAAAGTTTTATTCGATAATGGGGGTCGCTGCGGGCATAGGCCTATACTAAGTAGTAGGCTACTATATAGCTTAGGCCAGTGAATCTCGACTTTTTGTTTGTTGCGGCACACTTTTAACGATTTCAAAATTTGGCGGCACACATAAAAAAAATATAAGTTAAAAAATTATTTACTTACCTATAACACATTGCCTAAAACAGCTTATGGTAATAATTTTAAATATGCGAAATAAATTATTATGTACTACAAAAATAACAGTACGTTTATTAAAGGATTAATTACAAGTTAATAATATAAGAACACTTTTAATGCGAAATATGTCTAAAATTATAAATCTAACATTTGGCGGTACACTTTTATAATTTCGCGGTACACAAAAGTGTCGCGGCACAGTGGTTGAGAATCATTGGCCTAGCCCTAGACTATTGAACGTGAAGACTTTTTTGATGTAGGCCTATATACTACTATCATATTTTTTCAAATTTATAGTTGGCCGCTCCAGACTTTTTCAGTTCTTATGTTGTGCATGCCTGGTATAGGCTAAGGCTGTGGATGCCTGGTGGTAAAAATGTTTTCGGTTGAGAAGTAAATTAGGTTTGCTGGAATGCACCAGCTCACAGGACATGCAGCCTACAATTACCAAAAAAGAATTGGAAGTTTAAGTACGGTAGGCTACGTGAGTTTTAATCAACTCCTGGGCTAAACTCTGTAAATATCATGTTTGGCAGACTAAGTAAGCGTTATCGAACTGGCATTGATGGCTAAGTATTAACAACTGATTAAGATAAGTACACAACTATTGTCAGAGACATTGGTTTTCAATATCCGCTTCAGTGAGCATTTGCAAATTTTGCTCTACTATAATCGGTCTGCTTCAGTCGGTGTGGCCTGACTTTACAGTACCCTGGAGAATGAGTTTTGTTCACTGAGGTAATTTGACCAATCGTAGATAGCGCAACACAAGGATTAAAACCCCGCTCTCCGGGTATACGCACTTCTCTGTAAACGATGCTGTAATTCAGCTGTTGCTATAGGTGTCGTGCTTTTTGGATATATCTGTATGTAGGCTTATATTGATTTATTCAATTATAAAGGTAATCTACGCGCTTTATATGCATGTTCACACAAATGACGTGGTTATTTCACAAAATAATACAATTGCAAACAATAAATGCCTCTCTTATAATTTGACAAGACCATCCCTGGACGCGCTTTGTCTTTTTGGACTCATCAGCAGGGCCTGTCACGATATCACCAACAAAAAAACCTCATATTTGCAATAGAAAATGTAATAATATTTTTGTATTACAAATTCCTTTGCACATATCACGCTCGCGGCCCATGCTATCACTTTGATAGACTTACAAGGATCCTATCCATATCGACGATGCATTGTGCTACTGGAAGAGTTAATGGTAAGCGAGATCTATTTAGAGCCCTTACCTTGATAAACATAGTAGGTGATCACCATAACCGTATTATAGGTCTACATCGACTTATTGAGTTATAAAGGTAGTCTACGCGTTATATATGCATAAGGGTTTTAATAGAGGTAAGGGTTTTAAATAGATGTCGCGTACTATTAACTCTTGGAGCAGTACACTGCATATGTGTACATTGGTTTCGAATTGCAATATGGAAAAAGATCGTTTTCTTGCATAAATACAATATAAAATAAACTTAGAATTACTATAAAGCAAAACCGCGTTTCGGCGCTTTCCTTTTTATTCATAGAACTCGACATAATGCGTTCATTTATCTTTAATGATTTAGCAAAAACGTTGCATTGAAACGTCGAGATTTCTTAGATGATTTTGGACTTTGCAAAGAGCTAAGTTGACAACCATATCCAAACGTACCTATAGATCATACAGATTATTAGCCTGAGTAGTACCAGTGCAGTGGTTGCGGTTTTTTATAAATATTTCTACGTTTTATGAGTCGGAGACATTCATTGAGCTGAAAGGTCTACACATCAAGATTAGCGCAGAAACCCATGTGCTGTTAATCCGCGTCTGCTACAGACCAGCAGAAAACCAATAATTTCTAATATAATTTCAATTTTTTCGGTGCAGTTTACAAGGCGTTTTCATTGCAACCGCCGTTTTCTACCCCAGTTTTTAGTGTGAAATATTATTCAGAGTTTAATGTTGATTGATATTTTCATGCTGATTTTTTGGAGCTTATCTTTGGCTCCGTCATTCCGTCACTCCATTGTCAATATTTTTTCAAGCCGGCTGGGTCATCGAATTTCATATTGGTAATTAAAGTTATTTTAAGGATTATTGTACAGGTAGATGTTTCTTCCCTTACCACCGTGCTCGTAATTCTCAAAATAGTAGGAAAAGTTAATTACCAAGAGCAAGCTATAGACTAAGCGTAGTTTTCAGATTGGTAATCTACTGGTATACCAGTACTTAGTGAATGTTATGCTTTTAAAAATTAAACGTTTTTACAAAGAATCAGCGGGGCTAGATGTGTGGAATTGAATGGCACTAAAACAAAAATTGCGGAGAAGCGTTTTAAGGTTAGAGTTGAAGAGTTTGGTTTAGTTAAAGTTACAGTTAGGGTTACGGTTAGAAAAAAGATTAGTTAGAGTAAAGATTAGTTAAAGTTGAAAGTAGGATTAAAGTTGGGCAGCGGCTATTTTGCCGTCGACGGCAATTTACCCTCAGAGACTATTTTGCCGTGAGTTATTTGTGATTGGTCAATCTAAATGACGTACTAAACATGTGACTTTTGGTCATTTCGTATTGGTCAATTTTAAAAACCAATAAAAAAAATTTTGTACCCCCAGGTCTCTATCCCCCACCCTGTACACTCCCTTCCAGTGTACACTGCCCCGTACATTTACATACCAGGCCTGCTCCATCGGTGTACACTGCCTTTCTTTTAATGCCCTGCCAGCTGAGATTCAAACTTGCAACCATGGCATCTCAAGACCAGCGCACTATTCACTACACCACAGTGTCACTGGCGTAATTATAGCAAATACGGCTATATAAACACACGTGAATGATTACGGCAAAATAGATTCCAAGGGCAAATTGCCGTCGATGGTGAAATAGCCACTGCCTTAAAGTTGCTTCAAGCAATATAACTGAGTATTTACTTGACCCTACTAAATATAAGTGAATAAATGTGTTTGGTTTTTTCAACATACTATTTTGTTGTAAACAAAAATTGAATTGTATCATAGGTGATGTGTGCAATGGAACATGTCTAAAGGAACATTTGATCATCTACCAGTAAGTCAAATGCCATGTTACTACGCACACAACAAACATACACAGTCATAAGTAGTAGTAAATTTCAATAGTCGTCACATTGAAATTGTAAGATTTTCCACGCAAATAAAATCATCTTGAGTTCAACAAAAATAACTGTTCTTTTGATGTAAACATCAAGAAATGGTAGACATTTCTCTTTTTCAAAGGTGAATCTGAGAGATAAATGAAGGCAGTTGAGTTTGGTCAAAAATTGATCTGCTTCATCTTCATGATTAAAGACAGCAAATGTGTCGTCAACATATCTGAAGTATGTTGGAGGCTTCTGCATTTGAGAAAATACTTTTCTTTACAATATTCAACAAAAAGGTAGCCAAAGCTGGACCAAGTGGTGATCCCATAGCTACTCCGTCTGTTTGCTTGTACATAGTGTTAGTGAAGCTGAACTCAACTGAGGATGTAGCATTCTTCATCTATTCAACAAACACGTCCTTTGGGATGATTGGTTGAGAATCAGACTGGTCATAGAGGGTTTCTGAACAGATTTTGTTGGTTTTATCAAGGAGAATGTTGGTGAGCAAGCTGGACACATCAAGAAAACACAAGAAGACATTAGGGTTGCTGTCAAGATTTTGCATGGTCTTAGCAAATGTAAACAAATCTGATATGCAATGTGATGAAAACTGCTCCAACACAGGTTGTAATAGGCCAGCCAACCACTTGCTAAGTTCATAATGGGACGAACCTGACTTAGACAGTATTGGACAAAGTGGAGTGCATTCTTTATGTGTTTTCAGCAAACCGTACATTTGTGGTCTTTGCGATCCAGTTGGTTGTATTGCATCATGTATCTGCTTTTGCATAAGATTGGCTTTGACTAAGTCAAGCAATCACTTTTGAAGGTGCGATTCAATGCTGGCTGTGTTGTCATTGCTGAAGATTAGACCAAATCTTTTAAATTTCAATTGATCATCAAGTATTTTGTTGATTTTATTGATGTAGTCACTTTTGTTTAAAAGAACAATGATGGAGCCTTTGTCAGATTTAGTGATAATGATATCATCTGTTTTTCATAAGCTGCTGATTGCATGAAAGCACTCTTTGTGCATTGTGAAGTCAAGTGAATCTATCGTGCTGTCACAGTACAAATGAGCAAAGTTGGAAAGTCGGGCTTTTAAAGCAGTGCGTTTCCTAATTCTGCAATAACTGCAACAACAAAAATGTAAACTGCAAAAAAATGTCTTTCCCAAGTCTGCAATAATTTAGGCATTGTAAGGGTTAATTGCTTGACCATTCATTCACCTTTGTAACCTGTTGACAATTTAAATAAAAGTGCTGAAAATGGTAAGAATAAATTGGTAAAATTACTTCATATTAATATATGGAACCATGTAAACCAAGTTTGTCAAAGCACTTTTATGAATTAGAATTATTATCCATTTTAAGTTTTGAGCCAGATGTTATTGCCATAACTGAAACATGGCTAAATGATAATCGTGCTGGCAGAATAGCCTTACCTGGCTATAATCTTTTATTACAATAACAGCCTAAAATTGTTAAAGTGAATGTACCAAGTATGTTGGCTTCTTTGTTAAGAAGCAGATTACTTTAATTGTTGCGACAGAAAACAATGTAAACATGCAAGGTTATGAAGATTTGTAGCTAGATATGACTTTAAGAAAAAGGAATGCTATGTGATGGAAGTTGTGTACAAACACCCAAAAACTGATAGTATTGACTTCCAGTAAAAACTCAGTAAGAAAATTTACATACTTGTTATCAACTTAAGAACAGTTGAGGTATGTCTGTGACAATGTGAATGTAGACTTTGATATACAACCATAGCACTCAAAAATAATTTGATGCAATGATATCGTGCAGTCACAGTTGCATTTAAGTAATACAAAATCCATCAAAAATCTCTCTTTTCTCATCTTTAATTGTGTGTATTCTAATAATGCTAATAAAACTTCAGCAGTGGCTATTTTGCCGTTAATGTGATTTTACCCTTGAAGGCTATTTTCCTGTGAGTTATTTGTGATTGGTCAATTTTAACAATCAATTAAAAAAAATTTGCATCCCAGTCTCCACTCCCTCCCAGTATACTTTATCTGCCCTTCAGTGTACACTGCTTTTGTCTAAGTGCCATACCAGCAAAGATTTCAACAAATAATCACTGCATTTCAGGGCAGCTGCACGATCTGCGCACCGCAGCATCGCTGGCAGATTTGTATCAGTTATGGCTATATTGAACACACATGAATGGTCATGGCAAAACACTCCCAAAAGTAAAATGCCCTTGATGGCAAAGTAGCCACTTTCAAAAACTTGTTGTTCAATTTTACTCTATGATATTTTTGATAATCTCTTAAGTCAATACATTGAAGTCATTTAGTCATTCGTTGCAGATGTAAGCTCTGGTTATATAAACTATTGCATTCATTGACAATCATTCTTGATATTCTGCTTTAAGCAATTTTAGTAACATCTTATAATCATTAGTTCTAATTAGTACATGTCAGTGATGTCATACAATATGTACACAAGGTTTGCATTAGGTTTAGGGATTTTGCAAGGCAGTATTATGAACATTGCACAAATGTGCACATCATGGACTTGTGCTATTTGGTAAGACCCTCTTTAAACAGGTGATTGACACGCATGCTCCATTGCGCTATGCAACAAGAAAAAAACAAATACTTCACAGCAAACCAAAAATAACCAAAGTTTTTTTGGTCAACATGTAGCAATTATGAATTACTCAAAAGATTATTTAGAGTATCTAATAGTCATTTGTCTCATTGAGTTATGAAAGTAATCACTACAAACTTACATATAATATTGAGCATTCTAAAAAATTATGCTATAGCAGCTTATTTGATAAACACAAGTATAATATTGCAAAAATGTTGGAGATTATTAATCTTATGGTGAAGTTTAACATAGTGGCTATATTGCTGTTAATGGCAAAATAGAACCACCTGGCTATTTTGCCATATACGTTTAGTGTGTCTTTGAATAAGCACATTTGGTAAATAGCACTCAGCATTGCAAAATACTAATGGTTAGCACCGCTGCATTTGAAAACCATTCTTTGCAGTAAATTTTTCTTAAATTGAGACTATTTTCACTGGAGGATTGCTGTAATTTTTTTCTGAAATAGCATTTTATCATTAAACACTGGGGAGGAGTGTGAGGGTATTCAACATGTAAGGGGAGTGTACTTCTTCAGATTAAATTTTTGTGAAGTCATGTTTTAATATGCAAGAGAAAATGACTCATCACGAATGACTAAAAGTATCGTTTTTATTATGTCATAGAAATTAACCAATCACAAATGACTAACTGCATAATAGCCACTGCCAAATCTTAAACATAAACAAAAAGATATGATTCCCAAACAAATAAGAGCTACTTGGAATATAACTCATTCCTCCTCCTTCTCAATTAGAAACACCTTTAACAATTAATTCCCCAACATTGGACTAAATATGGCACTACAATTTCTCTTAGTGATAATCCATGCATTATTGTGAACAGATTCCCACATGCATTTTACTTTAATTGTATCACTTTAGATCAAATAATTATGGAGATTCAAAGTTTTGACTCATATAAAATTACTCTGAAAAATTGCATTTCAATTGATTTTTAACCTTGGCATTGGTAAAAGTGCATTTTAGGTGCATAAATGATTAGATTCAATGTACAACAATAACCTGTAATTACTTGCTTTTGTAGCACACATTATTACACCCAATGTACAATGATTACATGTTAATACTTGTGTTTCTAGCACTTGCATGTGTGGCTCATTTATAAGGGGTAATTGTCAGCTATAATCCTTTGCACAACGAGAAACAAGTTCTTGTCACAAATCCTATTGCAAAAAACAGATTCATGGAGATAGGATGGGAAGAGAAATAGAAGTAAATAAGTATAAAATAATTTGCTATCTTAGATCTAAAACTTGGTGACAATACTTGATGTGTCATTTGAGCTTAATAATTCATGCACTTGAAATGCACTTTTACCTTGGCATCTATGATGATAACCCCTATTTTACTGAGTTGTTTAACAGAAATCAATTGCAGATATTTTTTCTGATATTCCAAAGGTTGTCCAAGTCAGCCCTATTTAAAAACAGCTCTAATACTTTCCTCAAATTACTGGTCTATTTTCCTAATATTTCATTTCGTAAAAATTTTAGTAAGTGTATCTATATATGTATGTATAATCTATTTTTTCTTGATGATTCTTATCTGCTTACTAAGGTTTTACTAAATAACTAGCAGGAACTTCTGAAGAGAGCTAGACGAAAACGTTAGAGTTTTCACCTATTCTTTGTAAAAGAGTACAATGAAATGATCAATAACTAAAACTTTATTTTGTATTTTGTACTACATTGTTTTACCTACATTGTCACGGGCTTACAAGCTGATTTTAAAAAAAGTTGTAAAGCAGGGGTACTTAAACTATTTGAGACATGTCCCTGTTGACATTATCAACAGAGATAATGTTTCTCCTTAATGCATAATCAAACAGCAATAAATTGAACAACAATTGACTTTCAACCATGGAAAGATTTTTGTTGCTTTTGGAGATCAAATGTTTAATTTAAGGCTTTGTAGGAGGTACTGTAATGCAAATCTCTGATCGGCTTAACAACCAAGCACTTACTTTTTGTTGTAATATTCACAAACTTCTAAAAGCACTGCTTATATGCAAATAAGTGAATGAAAGCTAATGAAGTGTTTATAGACCTATTGCCACACTCTTATATTACGTGCATATATTTTGCCCAGAACTCAGTTAGTGGCATTGCCGCAAAGTTTTCTTTTGCTGTGGAGTTACACTTTTATCTCCAAGAATTCTGGCTGCAAATTGTTGGAAAAATTATCTTTGTACTAGCAAAAGAGATTCGTATTCATCTTTTATTCTGAAAGTTCAGTGTCGCCAATAGGCACTGAGTTTGAAATTTTGCAGTGCATGCACAAATGTTATGACATCATAATTAGAATGTTAACATTTAATCATGAAAAATATAGTAAAGACGAGGAAATTAACGTGTCACTTTCGAACAGTTTAACAGCAAGCTGTTTGTCGAAATAGATTTTGTATTGCATAATTTGATTGAATAGCGTTCAGGTGATAACTTTGCTATTTATTTTTTAACTTAGTTTGCATGCTCGAGTGTAGTCTAATAAGCATGCATGCCATGCCTCCATACCAATGTTCAACACCACTGTTGTCACCCAAGTGTGAAAAAAGCATTTGAATTCCTGTTATAAAAGTTTAAGGTGAATCTCCACTTTAGTTTTAAGCTTGTTATCCAGCTGAGTTTCGTTTTTCTTCAATGAAGTATGTAAGTTGAGAAGTAAAGCTGTGTTTCCTTTTTGAACTTAGTGATACCTTAACCTCAGCTGTACCATGACAGCATGGATGGGATTGTAGTCACAGATGTGGTTAGTGTTGCCCCGCCAGAGCAAATTTAATTTCTAAAAAAGTTTATGCGTTATGGTAACTCCTGCTGCAATTGCTATAATGTGAATCAGAGGAGATCGTGTTTCCCATGAACTTTAAAAAAGAAGGTTCAATTTATCTCTCCTTAATTTTACCTACTGATGCGTCTTTAATCAATCTTTGATGAAAATATCCAATGTGCTGTCCAAATTAGGTGCTCTGCTTCAGCCGTCTATGGAACCTAGTAGCTCCTCGTATACCTTTTGCATCACCTCATTCTGGCCTTTATCATCAAAATTTTTTGACATACAACTCCCAAAGTCTCCATTTGCTTTCTTGTTATGCTCACTGTGTCCACTTTTGTCTTCGCGGCAAAAGACACAGTTTCTTTGAATTTTCATCTGTTCAGATTTCAAGGAATTGAGAATCATTGGTGCAGTGCCCATGGCACCTGACTCAGGATACTTCTCTTGTCTGAAACCCAAAACATGAGCTTAAAAGTGATACCGATTTTGCTTAGCTATATCTCTCATAGCATAAAGCTATGAGCACTCAGTTCAGGGTGTTTTGAGAAGTCTGGCGCTCAATCTGTTTCTCGATATTGCTAACTAAGTGTAAAAGTTTAGGACAAATTTGAAGAAGAGAATTTATTTTTTGATCATGTAAAAAAAGCCTGCAGGATTTTTCTTATGGTCGTAAAAACAGTCACCGCCTATATTTAATCTTGCTTCTTGCTATCAATATAAATCTAACCTCAAATCAAGGAATTGATCTTATTTGCCGAAGTTAAAGTTGAACTGTGCCAGCTTTTTTTGATTGGTGCAAAGTGTTTCTTCATTTCAAAAAAATATTTGAATTGGTTCTGTAGAATTTAAAGAAAAATTTTCAATGCTTTGAATTTTTAATTATTCTGACAAAATATTTTGTGCAAAATGTTGATACCGACAATATTCTTTGTGGCAACCATTGCTAATCAGCCTGCAGTAATTTTTGCTGCATTACAATTTTTACCATTTTAGAGCAAGTTTTCTAAAATATTTAAGCATTGGCTATTGAAGGTTAAAAATCACTACAAAACAGCACAAGGAAAATTATTTTAACTGCCGAAAGTGCAATTTAATTTGGATCATTAGAAATTGTAGCAATATGGCCTCAGGTGAGTTTATGTATGCTTACTTTTATTTTTGTAGTAAGATTGCAGTAAGTATAACCTTACTATAAATGTGTTATTTGTTATGTTGTGTGTTTTGGGATGGTTCTTGTCACATATTCATTTTAGGCTGATTTTTTTTTCGACAAAATCGCACTAATGATGTCACGCAGTTTCATTTCTTCAGAAAACTTGCTAAAGATTTAGACTGAGTGGGCACTTTAAATTCAGTTCTTTTGTACTTGCCGGTATGAGGCGCATTATTTGTCACCTAATAGCCAAGATTTTTGAGAGAGCACCAAGTTGTCTAAAAGTTCAAGAAATACTACTAAATCGTGATTTACCATTACCAAAAAAATAATTTATAGGCTTGTTTTTTTAGCTATGGTTACTTGTGCTTCAAGCCTAGTGATCTGCCACGCTTATGCATACATCAACTTGGCATTCTGCAGTTGTTAAAAAAGTGTAGTCTTTGCTGTATCACAATCAACAAGTAATTTTGATGCGATTTTTTTCAGGTTTTTAGTGGTGTTGCGTGACATGCCAAGATTGTATTCAGGTCTGTGGTTTGACACGTTGGTGGTAGTTTGCATGGTTTTTTGTTGCTTTACTTAGTTCACGTTTTGCATTGTGTTACTTGTATTTATTCTGTCAACCAATTTGATTTTTTGTTGAATTAATTATAGGTTATGTGTTTTGGGGTTTTGGATTTTGAAAGGTACTGGTATCTGGTATAACATCAAGTACAATACCTGTACTGTTGCTATATTTTGTGGACAGCTTTAGACATTATTGAAGTCTCTTAAAAAGTGCTCAAGTGTATGCAAAACTCAGGACTAGTCCGAGTTCAATGCAGTCCTGTACATACAATAGCATACCTGCCTTGCGAATGCTTGATGTTTGATTGGTTGAATTTCGCTTGAATTTAAACATCGATTGCATACAATAGTATACCTGCCTTGTGAATGCTTGATATTTGATTGGTTGAATTTCACTTGAAACATCAGGTTTTGATATTGCTTTGAGAGTTGTGGGATTTTTTTACTCTTCAGTGTGATATGGTGCAGCATAATCAATGTACATCACTTTTTCTAACTGTTTTTGGTTATGGTTAGGTTGACTGTACAAACAACAATGTTTCATCTCAAAAATATTTTCTAGGCATGCTAATACGTTTGAATATGTGTTTTATGTCAGCAGAGTTAGTTATGGTGTGATTATGTTTGCTAGTGGTATATTACAACAACGTAAAATTTACCTATAGATATGAACTACAACTATGTCATTGCTTTTTAAATTTTTTAAAAGCATTTTAAATTGTGATGACAGTTACAATATTTTCTCTATATTTTGTGTACTATTTTTAAGCAATTTGCGTCATTGTAAGAGAAACAGGGTTTGATGAGATAAAAACACAAGTTGGTAGTTGTATCTAGAAGCTGCGTCCCAAAAAAGAGTCCCAGAATAAGATTATGTAGCGTCTCTGCCACTGAAATATTCGATCTGCATGAGCGGCGGTTGGATGGTTTTCCTACAAAAAGCTGATTTTATATACATCTCTTGTCTTTTTCATGTATGTAAAACTGTCCATATAGCCGAGTTCTACTGTGGTACTTCTAATCTTATCAAAAATGTAAACACTGTTTACATTTGTTTGCACTGTTTACATTTGTTTGCTTTACCCTACTGACACCACTTTTTGGTAGATTTATATCATTCACAATTTAAATCAGATAATATTATGCATTTACACTGATTTTTTTACTAATCGGATTTAGTTGGTTTTACTGGCATGTCATTGTAGAGATTAATTTATTTGCTAACGATACTACGATGTTGTTAAATCTATAAAATTGTGTTTGTTTTTTTTTTTATCAAATTTGTTTTTATAATTTTCACTTAGCATGCCATATTGATTTTGAATATTCTCACCCAGGTTGAACGTTTAGGAAAGCATATGTACAATACATGTAAATGTTGGTGCTGGCAGTTCACAAGTAATTATTTTGAAAAAAAGTTAATTTTGGACATTTTTGGGGTTACAATTTATCTTCCTCAGGATATGTATGAATATTTTACTCGCCTTATTTAATCTTTTTGTACATGAAGCACCAGCGTAGATAAAACAGTAAATATATTTGCGGTGTTAGTAATAGGCTGGCAAAGTGTTTGGTTAAAGAAAACGATACAGCTATTATGAGCAGCAAAGAACCACAATCAATAAAAGGCTGAATAAAGAGAAAGTTAGAGGTTGCAGTTTGCTCTTTTATAGAGTAAAGCGTGCATACCATTAAAAAGTTTTTGTACCTCAAAGTTGAAGTAATCATAATTAAACATTTTTGACTCATCATTGTAACGGGAACATAGAAATGTTTGTCTCAAGTTTGGCTGCCAATGCGCAAGCCTCTAGGCATTGTTTGACTGGTTGGTTTAGATGCGGTTTGAAACGCACCTCGCAGTTTTGTTTTTACAGGTTGGGAGTTCTTAGCGTCTAGTATTAAATCCAGTTGTTTTGTTTCTTAATGCTCTGGGATTGATAGGAGTACATGTCAATTGCAATGATGTGTGTAATACTCTTACTGCATTAAGAAACTGCGTGTAGCTTAGATTCCATCAAACCTGCTCCATATCTCCAACGAACAAGCGGTATCAGTTATCAGCGTAATGACAGAGCAAACAAACGTTTGAGACAGGTTAGACTAAAGCACCATAAAAGAAATGATCTCAAAACAAATGTCCGAATCAATTGCTGTGTAAAGTTTGCTTGGTCTTGACTTGAAGCTGTGTGCGTTAATACGGCTGAACAGTTTCGCTGCTTTTATATAGCCTGCATTAAGATATAATACATAATGCAAAAAGAGATGATGGTTAATAGGGGACAAAAATTGCAAAGTAAGAACGTCCACTATGTAACATGAGAAAATTAACTCAACCATCTAATGAATGTGTACAATATCGCTTAGCCGTCACTAATTTGCTCATTGTATAATTGGACATGCAAGAGATCACGTGGTGGCGTGACTGGTGACGTTGAAATCAATGACTCGCTGCAGATTAGCTGGAAATATTTAAGTGTTAATTTATTTGATAACGCCTTAAGGTGTTTTAAGATTTCCTTTGGATCGATTGCCTGTCAGGTCTTGTGAATGGTATTTTTTGTCACCTCATGATAAATTTGTATTACATTTCCACTCATTTTTTTCCGCTTCTATGTCCTGTGCCAATAATATTCGATTACATGTAACCACGCTGCAGTGTATTCATTTAACAAAAAAAGTTTCAAAGAATTTCAAATGACTAACTTTACAATAATTGCTTGCAATAAGTTTTGAGTTGCTTTTCTGAAAAAAATTTTCTTTTCTGGTACTGTAAAATAGCTTAACATTAACAACGAGGTCATGTTGTGTTCACACTGTTGTGTGCTATATTCTACGCATGCTATGGTTGAGCGAGGATCAATTGTTTTGGAGATACAAAGTCTATAGTTATGCAATGATGAATAATAGAACCTTGTTCTTTAGAGAAAACGGAATCTTCAAGTACTCTGCCATTTTCTTCATCAATATCACATTTTTATTCTTCTATGTCATGGTCTGTTTCCAATAATATATCAAACACAATGACAGACACGTGAGTTTTCAATTCTAGATATATTAGCAACAACGAATACCGTATATCCTCGTGTATATATCGTACTCCTAGTTTGTGCTTGTCAAAGTAGGTATTTGTGGTTGATAGTTTATAAATCACACTGTAATATGGTAAGTTACACGGCTCATTCTAACACGAAAACCATCAAATATTCATCTTTTTTCAAAAATTTGCTTACAAATATCATGTTGTCAGATTGCATAATGTAAACATACTATGCATAAGAGGGGGTTACGCTTTTATAATTGTAAATGCCTTTATGATTTGAACAGATTCTGTGGATATCCCTTGACAAGAGTACTGGTGTTTGTATTTGTGTCCAGTGTATAGATCGCACCTAAAATTTTTGCTCAATTTTTTGGGTAAAAAAAGTGCGACCTTTACGGTAGCTATGTAAATAGTTAGAAATATTTTAAAGCATGCAATATTGATTTTCCTCTCTCAGATAAATTTGATATACCTTTTACAAACTATTTTGCCAAAACCTTTTTGTGTTGCTTTCATCAGTAGCGATGTTGCCTCAAATGAAGAGCTAAAGGGAACGCATTTTTATACCTGCTGCGCGTTTTCAAACCTTTGTTTTTTTATGATCCATTTGCGTGAGGTTAGAAGCAGAGCCGTTTATCCGTGATTAGATGTTTAGCTGTTACATTGGGCAATCAAACGTGGCTTCCACGTAGTGCTGCTTGTAATCGTATACAACTACTGCTTATAACATTTTTTGTACAGTTCCTTTTTCTTATGGAGATATGAGGATGGTGAAAAAGCAAGAACACAGAAATGCAGAAATATAGCGGAGAGGGAGGTTGCAATGGCCATGCATAAAGAGGCAAGAAAAGAAGCAAGCAAAAACAATTGAGGAACTGAGAATGGAAGAGTGGAGGAGATACATCTTTTGTATGGTTAAAACAAAATTTATGTGTGGAAGAAATATTGCCAGCTGTCCCTGCGCAACAAGTCAAGACGGACAGCAAAAGATGCTATTGGTGAAGGAATATTGCTAAAAGTAGCTGAATGAAGAAAATCTGTGGAACCACTCTGTATTTAAAGCAAAACATAGGATCTGTGGAAGAAGTGAGAAAGGCAGTACCTTAAATGAAAAACTGTAAAGCAGCTGGGCCAATTTGTGTACCGAGAAGCAATTCTGTTGTACAACGTCGAATGCACTTGGGCAAAGATCGGAAATGAATTGATGTTTTACAAAGAAATGCTTACGAATCGGAGAAAGCAATTGCTGATACCGCTGTGCAACGGAAAAGGTGATACTAAGAAATGCAGCAGCTATAGAAGCCTTAAAATGTTCGAACAAACTGTGAAAGTTGTGGAAAGAGTTTTTAAGTGGAGAATTCAAAGATTAGCTGAAATTGGCGAGATTCAAATGGGTTAAGTGCTTAAGAAAGTTACAGTGGATGCCATATTTGCTATGACAACTAGTACAGAAATATGGAAAAATCATAAGTGAAATTTATTTTGCGTTGATTTAAGTTCGTTTTACACAGTATAGTTTTGCCCTGTTTTGAATATTTTTTTAAAGCATTTTTCTTCTGAAATTTTTATCCACTCTGATATTTATGTCATGCTTCACAGGATATGTTGTTGTCCCAGCACCACAACGTACCTAGTAAAATCGTATGCGTTTTTATGGGTAAAAAGTACAAAAACATATTTTCCGGATAAAACAGGATGTTCGCACTGTAAAGTCTTTCTGTGTACCACCACATTAAAACCAAGTAAATGAAAATTTCCGTAAAACAATGCTTACGAGCAAAAACGTGCAAAACAGACAAAAATGCATGTATATGCTCATTATACTGTGAATAGCCACCTTTAGAAAAAAATTTGCGATTTGTTCCAAGATACATGATTTGGTAAGCAGTAAGGATGAAAATGTCTTTGAGCCAAATGTGAGGGTGATGATGGAGATGTACAGAGAAGCTAAGACGTCGGTGAATTTGTTGGTAAAATGTCAGTCAGAGTGGTTTCAAGTGAAAGTTGGGTTGCCTCAAGGTTTGATGATCTGTTCAATGCTGTTTGCTAATGCTATAAATGCTTTCGCAAATGATGCGGTAGAAACAAGAGAAGAGATTTTGAATGCAAACCATTTAGTCTTTGTTGAGATAGCTGGGGAGAAGTAGAAGAGAAGTACATTGCATAGAAAAAGGTATCAGAAAGTAAATGTCAATAAATCTAAGAAATAAAATTGGTACAAAATCACAGAGAGAGCCAGTGTTGCTGTTGATTTTTCTACAATGTGTAGAAGATGCTGATAAGGAACTATTCAATGTGTAAAATGCGAGCAGAGGGTACATGAGAGATATTTAGATATGAATAAGATTGATGAGTGGATGAATTAATAAGTATGGCAAATGCAAAAGTGGTATAAAGAAAAAAAAAACACGTAAAATTAGAATGTGATAAGATTGAGATTATTAAAAGGTTTTATAATTTGGGGGAACATGCTTGGGAAACATGACAGCGTTAGCAAGGCTGTGATGAGGAAACTAGATGGATGGAAAGAGTTTAAAGAAATGTTTGGTATCTTTTGTGGTAGAATGTCTTCTTGCAAAGCTTCAGGTAGATTGTATCAGGTATATGTGATAAGCATGGTATGCTACGAGGCTGAATGCTTGGCAATAAAGGCAGGAGATATCGTGTTAACATGTATGATGGAAATGATTTGGATAATGTGTGGCAAGACGCCTTTGGACAAAATTGTCGTCAGTGTGCTAAAGGAATGGATGGATGTTGAAGATATTAATGAATATTTCAGAGAACACCATTTGGTACGGCTGGGACATCTAGCACAAATAAATGTTGAGATTTTGATGAGGAGAAAATTTAGTTAAAAGACAGTTGTGGAAAATGTGAAAAGAGTTAGAGAGAAAGCTTGGGAGGAAACAGGAAAGGATGACATAAAGAGAATAAATTGGAAACTTGAAGATGCTCTTGATAGTAATAAGTGGAAACGTTGCTGAAGACACCGGCCAATTTGATGATTCAGGATAATGGCCAGACCTTAAAAGGCAAATGGAACTAACTAGATGACCTTTTTCTTATGACAAAGCGGTGCAGATCTTTTCCATGACCTTTTACCTAGCAATCAAATGACAAATGAGAGTAACATTTTTTGCGCTTTAATAATTGCTAAAATGTCGTTTTTATGATTTCATTATGATTTCCTTAAAAAATGTGCATTTCATTCATAGAAGAGTGGCAAAAATGTTGGGTGTTGCGTAAATTGTGAAACGTTCACACAGGTGTTCTTATCTAGTAGGAACTATCCACCAGCCGGGAATAGCTCCAGGAAATGAATAATTTCAGATAGGGAATGATAAATCATCTTTTGGCAGAGGTTTTCAAATTGGTGTCGGTTTGATACTGCAAAGGCGTTGCAAGTATACATTTTTGATGGAGCCGTTTCAAACTTGGTTTTTATGTTATAATGTTTTTTTATCTTAGATATCTGATCGCCCTACCTTAACAGAGCTTTTTATGTAACTTCGATAAATTTCTTAGTTGGTGGTGTTCAGTTTTTAAGCGTTTTCTTTTTTTGAAATTTTTCCTGGGGTTTAAAGTTTTTTGGATGCCAATTATGACTTGACAACATTTTTTTTTTGAAATCAAGTTGTGTCGAGATTTTTTTTGCTCTCATATCTGACTTAGCGGCATTTTTTAGGGGATCGTTTTGTAACTGCTTCATGGGCAGAGCTAGCAAAAATGATTTGAATGGTTGTGAGAAATGGAGATTTAATTGTTGGGTCAGAGCTTAAGCAGGATGACAAAAAAAAATGAAGAAATATTGCATTCACATATCACAACTATTATATGCCATTAGTATGCTATAGAAAAGATATCCAGAATTTAATGGCTTTCTTGCAAATCGAAGTCTAATGCAATGAAGGCTAGTCTGCACCAATCAACAGCCGCCTCAATGTGGTGGTGTGGCCCCCGACCCCATTTGGGTTGGGTCAAAATGGCTGTTGGCCCTCCTGAGGGTCCCAGTTACCCCAGGCACTCCCCTTTATTTTTTTGCTATGCTGCCCCCTGAACGATCGCAGAAGGGCAGCACACAGCTTCTTCAAAATCGGCGTCTGCTTTCTTTTTTTCTTTTCTCCCACCCTTCTCTTGCCCTTCTTTGTCTCCTCATTCTTTTTCTTCTCTTGATGAGCAGTAACGTTCATCCTAACCCTGGCCCCATCTTTCCTTGCTGTGTGTGCGCTGGAAATGTGACCTGGTGGGGCAAGTCAGTGCAATGCTGCATTTGCTCCAAATGGGTCCATCTAAGGTGCTCACAACTTTTCCTTTCCAAATTCAGAGCTCTTGGCAGCTCTCACTCTTGGAGCTGCCCCCCTGCCATAACACTGTGACTCCCTCCTCGGACATGTATACATCCACTGTACAATCTGGCCCTCCCTCTACTAATGCTGCACTTTTGCCCCACCCCCGTCTCCAAACTTCGTATCCCCCATCTTCCCATTATATATCTTCTCTTTCTGCCCCTCACCACCATCCCTTGCTCCTGGCTGTTCTTCTGCGCCTCCTGCCTCCACTCCCCTCCTCTCACTCTCTCAGAGTTCTTCAATGGAATCCTGGAGGTCTTTGAGCCAGGAGCACTGAACTACTTCACTTTCTTTTGTCCCATCCTGTCGACCTTATCTGCATCCAGGAATCCAATCTTAACTCTTCTTCCACTTTCCGGATTCCTGGGTTCTCTGCTCTGCATTCTGATCTCACCCACTCCTGGTCTGGCATTCTCTCTCCTGATGCCACGCATGCTAGTGGCAATGTCATCATTTTTGTCAGGCAGAGCCTATCTTTCTCTGAACTTTCTACCTCTTTTCTTTCTTTGCTCGATTCCTACTTTGATTGTGTAGAGGTCAACATCTCTCTAAACAACTCATCTTTGCTCTCATTTCCTAATGTGTACGCCACCTCTATTTGCTCCTCTTCGATGGATCGCAGAATCGATTCCTTCTTCCATTCTTCCCTCCTCCAGATATCTCTTCATTCTGGGGGACTTCAATTGCCATCACTCCCTCTGGGACTCCAGAGGTACTTCCGACCCCCGTGGAGAAAAAGTATTTGAAAGTATATCTCCTCTGACCTCCTCCCTCTCAATGACCCAGACACACCCACCCTTTTCCATCGCTTCACTGGCAGTCACTCCTCTCCTGACATTTCCATTGGTTCC
The DNA here is from genome assembly GCA_963675345.1 of Trididemnum clinides. NCBI lineage: Eukaryota > Metazoa > Chordata > Ascidiacea > Aplousobranchia > Didemnidae > Trididemnum > Trididemnum clinides. Next base: position 23,712,959 of record OY776285.1, on the reverse strand, counting down.
TCTCTTGCCCTTTCTTGCTCCTGGGAGGTGCTTCAGCACCTTGGTTCTGACCACCTACCAATTCTTCTATCCATCCCTCTTTCCCCAGCCTATTGCCCCAACAAGTGTCCCCCTTCTTTCAATTTTCAGAAAGCTTGCTGGGATGACTTTGCCTCCTACTTTGACTTTTACTGTTCTTCTGCAGAGGAATACTCGTCTCTTTCTCTTTCCTCTGCTGCTGCTCTCTTTACCTCTTTGGCACTAAATGCGGCCAAATCTTCTAATCCTTTTGGCAGCATCAAATGCCCTCCTAAAGCCTGGTGTCTCCTGAGGTGGAAAGTGCGATTAGTGAAAAACACAAGGCTTTTGCTGTTGCTCACAGAAGTGATGAAGATCGCCAGACTTGCATCTCTGCTTCTCGATGCACCTCATCAGTCATCACCAAGGCCAAGGCTGAAGCATAGCAGACGACTTGCTCTTCTCTTTCACCTAAATCTGTGCACTCTCTCCTTCGCTCTATTGCTGGATTTCCTTCCTCATCTTCGTTCTCTCCTAATTTCCCCAACTGTTCTTCTCCCAGGGAATAAACTTTATTGTATGCCGCTTATCTGAGATCTCACTTTCTGTTTCTCAGCCAAAGATCCTGTGTACCAGAGCCAGAGGCTACCTCTCTGAGCTCTACCAAGCCATGTGCCCTGAGGAGTCTCACTCATCTTTTTACCCTTCTTTCTCTCCTTCTGAATTTCTTGTGGCTGCCTCCAACCTTTCCTTGTCCACTGCCACTGACCCAGACAAAGTTGCCTATCCCATGCTAAAGCATCTTCCTTGCTCTGGCATGGATTTTCTTCTTCACATCTTCAATCTCTCCTGGTCTTCACATTCTTTTCCTTCTATCTGCAAGACATCTTCTATTATTCCCATACACAAGATGGGAAAGCCTCTCGACTCTCCTGCTTTTTTCCGGCCTATCTCTCTCACCTCCTGCATCTCAAAGCTTTTTAAACACATCATTTTATCCTGTCTACTCTTCTTTCTGAAGTCTAATTCCATTCTCTTTCCTCGCCAGGCCGGTTTCCATCCTGCTAGATCAAATTCTTTATCTTTCTCAGTCCATTTCGGATGGGTTTAACAAACCCAGGCCGGGCTCTCGGACAATCCTGTCTACTATTGATTTTTCAAAAGCTTTTGACTCTATCTGGTATCCCACCCTTTTCCTCAAACTCATTTTGGCTGGTCTCCCTCCTTGTTTTGCTCGTTGGACTCAATCTTTCCTTTCTGATAGGCTCGCCTGTGTGGTTTATCAAAATCACAAAAGTCGTTTCTTTCAAGTCTGTTGAGGTGTTTTACAAGGATCTGTTCTTGGCCCTGTACTTTTTTTTCTCTTCATTAATGATCTTCCTGCTTTGCCTTCTTTGGTCAGCTGCTCTCTATACACTGACGTTTTGGCCATTTGGTCCTCCTCCCCCTCTGTCCCCACTGCAGTGGAGGCCACACAAGGAGCTCTGTCTCGATTGAAGCACTGGTATGAGTACTGGTGTCTTCCACTTAATCCGAGCAAATGTGAGGCCTCCTTCATTGTAATTTCCCACCAAGCTAACCTCCAGCCCAACCTCCTACTCGGCTCCTGCCTTCATTTCAATCCCACTCCAACTTTTCTTGGGGTCACCTTCGACTGCACTCTTTCCTTTTTTAAATATGTATCTTTGCTGAAGGCCAAGTTTTCCCTACGTCTCAAGGCCTTATGCTGTATCTCTGCTTGCTCATGGGGCCCCTCTAAGGAGTCCCTCTCTGTTCTGTATAAATCTTTTTTTTTGGCCCCTTCTCACTTATGCTTCACCGGATGGTTTCCTTTCCTAAGCGCTACCAATTTCACCAAATTGGAACACCTTCACCAAGCAGCCAGTTGCACCATCATCGGCTGCCTCTCGTCTTCCCCTATCCCATTTCTTCTTTCTGAGGCTTCTTTACCTCGCCTTTGAGTCACCCTGACTCATTTCACTCTTTTATCTTATGAGCGGGCTATTCGTCTGCCAACCTCCTTTGCTATTTCAGGTTTATCCAGACTAGGAGTGAAACCAAGACTCTGCAGATTGTTCTGGAGAGCTTTTGCGTCCACTCACCCGCTCATGCTTCCTTCTACCTCTTCTAGGGAGGCTCTTCTTGCTTGCCCTCCCTGTTCTACTTGGAATCTGCCTTCCTTTATGGTGGAGTCCACCCTTTCCTCTTCATGTTCCCACTCTGATCCCTTTTATCTCACCAAAGTGCGGCTCTAGCCCACCTTGACTCTCTCCACCCCATGATCTGGTACTCTGGACAGAAGGGTCTGTCCCTTTTCCTTTTGGCAAAGGCGGCTTGGGCATTCTTGCCAACTGCTTTCTCTGTGGCACTGAGGCCACTCTTTCTTTTTCGGCAGGCCCAGTATGCTCAAGTTTTTCCACTGAAGCCTCTGCCATTCTGCATGCTCTTTGCTGGTCTTGGCAGCACCATCAAGTCTGCCACTTCTCTTCTCGTTCTGTTCTATCCTCCTTCTTTCCTTTTATCTCAAACTCTGTGGCTGATCTGGCAGGAACTGTCTTCTCTCTCCTTCTGTTCTATCAGGCTACAATGGTCCCCGGACACTCATTTCACCCAGGGAACGATGCGGCTGATGAGCTGGCCAGACGGGGAGCGCTATTTGCGCCCTCTGCAATCCCTTGTAGTCTCTTTCCTCTTATCTCTCGTATCCACTCTTTTCTCGGACTGGAGGCATACGGTCTCATCAAAATTCTTTGACACACAGGTTACCTCAATTTTTATTGATGAACTTGTGCTTCCTCATCATGCTCGATGTGTCCTCTCTTGTCTTTGCTGCAACAGACACAGCCTTCTTTTAGGTTCTTATCTCTCTAGGATTGGCAGAATCGAGAATCGTTCCTGCAGCACCTGTGGACACTCGTCCCAGGACACCTCTCATTTCATTCTGCACTGTCCAGCTACAGACTCTTTGCGCCACTCATTCTTTGGCACCTCTCTGTCTCTCTACAACCTCTGGTCCAGACCTTGGGGAGTTGTCCAGCTTCTGGGGCTCCATGGTCTTCTGCCATGCCCCCATCACTTGGAAGGGGTCGGGTAACTAACAACAACAACCACATGAAAGCTAGTCATACTTTGCAATAGCAACGTCTAGCTACGTTATTCTACGTTACTTATGTCAGATTGCACGCTTTATGTGCTTTTTTGATTTTCAGATCAACTGAGGAAACTGAAAACTACGCTGGCTTTTACATTGGGCTTGGCCTTGCTATAAGTTCAAGCATTTTTATTGGTGGAAGTTTCATTTTGAAAAAGAAAGGTTTGCTGAAATTAAGTTTAAAAGGCACAACAAGAGCAGGTGGGTGGCATTACCTTCATTCTGTTTTTCTAATCTTGTTGAAGTTGCTTAATCTGTTTTCAAATTGATAAAAGAAGTTTTGATGTTGTGTGTAAAAGTCTGACTTAATTTTTGTTTTTGTTTGCACGTATTAAGGTTGATTTTTTTTCGATTTGACTTCAAAAACTATGTCACAGGTGATGGAGGTCATGCCTATCTGAAGGAATGGATGTGGTGGGCTGGATTATTATCAAGTTTGTGTTTTTGTTATTTCTGCGTTTGATATGCTTGCTGGCGAGTACTTACAATACCGGACAAATCATCATACATTTTTCATGCACTCCCAAATTTTTCATTAGATTTCACTTTTAAGATATGAAATTGATCTGTACAGGTACTGTAAAGCACAATTCTGTCTCTGTGTGCGTGTGTGTATCTGTGTCTGCGTGCGTGCATGTGTATGCTTGTTTCTTCAAAACTCCTGGACGTACGAGCATGAAACTTGGCACGATTGATCACCACCCCGGGGGAGTGTCATAAAGAGGTTCGTGACGTCATATTCACGGACAGTTTTTGATTGCATTTTTTGACGGAGGAACGCAATTTTCATCCTGAACGCAAACCAGTACCTGACTTGCTAACTTCAACGAATTTCGCATCTTTAGCATCTCATATGACGTCATAATTAACCATTGTTTGTAAAATGCATTTCTTTATGTTTTTAAAAACTACTATTTGTAGAAACGTAATTAAAAGCTTTTTCGGAAAAGATCACCTAGATTCTTTTGATAAAAACAACTCGATATCAATTAAAACACATTTGGCGATGCGGCAACAGATTTTTTTCATAAGCATTTAAAACCCTCTAAGCATGCTTCTTTGGTTTCCTGCGCGCTTTACAATCGCTCTATGGTGCAATGATGCTGTTTGGCATGATCAACCCTTTTGCTGCACAGATCATCACAATATGATAAGTTTTTAAAATATTGATTTTTTGGCATGATTTATCGTAATTTTCTAAAAGATGCATCTAAAAATGAAGTTTCTAAACATTTTGAAAACTTGGCTACTCCAAGCAAAATAATTGGCAATCCCTCTACAAGAAGAAGAAGTGGTCCCTTTTTATCTTTTGTGACAAGATATTACTGTCCAGCTGCATTTTATCTAAGTGTTTCATTTGGGGTTTAGTTTGCTCTTTTTGCCTGACTGCATTTATGCCACGGCAAGCAACTTGCGTGCAGCCAGAGATTTTGTGTGGTTGAAATAGCCATGCATTTACCAAAAAGTCGTGAGTTGTCCTAGTATTTAATAGTTTATTTATAAAAATACATATCAATCACTTTCGTGTTCCACCTACCCCACATTTTTGAAATAATGCTTCCACAAGGTTTATAGAATGAACGTAAAAAAGTTATTCATATCATTGGCTGTTTTAGTTGTGAGCAGGTCCAGTTTCTAAGTACTCCTTGCTTGAAACAGAGCAAGGAAGATGTAATCAGGGACGCCAGAAACTTCGGGAAAAATGTATCAGCTGTGTACAACACCCTCATATGTTTTTCCATCAGTTTCATTTTGAAACGAGAATTGGCTTTGTTAAAAAACAATTTTATTTACTGTTGTCACAAAATCATACAATTTTGGTAGAGGGTTGCTTTTTAAAATCCGCGTTGTTATTGCTACCAGTAGTACACCGTTAAACATAGCAATGAAAATATATTTAACAAATTCAAACGTTTTCGTCGCTACATATCACCCTGGTCAGGGTCTTTATACAAATATTTACAGTGATATAACTTTTGTTGAACGAAAACACAAACGACGCTAACTAACTTGAAAGCACTCATAGTAAAAAAGCAGTAAAACTTCATTTTGCAGTCGCAGTAGTTGACTAGTTACTGCTAACAAAGAGTTTGATAAAAGAAACGATTGCCTGTTAGGAGTTAATCGGATTTGAGGTTATGCATATAATGCATAAAATGAACCAAAGAATCACAACAAAGTTCAGTGGTAAATTGTTTAGTTAAATGGTTTGATGAATATCTATGATTAAAATACGTTAAGTAAAAATGACTGTCCATTTGCATACAGTTGTTTGTTCCTCACTGGGCTACTTGTTTTGATCACCAAGGCTTCATAGATTTTGGCTTCGTTAGATGTTTTACATTTTCTAATTATTTCAAATTTCTTGTTATCTTTGTTAGCAGTAACTAGTCAATTACTGAGACTGCAGAATGAGGTTTTACGGATTTTTACTATGACTATTTTCAAGTTATTTTGTGTTCTTTGTGTTTTCGTTCAACAAAAGTTTTAACACTGAAAACATTTGTATACAGATCCTGACGAGGGTGATATGTAGAACTAAACGTTTGAATTTGTTAAATATATTTTCATTACTATGTTCAATAGTGTATTGCTAATAGCAATAATAACAACATGGATCACAAAAATCAAATAGCATTAGTGATGGGAAGCCCTGCTAGCGACGCTGGTAAAGCCGGGCAGTTCCTAAAAGTTTCCAGGCCATTTCAGCAATTAACTGTGAAACAACCTTTGCTTAATTATGAAGCCAAGTAAAAACAGCTTTTGCTGTATAGCAAAGGGAGAGTCTTGCTGATAGATATATGGTTGCTGTCCAAACTAATCGTTAATTTGGGACAGCAAAACTTGAGCACATTAATATACTTTTTTTATGTTCGTATTTCCTTAAACAATCTGCAGTCAACTGCTACCCTAAACTGAAGCTGCACCTCACATTATAATTTTCGTTGGAAGTTTCGCAGTCTTTTATAAATACTCTGGCTTGAATTCTTTATCTTGTGTTTTTCTGATTGACTGCACCTGGTCATCTGAGACAGCAATTGTGTATTCATCTAAACAGTGGTTTTCAAACTTTATACAGCCTGTGCGCACTTTTAATACCACAAATCATTGCAGGCGCACGATATGTCATAATATTGTGATTGCAACTTATCAATTTGCGGAAACAGTGTGATTTTTTTTTTGGAGATCAACCCCATTTTGTATCGGTGTTGGTGGCTCTGGCATTGTTGGATACAATTTGCATGTCAATGCATGTCAAACATTTGCTTTTCATATCTGGATACATTTTTCAGGAATGCTTTAGGGCGCACTTTTGGGGTACCACTGATCGAGAAGATCACCTGAGTTTTGAAATGGAAATAATTTGAAATGAAAATGCACTGTTTGCAGTACTAAAAAAATCTGATCTTGACTCTCACAAAATTGTATTGAAAGCACCAAAAGCTGTTAGAAGCACCATGATAATGGATTGCACTACCAATAAATATTGGAAACGCTACATGAATGGATTGCTTTAATATTTGTGTTAAGTTTATAGCAAATACTTACCTTTGACCAATCATCACATGTCCTCTTTATGTTCATTTGCCCAAGCGTGTCCTTGTATCTTTATTTTTTCAGTCCGATTTGTTTTTTGCAGAATTGATATGCTTTCTGTCCAATGCTTTATAGCGGTCTGTATGCAGTTGTGCTCTGGACAACAGCTCCTTCAGTTGCCAACAGTTTTTAAATTGTTGGCAGGAAGTTTTTTAGTCCGAAGGGACGTCATTGTCATTTGCCTGTCTAAGCGTGGCCGTGGTGTGGTTTTACGCTTTCGACCTTTATTTACGGTACCTTGTGTTTAGGTCTTCAAATCTTTCTCATTTACATTTTTTTCTCATCTGTGTGACTGTAGTAGTAAATACTTTGTATTTCTTTGCAATATCAGTTTGTTGTAGCAAGCTTTCTTCCAAAGAAAAAACTCAAATTTTACCCTATTTTCGAGGGTTTAGAAATTACGCATTGTTCCATGTTTATTCAATTGTTTTTTAAAAGTCACTGACAAGTGCTATTTTTTAAGACATTCTTTGTTAGCAAATTACACCAAGCAAAACGACAAAGGAAAACAAACTTATGGAATGGTTATGAATTCGAAATCACATAGTGGGTTGGTTCCTCGCCCTTAGCAGGTCCAGAAAAGTTCAAAATTAAAAATTGTTCTCTGATTTATAATGATTTGTCCGGTACTGTATGTTTTGCTTATTAAGCAACTACTAAAACTAGTATTATTGATATTGTTGGAAGTTGTCATGCTAAGCCTATGCAACAAAATATTTTAATGAAGTTGCTTTAAGAACGTACTTGGGAAATATTTCATTTTAGTGATTTTTTAATTTTTTCATCTGCTTGTGTAGACTGTAGGTAGTTTTGTTGTTACTGTTTCAAATTTTTTAAAGTCTATGTACTGTTTTAGTGATGCCACGTTAAGAGCAAAACTGCTATATACAGAAACGAAAGATGCTTTAGTACAGTGGTTCCCAACCTTTTTGAGCCCGTAGACCACTCAAAAATGATTTACATCACCTTGGACCACTCCGATCTTCCCACATAAGTTGTAATGTTTAAAAGAGTTATTAACATTGGACTTTATTCTATATACAACACAATTTATTCTATATACAACACGATTTATTCTAAACATCACAAATCACCACTACCAAACAATGTTTAATGACTCTCCTGCATCTGATGGTTTTTAACTAACAATTCAAAGCGAGGAACGATGCCTGAGAGACACACTCTCGTTTGAGTATAGACTGATTTCAAGCGGTTCAGCTCCTTGGTTTTCATGTGCATCAACGTGGAGAATCCTTGTTCGCATAAGTATGCAGGAGAGGGTTCAAAGCAATCGTGCTAATATTTCCAAAAGCTTCAGTCTGTGACAGCCAAAATTCAGTCAGATTGCTTGCAGTGAACATCATCTCCGCAGCCCCAGATGCCTTCAGATCGAGAATTTCTTCTTGGAGTTTCTCCTCCACCTCATTAACATTGACCAGGAATGGATTTTGAACCCATGACGGGGGAACCTTTTCAGCAGGAAAAATAGAATCAAATTTTGATTTTAACGATGCCAAATGATTTTCAATGTCGCTCAGCACATTTTTATCCCCTTCCATGCTTTCTCTGAGCTCATTGAATTGAGGAAAGTGATCAAAACTAACCTTTAGAACTCGCTTCAACCACAAGGTAAGTTTCCACTTGAACGCTGTAATTTTTTCCATTGATGAAATGACGTCCGTTCCCTGTCCTAGAAGTGAAATGTACAAGTCATTCAGCGCTGAGAAAATATCGGCAAGATATGCCAAGCGAAGCAAAAATCGAGAAGATTCCAAATTGGTGGCATAAACTGGTTTCTTTTCACGATTTTTCAGAAACGTGAGCACTTTATATCGTAGTTCAAATAATCGGTTGAACACTTTCCCCCGACTCAGCCATCGTACAGTAGTATGAAAAAGTAGAACAGTATGCTCAGTTCCCATCTCTTTGCATAAGCGCTTGAATAGTCTGTGATTTGTCGCTCTTCCTCGGATAAAATTTACGATATGAACTGCAGCGTCCATCACTTCTTTCAAGTTGTCGGGCAATGTTTTGCTCATCAATGCATATCGGTGCAGTATGCAGTGGATTATGACTAAGTTTGGATTCATCTCTTTTAACAGTGTCACAAACCCCGATTTACAGTCAAGCATAACCGGTGCCCCGTCAGTGCACACAAACCCGACTTTCTCAAGAGGAGAATATCATGTTTTTCAAAAAAGGCTTTTATTAAATTCATGACGTCTGACACGGTAGCTGTAGTTTGGAGACTCTCACAAAACGGAAATTCTTCAGCTCAAGTTTGGTTCCTGCTTTTTGCACGTAGCGTACAAATACCAACAGTTGACTCACACATGCAACGTCAGTAGACTCGTCCAACTGCAAGGCTATTGGGAAATCACTCTTCTTTATACCATGTACAACTTGAGACAAAATGTCGTTACTCATGTCCTCGATACGCCTTTTTACAATATTATCTGACATGGAGATCTTACTTAGTTTCCTCGCTGCTTCGTTTCCCAACAAAATATCTGCCATCTCCACGAGGCAAGGTTTGATAAGGTTCTCTCCAATGTTGTGTGCTTTTTTGCTCTTCGCAATCAAGTAAGCAGCTCTATACGACGCCATCAAGATCGGCTTTTGCATGGTTGTTGTTGTTTTGTGCAATTGAGGGAGAGTACCTTTTTGATCGTAGCGGGCTCGCTTTGTTTTCAGGGCTTCTATACCATAAGCTGCTGATCCACCATGTGTGGCAGAGTGTATTTTCAGCTTGGAAGGTTTCAAACTCGAGTTTGCAAGAACCTGATCGCAAAGGATGCATTGCGCCTTCTCTGTCTCATCTTTTCCAATGTTTATGGTGAAGCTAAATGCAACGTAATTTTCACTCCACTTTTGTTTCGACATATCAGGGTTGTACGAAAATCACTGATTTAGTTTAGATTTGTTCTAAATAAAATTCGAAACAAATTATATACTTCTTCTTTTCTTTCGGCTTATTCCCGATTAAGGGTCGCCACAGCAGATGTCTGCATTTTTATAACATGGCATTTGTTTTACGGTCGGATGCTCTTCCTGCCACCAACCCTTTATTCGGAGGGTAAACTGGGCCACCTGTCTTCCACATAAAGGCGGGAAATTATACACAAGGTAAATAAAATACCACTAGAATTCTAATTTAATCGATCGTTAACAATCTTTCCTAATTCACAAGCTTTGAGCCTATCTGGCAACTAACTTTGACTGTACCAGCATGCCTATAAAACGAAACACAACAATGCTTATTATCACATCATCAATTATTGAGAATTAACAAAAATGCGAAACTGTTAATGGCGAATATGTTGTTTTTTATGGAAGGACCTCTCGTGGACCACTTGAGAACCTGCATGGACCACCAGGTGGTCCATGGACCACAGGTTGGGAAACACTGCTTTAGTACCTACATCACCGTTTCTAGATTAAAGAACTGAGCTGACTCGATGACTAGTAGTGTCAAAGTGAAGTGCTACTAGATTTTTTTAAATGTAAAGGAAATTTTCCTGGATAGTCAAATGCTGTTTTGGTGGAATAAAATAAAAGCTCTTCGTTCTGTTACGTTTACAAGTGTTTGTTTTTTGTATAAGACTATATAAATCTTACTGGCTTTTCAATTTGTCTCATTTTAGTGGCTGTTGGTGAAGGAGCTAACTTTCTTGCTTATGCGTTTGCTCCAGCTTCTCTGGTAACTCCACTTGGTGCTCTGAGCGTTCTTGTAAGGTCAGTAGAAAAAGAAAATGCAACAGTTTTTCTTGTATTCCTATTGTGCGGTGTTAAACGTCACTATTGTGATGCATGTCAGCCACTAATCGCCCGCTTATGCATCAGACTTGGTTTAGTTAAGTAACGTGATCGAGCAGGTTGGAACGCCATTTCTGGTGGGAGTGATGTTGCGTTTCAACCTCGCGATGGCTACGCTGTTGTGGAATTATGAACCGTGCTGTGCCGCAATTCCCCTGCTCGGTTGCACTGTTAGTGGTAGAAGTTCTCTGTACCAGCAATACTGGTATCTGCAAATTGTTTTAACGCAATGATGTTCTTTCATAACTGACAAAAGGTTTTTCCGTCACGGTAGGATAAAAATGTGAGACAAACAAGCAAGCTTTTTGAGCACGGCTACTATTTTTTGTTATTGTGTGTTAAGGCTGGTTTCCATTAGGCGTAACCTGCGGGGGTAGCGTAAATATTTTTTGTTTATCTATTTGAGGTTATTTTGCGGGCAAAAAAGCTCCGCGCATAAAATTGAAAAAGTACAAGAATAGAAAAACAAAGGATTTTTACACTATTTACACGTAATGGAAACCAGCCTTTACTATTGAAGATTTCAGCGCTAAAAACGTTTCCACTTACTACTACCTTTCAGTTTTATTTGATTTAATGAATAGTCGAGTACGTGGTCAAATAAATTAAGGCGCCTTTTTATTGCGGCAGTAGTGAAGTGGTTATTAGTTTAAATTTCACGTTGTTGTTGTTGTTTACCCGACCCCTTCCGAGGGATAGGGGCATGGCGGCAGACCATGGAGCCCCAGAAGCCGAGCAACTCCTTAGGTTCTGGACCAGAGGTCGTAAAGAGAAAGAGAGTCACCAAAGAATGAGCAGCGCAAAGAGTCTGTAGCTGGACAGTGCAGAATGAGATGAGAGGTGTCCTGGGACGAGTGTCCACAGGTGCTGCTGGAACGATTCTCGATTCTGCCAATCCTAGAGACACGAGAACCTAAAAGAAGGCTGTGTCTGTTGCAGCGAAGACGAGAGAGGACACAGCGAGCATGACGAGGGAGCACAAGTTCCTCAGTGGAAATCGGGGAAACCTGTGTGTCAAAGAATTTTGATGAGACAGTACGCCTCCAGTCCGAGATAAGACGAGAGTGGATATGAGAGATAAGAGGAGAGAGACTACAAGGGATAGCGGAGGGTGCAAGTAGCACTCCTCATCTGGCTAGCTCATCAGCCATGTCATTCCCCAGTCGAAATGAGTGTCCGGAGACCCATTGTAGCCTGATAGAACCGGAGAGAGAACACAGTTCCTGTGAAGGAAGGCAGATTCCAAGGAGAACAGGGAGGGCAAGCAAGAAGAGTCTCCCTAGAAGAGGTAGAAGGAAGCATAAGCGGGTGAGTGGACGCAAAAGCTCTCCAGGACGATCAGAGTTTTGGTTTCACTCCCAGTCTGGATAAACCTGAAATAGGAAAAGAGGTTGGGAGACGAATAGCCCGCTCATAACATAAAAGAGTGAAATGAGTCAGGGTGACTGGTAAGGGAGGTAGAGAAACCTCAGAGAGAAGAAATGGGATAGGGGAAGACGAGAGGCAGCCGGTGATGGCAAATGGCCAGATCGTCAGCGTAAAGAGAGCAGCTGACGGAAGAAGGCAGAGAGGCCGGAAGATCATTAATGAATAGAGAGAAAAGTACAGGGCCAAGAACGGATCCTTGCAAAACACCTCGGCGGACTTGAAAGGAACGACTTTTGTGATTTTGAAAGACCACAGAAGTGCACTTATCAGAAAGAAAAGATTAAGTCCATCGAGCAAAGCAAGGAGGGAGGCCAGCCGAAATAAGTTTGTGGAAAAGGGCGGGATGCCAGACAGAGTCGAAAGCTTTAGAGAATTTGATAGTAGACATGATCGTCCGAGAGCCCGGCCTGGGTTTGTTGAACCCATCCGAAATGGACTGAGAAAGATATAGAATTTGATCGAGTGTAGACCGTCCAGGGCGGAAACTGGCCTGGCAGGGAGAGAGAATGGAATTAGATTCCAGAAAGATGAGTAAACGGGATAGAATAATGCGTTCAAACAGCTTTGATACGCAGGAGGTGAGAGAGATAGGAAGCAGGAAGAGTCAAGAGGCTTTCCCATCTTGTGTATGGGAATAATCGAAGATGTCTTCCAGATGGAAGGAAAGGAATGCAAAGACCAGGAGAGATTGAAGATGTGAAGAAGAAAATCCATGCCAGAGCAAGGAAGGTGCTTTAGCATGGGATAGGCAACTTTGTCTGGACCAGTGGCGGAGGACGAGGAAAGGTTGGAGGCAGCTGCAAGAAATTCAGCAAGTGAAAAAGGAGAGCAAAAGGACAAGTGAGACTCCTCCGAGCACATGGCTCGGTAGAGCTCAGAGAGGTAGCCTCTGGCTGTGCTGCACAGAGCCTTTGGCTGAGAAATGGAAAAGTGAGATCTCAGGTAAGCAGCGTAGACCAAAGCGGATTCCCTGGGAGAAGAACAGCCACAAAAGCCAGGAGAGGATTAAGACGAGGAAGGAGAGTCAGCGATAGAGCGAAGGAGAGAGTGCACAAATTTAGGTCCAGACCCAGGTGAGAGAGAAGAGCAAGTCGTCTGCCATGCCTCAGTCTTGGCCTTGACGATGACTGACGAGGCGTGCCAAGAAGCAGAGATGTAAGCCTGGCAATCTTCATCACTTCTGTGAGAGGAAGCGAAAGCCTTGCATCTTTTACTAACCGCACTTCCCACCTCAGGAGACCACCAGGCTTTAGGAGGGCGTTTGATGTGGCTGAAAGGAATGGAAGATTTGGCTGCATTCAAAGTCAGAGAGGCAAAGAGAGCAGCAGCAGAGGAAAGAGAAAGAGACGAGTATTCCTCTGCTGAAGGACAATGGGAGTCAAAATAAGAGGCAAAGCCATCCCAGCAAGCTCTCCAAAAATTGAAGGAAGGGGGACGCTTGCTGGGGCGAAAGACCAGAGAAAGAGGGACAGATGGAAGAACCGGTAGATGGTCAGAACCAAGGTCCCGCAGCACCCTCCAGGAGCAGGAAAAAGCAAGAGAAGAGGGAGCAAAGGAGATGCCACGGGAAGAGCGACTGCCAGAGGAGTAATGGAGAAGGGCAGGCATGCCAGGGTCATTGACGGGGAAGAGGTCAGAGGAGATGACCCAGTCAAATACTTCCTCCCCGTGGGGGTCGGAAGTACCTCTTGAGTCCCAGAGAGGGTGATGGCAATTGAAGTCCCCAAGAATAAAGAGATCTCCGAAGGAGGGAGGGAGAAAAGGAGTCGGTTCTGCCATCTGCTGGAAAGGAGCAAATAGGGGGGCATACACATTGAGAAAAGAGAGCGAGGAGGAGTTGTTAAGAGAGATGTTGATCCCCACATAATCAGAGTAAGGATCAAGCAAAGAAAGAAAAGAGGTAGAAAGTTCAGAGAAAGATAGGCCCTGCATGACGAAAATGACAATGCCACTTCTAGCATGCGTAGTATCGGAGGAGAGAATGCCAGACCAGGAGTGGGTGCGATCAGAGTGCAGAGCAGAGAACCCAGGAATCCGGAAAGTGGAAGAAGAGTTAAGATTGGATTCCTGAATGCAGATAAGGTCGACAGGGTGGGACGAAAGAAAGTAAAGTAGTTCAGTGCTCCTGGCTTGAAGAACTCTGAGAGAGTCAGGAGGGGGAGTGGAGGCAGGAGGTGCAAGAGAAAAGCCGTGAGCAAGGGACAGTGGTGTAGGGGCAGAGGGAGAAGATATATAATGGGCAGATGGGGGATAAGAGGTTTGGAGACAAGGGTGGGGCGAGAGAGCAGCGTCAGCAGAGGCGAGGCTAGATTGCACAGTGGAGGTATACATGTTGGAAGGGTCTGAAGAGGGAGTCACAGTAATTCGGCAGGGGGGACAGTTCCAAGAGTGAGAGCTGCCAAGAGCTCTGAATTGGGATAAGGAAAGTTGTGAGCACCTTAGATGGACCCGTTTGGAGCAGGCGCAGCATTGCACTGACTTGCCCTGCCAGGTCACATTTCCAGCGCACACAGAGCAGGGAAAGATGGGGCCAGGGTTGGGATGAACGTTACCACTCATCAAAAGAAGGAGGAGAATGAGGAGACAAAGAAGGGCACGAGAGGGGCAGGAGAAATGAAAGAGAAAAAGAGAGAACAGGCGACCAATTTTGAAGAAGCTGTGTGCTGCCCTCTGCGGTCGTTCATGGGGCAGCATAGCGAAAAAATAAAGGGGAGTGCCTGCGGTAACTGGGACCCTCGGAAGGCCAACAGCCATTTTGACCCAACTCAAACGGGGCCGGGGACCGCACCACCACGTTGAGGCGGCTGTTGATTGGTGCAGTAAATTTCGCGTCGGCTGCATTGTTGTACCATTGGGAAAGTCACTTTACAATATTTTTTCTCTGTTTGACGGTTTCTAATTAGCAGTGGTCTATTGAGTATCGCCAAACAATTCAAGAAATTCAAGAGTTTGAAACTACGAAGGATATTTGGGCATTGTGCAATATTGGCGTATGCATGAAACCGCTGCCGCTTTTCTGCTAATCTGGAGAATAAATAGCCGTGAACAAACAACTGTACTGATATTTGAGTTAAATACATTAACAAAAGTTGATGACTACTGGCTGCCTTATTGTTGCTAATTACGCAAAAGCTGATCTTGAGTTTTTGTGGGATTTGAAGTTTTAAACCCCATGACTGCTTGATGACATTTGTGGTGGTGTCAATCTTTTTTTTGTCATGTAGTAATGTTTTCATTGTTGACGAGAGATGTGATCTAAATGTAAGATGTAGTGTCTCAGTGAAAGTGTTCGTAGTTTTAAAGTTCATACCTTGGGCTTTGAAGTTGAGAAGCTCCTCTAATCCGTATCTGTGTTTGTTAGGAAAGGGACTCAGAATAAAGGATTTCATACTAGTTAAAGTCTGATGTAAAAGCATGTGATGTACTTACACTGCTTTATCAATCTCCGATCCTACTCTTCATGCGAAATGACGTTTGACGACTAAGCAACGTTTGCAATGTTACAAATGTTATTTTCTTTACAGTGCTGTGTTATCGTCTTATCTGTTGGACGAGCGATTAAATCTTCACGGAAAATTAGGTTGTGTTTTATGTATTATTGGTTCTACTGTAATCGTAATTCATGCACCTCAAAAAGAAGAAGTGGACAATCTTGCGGAATTGGGAGATAAACTGCAAGATACATGTGAGTATGGTACCTTGAGATTTACTTGTTGCAGTGTATCCTAGCACCATACCAAGTACACTCACGTATTTCAATAATATTGTTGTAGCAAAATTAAATTGCTTATTTTTGCGATAAACTTTTCATACGTATAGGGTAGACTAATCTTGAATTGTGAAACATTAGTATAGAAAAGTTGGAAATTATATGATGCAACTATGTGGAATGCTCAGACCACTCTAAAGCGTCATCTTTGCTTTTATGCTTGAGATGAAGCATGGGGATGCTTTGTATTTGGTATTTTTTGCTTGAGAAAGATAGAAAAATGGTTAACGGTTTTGTAAGTTAAAGCAAGTTCATTCAGGTCAGAGTCAATCTCAACAATGCCGCAATTTAACAGCAAACAGTAAATAATATTAAACTATAATTTTTCAATCGTCGTGATGTAGAGATAATCGTTTCTGTGTGCGGAACGACAGATGTAAAGTTTACAACTCCATAGAATGGGTTATTGGTATTTTTCAGGAAGGGCAACCGATCCGAAATTTAAAGTGCTGCGTTGCTCCAGTAAAAAATCTGGTTTGAAAGCGAGTGCGTAGTGGTAAACTTACATTGATTCAGCTTGTTAAAGCATGCAGAAAAGCTGGAAAAAAATGACATAAAATCGAGCTGCAGTATTTGAAAGCAATTAGTGACAATACTGTAACCTTAACTGTTAGATATCGTCCACTACATTATTTTATACAATTTTAATATTGGTTAGATTTTGCAAACACAAATGACATTATATTAACAAGTTTGTAGTATGAATGATCATAAATGAGCTCTTATATAATCACCTGCATTTTTCACTGTCTCAACTCGCGAATGACACTATCTCAAACAGATGCAATTTGCTTTAAATCGGCGGTTGGAGTGGGCAGTGGTCATTAATACCAAATGGTGACTTTTCCATAAGTCTGTGGTTTAAAACCTGAAAGATTGGCAGCAACATAGGCTTTTGAAGTGGACTAGTAAACTACATATTAACTGACGTTCGGAGCTTCAATGGCATAATTTTAAGTTTCTTGTGCTTTTGATTTATGGGCTTCATGAACTATGATGATCATTACCCACTCTGACTTTGTAATGAAGAAACAGCTCGAAATGTCTCCCTGGATAAACCCAATGACAATATAGAAGCACACTGATAGCATTAAAAGAAAAAAGGCGGGCTGACGTTGATGAGTACTCAACAGTCGCCTTTTGTGACATGGGTATGCTGCTGCATTACTCTATATATCAGTGAAGCCCGAGTGCTACTTACCCCTAAGATAATATTAAACTACTGTATCATAAGCATGGATATTTGTTGGAAAAGACATCTTGTATTCAATAGCTTTCGTGTGTTAATCAAAGCTTTATACAATAGTAGGTATTGTGTAGAGCACACACCATCGACATGCACAGCTACCTTCATCCTTAAAATGAAAGTCTAATGTTTGCTCTTTCGTAATACATATTTTTGTTTCAGTGCCCCGTGCCTACTTTGCGATTTTATCTCCATGTGTGACTTTTTCAATAATATTTTTTCAGTTTTCGTCATCTATGGTATCCTAGTATTGCTAGGGTCTCTCTTCCTCATATTTTACGTTGCTCCTCGGCATGGATCCACCAATGTAATGGTCTACATCAGCATCTGTTCCTTGCTAGGCTCTTTTTCTGTGTCCTGCGTCAAGGGAGTAGGTCTTGCTGTGAAGGACTGGAGTGCTGGAAAGAATATCTGGCACGATCCCTTGTTTTATATCATGCTTACTGGTCTAATTCTATCGGTTTCAACGCAGGTCAGTGATTTTTGTTAACTTCAAAGGCAACTCGCACAATGAAATTGCTTTGGATTTTAGTGCACATCGTTCGAACACATTGCTTTCTCTAACGGCTTTTGGTGTTCTTCAGAGTAGTGATATCTATCTCACGAAGAAGGGAAATCAGCTATCACCTTTTTTCCAACTCACTTTCGCTCTCTTAGTATTTTGAGGAAAATGGCTTAAAGTTATGTCAAGCCAGGTTTTTAAACGGGACAGAGCAAGCAGTTATGTATTTTTTTTAAATCCAGGTCAATTACTTGAACAAAGCATTGGATATTTTTAACACTTCAATGGTAACTCCTGTGTATTACGTTCTTTTCACAACAGCAGTCCTTGTGTGTTCAGCGATTTTGTTTAAAGAATGGAATGACATGGACGCGAAATCAGTGTTGGGAATGCTCTCAGGTAGAACATTACCGTCGTTCGCCCCGCATCGTATGATGTGAAACTTGTCAGTGCTCTGTATGTTTATCTGCTTTATGCTTTTTGATGCATCTGAATTCGGGACTGAATGTCCAAGCAATTTCACAAATATCTGCCACGATTTATGGCACAACTAGGAGATTGCTATCAAGTGTCTTTCCAAGGACACTGCAACGCAGTACCCGTGCTGGTACTAAACATACGACACTGGCGCGCGCGTAGCATCGTTAATGATATTTCTGTTGTAGGGTTTTCAACCATCATTGTGGGAATATTTTTGCTGCGCGCATTTAAAGACATTGACTTTACGTTCGATAACTTTCCATCATTTTCAAAAAACCAGCGGTCTGCTGGTGAAGTGACGGCGAGATATACTTCTTTAAAAGAGACGGACCACCCGGAGGAAAACTTGGGCTTTCCTCTTTCGGATGATGAAGACAATACAGTGCTTTTTGCGAAGACGATGCCTCCTGCACCTAATGGGTCAATAGTCTCAAGATGAATATTCGAGCGCGTCATACACAATTTATCCTGTTAACGGTACAGAGCCATGTTATATGCTGCTGTTGTAGTCGAAATTGTATGGCATAATTCTTGACTAGTATTGCTCAAACTTTTTAAGCAAATTGATCGATAACAATCTCTGATTGTCAAGTTGTGCAAAGTCAGTTTGCTCCATGCTTAGGTCCGATTTAGATAATACTACTTAGCTGAGTAATCCTAAGTGAATTTCTAGCACGCCATCATAAAGACTAGAGTTTACTTGCGCATTCTATTAGTGTTTCTCAAAGGATTTCACGTTAGTTATATTTTGTTGAAAGTGCGTTAGTGCTCACTTCTCACCGTCATTGCTCGTGCACTTTGCTTATTATGTGAACCACAAAATTCTCTTGGAAATACTTCTAGACCGAGTGAGTAAGGCAGGCACTAAAATTTAAGTTTGAGCTAGAAATTATTAACTTTAAATAGATTTTTCTGCAATTGACTAACCATACTATTTACGGAAGTCTGCGTGAAACCAACACGCGTTAAACTTAATTCCACTGTAAAATCTTTCTGTTTACTAACATGTAATTTCCTTTTTTAGCATTGTGTTACATTTTACTTTCGTCTGTAAGCGTGTTGCATTGTAGTGTGAAGCGACAGTTTTTAATTGCGTAATTTCGGTTGTATATTTTGTATTGAGCTGTGGCAGGTGTAACTATGTTTAGGCTATGTCCGACTAAATTGATTTTCAGAAACCATGGTAATACTCTTGCAAATGGTAATAGTTTGCTGTTAGGGTTTCTGACAATTGCTTCGCATTACTGTAATTTAAACAAATTTTAAACCCCAGATCTGTCGTCTGTTTCGATTTAAAAATAATTTCTGCTTGTATCAAGTTTTTGTCGTTTGTTTGATTGGGAAGATGTGTTTGTTTATGCATTCAACTAGACTTTTACACCGTGCCAACCATATGCTGCCAGCCTCCTTGGTTATCTAAGACGTGTTGATGGCAGAGTGGTTCACCCTCCCTTGTAACCAGTAGGAAAGTGTTTTTGTGGTGAATGGCTCCCACATCGAAAAATTCGAGTTCAAAGCCAACATGTTGATTGTTCTGATCCTAACATAATTATCATTTTTGGTTTAATGTTTCTCCACCCAATGTGTAGTGAGAATACGATGTGAGGCCTTATCATTGTTTTCCGAAAGGTGAGCGTTAGGCTGATAGAATCGAATTTTTTTCAGTAATTACTGAGAAAGCCATTGTGAATGTTTTAAAAAATTTTTATAAATGTTTTTTGACATTAAAGCCAGGGTTTGCTTTCTAGAGATATCCTTGCGGATATCCGTAGGACATACCTATTTGAATGTTAGTCCATAAAATTCACTTTAAAGTTTGTGTTATTCCTAGGGTAGAATATGTTGTTTTTCAAGTCTCTGTATCTCAATCGTTAACTCTAGGCTGCTAGAGTTGTTTTTTCTTAGAAAAGTATTTCTTCAGTTTGCTGCGCGTGTTTTTAAATTAGAAATGCATTTTATTTGTATTTATTGCGTTTTAATGTCGAAAGAGTGGATGCAAAATGATGCGACTAGCATTAGACACGCACCGCATTACTAACGTCTGTTACTCTGTGTAATGCGTGAGAAAAGGCATTGCATTCCTATTGTTGATCGCTAATGCGTTGTACTGCTCCATTGTAGGCTTATTAGTTGCATTTTGCTAACCGTTTTTACGTTTTTTGATTGGTTCTGCTTCAGATTGATATTTACGCTATATTCGCTCTGCGATTTCGAACATACCTGGTGACTCTTTAATTGATGTTTTTAAAACACCAATAGTCCATGCGACGACCGAGATTAACAATTTAGTGTGTTTTGTTACTCGAAGAATTTTGATTTTGTTTCTACGTATTGCGATAGCCGCGAAGAAAATGATCTGGCCCTCAACGTGTCTAATTTAAACTTTCGCACAAGCGATATCGCCCGCAAATTGACTTGGATTTTAGCTGCTCTCTCGCTAATAAAAGTCTGAAGCAAAAGCAAGCAGTTATTGGTGGGTGTACACCTCATCAACAACGTTTAACTTTTTTTTCATGAGGAAACTGTAAGGCGATGCTCATTTACATACGATTGCATTATTAGGCTCACCAAAACACATGGGTTGATTCGTGTTAACGTTATTTTATTTTGTAAAGGTCCAATCGTTGACTTATTTTTCTAAACTCGTTAATAGTTTGTAAACAGTATTTCCAATACAGTTCAAAGTGATCGCGCACTTGATCCTGCAGAAAGGGAAAAAAATTGCCGTCTACGCCTGTCTGGTTGGCGCAGTGGCCTTCTTTAAAAATTTTGTGTATTGGAGGAAGCGGTCGTGGACGCCGTATTTCACCGTGAATGGTCATAAGCTCTTTTCATTTTTTGAAGAAGACTCTGAATTTGAGCAATCAGCATCCTGATTTTAATTATTGTGTGATTGCTTTGATTTTGAACTTATTTTGCCATGCCTAGACTACTTTTGGGCTTGGTAAAATAGCCTTCTAAAGTAAACCAATTTTCTTTTACTTGGAACCTTTAAAACAGTGTAATCGTCAAAAGGACTTACGGCCATAGTTCGTTGTTTACAACGACTTCAAATGTTTGTAACAATCACAACGGTTTTGTGGTGGATTCGGCAGGGCATTATTAGAGCTTCGATTTCTTGTTCGAACTGTTAGCCTTGTGGTTCTGTTATATGCAAGCAGTTCTAGTTTTGGTAATTGTGTAAAGCACTAATTTTGTTAGTAATGTCAGGTTTTTTTTTAGCTGCTCGTGTTTGCGGTTTTGGCTTTAATGGATTGTTTCATTCGTATGGTTTGAAGTGAATGTTTGTTGTTAGAAACGTGAAAAATTAAATATTTGCTAATGGTTTTGTAGTGGATTTGCTTGGTATCTCTCTTCCCAGTTTATTCCAACTTTTGGGAAGAAGGATAAATCTGCGACGCTTGAAGTAAGGTTGCTTATATTGAACGCTATGCTCCAAACCCCAATTAACTGCCGCCTCAATGTAGAGTTATTGGCCTCGATGGGTTGAGTGTGAATGACTTGCCCTCCGACAGAGCCTCTAGGAATTCAGGGGAATCTTCCGCCGATTGTTTTTTCTCGGAGCTGCCCCCATGAACGGCCCCAAAAGATCAACTCCAACTCCCGAAAATTGGCCGCCCTCATTTTTCTGGTTTTTACTTTGCTTTTCTTGCGTTGGTGTCTCTCCTTGTTTATTCGTCTTCTTGGCATAGCGGCAGCTTTCATTCATGTCATGACCTATCTCGCGTTTGCACCGGCAATTTGATTTGGAGTGGCAGAAGAGCAATACGCCACCTATATCAAAAAGATACGCTTACGTATATTTTGCGGTCTTTTGGATTTTAGTTTTCTTTTCGTCCTATATCTGCTCTATTTCTCGTTTCCAGTGAAACTCACCAAAACACTGTTATTTGAGGGTTTACTTGCATGATATACGAGGTCTGTTCAAAAAGTATCCGATATTTTTGTATAAAGCACACAACACAACGAATTTTGCAAGTTTTATTCCATCTCCTTAAAAGTATTCCCTTTAGCGGTACACACACTTTTCCCAGGGCTTCTGCCACTTCCTAAAACATCTCTTAAACTCCTCCTACGGAATGCTCCCAAGCTCCTGCGTCAATTTTTTCATAATGTCTTCTCTTAATTAAAATCGCCTCCTTTTCAAAATTGTTTTTAGCTTAGGGAACAGCCAGAAGTCACACGGTGCCAAGTCGGGAGAGTAAGGAGCCTGTCTAACAAGTGGCATGCTGTTTTTGGCTAGAAAAGCATGGATCACATGAGCGGGGGCATTGTCATGGTGGAGCTGAAAATTCTTTGCTGCTCACATGTCGGGCCGCTTTCTTCACGAAGGCCACGTAAAACCTGCCGGTAGTACTCCTTGTTAATTGTCTGGCCTTCTGGTGCGTATTCGTAATGCACAATGCCACGGGAATCAAAAAACAGGTCAGCATTACTTTCACATTGCGAACTTGCCGAGCTTTTTTTGGCCGTGGTGATTCCGGATGCTTCCATTGTGAGGATTGAAACTTGGTTTCTGGGTCGTAACCATAAACCCAGGTCTCATCACCAGTGATGATGGTCTTAATAAATTCTGGATCATGATTCGCAAGATCAAGCATGTCCTCAGAAATTTCCTTCCGGAGTTCCTTCTGTTGCTCCGTCAGCAGCTTCGGGACAAATTTAGCGGACACTCTCCGCAGGTTCAAATCCTCAGAATGGAATGAACTGAACCGGTGCTTATTCCCACTTTTGCAACAATTTCTTGCACCGTTAAGCGACGATCCTCCAGCACTTTTTCGCGAACTTGATCCATCACCTCCTTTCAGCTTGTGGATGGTCTTCCCGAGCGCGGATCACTCTCCACTGATGCACGGCCATCTTTAAAGCGTTTAAACCATTGCTTTATCTGAGTTGGGCTTAAGGCCTCATTCCCAAAAGCTTGCTGAATCTTTTAAATAGTTTCAACTTGAGTATTACCAAGTTTTTGACAAAACTTGATGCAATACCTCTGTTCGATGCGTTCTGTAAGTGCAATAAAATTTGCTGAAAAATCAAGAAATCGACGAACATGTGCCACCCGCCTGCACTAAATGTTTTACAGAAAAAGAAATGAATGATGAATCGGCTCGAAACGCTTCACAATTACACATGAATGCGTGTGTGTGGAGCCAGGCTTTGCACGGGCGATTCGCTCATACCTTGTTGGCGAGAGAAAAAAAGGTCGGATACTTTTTGAACACACTTCGTATTAACACTGTAAGGCTGCTCTTACCCAATCAACTCCCCCAATATTTCCTCATTATCTTCATTAGATGACACCCATTTTCCTATTGCTTAATCTTTTTTTGCAGCTTTCACACTAGGCATTTATCTTTTTTATCTACTGCCTTTTTTATTTTACAAGCGCAGGTTTTTCGATGAACTACTGGCAGCCTTGGCGATTAGAGGTGTAAAATTCCATCTTTGTCTTTTTGGCCTAGTTTGTGTCCAGCAGTCCCACTTTTTATGGACACCGACCGCGCTATCTAATAGCACCCATTTACGGTCCGGAATACTCTTAGCAAATCAAGCGCCAGCAGTAAAGTTGTCATTTTCGTCTGGCAATGTTTTTCCTTAACGGATCTCTCCACTTTTTGTCTCAGCCACCGCTTTGATTAGCGTACGATTTAAATCTGTCAAAATTTTTTCCCATTTAACTTTTTAGACTATTATTTTGCTCCTGTTTTCTTCCCTCAGAACTCTAAATCCAACTCTTTGCCAAATATTTTTATTTTTGGAAATATAAATTGTCACAATTCCTTCTGGAACTCAAGAGGTACCCTAAGCCCTAGCACGTCATAGTCGGGTCATCTCTTTTGACCTCTCCTTCAATGAAATTTGACTACCTTCACTCTATCGTTTTTCCAGCAGACGCTCTTCAGAGATCTTTTTTGCTTCCTTTTTCTTGCTCTTTCCTGCGCTTGCGAAGTTTTTTAGAACCTAAAGTTTGACCATCTCTCTTTGTAGTTATGCTTTTCTGTTTTTTAAAATTTCATTGTCCTCTTGCAGAAAAAGTACTCTTCTCCAGTTTTGTCCTTTGCGGCAGCTCTTTTTACCGCTTTCCCTAAATATGGCCAAATCCTTAGGTTCGTTTTGTCTTCAAACGCTAACTTTGTTTTAAGGTCCTCTGAGGTGAATAAACCTGTAGGTTAAGTGAAAAACAATTGACTTCCATTTTTCCGCTTGCAAAAGTGACAATAAGCTTCCACGTTATATCTCTGCTTCCCGGCATACTCCTTTTTTCATTCCCAAATTAAAACTAAGTCCTGGATAAGGTAACACGCTTCTCTCTCTCACTTACATCCAACTGTAGATTTGTTTAGTCCTTTCTGCAATCTGTCTGTGGTTATGCTCCTAACTGTTTCTTTACCAATGAGTTAGCAACTGTTCTCGCCAAATAACTAAACGCACATTTTTCTGGAAAAAAGTCTACCATTATAAATTCCTTTTGGTCTTCTGTCCCCGAACTCTCTACTTTCTGCTCCCCTTCTACTCCAACAGAACTGCACGTGACCGTCTGCAATCTTTTCTCCTCGACTTCTATTGGCCCAGACAAGAGTTGATTACATGATGTTAAAGCGTCTTTCTCTCTCTAATGTGGAATCTCTTCATATTTTCAATCTTCGTTTGTCTACACATATCTTTCTTTCCATCTGAAAGACTTAATACTTTGTCATCAGCAACTACAAGGGGAAGAAACCTCGTGACTCTTTGCTTCCTTTCGATCACTCTCTTTCTCTTCCTTCTGCTGCAGGTCTCAAAGCTGTTGCAACGTATTATTTCATTTCATATACTCTTTTGTTTGGAGTCTCGATTCTATCCTATCTTATCCATTACGCCGGTTTTCAACCTGCCCATTTAACAGAATTCTATTACTGTTTCAAATCTTACAAACCCAGATCTGGCTTGAGGCCAATTGCTGCTACTATCAATTTTTTAAAGACATTTGACTCTTTTTGTTGCCTTTCCACAAGCTAATTTCTGCTGGTCCTCTTCCTTGTTTAGTATGGCCGACTTAATCCTTTCTTCTCGGCAGGCTTACTTTCGCATTGCGACGTAATTACAAAAGCCGCTCCTTTAAGAATATCGGTAGGCCGTGGAGTTCAACTGTAAAGATTGTTTTTGACTCAGTTTAATTTTTTTTTAAACAATGATCTTTCTGCTACCTTCCTTCAACAGTTATCTTTTTCTTGACAATCTGATCATCTTGTCTTCTGCTCCTTCTCTCCGTACGTTTGAGAAGGCTTTTTAAAAACCTTGATTGATTGGAAAAACGGCGTCTTCCGCTCAGCTCAACAAACGTAATACCTCTAAGAAACCAAATAATATTGTACTCCAAACACAATATCATTCATTCTTGTATAGCTCAGCTCGGCTATTCTCTTTACTTCAAAACAATTTCCATCTTTGGCAGGTTTATCTTTAATTGCACCTTCATTCTCTGTATAGACAACTGTCTTTGTTCTAAATCAAGATTTTTCTTTTATCTCAATGTTTTAGGTTGCATCTCGGCAAGTTTATGAGGTCTGAATAAGGGGTTCCTATTTTCGCTTTCCTTGGGGTTTTGTTAACGGTTTCCTTTTTACTGTGTTACCAACGTTCAAAATTTGAACGACTTAATTGAGAGGCCAATTGCACCATCTACTGCAGGTTCTTCTTTGTCTTCTACGTATTTTTTTCAAGATTTGTATACCTTCCTTACAAGTTTTTCCAACTATTTCAACTCACCCCTATGAGCAAGTTCTTTCTCTACCGTCCTTATCTAGCTTTAGACCAGGGGTGTCAAACTCATAGGTGCTGCGGACCACATTTACATATTCGAATTTTATACTGGCCAGACTCTATTGAAAAAAAATTTAAGCAGGCAAGATTGTCTATCAGTGGTCTCCAATTTTTTTGTCTGCCGGCACAGGAAACCAGTTGATCAAATTTCGCGGGACACCAGCCACGCCAATTTATTCCCAACGATGGCGAGTGGCATTATTTGGAGATCACCTTGCTCCGGACAACGATCTCCGGAGATGGTGTGATGTAGCTGATTTCAAAAAAAAATGGTCATTAATTCTCTCGCCATAACTGTTAGAACAAAGTCAGCGTAGCATGCTGGCCCAAGTATTTCCCTGCCAGATCGCGTTTTTTTTTACAAAAACAAACATTTGTTCGCGGTTGTGAGCTGCGTGTTATCTAACGTTGCAAAACTGCCGAAATTGATTAAGAATCATTTTGCAGGCCGGATTAAATTCGTTTGCGGGCCCTACTACTTTAGACTGATTAAACACAAAGCAAAACCGAAGATTGCCACAAGAATCTAGTGTAAGTTTTCTTTCACTCACTGCCCTTGGTATTTTCTTTTTCTCTCAGAAAGGTTCTGCTTGTTGGCTTGAGTTCCTCGTTGAAATTTTTCTTCTTTGTATAGCTTATTATTTTTACTCCTTGTTCTGACTCTAATCCTCTTTTTCGTAAAATGCTGTCTTTACCTACCTTGATTCTTTCCCAAATCAAGATGATGTGATTTGGGGTGACTGCTCTTTTCTCTTTCTTCGCAGCAAAGAAAGCTTCCTCATTCTTGCCTAATATTCACACAGGGGCTTTTCACTCTTTAATTTTGGCGGGTCCTGTTTGCTCAAAGTTTTCCTGCAAAAGCTTGTGAATTTAAAGTTGATTTTCTTCAATGATGTCGGCGGCACCAGCAGGTTTGCCATTTTTGTTCTCATTATTTTGTCTCTTGCCTTGCTTTTCTTTTTTGCCTTTACTCCGTAGCTGCTTTTCTTGCATTCCCTTGCATATTTAGCGGGAACCCTTCATTCTCTTTCTTTTCACTGTTATCCGGCGTTTCTTCCAGCAAGTCATCTTTTTAGGAATGGACACGGTAGACAAACTAGCTAGAGGTGCACTGCTTCAGCCATTCACAATTCTTTGCAGTTGCTATTCTCTTACTTTTTGTATCTACTCTTTTTTGGAACTAGTTGTGTAATCTCGTGTTTTAGTTACTTTATTGACATCAAGTTTTTTTATTCTATATTGAAAAACTTGTGCTTCCTTGTTATCTTTTATCTTTTCTCGTCTTCGCTATAAAGAGCACAGCTTTTTTTTGAACACCTATCATTTTGAAACGTTTCGGCGCCATGGCGTGGTGGCTAAAGCGTCCGCTTCGCAGTCGGTAGACCCGAGGTTCATTTCCCAAGTCGAGTCATACCAAAAAACGTTAAAAATGGTATTTACAGCTTCCCTGCTTGGCGCTCAGCAAATAGAAATAGTGTGGAGAACAAGCCGACAAGCTTGCTTGGTATGTCCTTGAGTAAGACACTCAGCGGGTGCCTCCGTCTTTATGTGGCAAACAGGTGGTCGGGCCAAGCAGTCTACCTGTCATGGTGACCCCAGTCTAACTAAAGACTCGCAAACCGAGCGTGAGCGCAAACGCAGTGTAACCCATATATACATCTTCCTGCATAATGATTACAGCAAATAGCTCATGCGACGAAGAAAAAGATAGCAGAATCGAAAATTTTTGTGCAGTGCCTGCAGTTAACCAACTTCGAATACTTCTCATAATTTTACAAATGCAATTGTTGAAAGATCGTTTATACTAGTTTGTAACAAGATCAATTAGGTACGAAGCCAAATTCATATAGGAAAGAAATTTTCTCCAAAAATACATGAGACAATGTTCATCATCAGAGTTTAACCTTTATTCCATGAGCCTACAAATTGGGTTTTGATATTCTTGTTATTCAATCCACTAAATTTCAAAAAGGATAGATACAATTGCAGCAGACCTCGACTTCTCTGCGGGAAAGCTACATGTCGTGCAGAAAAGAGTTATTGAAATGTGAAAGATGTTACCACATTTTGTCATTCTATAAATTATTTTAATTTCATAATCCACAATTTTAAGGTATCCACTTACATTTTGCATCCTAACTTGAGCGAAATATCTTTGGGTAGCCCTACTAATTGAAAAAGTTGCTTGAAATATAAAATTTCAAAAAAAATAAAGGAAACAAAGCACATCTATCAGCAAGGGCACCAGAGGATAAAAATGGTTGTTCCTTCTCTTGATAATCGCTTACTACAAATTTGTAAGTGAACGATAGGCAGAATCTTGGCTCCTGTGCCACCTAACTGGCTCTAAGTAAACGGAAGCCTCATTAGCCTTCTTGCTGTTGGTGGTACCTGATTTTTTGCTGAGACATGTTTTGTCTAGGCTTAGAAGATTGCGTTTCGCTACACGACGCAAGTCAAAGCAAAAATTCTACCACCTATGTAGCCTAAATCTAAACGCTTTGATACCTTTTTATATGATCTCTAAGATTGCAATTGATCGCAAAAGGATAAACATCTCATATGCTGTTAAACATTCTCCAACATTACAAAATTTCTCAAAATACTCATGCCCAATCCCAACTTTTTTCTGGCTACGCTATTGCCAAAGCAGATGATGAGAAACTTCTTTTGGTCATTATGAAAAGGCTTTAGGTCTCCATGTTGAAAAAATAAACAATATGTAAAAAGACCTTTATTGTACAACGTCTTACGAAACTGTATAAACGAAAAGCACAATTATAAATCAGCAGATCGAAAGATTTTTTTGTAGAACCTCTTTCAAAATTATAGAAATATAAAGCACTGGCGCCAATCAGACAAATTACGCAATACCAAGCAGTTATGGAAACAATAAAGGGAGATATTAACGGACTATTTGAAACTGTTGAAAATTTAATATAATTTACAATTTCAAAAAAATTTAAAAAACAATTAATCCGGTCCATTGATCTTTCCTATTTTATTTAAATAAATAGTTTAAGTAAGAATTGACTCCTAAAAATGGAGAAAGAGGCATGGGTATGGGGCAATTCCTAAATATTTTTGCTTGGAAAGCAAAGATGTATGAATCCCGAGGCTGAAAATAAAAGAAAGCTTTCCACTTTTTACGAGACGTGCTCAATTTGCTCAAAAACCCACTTATCAAAAATTGTCTGGACCCAGCCGTGAAGGCGAGTTTGTACAAAAAAGTCTTCATTGATCTGAAACTGTCAAAATTATGAATACAAGTATTAATATCTGTTGCATACTATTTATTAACAAACAAAACCGATTTCACTTTAATGAGACATCATCAGTTGTTTATAAGTAGTTAGCACAAAAAAAGAAAAAAATACGTTTTAAACATTAAGCACTTAAAAAAACAGGGCTAAAATTTATAAAATCAAGATTAAGGAACGTCACAGTAAAGGTCATAACATGAGATGACAACATCACAGGCAATACTCTGACGAAGCATAAGTCACTTCAGAGAATGAAAAATCATTATATAACAAAAATTCGAGTGACATACACAGTTAGTTAAAAAGTAAGGTGAAAATGAAGAAGAAATAAAGTAGAAAAAGAATAAAACAAAAAAAAGAGAGAAGAGAAAGGGTGAATGGTAATCATAAAAACAGGAATAAAGTAAAGTGGAGCAAGAAGATTAAAAACAAAGTAAAAGCTGGACTACGATACCCTACCGTAGACCTAAGACTAAAAAAGTAAAACGGAATAAATTGAAAATTGAGGAGGCTCTAATGCCCAAACACACAAGCAAAAAAGCAAGCAAAAAACAAGACGTATTGCTAAATTTCGGGAAGTTTAAGTTGATTGATGTTGACAGAAGCATTAATATTGTGAAATCTTTTGTTTACACACTAGTCTAATTATATTTTCGCTAGCTCTTCATCAAATATGACGTGGACGCAAAATAAAAAATCAAGCTTAACATTGATTACATCCGCATGGTTATTGGCATAGTGCCAAAGTAAAGCAGTTCAATCATTTTTAGTTTTGGACCTATGAAATATGATTTCCAAATAAGGCGATGTAAGCTAAATATTATTGAAAATGAGTTTTTACTTTGGCAAACATATTGCATTTCACAAAAATTTCACTGCACAACATACATACCAAAATTTTTGCAATTAAAATCTTGACCTTTGCTGGCGTGGAGTTGATTGGTAGTTTTGTTCATGTTTTTATGCTTGCCAATGTTCCCACACAAAGCACAGTTCCCATATGGAAATGAGCCATTGTTATCCAATCATTATTTAAATCATGGGATAAAAGCTTCTAATAAGTCAATTTGTTTGCATTGGTTGAAGGATTTTTGTAAATTACACAAACATTATGTTTTAGTTCTCTTTCTTTATTAGATAGCTGCAATGTATTATTGGATGTCGTAGCCCATGCCCATGATATTTGATGATTTTATTAATTTTTTGATTTAGGTCCGAATCGATCTTTCCAGTCTTTTGCAATGTTGATAATCTGTTTTGTTAAATTCTTGTTAAAATTGGAACCGACGCCCTTCAAGTTTAAGTTTTTTTAAAGCATCTAGATAGTCGGTATCCAATTCATTTAATCAACGAAGTCGAATTACTTCGCAAAAAAACCTTGATTTATTACAGAAGAAGGGTGATGTTGGCAATTTAAGAGACGTTCTTGCAACACCGTTTCCTCAGTATGATCTTTATTGCAAATGCGATTTTTTCCGCACTGATGATAACACGCAGCACATTCAAAAACTCAGCTCTGTGTCAGCAGTTTTAGTGCTGACAAACTTTAATGTTAATCCTCGATCATGCTTTTTAAAGTGGAGTTGGAGCTCAACTCTTGTGCATACTATAACGTCCGTCTAACTAAAAGCTAATGACATAATCGAAAAACCTTTTGAAAATTTAGGTCTGGTTGATAGCTGATTAGATTGGTAAGATTGTATAGTGCAGAGCAATATTTGCTAGTGACAATGAGTGGTTACATCGATTGCTATGCCTTTCAATTGTTTATAAAATTTTCTCGATATTGGACTATGACGCTGTTCAAACAAAAAAATGCTAATTGAATTATAATCAGTTGCGCAGTTTCTAAAAAACTTGATTGTTTTTTGAGAGTGTGGCCTAAAGAATCTTCCACGAATTTTCTGTTTATATTGGGATATAATGATTTTACGCCAGTGGTGTTAATGTACAAAGCATCGTCTTTTGCATTGATTGGATGTGATGCTTTCCTTTAATTTAATGCAATCGAACAGTTTTTGCTATTCTGCAATATTCTATGATCAATTGTTAGCAGTATTGCATGCTGATAGGCAGTAGTATCATTTTTATGAAACCTGTAATCCTTGATGAGGTTATCAAATTTTTTGCTATACACTTCACCCTCGTTTTTTCGGGCCTCGTCGATCCGGATTTCGGTTTATCCGGACAATGAATCCGGACGGCCGACAAATGAATTCAAACCACCCGCGCCTCGCATAGGTGGCAACCGACGCTCGTAAATACCGTATTTTTTCGGGCATCAGAGAACAATTCTGCCGTTCCGTACAAAAACACAACGTGAGTGAACGGAAAATTACACATTGCACATATTGCTAAGAACGGTTATTTTATTATATTTGCATTACATAAATACATTTGTATTATCTGGACTTTTTCATTATCCGGACAGGTTCCTGCACCATCTAGTCCGGAAAAACGAGGGTCGAGTGTTGTGTGCGTATGCGCCTCTTTTGCTTGTGTGTTTGGGCATTAGAGCCTCCTCAATTTTCAATTTATTCCGTTTTACTTTTTTAGTCTTAGGTCTACGGTAGGGTATCGTAGTCCAGCTTTTACTTTGTTTTTAATCTTCTTGCTCCACTTTACTTTATTCCTGTTTTTATGATTACCATTCACCCTTTCTCTTCTCTCTTTTTTTTGTTTTATTCTTTTTCTACTTTATTTCTTCTTCATTTTCACCTTACTTTTTAACTAACTGTGTATGTCACTCGAATTTTTGTTATATAATGAT
This sequence comes from Trididemnum clinides, assembly GCA_963675345.1. NCBI lineage: Eukaryota > Metazoa > Chordata > Ascidiacea > Aplousobranchia > Didemnidae > Trididemnum > Trididemnum clinides. The sequence goes on along the minus strand of OY776285.1, from coordinate 23,681,137 downwards.
TTTTCATTCTCTGAAGTGACTTATGCTTCGTCAGAGTATTGCCTGTGATGTTGTCATCTCATGTTATGACCTTTACTGTGACGTTCCTTAATCTTGATTTTATAAATTTTAGCCCTGTTTTTTAGGTAACTTGAAACTTCAAAGTAAAGCTGTATCTGGAAACAATCGAAAGTAATGCTCACACTTTATTAAAAAGAAACAACTAGATTTCACTGAAAAAACATTATCAATTCCCACTCAAATAGATTCTATTTGCATTAGAAATATATAGATTAGATTTAATAGATTGATTCAAAATATATTCTACTTGAATTAGAATAGTCATGATGCTTTTTAAGAGAAATCTTACTTGTTTTGCATTACTGTGACTGGTTCCAGCTACAGCTTTATTCTAAAGTTTTGAGTTAGTTGATATTCATAGCGGAAACGTCGTTTGTTTTTTCTTGTGTGAAGCTTCTCTTGAAATTGCTCTGATTTACTTTATATTTTTTTAAGCGTTATATTTTTATAACTTGCTAGCCAGCTTCGCCAGGGTGGCCAGGCAGGGTCCCCCATTAATAGTGTTGAGGTTAACAATATCGGTTCAGCCAGCCAAGCCGGCTTCATTCAATGAATGGTTGTGAAAACAATAAGAGAAAGTATATGATTTATCGCATAGCCAAATCTCATTCTGAAACAAAACTACCTTTTTTTGAAACGCAATAGATAAAAAAACATTAGCGGGGGGTTGCGCATAGCCAATATATGTCTTTAAGTGTTTCGAGACCCTGGCAACGTATTATTTGCTCTGTTTTCACCGTTGGAGCCCTTAACCTTAACAAACTTTCATCTGTAAAATTAAGCAAGTGCTTGAATTGGAAGCATATCAAAGTTGTGGGAGGGCGCCAAATTAATTGATATTTATTTTTGGTATTAAGCTGCTGAATATTGGGTCCAGGAGTTACGACTTTTTCGTGACAGTAGGGGTATTTGAATGAGCCAACGTCTCTGGCTGCGCGCATGTTGCTTGGTCCTGGCATAAACGCTGCCCTGCAAAGACCAAACTTACTCGAAATCAAATACTCTCGGTTAAGTTATTACTAGGGCCGGCGACGATTGAATTTTGTTTTTAATAGTTAACGTTTAAGAAATTAACGATTAATTAATATTTAATTTCGATTAAATTAAATTGTCGCAATGAATGCAATAAACTTTGTCAACATTTTGGTATTACCGTCAGCCAACAATTTAAAACCAAAATGTTCTTGTAATTTATCTGATATAGCTTTATATTTAATAAATCGCTTCTTCTCTGTCGCCATTTTATTGTTATCACTATTATTTTCTGGATAGAAAAACATTTATCAAGATGGGTTAAAAATAAAATTCGAATCCGATTAATAGTTAAACAAAAATTGAAGCTGTAAAATAAATTAACAATTAATCGATTAATTATTCTTTAAATTCCACCCCTAGTAATTACAATACCAGGGCCCTATTAGTAATGTCGAGTTTAAGAATACCGGTTCAGCCGGCTTCACCAAATTGGTATTTGTGAGAACAGTAATAAAAAGTCGATGTGCTGTTGGCATAAACATTGTCGTTCCAAAATCAAAAGCACCTTTTTTTTTTAAAGAAAATTGATTAAGCCTTAAAAAACACTACAGGGGGTGAACATTTCAAAAACTTCTGGAATTACTGGCTACGTCTTACTAGCCCTGTGTGGTACGTAGAAACTGGACTTGCTCGCAGTTAAAACAGCCAATGATTTCAAAAAGCTTTGTGTGTTCAGTTTATGAAGTGCAGAGAAATAGAGTTTCAAAGTTGTGGTTGAAAGAGGCGCCAAAGTAATTTATATATGCATTTTCAGAAATATCTTATTAATTATTAGGACGGCTATTTACAACTTTTAAGTAGCTGAATGCTTATATGTAAGACACAAAACCTTTGGTTGCCCACGTGTTACTTGGTTCTGGCCTAAACGCAGCCCGCGAAAGAGCAAACTAACCCAAAGCCATGCACATACAATTAAATTATTACAATAGTAATGTTGAGATTAAGAATATTAAATCACCCGGCTGTGTCAGCTTCACCCCATTCCAAAGAAAATTACTTCAACATTTAGATGATATGTTTCTTGATACTAATATTTTGTTGCAAAATATTAAACAGGACCATCTTTATTCCCTTCCTCTTTTTCTTGGTTGATCACCAAGTGTTTTGTTTGTCCTTAGCTATATTTTAAAATGGTTAGAGACCTCATTTTTCGACAAACCTTTTAGAAAATTATGATGGATTATACCAAAGAACCATGCATTTGAGGAAGAATAGTGAAAAATTACCAAAGCAATTAGTTTTTCTGAAAATTGCAATTTTGTGAAGACCAGCCAACAAAACTTTGAGTGTTTTAACCAGTAGGCTACATTTCAAAATTTTTAAAATCTTCACTTTTGATAAATCTTTTTGCGAATTTAGATGGGCAATGCTAAAAAACCATGCTTGAGAGGAAAAGTAGTCAAAATGTATCAAAGAACTAACGTTTTACAAAAAACGCAAATTTCTTACGTCTAGTAGGAAAATTCTTCAACTAAAATATAAAATTATGTATGGGAACCAAATTTGATCAACCTTTATACACTAATCTTTAGCCCAACTAATTAGGCTTACATGCTGCTAAAAAGAAAATTTCCAAAGTTTAAACCACTGATTGCTAGTAACTTATCATAACTTTTCACTCCATGTGGCGACTAGTCACTTCTATCACGATAGCTTCTAGACGTAGATGGCGATCCATATATAAAGCCAAGTGTTGTTGGTGACTTTCTGTTTGTAGTTGAAGTTGCTACAAGGTCTTAAAGTTCAATTTGTTTAGTGTAAAAACTAATAGTAAATGTACATGCCAAATATTATTGAAATTACCTTGAAATGCCCTTTATTGGTTAAAAAAGTTTGAAAATAGGTTGAGAAATAAGCTTGCAAATCAGTTTTTAAGTGAATTAATTTTGTAAAAATGTTGCAATTTTTGAAAAACCATTACATCATGACCTTTGGTAGCGAAATACTGCATTAATCGTACCAGGCAGCATTATTGACACCATAGAGCGTGTGAAAGCGAGCAGAAAAAGCAGGAAGCATGCTTAGAAGGATCAAAATATTCAAATACAAAATTTGTTGTTGCATCGTCAATTGAGCATAAATTGTTGTAGATTTGTTTTTATCAAAAGCGCTTTGCTAAGATCTCCGAAAAAACGTTTAATCGCGTTTCTAGAATCAGTATTTTTTGAGAAAACAAAGACAACAAATTTTACAAATAATTATTTACTACGTCATGTGAGATGTTAAAGACATGAAATGCGTTGATGTTAGTAAATCGGGTACTGACTTTGGTTTAAGCTGAGAACTGCTCTTCTCGGTGAAAAAATGCGAAATAAACAGTTATCTTTGATTATGACGTCACGAACTCTCTTATGGTACTCACCTCGAGGAGGTGATCAATCGTGCCAAGTTTAATGCTTGTACCTCAGTAGTTTCGGAGGAGTTAAAGAGACAGACACACAGATAGAATTGCGCTTTATATGTTAGATTTTATGCTTTTTATGTGCAAACTACTTGTAAACAGAAATGGGCAAGATTACTATGTTTCAGTGATTTTGAAAATCGAGATCAAGGTCACCCTAGCAATGTAATCTTGAAGATTAAAATTTACATCGTGATCTTCAGAATCAAGATTACTTGGCTGATCTGAGACTTGAAAAATATTTGAGCAGACGAGCTATTCTCTACAGTCTGGACCAGAGATCCGAAAGAAAAGATTTGAAGTCCTAATTTAGGAGTGGTCCAGTCTCACCCAAATTCAGGGAAAATCAAAATGAATGTTGTCCTGCTGGCTGCTCCTTGCGTCAACTTTTTTCTCACGCTCCTCTGATTACCGCTGACATCTAGGCTATAGCATAATCAATCATTCTAATACAGTAAGTTTGAAACTTTGAACATCAACCCTGGTTTTAAGTATCCTTGCTTTTTGGCGTTCGATAATTCTCGGATAGCTAAACAGACAACAAACTAACAAGTGTATCTATAACGTACCGAATACTACAATATAGTGTAACAACTATTTTGTTTTTCGCTGAAATGCATTTTTGTTTATCTACCAGGCTACCATCATACCAATACAACATTAGCAGCAGAAAAAAGCATGAAGGCCAAATCCTTTATTGTAAATCAACACTAGCCTACTTACTATTGTCTGCAAACTATATCTCCAAAGTAACATTACTAGAAGCTTAGAAGCAAGACAGGAACTTGTAAGGAAGAGGTCTGCGGAGCAAATTTTCCAATTTGAGACTCCCATCCACGCACCTGATTCACAAAATTGCGTCAAGATATCGCAGCGAGATACCCGTACCGCCGTGCCGATGATGAGCGGTTCCGGTGCTGGTATTTAGAAAAGATTGTGATCTTAATCTTTAATATTGTTTGGTGATCTTAATCTTTAAAATCAAGATTACCAAAAAAGTGCAATCTTAAAAAGCAAGATCAGTTTACTAAATCATCGTGATCTTGAAGATCAAAATCATGCCCATCACTACTTGTAAAGAAGTGATGATGTCTCATTGAGATAAAATCAATTTTGTTGGTTAATAAATAATATTCAACAGATTTCGATATTTATATTCCTAACTTTGATTCTGTGTAGTTTATCAAAATTGTCGCAGATTTGTTAGATGAAAGTTGGATTCCTAAAAAAAAAACGTATCATCGCGGTCTGAAAATGATAACATTTCAAGAAAAGTAAAGATAATTAATTCCTTCGCAAAAAAAGAAGGAATAATTAATTCTCCACTTTTTTAAAGATTTGCATCTCAGAAAAAGTGATGGGTTAATGAGAAGAGATGTATCAATAAGTTGCTTCAAACAACATTGTTTATCACGCAAATGATTTTTGTACAATCTTTATCAAAGCTTTAAACTATGAGTTGCCAATGATAAAGTACATGGTAAAGTAAAATTTTGCAGAAATGAAAACACATCGTACTGCAACGATAACGCTTTTCTTTTCTGATGACAAATCATACAGCAACGAAAACACGGTGAAATGCGGTTTGTAAAATAGCTCTACTTCTGAAATAGTGTTTGTGCAAAACATTTTTGGAAACGTTCGTGGTGACTTGGAAGCGGCGACATTCGGTATATGGTAAGATGTATTGGGTATGTATAAGTAGGCCTAGGCTTTGTTTTGAGGTTAACCGAATCTCGCCGCTTCCAAATTACCATTAATTTTATAAGTACACTAGATGCCGCTTAAATGGGCCGCCGGTTAATCGGGTCAGCCGTTTAATTGGGCCAAATTGTGAAGAACGAAATCCAATCAAAGATAATGCACTACGTTAAATCCGCATAATCGGGCCACTATTCCGCTTAATCGGGCCACAACTGTAGTCAGAATACACCGGTGTGATTGCAAAACCGCCTTTGTAATGAAATAGAACTCAATATCACCAAGCCAACCATATTATGTAACAATACTGGCGCAACTTATTTTGTCATTTCATGCCCTTGGACATGGTAATTGTTGAGTTTTGTTGCAAATTTTGTGAAGTTCCAAGCAGAGATGCCATGAAAAGAATTAACAATTGCTGAAAGGATAGTTGTCCTGAGAAAAATTAGAGAGCAACCTCCAAACATTAGTCATCGCCAGCTAGCTGAGATAACCGGTGTACCAAGGACAACCCTGGCACAGATACTGCAAGACTTCGGATAATCGGGTCAGCCGCTTAATCGGGCCAAATGGTGCTTATCCCGATGTGACCCGATTAAGCGGAATCTACTGTAGTGCTATTTCGCAAACCGCATTTCACCGTGTTTTCGTTGCTGTGTGATTTGTCTTTGGGAAGGAAAAACAGTTTTCTTTTCTCTATGATCTGATTTTGGAAAGGAAAAATGGTTTTGTTGCTGTAAGATTGGTCTTTATAAAAAAAAAATGTTATCGTTGCAGTACGATGTGTCCCGATTTCTGCAAAATTTTACTTTACCACGCACTTTACGATTAGCGCCACATATTCAACGATTTAATTATCTGTAAGAATTGCAAAAAAGTTCTTACACTGGAAACCAAACAGCGTGGCTACGTTCATGTAAGTTTGATAGATAACCAAGAGTAAGTCGGATTAAAAGGTGTTCATCATTAGTAAGATGACGAAAGCGAGTCAACAAAACACTAGAGACATACGGTAAAACAAAAGGATCTGTAATAATTCTTGACTAGATTTTTGACCTCACTACAACAACTTGTCTGAAGGTCGACTTCTCTAATAAGTATTCGAACTTTGTTAAACACATGTAAGTAGCTAATTCCGAGTTTCTTACTTTTTCCAGTCTCAATTCAGCAAAGATATCTTTCACACGTGCTTCCATAGCTGTAGGCTACTAAAACCCAATGCTTGCAATTGGCTCCTTCTCATTCATGGGCGTTATACTGAAAATATGATTTACTTGAATTCCTGCTCTCAAGGAAAATTATCTCATCCTTTGGATTTGTCTTACGCGTTATATCCGCTGCCAGACGTAAGAATAAATTGGATTGAACTTTTCTATTACTTGAAATGGCAAATGCCATCAAGCCAAGCTCAAAATACTGAGATAATCTACGTTGGTTACTTGCAAAACATCGGAAATTGATTTAAAATTAGTGCAGAATATCCAATCAAACCATTACATCATAAAGGCAAAACGATTGAGAAAAGCCTTTTACTCTCGTTTAAATGCTGTTTACACACTATATAAAGGAGCGCAAGTATGAAGTTACGAGTGATTTCTAAATTTATGTACAGTATATCATGATTTCATCTTTGGTAGGTTAGTTTAGTCATTATTTACAATCGGTAAATTTAAATCAGGTTAGGGATAACTAGTCAGTAAAGTTATGCAAGGTAACAACAGAAAAGTTGACTAATTAGGTGAATTTCTAATTTTAGCTAATATCGCATCTTACAAGCTATTTGTGAACATGCTGGTTTTTTTCAAGTTTATTGCGGTAGATGAGCCTGAGGGCAAACAAGTAAAACAAGAGTATAACCACCGCTTCACGCAATCTTAACTGAAACCATTAAAATGAACAGTGACCGTAGTAAAAGCAGTAAGTTAACGTTGATAGCTCAGTCGAACTGCTTTAGAAATATGTTTGAAAGATTTGAAACTCTGTGTAAGGCTAATAATTTCTAAACTCTGCGGTAGCTTAGCAAAGCAATAAGCTATTTTTGCTATCACGAGGTTGCCGGATCAAAGCGCGCAATAAAACTGCGCATTGCACTGCTCTTTGAAAGGCATTCCATCTCTAAATAGCAACTCTTGTATTGCGCTTAAGGTAAAAACGCACCTTTTCTGAGACATCGGTAGCTCTGCAGCTGCAGCAGCATAAGTGGCTCTATTTTTCTTGAAACTGAAGACTAAAGAAAGATAGGTCAGGAATAGAAATTAATCTCCGTCTTAAGTTCATTGTAAAACATTGCTTTGGTTAGGGTTCGGGTCAAGTCACCCCAATCAACTAAAATTTATAATAGTTCCAATTCAGTATTGCAAGCGCAATTGAAAGACAAATTAAATAACCTTCGATTCTGCGATAAGCTACTCCTGTAGACTTTGAGGTAGTAGTTTTTATTTTTTGACTCGTATCTTCAAAAAACGTAGATTTTGAAGAAGTATGTTTTTGATCTACGGCTTATAGTGTATTTTTATGATTTCACTGCCAAGGGCTTTTAAGGTATCCGATGTCAGAAGTTTCTCCGATAATTGTAAATTTATTGAAACTTTTTACTTTATATAAAATCCAGTACCTAGGCTTACTGGTTTACTAACAAAACGCTTTACATCACTCGCTACCTTGGCAAATCTCAAACTACGTGGTACTTTAGCAGCTTTGTTCAATAGGTGCTGCAAGCAACGCATCAGCTTCTCAGCATAACAGCACATTGTAACACACAGTCGTTTTGAAATTGCTACGCTGAATGTTTTGGTCTACTTTGTTTGCGTGCATACAAATTCAATACTTTGGGATAGTAAAGATTGAAAAAATAAACAAATAAAGCACAAAAACGTTAAGAACAAAGCAATGCACTTAAAAAGCTTTTGCGAAAAAACGTTTTTTAACATCTTTACATACACGCAGTCAGAGATGCGAAGGGCAACGAATCTATCTCAATTCTACGACACCATGGTATCCCCATATTTTTTAAGTACAGTAAAAAGAATGCCCACAAGAATATTTATATTTTCCTAAAAGTTTGTGTTTCATCTATTTTCCCTTAATTTGTTGTCACCAGAGAACCGGAATTCTGACCAGTAATTTATATGAATAGAATTTATCTCAAAGTTATAGTAGAAGCCATTTCATGTAAGTTAGAAGGTAAAATTTATCTGCAAAATTAAGAAAACTTGGATTGAAATATTCTAATTGTGGTCAAATTTCTCCTTTTACACTCTAATAAAATTTTGGAAAAATTTTCTTCCCACCGAATTTTTTCTGGGAACGCTCTTGACTGCTATTGACGGCCAATCAGATGAATTCATCGAAGATGTTTTTCCAGAGAAAAAGCGGTGAACCGATGTCCAAGAACGATTTCAAAACAGGGATTACATCATCTTATACTCCGATGCTGACTTTGCTGTCCTTTGTTTTTGCTGTTCCCTTACTGAAAAACTCTTTGTGTGATGATGAATTTTTTATTTTTTTTATTTTGGGTGACTTAGTTGATGTACGTACTGATTTAAAGTGTTTGGAGAGTTGTCACGAGTATTTACTTCTGGTCAATTGTAGTTTGTGATTTTAGCTATTTTGCGTCGCGTCACGTGCTGATCTAGCGTCACTAGCAAACCAGCGCATCGTGATTTCCGAAAAGCCACTTTTTACAAAAATAATTTCAACTTATTGTGAAGCATTTCAAAGAACTTGCAGCACAGATAAAATTTACTTTATATTTGCATGGAATACCACTGCGATAGCAGTTTGCTCTTCTGCAAATTTTTTAGGAAATCTAAGAGCAACTGTGTTGTAAGTTATAAGTGGTTAGTTTGTTTAAACATTTGTTATTTAGTTTTTTTGCTGCATATCTTTTAAGCATATTTCCTAATAAACTGAATACTTGCTCAATACGACATCTAAAGTATTGAAATCTGGTTTATTGAAGAAAAGTTATGAAGAAAATCTTGTTAAGGTGAGTTAAAATAGGCTTATATTTTGCCGACAGCTTACTGCTAATCAACTGATTATTGTGAATAGTAATTGAGTAATTGGGAATTCTAATTTAGCAACCATCCAAGCGTTTCCATAATCAAATTTTTTTAAAAGTTAAATTTTAAGGTTCCAAAAAAATTTTTCAGAGAATTTTACAGAACTAAACCAGAAGTAAAAGAATTGTTTGTTTTATCAAAGTTTGTAACACGTGAGGTTGGTTTAATTTAATTTGTAACACTCGGGGCTGTCTTGAAACCATAAGATGTTTTTGAAAAATAAAAGCTCCCAAAAATAGTGACACCCGAAGAGAAAAACCCATCAACCCTATTGTGACACCACTGGTTCAAAGCATTGTTGTGAGCTTAATGCTAAAACAAAAAGTGCGAGAATGCGAGGGCCATGACTTTTGTAATCTCTAAAAATCAAATGATTTTTACCAGTCAAAGCGGTTTTCAGGGCATTGGGGGGCAGTACTCTATCCAAAAGGAGATAAAATTGTGGTCCAACACCAGAAATGTTTGATAACCGCCTGTCTAAACCATCTTTGGAGATTGCGAGTCAAACGTTTTGACTTATTTCAAAGCTTTATTGAAATGACTGGTGACGCGTTTTAGATGGTCTACTTATAAAAGAGGTGTTCGATCCCTCCTTCCCTGGTTGTGTCTTTGCTCTCTTTCCGCGAAATGTGTTCTTTAATATCGTCTTGCTAATTAGTAGAGGACAAGTTTCTACTTCTTTTGAAATATTATCGAAACAAGGGTGTTTTAAGCCTATATTTTTGTCAAAAAATGAAAAAAATAGCATGAAGCTGGTGCAAAAGAAGGCTACTTTGAAAAGGTGTGGATGAAGAGTGGTTATGAAATTGGTTTGGCAAAAGAACCAATAACTCCTATATTGCATAGTCAATTTTAAATAATCCTTTGCTCAAGATATGCTTTTTCGATAAAAGAAATAACTTGTTAATTTTATCTCTCTTGATATTTTGCTTTTTCATCATTGCACAGCCTGCATTTTTTAAGCTTTTAACTTTTTTCTGTGGTTTCGCGTTACATTTACGTCAGTGATATTTTGCAGATGCGTGTTGGCGTTTGTCATGTGGCATCATGCGACTGGTCAAGGTGAGTCACATTAAGGCTTGTGATTGGAAGAAATTGATACGCTTTTTCAGATTTTCAATGACGTAAGCATACGTCATGCTTAAACTTTTATTAGAAGAAGGAAAAAACAATTTGTTTTGAGTTCTTTTTGAGATGTAACGTCGGAGATCAATAAAAAAATTGTACCTGGAATTGTTTTTGCTGAAAAGTGGGGGAGGAAAATTTTGCAATCGAAATAGAAGTTTTAAAAGAAAGTTTTAGATATGTAAAGAGTAGCAATTTTTCTCAAAGAATTATAGTCTAGCGATACATTTTTGGGTGTCTAGGCCTTCGGTTTTTGTCTTCATGCGTCTTTAGCTCTCAAACGATGAAATAAGCTACATTTTGCCATTATCAATATCGGCCATTACATGACAGTTATTGCAATATGGCATGAGCAAGCGTCAAATGCTTTAAAAGTTTTAGATGAAATATCAAATGTAAAAACTTGTTCGCTTTTCCGAAATCGCTTAAGTTACTAGATTCTGAGTCATCCCACATTACCCAGCTGCGTAGGAATTTACGTCGTCATTCGATTGCATTTAACATCACTTGCTTCCTGTCACTTCTAAAAAATTGCTTCGGGTGATTTTAGTAAATTTCCGATTTTCGCGCGATTCCATTTGCTCTGGGACGGAGCTCTTCTATTCATTTCCTCGTGCAAGGCCGTAATTAAGAAGAAGTAGGTTTAGGAAAATTGGAAGAGAGTTCTTTTATTAAAACAGGGGATCAGATAAAGCTTTTCGAAGGTTGAACACCTATTTTTCTATAAACATGGCCATGCTCGCCGAAATTCGGCATTGTTTTGCTCTCAAAATATGCATTTTGCCTCTGTCCAAACTGGCTATTCGGTCGACGTGTTAGTGGTGGAGTTCGATGAATGAAATTAAAGTTTTTGCAACTGAAGACTGTACAGAATACCGTGACTGCTTCTCGACAGTGCACGCTGAATTTACTTTTTTCATGTGTTACTGTATAAAACCGCAAAAAACTTCCTGTGAACTGATGATAAAGATGTGGCAGACTGTAGCTCATGACTTTGGCATTGTTGTAGTTGTATTGCATTTGCAGGTATACCTCATTGTCGCGAAGTCCAGCGCAAATCGTTTTTCTGTTGAGCAAACGATCACTAGTACGGGTTGAACATCAATAACCCGGCAATCAGTTAGCCGGACAATCAGTTATCCGGCCCTAATTTAATCTAGAAAACAGTACCAGTACTCTGTACTGTGATTTCAAATTTCAGGTAACTTCAAAATTCAAATTACTTGAACCAATCATTTTACCTGTATTTCATTTACATTTTACTTGTCTTTTCTTTACTAGCCAACTTGTACTGATATAGAGGATATTTTAATTTTAAGATGAGGTGATTAGCAACTGGGTTTGTGTTGTCTAAGATAATAAATGGCTAATCCGGCACCCCCCGGTCCCAATGATTCCGGATTAGTGATGGTGAACCTGTAGTTTGTTTTGAACTTTTCGAGTAATTTCACTTTTCCCTTGATTGTTTGAAATTTTTCGCTTACTGCAAATATTTATTTACGCGTCAGAGGAAATATACCTTAAAAAACTTCACTTTTAAAAGCACAATTATGCTCTTCGCTAAAGTTGAACTTACATTTTTTGAATCATGCTTTACGTCGACAACATCGCACGTTTTACTGGCTCACTTTTTCTGGATGAGGATACGTGGAGAGCGGGGCATTTTTTGGATGAGGATAGGTGGAGAGCGGGGCATTTTTTGCATGAGGATAGGTGGAGAGCGGGGCATTTTTTGGATGAGGATAGGTGGAGAGCGGGGCATTTTTTGCATGAGGATAGGTGGAGAGCGGGGCATCTTTTGGATGAGGATAGGTGGAGAGCGGGGCATTTTTTGGATGAGGATAGGTGGAGAGCGGGGCATCTTTTGGATGAGGATAGGTGGAGAGCGGGCATTTTTTGGATGAGGATAGGTGGAGAGCGGGGCATTTTTTGGATGAGGATAGGTGGAGAGCGGGCATTTTTTGGATGAGGATAGGTGGAGAGCGGGCATCTTTTGGATGAGGATAGGTGGAGAGCGGGCATTTTTTGGATGAGGATACGTGGAGAGCGGGCATTTTTTGGATGAGGATAGGTGGAGAGCGGGGCATCTTTTGGATGAGGATAGGTGGAGAGCGGGCATTTTTTGGATAAGGATACGTGGAGAGCGGGCATTTTTTGGATGAGGATAGGTGGAGAGCGGGGCATTTTGCAAAGATGAAGATCTTTTTCTTGGACACCAATCTTTCAAAATCAAGAATTTTGCCCATTTGTTCTCTTAACAAACGTGAAGGTCTTTTTTTAGAGATTAAATTTTTTTAAGGCAAGAAATTTGCTCATTTTAGTCTCCAAACCGGTATGAAAACTTTTTCCATTTACATTTTTTGATACTGTCATAGAGTTTGGGACCATTGCTTTTTATCACCCCCCCCTCCCCTTAAATATGCCACTGGACATTTCAACTACTAAATTTTGAATTCTCAACGTTTAATTTTCCTATCTTCAGATGATAATGCTCAAGCATGCGAAGATCAATTTTCTTGGTGTTCATCCCAAAAAATGTTTTGCCAGACGCCATACATTCAATCGATTTGCAAAAGCACTTGTGGGCTGTGTACTGATGCAACAATTAGTAAGTAGACAAGAAGTTATCGAAATTGACATTAAAACAAATCAAAGACAAAGCAAACACTTATAACACAAATTGAGATACGTTTACGTTGGGCCGCTGTAATCTCGAATTTATTTAATAATTTATTTGGTCGCAATGACTGCAGGCTTAATGGCAACATCAAGACGGAAGTATGTTTTGAAAAGAGGAATGGTGGAAAATTTTCTGCAGAAAAGTTTTAAAGTTCCAGAAAGGAAAAGGTTAACCTTTTTCGTTTTCGTAATAAGGTTTACGTTTTTCTGGGGAAGAACGGATCAACCTTTCCTCCGCCACCAATGAGGTCTTGATTAATATAAAAGCAAGATTAAATTTGGTTTTAGAGGTTTTAATTGGCTTAACTAGTTTATTGTAAAAATCCTGTTTTGCTTGAAATTGAAATTTTTTATTGAATTAAATCCATCATTTAGGATGCCAACAGCACGGTTGCGAATACAGTTGTGTCGTTGATAATGATGATGAGGTTTCCTGCACTTGTGCTTCCGGATATTCTCTCAATTCAGACGGAAAAACATGTTCAGGTAATCTGCATTCGTTGGAAGGGAAAATGTGATGAAAAGCACAACAGCAAGCTATGTGCGCACGTGACATTTACGTTATCTTTTAGGAGGAGTAGAGAAAAACGACGGATAATTTCACCTCAACCCGTTTCAATTCCAACAAATTTTCTTGCATTTAGAAATCTAATATTACCCACTAACAATGTTATTTACATCAATGTTTATTAAGCTTGAATATCTGTTAATTTTCCGGAAAAAATAAACATGATTTTTAAAAGATTGTCTACTTTAAACATCTGACTTCTTTTCAGTCCCCCCAGGCATGTAACCAGGATACATTTCAACAAAAAGGCCTAAAAAGTGTAAGGTGGAAGAAATTTGGGAATACTTTAATTTGTGTATATCAGTAGGCTATTGAAAAATTCTATCAGAAAAAGTGTTGAAACGACCTTTAAATCTGGTCAGGAATACAATTTTTGAAAAAGCTGATATGGCCAATTTAAGGACAAACAGATTTTACAAAAATGAGGTAAAAACTCACGATAGCCTCTCTGGGTATATTTTATTCTCTTTCTTAAAAATACAGGCTTACCATTTTTTTTTCACAGACATTGATGAATGTGCTAACCCATCTACTTGCAGTAGTGATGAAACACCGGTATGTAGAAATTTTCCTGGCACTTATAGCTGCACAACGTGTTCTTCACTGCCTGGTTATCAAAAATACTACGGATCAAAAAAATGTTGTAAGAAAAATGGTAAGGAATATGTAAGGAAAAGACCCTGTGCAGTAGTTAAACATAAATTTTGTGAAACAATTACTTCAACAGAAGATTTTTCGATCTTACATCAGATATTCTTCTGAAAAAATTAAAAGAAAGCAAAAGCAAAAGCAAATGGTGTGATTAGCCAAAAAAAGCAAGTATGTGATTGGACACAATCCCGTGATTGGAACTTTTTATGAGGAGCAGTGGCTTCAATATGTAGCTTCCTCCTTCGGCGACACTATTTTGGGGGATGACAATCTATGTAGCAACTCGCCTCTAAAAACAGATATTCAAATAGTGGCTGGTAAACCATCATTTTGAAATCACAGATACTTTGAAGTGGTACTTTTCGAGGTTAGCCCCAATGTCACGGACTGTAGCAAAGCCAGCGATAAACAATACCGCGTACTTTCGTATTTTTTCTGACGATTTCGGTAGGGCCGGTAAGGCTTGTGGCACGTAGAAAAGTTAATGTTGCATATAAATAAGCAACGTGTTGGAGTTAGGGTTTGGGTACGGGTTAGGATTACCTGGTCGGAAGATTACTTATACCTACATGACTTACCTATAACCAAGATATGTAACCTAACAGTGCAATGACCGGCTTTCCTATATGCAACATAATGTTACAATTTGGGACTTTTCCATCTGCAAATTAACCTTATCAGTTACCTATATACTACATTACTTCCCAATATGCAACAAACATTACCAATGCCTTTCGACAATTCTCCTGAAGCATTTCCAAAGACCGTCAGAAAACACGATCGAAGACGTGCTGCCACTACTTAAACAATAAGCACGACTATTATTCGTTTTTGCTTCTAAAAGTGGGAAATTTCCTTCTTCAAAATTACGAAAATGTGACCCACTGATCTTTGGATTATCGAGGTTATTCTCATCCTTTTAGGCTTGTTAAGCGTTGATGGAAACGAACTATTTTGTTTACTTTGTTGCAAGAAACAGCAAGGTTATTACCACCTTGATCATTTTTGTTAGAAAAAGACATGTTTTAGTGTATTTTATAAGCAATGCGAATCTAATCTTCAGGCTGCTTTTTCCCTATTTTACTTTCCCCTCCTAATTAATCCTACTGCCACTATTCTTGGGGTCGTCTTTGACCGCTCTCTTTCATTTTCTCCTCATACATCATCGATAAAAGACAAATTCTTTCTTTGTCTCAGGGCCTAACGCTCTATTTATGCTTCCTCTTGGTGCTCCTCCTAGGAGTCTTTTTCTTCTTTACAAAGTATTTCTTAGGCTTGTTTTACTTATGCTTAACCTGGATGTTTTTTTTCTCAGCGTCAACAACGTTATCAAATTTGCCCGACGTTACCACATTCCCTATCTCCCTTACGAGTCACTCTGACTCATTTCGCGCTGCCATCTTGTAAACGGGCCTTCGTCTTCCAATCTCTTTTTTCACTTCAGATTTGCCAGATTTAATGTGCAGTAAAACCAAGACTCTAAAGGTTCTTATGGATACTCTTGGCGTCCACTCACCATTCACTGGTCATGCTTTCTTCTTCTTCCCCCAGGAAGGCTCTTTCTACGTCTTCTCTTTTGTCCTTGAAATCCGTCTTCCTTCGGTGTGGAGCTCAATCTTTCTTCACCATACTCTCGCTCTGACACTGCTCTTTCTTGCCAAAATGAGGCTCTCGGCCAGCTTTACTCTGTCGCATCACGATATTGTGATTTAGACGTATGTTCGTCCTCTTTGTTTTCCGCAAAATACGCTCAAGCGTCTTTGCCAACTGCTTACTTTGTGGCGCTGAGGGCAGTGGGTTCAAACTTCTTCTGAAGCATTCGCCATTTTGCGAGCTCTCCGCTGGTCTTGACAACACCAATGAGACTGCCACTTCTTTTCCCTTCTCCCGTTTTCAAACGCTGTTCTTGCTTTACTTTTCCCTCCTTCATCCTTTTATCTCACACTCTCTGACATATCTGACAGGAACCATCCTTTCTCTTTTCCTTTTTTTCTGCCAGAGTGCAATGATCTGCGGTCACTCATTTCTCCCGAAGAATGACAGAGCCGATGAGTTTGCCAGACGAGGTACGCTACTCCAGTTATCTATAGTCCAATGAAGACTATCTTCTCTCATTTCTTGTATCTGATCTTCTCTTCTCTCGGATCGGATGCGTACTGTCTCATAAAAATTTTCCGACAAACAAGTTTCCTCAGTATCTACCAAGGAACTTTTGCTCGCTTTTCACGCTTGCTATTTCTCTCTCACTCGTCTTCGCTGCGATGGACACGGCTTTCTGTTAGACTTTTATCTCTCTAGAGTCTGAGAGCTGAGAATCGTTCGTGCAGCGCCTGTAATCACATGGTTTAGGACGCTTCTCATCTTATTCTGCACTACCTGCCACGAGCTGTTTGTGTCGCTCGCTTTTTGGCAACTCATTTTTTCTCTACAGCCTCTGGTCCAGACTTTGGGGAGTTGTTGCCCAGCTCCCGGGCACCATTATACCTGCCACACCCCCTTTTCTCGGAAGGGTCGGATAACAACAGCAAGTAAGCTTAAGTGGCCTGGTTTTTTGTAAGAGTTCTAGATACAAGGAGTAAGTTTTATATTCTTAACTTGATAGGTCAATAAAAAGTCAATTTTTGCCGTTAGGTCAATTTTTTTAGGGAAATGAGGTAATTTTCTATGGTTTACACAGTTAATCAAGATGTTTTTTCATGTTAGTGAAAAAAAACGGTAACTGTGTTAAGTGTGATAAAAATTACTAAATTTTTTTGTTTCAAATGGCAATGTTTACCAATTTTTTCTGCGGTAGTACAGATTGTACTCCCTGTCACAATTAAATGATTGTGGCGCCATAATCAAAGTCAGACGAAATTATGTGCGTCTGTTTTGCAACTAAATAGTAGCGACAATTAGGTGGCGCAACACTGTACATTTGTTCGGTAAAAACGTTTGCAATGTTGCGAAGAGTCATCTACAATGCTGGTTTAGACTATCTTTCCATTATTTATGGTGAATCAAAACAGAGTGAATAGTTTATTTATGCAGGTGTAGTGTGCAAGCTCACTAACAGATGGTTTTTTACTACTCTACAGTAGAATCAACTGTCAAAAGTATAGTGTCACATATGTATTTAGATTTTGCTTTTGTTTGTTGTGACTTAGGTTATTAAATAATGCCAAAAGTCAAAGCCACAAAACATCTAAAATTCAATCGTAGTTGAAAACTTCCTTGAAAATTTGTGAAAAGTCCCCGCAACGATTGTTGTTGCAGTTTGTGCAGTGGTGCGGTTTCTTGCAACAAACTTTGTTTTTTGAAAGTCTTCTTTTTGAAAGTTAGTTGTTGTTTAATGCCTTGCTAAAAGCCATCGAAATACGTCCAAACGCCACAAAGCGTTAGGCAACAAATCCAAACTACTAATCCCACACACTTCACACACGTTTTTGAGGACCAGTAACACTATTTTTGTGTAGTAGTTTTGGAAGGTCTAGTATTTTAGTAACTCCAGCAAAGTTGGCTGGCAAACAACTAGTTTAGCTGCTAAACTTCTCAAATTCAAAGGTCGATATAAATGTCTAGTTAAGGTAATAGAAATGATCGACAAAGTACACCATCAAAAAAGCGGCGCAAGCAATCCAAGAACTTGACTTCGGAAAGGACCCTTGCATAATTAGCCGTTGCAATTAAAAAAGATTGCAAAACAATGGCACTTCTAGAATAACGACCATGGAAAGACCAGACATTTCACAGACTGTTTACAGTGCTTCAACATTCTAGGCCCTGCTTCTGCTTATGTAGAAAGTAGTTTATCCTTCCTGGAAAACTGTAGACCAAGAACAGAAACTTTTAGGTCGAAAATGTATACAATAAGTGGTGTTTCATTTTGATTTTTGCGCCTGGTAATTGCAGAGTCGGCTCATTACATAAGGCGTTCAAATTGCAAGTTTGCTTGTCTTGCAAGTTGCTGAGGTTTTATGTGTTTTTGTTAAGTGCTCGTTTTTATAAAAAACTCAAGAAACATCAGTTTGTCTAGTGAAAATTTTGTTAGGCCAAATAAAGGCAATTTTTTGAATTTTTAAATTAACACTTTTTAGTTGTTAGGTCAATTAAAACTTGCCCTATTCATGAGAAATAAAAGAAAATTAGGCAAAATATTTCGTTTGTTCGCAAGCTTTAGTATAACAACTTGAAAACAAAATTTGAGTTATTTCGTACATTTTAGTAAGTGGTGACGTGAATTTTGAGATTGTAACTTTTTGAGCACTTTCTGGCAGAAACTGACCTTTTAGGCATCACTATAAACGTTTTTATTTATGTTTTAGTTGCTAACCAATGCGGACAAAATGTTGAAACTGGAACTAATGCGCCCGCTGGTCCAAATCGCCCATTAGCACTTTGGCCATGGACAGTAAGTTCTGACGTGATATGAACTGCATGTGACAGCTTGAGTATATGTTTAGCTTGTTTATTACAACTACTTGCCATGAGAAGGAGCTGAGTATAAAATCACTTAAGTCATAACTTCACGCCAGTTTAAATTCTATTACAAAATTCTCAAGGTTTTGAAATATATATAAACTCGCTTGTTTTGGTTTCTGTCATTTACTATTTAACAAAATAAAATTTGCTGGATTTGCTTCTTGTATGGTTTACTTTTTATTCAATTCTCCTGTATCATCCAAAAACGCAATAAATCAAAATAAACCATCTGAGAAAAAGCCTAAAGTGATACAAGAAAACTGAAACAGGACGTAGCTTCAAAACAGGGACGTCTTGCGATAAATCTGCTAGTATGTTCAACCACTTAAATACAAAACGCATTTATGTTTTGCCATGTTTTTTCACCCGACACAAAATCGCAATGTCACAGTTTTGCATAGCAACTAGAAGAGTTATTTGCAATTTCCCTTTATCAAATTTATTATTTGGCGGTTTAAACAGAAGACTAGAAAAATTCTTAAGTTTTGAAGTGCTTTATGGATTTATCTCATTCTAATTTCAGCTGATATGTTTGCCCTTATCCTAACCAAGTTTTAGTCGCTCGATTTTATTACGGTCTTCTCTTGTTGTTTCGTTTCGAAGTTTTTGGCTCCTCATGATTTTATAAGCTTATTTACAATTTGAATTGCTTTTATTCTTTACACTTTTAATTATTTACGTCATTAATACATGGATATGAACTGAGTTCTGAGTTTTTGAACTAGTTTTTGTTACGCTCCTAGAAAGAAACTGAGTTTTTGTTACGCTCCTAGAAAGAAAACAAAATTTTCTTTTGCTAGCGCATTATAACAAGCTGCAAGTGTTTTGAAAGCCATATCAGGCAGGTCTAGCAAACTTCAAACAAAACAAGCCTAGATACTTGTCTGATGCTTATAGCTATAAACGCTGTTTTGTGATAGAAGAATAAAAGTCAAAACAACGGAAATAGGGACTTAATCAAATGCAAAACTTTTCGTTTCTTCGCTGGAGGCAGTAGCGAGCTATCTTTTTTGCTATAAAAAATTTTTCGCAAAATTGTTAAAGTTTGAGTTAACTTTTCAGGCTCTGTTGGATATAGATGGAAAGAGATGCACAGGAGTTATCATCTCACATGAATGGATCCTTGCAGCTGCTCATTGCTTCCCAAGGTTTGCTACGCTCAAGAGCTCTAGTTTATTGCCATCTTCACTTAAAGCCATTATGTCGTTTAAGATTTTAATGGGTTTTAAAGTCAAATATTAAAAATAAAAATTGATATAAAGTTTCACATTGGATAGGATTAATTTTCAGCATCTTGTTAATGAAAGGGTAACTAGCTATTGCTCGTTTCTTATGCACTCAAGAGAACATTCGCAAGGCCGCATTGGAAAGTCTGGGTATTTTTCGAGAATCTTTTTTACTCTCAGATTAAAACTTCTCACAAACTTAATCTAATTGAATTACATTCATTTAATTTAAACTTCTGCAACTCCAACTAAAACTAATATGTTTAAGCGAGTGCATATTTCCATTTTAATCGAGTGGATGATAGTGCAAGTTTGTGTCAAATGTCGTTTTTAAAGTGTTTTAGTGTTAACTTGTTTAATCCATTTATTGTTATCACTATTTTGTATTTGTAGTCCTCCTTTTCATCGATTCCAGATTTTTGCTCTGGTTGGAAGCAGAAGCACCTCTCCGGAGACTCAAACCAGCCACACCCGCAGAATCGAAGTTGCAGAGGTAAAGCTAAAAAAAATGACAATAAAACCTTACGTTTTTTTTCTACAACTTCGAAGTGCAGCATGTTGTGTATGAATTATTAAACTGTTAAATCTCAGCGGTAAGGTATTTAGGTGTGTGTGGGTTGAGTGTAAGCTTCTTTTCGTATTCCGAAAATTTAGATTTTGAGACAAAATACAAATTAATCTCAAATTTTTTAATCATTTTTGCAGGTTCCTCCTTATTTAAGAAGCATTTGTTCTAACAAAACTTTTTAGTCATTTAGCTGTGAATAAAAATAAACACATTATACTGCGCTACAGTTTTGTATTCGCAACGATGAGCGGCAAGAATTAGAAATTTGAACTATGTGCAACGATTTCAGGTCGTGGTTCATAACAATTACAATTTCCCCAACAACGACGTAGCACTGGTTCGACTGTCCTCAAGGATTACAAACAGCTGGGCTGCCCGACCTGTCTGTCTTCCCAAGGGCGAAATTCCTTCAGAAAATCAGCGTTGTTGGATGTCTGGCTTTGAAAGTTTTTGTAAGATTTTTTGTAGTGAAATTTTAGTCAAATCACATTGATAGGTTCTAAGGCTTACGCTTTTTGCAAAAAGTAGCCAAAACAGTGCTTAGCCGGTGCTTGCAAGGAAAGCAGTTAAAGTGAAAACAAATTTTACATACTTCAATAATTATGCAAATAGCTTACGCTATTTTTGTTTTCGCATTTTAGCCGCCATGTTTTGATTTGGGTTGTTTTCTCATTATTAAAATATTTCGGAAAAGAGAAGTAAAAAGAAAGGGTACCAAAAAAAACTGTGTAATTCTAAAGGGCACAGTTCTTTTTGTACGAGTACATGCAAAGCAAAACATCACACATTTCTGTAGTGGAGTTGAGTCATCGCTACTTTAAATAAATTTTTCTCACTTCATTCTATTGTTGTAATATTGTTTTAAAAATATATGCTTTGTTGTAGTTGATGGAACCAGTGTAGTAAGCAATCTTGTTGATTCCGGTATAGTGTTTACAAATGAAAATTTTTGCTCTCTAAGCCAAGGAAGAATCGGGCAAATGGCGAACTTCGACAACATCCTTTGTGGTAGATATGCTCCTTCGAACGAAGTTCTTTGTCCAGGTTAATAATGTGAAGTTAAACTTGTTTTTATTCTGTTAAACTGTGGTCAAAATAACGACACTGATTGGCAAGGATTTGATGGTGTGTAGCAAAAAAATCAGCGGTTTGATTATAAAGAAAATTAATTAAAAAATTACTTTAACACAAAGTCTATGAAAACGCCGAACATCGTTTATCGCGCTATTTTTGCTTAAACTACTTAGTTGAGTTATGTGGAATATAGCCTTCGCTATCCTTAACAGTCATCCTTAATTAGTCATTATACACAGTAATGCTACAGTGTGTGGTTTTTGTCTCTTGTTTCTATCATACTTTCACACCAACAAAAAAAACAGTAAAACCATCATCAGATATACGCGCAAGACATTGAAATGTAGCCTATAAATATCCCTACTGAATTTTTATGCAAGGCGAATCTTGGTAAACACAACCAAGAAACGGGTGTGAATGCAAATCACTTTTTGATAATAGCGGTGAAGAATTTATCGTGTCTGCCAATGATGGATAGGTTTTAAGGAAGAACCTTGACATCAAGATTGACATTGTATAGTTTTTTCTTTTCTTTTCTTTGTTTGAAGAACACTTTTGGAAGTGGAAAAAATAACAATTACAACCTCTGTCGAGGTTTGATATTAATAATTTTGAGCATAATGAAAGGATTTTTTTGGTAGAGATACACGCAAGCTTCTGATTGATTGAAATATCATTATTCCATTTAGGGGAAACTGGTGGTCCTGTTGTGTGCCAAAGATGTGACTCTTGCGATTGGTATGTGGCTGGCATTATGTCTTTCGGCGATTTATGTCCCAACACTAAACAAAACCACATGGCATTTTCTTCTGTTGAGAGCTATGAGCAATGGATCAGTAGAACTACTGGAATTGCTACATCTAGACACAAAAGCTGTGCATCTGATAAAATATGTAAGTTATCAATATGGAATTTGTAAGTAAGCAGTATTAACCCAATATAAAGACATAAATCAATAATATTTTTGGATTAGCAGCTTTAAACAAATGGTCACCTGTAATTATGGCATAATTTATAGCTCGGTTTTTCTTACTCTCAACAATAAAAACTAAAGTTTTTTAGCCATTTTACTTACTTGGTTGCACTTTTCCCAAACTGGCCTATTTTTGTAGGTCGGTGATTGCGATTGTATTCGTAATAAAAAAAGTACAGCATTAAAACTTTTCAAAATGTATATATTTCAGCGTGGAGGCCTTGGACATCTTGGTCGGCTTGTAGTCAATCATGTGGCAGTGGGTTTCAAACCAGATCTCGTGTTTGTCGCAACGGAATTGCTGAAAATTCTGCATGTCAAGGGGTGGGAACTGAAAGTCAACAGTGCAATACCAATATATGTCCGAGTAAGTACTAATTGACGTAGTTGGAAGGGCGGGAAAGGGTGAGAAAGAATTGTATGTCTTCTCATTTTAGTTAGTGATTTTTGGTCTGGGTTTATTGTCAATGTATTTCCATCTTCAATAAGACTCGTTTACTCCGAAGATATTTGGTTGCGACCCGAGTTTAAGACATAAACGAGCAGGTCTGCTACAGTAGTTGCAATACCATTTACATCTCATGTGCTTCTTGTATAATTGTGAAACTGGCACATCGCAATTGTTTTAAAAGAAGGCTAGTCAACAAGAGATATGACAATGGAAGCTTAGATAAGTTGCATCAAAAAGTCTGCTTTCTCGGTTTGCAGGAGTATTAAGAAGTATTTTCAGGAGGTTTCAAAATGATCAAAAAATTTCTAGTTTTTAGAGAATTATTTTAGCTCACTATATACCAAAGGTACATTGTAAAACAGTTTTATGGTCAACTAATTCAAATTTGATTTGGTTTAATGGCAACATTGTCCTCTTGAAATTTGGGCCGCGTACTCATTACGGAAAGTTTGGTGTTTGCATATGCCATAACACGGCCCGTAGATAACATGAGTGTTAATAAAAATAGGCGCACAAAATCCAATAAAATGATATTTACCTTGTTTACATAATCTTATAAATGGGTTTATTTATCGCCCTAAGGATTCAAGGAGAGGCAGCCGCCTCTTAGTACATTTTAGTCCATTTTTGTTAATTATGCAAATCAGCTGAAAGCAAGGGCGTAGCCAGAGAAAACACTTGAGGAGGCAAATATTTTCAGAAATTCTTGTTGTCTAAGAGAGAAAATTTGACCTTAGAAAGGTAAGTTTACGGCTTTTGATAAATTTTCTTTTCTAAGTTGCGTAAAGCAGCTCTGAGTGCAACTTAGAGTATAATCGATCTAATAATAATGAATGAAGTAAGTTATTCTCTTTCCTTGGTGTAAACAATGAAAAAGTTAATTGTTAAAAAAATTTACGGAGAAATCGAAAGAAAATATGATCTCTGTAAGCACTTAAGTTGAGGGTGCAAAAAAGATTCTCTGTTTGACTAGAAATTAGCTTGACACTGGCGTCTTAAAAAAGTTTGTAGGGATGACATGAATTCTTTCTTTCTCCTCAGCTACGTCTAGAGGTGAAAGGTTGAAGGCAAATCTGTAGCGGGGTTAGAAGTTGAAATCTCAAAAATTACTTTTGCTTTAATAATCCCGAGGTTTTTTTGTGATGATAATTTTCACTGATTAATCATGCCATTCTAATATGCATTAAAAGTTAAAACACGCTGAAAGTAGAGATACTAAAACGTTTCTTTGGATGCGCTTAGCTGAAAAAATTCGTAACACATGTTGGGATTACAATCACAAATTTCTAATTTTGACTTTTCTAGGGTTTAGGTAATTTTCTGTGTGGTAGGTCATGTTATGTAGTTTTAGAAGCTGATTTTAGAACGAGTAAAATCTCAGAAAATGGTTTCGTTAGAGTAGTTTATGGCCATTAAAGTTTTTTTTAAAAGGTTTTGTCGCCAAAGACATAATTTAACATGCTTATAGTCACTATTCTGTTTAATAATACATCTAAATAATTGATTAAAAGTGTTTTTGAAAAAGTGACTGTCGTTTACATTCTATTCTTTTACTTCAGTTACTGTTTCTATCAAAGTTTTCTGGCATAAATATCTTAGCCAGAATGCCTTCCAAGCGGTTTAGATACATAAATCAATAAAATAACTGTTATTTTGGAAATTTATCCTTGCTCATGAATGATAGCACTTAAAATTCCACGGTTTACTTCAAGCACAAATTTTACAACTGAATGATCTATCACCAGGAGTAAAAGCCATATTTGATGACATTTTTTTAAAGATTCATGCAAAGTAGCAGCAAAATTCTAAATTTTTTAGAATTACCTCTCAAACCTGTAAGCTACGCTTGCCTCTTGTGAATGGTGAAGCCAATTTTAACTAATTTAAGTTTGATTATAAATTCATTTTCAAACTTGATTTTTAGGTTGGGGTCTATACGGTGAATGGACAGCTTGCTCGAAAACTTGCGAGTCGGGGATTCGACGTAGAGTTCGTTCTTGTATCGGTGGAGCGGTAGGGGATATCGGGTGTCACGAAGGATCAAATATAGAAATTCAAGTAAGAATCAACTTGTTTTGATCTGATTTTGACAAAATGGGTTTATCTACAACTAAATTCGATGCTGGTAGTTTTATGGTTAATGACTTTTTATTTTTTTCTGTATTTGATAAATTTAAAGGGGTTTGTGAAAGGGAGATACTGATTATTCCCAACCATATAAACACACTTTTTAATGGTAGTTCATTGCCAGATCAACCCACTGCAAATCTTTACCAATTGCCTTAACTCAGGCCTTTGATAACTATGATATCATTTACTATTATTAATTTTTAATGCTCTAACTCAATGAAATTGTTCCTAGGTTTGCAATAACGTGCCTTGTGCACAATGGTCACAATGGTCACAATGGTTAGGATGCAGTAAAACTTGCGGGACGAACGAAATGGCCATATCGGTAAGAATTTGTAATGGAGGAACGAATGGAGAAGAAAGCTGTGAGGGAAGTTTCAGAAGGCAAAGGGCATGTGAGCTAAGTAAGTAAACTTTTGATAAGCAATAGGAGTTTTTACAGAAATCAAAATCAACACTAATACAAATACGGTAGTTTTGTATGTATTCATCTGTGAAACTAATCTCTTCACGTCATCTTGCCGATACGCAGAACAACTTGAATTCAAATGTAGGTAAGAGTACTTACTGCCGACACAACGCATTTGTTTACACAGTAAGCACCGCAATTAGCAGTGAAAATAGGCTGGCTAATTATCATTGCAGAAAAATACTTTTTCTGAAAAGCATACTGCATCGTATACCATACCTCATAAATGCATTCATCATTGTGATATCGTCGTTTTATTACGCTGAAAAGCTGTAGCCCATATTTTGTCGTTTCTACACTGGGGTTTTATTTTCAGGAATATAACTTGAACAAGTTTTTGATTTTGTAGATCCCTGCCCCATTTGGAGCGAATGGAGAACTTGGACATCATGCACCCCAAGCTGTGGAGGTTCTGGAGTCCGAAGGTCTTTCAGAGAGTGCCTAAATGGAAATAATTGTGACGGAAGCGATAATCGTGTGGAAGAGTGCTTAACACCGACGTGTCCTCCAGGTATTTTAATGTGATAGGTGCTATAGGCCTAGCACTCTTTGCCAAAATACTTAAGTAGATGATAAAAAATAATATTTACTCCTCCGCGTTTAAGACTTAACCTCACAATATATAACTGCTTCAATAGATGGTACCTGGAATTCAACACCACAAAAACAGTAACCAATTACTTCCATCTAAACAATCAAGAAGCCAATAAAACCCTCGATATCAAAATAAACGATTCGAAACTACTAGGTGAACAAACCACTAAATACCTCGGGGTGTACTTGGACAGAACCTTCACCTACTCGAAACATCTGGTAGAAAGTGCTAACAAATAGTGTTGGATATTTTCAATGCCGTGCCACACGTGCTGGTGCTTAAGGTCGTGGAATTGCCCTACTTTTTCATATGGCTCTTTTGGTGCGATGTACTCGATCTGGTGTGGAGGCAATTCAAGCATTTCCATTTGACCCAAATTGTATTATGGCCTCTAGGCAGGATTTAGAAGAAGGAATTTTTTATCATGTCATGGCTGGGCGGAACATGCTCATCCCTCTCTGAAACCTAAGTATTTCTTCAGAGAGTGACTTATCTAAGGCAATAGTGTGACTGAGAAAGCGCTTCCTCGATTTAAGCCTTTTGATTCAGAAGATGTTTGTCATTGCTGGTTTGCCTTCGACATTCTATACGATTGGTAACTTTCCTTCTGATCTCAGGTGGGGCAATTGCAGTCAGTATGTGCAGATTTTTGTCGACAGTAGGCTTGAGGTAGTCAGACATAAAGCAACAGGTGTTGTTAAGAGCTGAGTCAAGTCTTGTGGCATGGCAAAATCTTTCTCACACTGAGTAGGCTTAAATCCACAGTTGACTATCACAAGTCGAAGGCTGTCGATTGAAATAGGGTACAGATTGTTTGGCCCCCAACTTCACCAAGGTAAGTCTTCTCAAAATGTTATTCCTTGTACTAATCTTTGCTTTGGTGCTGACAATTGTTTGCATGTCAGGCTGCTCCAGTGTTTTAACAAGATGTATCGGGTTGAGGCAGCATGAGATGTCAAAAGTATCAGATGGGAAAACAGACTCTTGTGTTTTATATTTTATTTAAAAAAGGAAGAAAGGAAAGGTGTCAAAAACCTATAAGGCAGGAATGCATTAAAAAAGATCGGGAACCGCTTACCTATCCAGTGATTACGAGATTTTGGTCATATTGAGCAGCTGGGTTTAGATGTGTTTTGAGTTGAAATAAACGTCAAGAAAAAGAGGTATCAACTATCATGTTTATAAAATTTTGGTTCTTGTAGTGTAAAATTACTTTGTCACTAAAGAATATTTATCGATTTAGTTTATTTCTGTTGAAACTGTCAAATATTCACCAGCATTTGTCATGAGAAAGTTGTTAATCGACACAGCAGAGATTGTAATAAAGCTTAGAGAGCTGTCTGATTCTCGCTTTGGAAAGACCGCAGCTGTTTGATGCTAATTAAAACAGGAGGGTGACTTGTGCTGTCTACTGTCACAAAACCATACTTTTTAAACAGAAAATGTCAAAATACAAACAAAAACAAGCTGTAAATTGCGTTAAAAGCAATACGAATTGATGTTTATACATAAAAACTGTATACAGTAGATTTTGTTTTCTGGTTTCTTTGTTGATTTTACAATCACATTGCAAGGGCAAGGAATGAAAACCTTTAAAACAGCAATAAAAGATGCCATATTGGAGACATTCGCTGGCTAAATTTTGTTTGGCTGGCAAATTTTATAAACTGTGGCTTACTTGCAAACGTTGCCAACTAATACAGTTTGGCCAATTGCAAACAAACAGCCTTTTTTATGGATTGTCAAGTTAAATTTTTAGTAATTTTTTAAGTAACGTTTGTGCTAAGTCCTTACCATAGTGTTTCCTTAAATTTAGTTCTTTTTGAATCCTGTTTTTTTTCTTTAGTTTACACTGAATGGAGTCCCTGCTCGGTTACTTGTGGTACTGGAACAGAAACCAGAACTCGGATATGTCCCAGTAACGAAAATGGTTGCGAACAAACTGTAGAAAGTATGTTAACCTTTATCATATTGATACCGCATTAAAATCTCTGGGCACTGTGTTACTGATGTCAAGCAAGTTGCAGTAGGTTCCTGCAGAATGCCAAACAATTGAATAATTTGATTAGCAATTAAGTGTTGAAAGTATTTACCATTCGTGTTTTGCGATATTGCCTTTAAAAAACACACTTTAGATAAGTTTTCTTGGTTTAGTTACAATAATAATTGTAACCATCATGAGATGAAATGGGCTGCTTGAAGTGCATCTAGAAAATCCTGGTCAAAATAGTAATAGTGTTACCAGTAACTCTGAAGTTGGTCAAAACCATAATTTTTGAGGAAAAAAGCAAGTGTGCTTTAGCCTTTACTCTACTAGTGATTACTGTGTAGCGATATGTCAAGTCATTGAGAGGTTATCAATATTTTCCACATCACTTATTACTGTAACAAGAGAATTTGATAATAGAGCAGGAATGATCAAGACGGTTGAGACATGCTTTACACCTATAAGCCAACAATTATTGCTGAACCGAACGGTGAATATTGATGCAATTCCCCCTTCCAATATGAGTTAGTATAAGATCAAGAGATAGATCTAATTATCAAAATCTCTTTATACAGTACTATTTACTTGCAACAACGACATACTTTGAGGCAGTCTAAAAACAATGAGTACATGGTTTTCTCTTGTTATGAGAAAAAATTAGAGAAAAACTTCGCTTTTTCTACACTCTTGCAGAATTCTTTCGAAAATTGTTTTATTCTTTCCACATCTTGCTCAAAAAGAATTACCCGAAAACACGCAATGCAGCAGGTTGTTTTGTGAAGCTGCTCATCAACATGACTTCAAAACGCGGCCGTTGTTTCCTGAAACAATTATCAACAACATCAATATGTTAATAAGGCCCCAACTTTGTTGGTTTGAGTCGAAGTGGCTGTTAGTTTTCCCAGGTGTCTTTCTATCATTCTCTCTCTTGAAAAATTTTCACTGAAATCGGTCATCTTGATTTTTTGCAATCTTTTTTCTTTCTTATTGGTTAATGCCTTTCTTATCTTACTGTTTTCCTTTTTGCTTGATTTTTTTGCCTCTTTTTTCTGATGAGCTATAATATTCATTTAATCCTGGCCTGCTTCCTGCTCTCTCTGTAGCGACGATGTGAACTGGAAGAAAAGGGCTGTGCAATGTGCTATCT
Source organism: Trididemnum clinides (assembly GCA_963675345.1). NCBI lineage: Eukaryota > Metazoa > Chordata > Ascidiacea > Aplousobranchia > Didemnidae > Trididemnum > Trididemnum clinides. The sequence continues at coordinate 23,651,769 of OY776285.1, read as the reverse complement.
TCCTCTAATGAGCACAATCACGATGTATTTTTCTGTTTGGTTCCGTGTTCAGTGCCCTCTACGCTTCACCTTCCTGGAATTATCTTCTCTGTTCTGTCACCAATATTCGCGGGATAATTCTTTGTCCAATTACTGCAATTTCCTACTACGGTATCCTCATCAAAAAGCTGGGGGATTCTGCGATTGAGATGTAGAATTGCTCTTCGTCATCTTTGAGTTACCTGTAGACCAGATTTGAATTTAGGACTCTAACTTGAGATCCTCATTTTTAGATTTCCAAATACACGCTTCCTCAAACTAATTGCAATCATTCCAGGTCTGCAAATTTTTCTGTGACTTTCACACTGGTGGTGTAGTTATTATTTTCGTCAGGCAAGGTTTTTGAAGAACTTTCTACTTTTACCCTTTGATCTTTTGACTTCTATCTGGTTGCGTGGAAATCACTATCTGTCTTCATAGTTTTCTTCCGTTCCTTTCCTCATCGGCCATGGACTACAATTTTTTACCTGGATAATAGATACCACTTTCACCTACCACCATTCTACCTTCCTCTAGAAACTTTTCAATGCTGCGGCTTTAAATTACATTATTATTTATGAGACTTAAGAGGTATTTTGGATCTTTTGGGACCTCTTTGAACAATGTATTACTGTATTTTTTCCACGTGCGATAACTACTGTAATTATGAAGTTGCTATTTGCTTGATCAATCACCAAAAATGCCAAGCGTTATTCAGAGACTTTTAGTTCTCTAATCACACTCGAACCCACCCGAAGTCAGTTTTTTCCGGTGCATCTTGTGATGGTACAGGTGAGTTGGTTTTATTGAGACTAATATTGCTTTAATTAAGAAATAGACATAGGTGTCTCATGCCCTTTCTCTAAAAATGCGATAGCTAAGCATTCTATTTTTTAGCCCGAGAATGTACCTTACCGTCATGCCCTAGGCATACATCATGGAGTGAATGTTCCAGCACTTGTGGAAAAGGGTCGCGACATCGCATTAAGATATGTACCGAAGGGGAGACTCAGTGCTCCTCTTCAGTTGAATTAGACACGTGCAGCGGGCCCCCTTGTCCTCCTTTGTGGTCGCGATGGTCGGAATGGAGTGATTGTAGCGTCTCATGTGGACAAGGCACTGAAAGCAGAGTTAGGTAAGTAAAATCATCAAGAGATTGCGAGTTTGATGCACTTCTGTGCTGCAAGTTTTTGTTTTTAAGAAAATGTTTCCTAATTAACCACAACTTTGATTGGCTATTACGATAGATTTCATGATATGCAGAGCAGAATGCAGTTATCGGTGATACCCTTGCTTTGTGAAGTTAGAACAATAAAGGTGCTTACCCAGCATGCGGTAAGAGGCAACTTTTGGGCACTTACCAAAAGCAGTCCAACCATGTTGGTGGTCGAGCTGCCACTTACCAAAGTATAATCACTACAGCAACTAGAAACAAACTGCCGCTTTTCTCTTAACTTCATATTGATTAGGTTTATCGTATGAACTTGAATTTTGGTTTTGTGTTAGGCCTTGAACCCTCCCCAAAAAAGAAAGAAATAAACATACACGTGCGCGCGCGCAATTCCACCCACCTACACACACACACACACACACACACACACACACACACACACACACACACACACACACACACACGCACGCATACGCACACACGAAATTGTTAGTTCAAAAGCGTGTTAGAGTGATAGTATTTCCACATTATTGGGGTCGCAAAGACCATTCCGCAATCAAAACTAAGTTGTGCCTATTGTCTACTTGCAAAAACGTACACTTTTTTGTTGGTAGGAGTTGTTTAAATGAGCAATGTCGTGGAGAAAGTAGTCAGAGTCGTACTTGCCAGCGAAGCCCTTGTTCGTCAGGTAAGCATATCAGGGATTGTTAATGACTTAAAGCAATTTTTTTTTGTTTAAACAAGGAAATGAAGCACGACTTTTGAAGTCGCGAGTCAGATACTGATGATTAACACAAAGGTACTGCAGGGAAAAACTAAGCACTTTTCATGTGCTCCAGGTTAAATAATCATTTTGAAAAAAGATATAAAAAAATATATTTTCATTGTAAATATTGGCGTGGTTTCGTGAAATTGTCTTCATTACAAAATGAGCCCTGATTAGACAAACCTATTTTCCAGCTACCTATAAATATTGTAAGGTTACGTGGTAAATTTCAATTATCAAGAATTTTAGTTTGTTTAAGTGGCAAATGTTTTAAAAATTGCTTTAGTGGAGTATGAAATCAAAAATCAATTGATTCCATATTTTTTTTGTTTGCTTAAAATATAAAATTCGTTAGGACTACCGACTTTGTGGGAGTTAGTAGACTGTAGTCATTTTTAGCTATGATTAAAATCCGATCCCGGGTCCCAAAATAAAGCAATTTAAGGAGATGCATAGTAGTAGGCCGTCTTTTTGACATCAATCAGCGGCCACCTATAAACTTGGTTTGGTCAACGCTCCCTAAGCGATAGCTTATTAAATTGGTTTAAGTCTTTAAAGACCCCAAGAGCTCGGAGCTTTTCCCCGGCCAAAGAACGTAGTTGTAATGATCTAAATTAAATTGTACAGGATTACCAGCAAAACTATTTGACTAAAATTATCTTTTAGCAAATCGAGATTGCCAGCAAGAAGATTTAGGATCATGGTGTGAGTTTGCTGACCATCTTTGCCAAAATTCTTCCTATGTTCAACAATTTTGCCCGGAAACTTGTGACATCTGTTGATTGAAAAAGTTTTAAATAAGACTATAATCAAATATTTTTTCTGGTAAGATAGAGGTTGATGCAACGACAGGAAATTTTTTTGGAAAATGCCATCAGGCGTGTAAAAGGCCCGAAAATTTGAAAATTTTGGTTTTTATGCATTTCTGTTGGGACTTGAACCCCTTTCCTGTTAATACGACCTTGGCTGCTCAAATTTTTTAATCCTGTGTTCTTATTTTTGAGTGAAATTGATATATAGGGGCCAAACGCTGAATATTTGTTACGTGTACTTGCATTGTTTGCCCATCTGATATAGGTGATGTTCAGGTGAAGTGACACTTAAGCGCCGAACAGTTTTTCCAGCTGCAAGCGTAAGGCTCATAGTTAAGTGAGAAGCCCACAATCATTAACCTGTTTGGTCACTACTGCGCCGTCGGCAAAAAATATTTTAACTTTGCAGCTTTTTGCAACCCCTGATTTCTTTGGCGTAACCCATGTAAATTTACTTATGGCATTATGGTGGCTTGAACAGCATTTTATAAAATTGTGTGCATGAATTCAGTTTTGTACTATAATCTTTTTACTACTGCAAATGCCTTTAGTTTCATTTTTGCTACAAAAATTTGTATGGTTTCTAATCAAGTACTAAAGCTCAATTATTATTTTACTCTACAAGAACAGCACAGGCTTAACTGCCGATTGAGTTGCTTGTTATCAAATTGTAAAATAAAACAATGTTGTCGTTTGAAATTGGTTATTTTTGCATATCTTATCTGATAGTTTTCCGGTGATCCATTTATGCGTATGAGCTCATGTTTTGTTTGCATGACTTTAGATGCACTGGGTCATCTCAATAAGTAGACTGCTCGAGTTTCCCGCCTTTATGCCGCATAAAGGTAAAAGAATCTTGTTAAGTGCCCTTTTCAAAGGCACAACAAACACTCTTTCCGGGTACTTCCTTTTTCTCGCTGGGAATGTTAGTTTTTAAGTCTTTTTTAAAGTCGCCAAGCAGGAAAGCTGTGAATGTTATTTTTTAAGTCTTCTGTAATGCTGGGCAGGGAAACTGAGTCCAGGTATATCTACTGCCAGGAGGACGCTTTAATCACAACTTCAGGGCGTTGGTGGTTCTTGTGATTGAAAAATGAAGAGGAATTTTTGTCATTTTCTTCCTGGCTCAGCAAAACAAACCTATCAGAGAATACAACTTTATATTACATATTGGACACAAGTTCTAAAGTAGTAACTCAAAAACCTGCATTAACCCCTTCAAATTGAGCTCTTTTATACCCAAGCAATTGGAATCTACAAATGCGACTGCGCAACTAGGATCTTAAAAAAAAACTGGGGAGATGAGGATTTCTGTCAAATCCATAAATTTTGGGGCCAAAGTTGTTGGATGTATTCTAACAATAAGATTGCCAGTTTTTGAGACTAAAAATTGTGGTTAAGATGAGGTAGGATTTGCCCCTTAGTTGCGTCTCTGTAATGCATCCAATTAGTAAGTCATAACATAAATACCGGAAAGCTAACTACTTGATATAAGCTTCTCTGAGCATAAAGACAAAGGAGAAACATATTGATGCTTGCAAAACCATGGTCAATTTTTGAATGTCAATGTTGGCCTCAACAACCTCAGTCATATTTGTCAGCAATTGGGAAAGCTTCAGCAAATAGTAGCTTCAGGTTGGATGTATTTTGTCCAAAATCAATAGGCTTTTTCTACTTTGTGTGGGCAAGATCTTTTTTTTAGAAAAGTTTCTCAGATTAGGTGCTTCTCATTAGCCCTTTTTGATAGTCTTTAGTTAGACTGGGTGACCACGATAAGTAGACCGCTTGGCCTCGCCCCCTGTCTGCCACATAAAGATGGAAGCATTCCGTTAGGTGTCTAAAGACACAACAAGCAAGCTCGCTCGTTTGTTCTCCACGCTATCCTTTCAGAGCTGAGCGCCAAGCAGGGAAGCTTTGAATAACATTATTTAAAGCCTTTTGCTGTGACTCAACAAGGAAATGATTTCCGGATCCACCGAGTGCGAAGCGGACGCTCTAACCACCACGCCATTGCGCCGGTTATCAGCAAGCTAATAACTAGTCGGTTCACCTGAGTTCAAATTCCAACAGAATTTATATTTTTTTAAATCACTGGTTCGATAAGTATTTCAAGTTTATTTTTTAGGTTTAAAAGTAAGAAAAATTTTTGAAAGTAGAGTTAGATGCACCAAACCTGTACAAATACAAGTTATTAATATGTTAGAGAAAACTTTTAGAAGTAGTAAGTCATCTTTCTACAAAATATTTATTCCTGAATATCTTTACTTTACGCAGTTCAGATACTTTTCTACTTTTTCAACTATTCAAAATTAGAATTCAGATGACATCTTAAATCTACTCTGGTAGTCCAACGTGTAAAGAATAAGTTAAGTGGTAATACTAATTGCATCAATATGCCAACAAGGTATATGCTTTCATGTTATTTAGCTCTTCTGGTAATGATAACATTTATTCAAGTTAATACAAGTTCTTACCGAGCATGCAAAAAAACTTCAATATTTGTCAACGTTTCGATATGAAGAACAGCTGTATAGCTGTTTGAAACGTAGTCAAATATTGAAGTTTTTTGCATGCTTGGTAAGAACTTGATCAACTTGAAGAAACGTTGTTATTACCAGAAGAGTTAAATAACATGAATTTATCAAAAGTACCTGGTAGCCAGAATAACAGTATAAGATATATGTTTATCATAAAGATGTAGACAACATTTTGTGGACGGTGTCTTCATAGTTTATGTTTCTTAAAAAGAGAATGATATTCAAAATTTTAAATTCCGATTTTTAAAAGTAAAATATTTTATGGTTCAACGTTCTTTTACGGTATGAACTATGCTCTAAAGTGGGCTCTGTTTTTTAATTGAAAATGACGATATTGATGTCTGAATTGTCCTCATTTGGCCTATGCCATAGAAAGTCGGAAATAAAATAACTGGCAAAGCTTATAGCTTAACGAACGTCAGTTCTAGTATTGCTGTAAAACCTAAATGGGATCCAAAGTTGAAAATGGCACCTGATTTAGCCCACGGCAGCTATAGTTGTACCTTTAAAGAATATCCAATATTTAGAAGATATATTTGTTAAGTCATAGCTGCTTATAAATCCAGAACCGCAGTTTTTTCCATACCCAAGCACGATCTCAAAAATCCCGATCCAATTTTTAGCTTTAGTGCAAATAAGTTATCTTACATGCTTCGGCGGATCTGCGAAGTGCCAGCTCACAAGCGTATTCCATGTTTTAGGCGAAATGTTTTGTATGAACTTCCATAGATTTTTATGGTCACGCTGAGAATTGAATAAAAAAACCTTTCAGTTAAAAAGAAGCAAAATCCTCACATCTGTCAACTTCTGAAGCCGTCCGCGCTTATGTTAACCTTGATTTCCAATTGTAAAACAAGATAAATGCATTGCTTATATAATTATTTGCGTAGCAATTTGTAAATTTTTTTCCTACATCACAACTATTGAATATTTTTTAATCCCGGCCAGTTAGCTTGTTGAGTGGTTTTCCTTAAAATAACAACAAAATGAGGTGAGAGAATTTTTTACTGTATATTGCGATGGTGATGGCAACTAATCAACCGGACTAGGAAATGGAAAATACTGAATGAGTTTTACTTGACACATTTTGAAAATCAGTAACTCCGCAGCAAAAGTTAAGATTTATCGAAAAAAGGAACAAAACTTCCAAATGTTTAAAATCTGTTAATCGCAATATGCGTACCAGCTATTTCACAAAAGTTAAAAAACTAGGTAAAATAGAGTTGATATTTTCAAGATTCGTGAAACGATAAAGGTACGATATCAATGAAACGAAGCTTGCAGACCTCAAACTAAATATTCAATCACAAAAATATCAAGCAGATTAGAGAAAAGTAGCATAATCATTTCAATCAGACATAAATACAGAAAATTGCCTGTCCACAACCATCCTCGAGAACTACCCTTAATTCACGAATTACCACTGGTTTTTCCTGAGTCTAATCTGAATTATGTTTGCGGTATGAGCCTGAAAAACCTTTTCTTTGCGTTCCTCCATCTCAAGCAAGATGAAGAATAAAGAACACTTGGCTACTTTCAACAGCAACTGCCATTAATTGCGTGCCAATTCAATAGAAGGCAACTTTGAAAGACAAGATCACACGAGTCATTGACGACACTCATTGAAAAAAGAAAGTTTCGTTTATTCGATGAGGGCTTGTTGGCGCAAAAACGAATCATCTAGTCTGTTAAATTGTGTGTGCTCATAAAGCGGACTGATTTTTGCCACCAAAATTTTGAGATTGAATGTCAAAGCTGAGTTTTGAAGTAATTATGTAAGTTGGCTACTTGATTTTTAGATAGGAGATTATACAATTTTAGCTAGGGTGTATGGGTGTAGGTGCCCTTGAAAACATTCATTTTAATCTTAATAGTTACTCGTAAGTGAACTCCAAGGGGTTTTGTCCGAATTTTGTGGCTATCTGTAAGGTCCGTTTGGAAAATTATTTTTCAGCGTGTTTGTTTGAAATAATTGTCCGTTATTGCGCGCATCTTTTTGCAAGTGCACATTATTCGTACAAATAAACAAGCAACATTTCTTTGCTAAAGGTTTTTTGCGCTTATTGTTTGCTAGTCTGAAGAAAATTATCTAAACGTAAATTATGCAAAGCATGCATCCAAAAGAACCTCAAGACGACTTTTTACACAATTTTATTTGGACAAGCAAATGTGCCCAATGATGAATAATTTTCCCAAGCAATAACGCTGAAAAGTAATTTTTTCAAACGGTGCCCCATAGATATCTCAAAAAGAATCGCATCAAATTTACCGATTAAATTTACTCAAAAGCTAACTCTTTCGAATTCATCAAAACTCTAAAAAAATGTAATCGCTGGTTATTTCTCTGAAGATGAAGCGGCTCTCTACTGGGTCCCGTTTGAAATCAACAAAAATCGCTGTGCGCATATTCAGTTTTTTTTGATGTACACAGGGCTATTATTGAACTGGAATCAAAAATGAGGACCACTGGAGAAAATAATTTTTCGGCCACGTTTTAGAGGTTGTTTAAAATATTGCAAAACATAAAGGTGTATGGGTGACTATTGAGCTCATGAACATTAAAAAAATCTCCAAATATCTTGCCTGGAATCTCAGTTAAGCCCGTCAAATTGGTCGCCAAATCTTACTTTTAAATCTCAATTTAGAGAGAAATAAAAATTGGCGTTACAGGTTGCGGCATGTTGCTGGAAAAAAGAAAAAAATAATGACGCCTTGTAAAAATAGTGGCAACATTATTTGCTAAGACGTAGCCCGTCGTAATAAAAAGCAAGCCTTTGAAATAAACGGCTGCGTAAAAGCTCTGCACAAGCTCTCTGGCATCCAGTATAAGAATATAAACCTATATCCTTTATTCCTATGAGCTCATGGTCTGTTTTTAGTGTTTCCTCAGACTGGGCCACAGTGACAGATAAACTGCTTGACCAGACCAATTGTGTGCTACATAAGGATGAAGATATCCCGTTAAATGCCTCATACAAGAACACAAGCAAACTTTCTGGGTTTTTTTCCTTGCTATCATTCTCGTGCTAAGTATCAAGCAAGAAATCTCAGAGTACCATTTTTAAACGTTTTTGGCTTAAACTATCTCAGGAACCGAACCTATGTATACCAACTGCACCGAGGACGCTTAAACCACTGAGCCACCACGGCGTAAATGTATTTAGTTTGTTGGTCACGAGGTCAATTTACTTTTCTAAAATACTTATCGCGCTCTCCTCATGGACTTCGCACATTTTTTTGAAAAACTAATCTACTTGAGAGCTAGTTGTTTTTTGTTTAGAGATCGCCTAGGTCAGATCTTCTTTTATGCATCACCGTAAAAAATAGACGCTGCGAATGTCTAAATTTTTAAAGAGTGCAGATAAAAAGTGAGAATACTGCTTACCAGGAAAAAGAGTTCAATAAAACAAAATCGATGAAGAAAATGTTTCCCTGGATATTTTATTGCTTAATTTGCGTTGGAGAAATAATGTTTCAAGAGAGCTTCTTATGACGAAAAGTATGTTTCTAGAGATTTTGTAGCTATTGTCCAAATGTAAATGGAATTCGTGATCTCAAAAAGGTTAAAACACCATACTGAAAATTGTTTCTTTTTTTTTGGTCCGAATTTTTCAAAATCTAATTCTGTTTTTTTCCTTAATGAAAAGCTATCGTTGCTAATTCACACAGCTATGCATCAAAAATTTAGATTCGAAAAATCGAAAGCCCCTGAAAAAATAGCTCCAAAACCACGATACAATATTTTAATTAACATTTAAAATCCAACCATGATGAATAAAACGTAGATCTTCATATAGTCATAAAACATTAAAAGCGATTTCTACTTGAAAGCTACAAAAATGTAAGCTGGGATGGCAAAATATTTTTTGTAAAATACACCCCAAACCAAAATGGCTGGTCCACTCAAGCGTGCACTTTCAAGTAAGCATTTCAATAAACATCAGCATTGCTGTTGCTTGGAGAAAACACAAAAAAACAAAAGCAAAGATATGAGCAAACAATAAGCATTTTTTTGCAATAGATTTAATATCAAAATCGTAGCCAATTTGGTGCTTAGTATTTTTCTATATTCAAAATAAAAACGTCATAATCAATATACAGTGCCGCGTAAGCATATTATATTAAACCTTTTTGTTACATAGCCTTAGTGTTAACATTTGTCAAAATTAGTTTAGCTGGACTAAAAATTTTTGGAGTAAATGACAACGTGAATAGTTGTAAGTAAAAGTTTTCTATTTGCGCGGCCATATTGAGACTTGCACTCAACGCAGAATTCAAATTTAAAATAATGTCTAGCAATACTGTTGGCGACAAAATTACACTTGTCTACTTTCCACTAAAACAACCAAAAGGAAGGCATCCTTGGGTTTCGGTTGCTAAGCCAGAGCAACTGGATCCAGAGCCATAACTCGTGCAGTGTCTAAACAAAAGTTAAGCGTTATTTAGTTTTGTGTAATCTTTTGCAAAATAATAATCAGGTACATGTTAGTGTTTATGGGGAGGAAATTCCGATCCCTTAACTGTAAAAATCTTTTTATCACAAATATTTTTGTAAAGAAAACCATGCTAGAAATTATATAGAGACTAGCCGGCTTTGCCGGCGTCGCCCGGCAGGATCCCTCCATCAGTAATGTCGGGGTTTAGAATTTCGGCTCAACCGGCTGCACCGGCTTCACGCATCGGGCTCTTGTGTGAGCATTAGCAAAAAGTTAATGAATTTTATGTACTCTTACAATTCCTGCACAAGAAACCGTGATCATCATACTCTTTTAATCATGAATGGCAATGCTCACAAAGAACCTTGCCATAAATTATCGTTAATACTTTTGAGGGAAAAAGACAGAAACACACTCAAAACTGTTGATGGCGGCGAAATGGCGGTTGCTTTCACAATTATAGAAACTAACTATCTAGTGGTAAGCCTATTTTGCAATGTGGTGCTTCCCCTTTCCTAGTTATATTGGCCTGTTATTTATACATATATTTGTGGCATTAAATTCTTTTGGCTGTGCCATTTGTCTTGTTTTTAGCATAGCGACAAAAGCGGCTATAGCTTCCCCAACATCATTCACCATATTTTAGTAGGAAACCATCAGGCGAAGTTGTTTTTAAACAAAAGTTCTCTCTATTGTCAGTTTTACAAATTTTTATGATTATGGTTTTATGTTGATTTTTTCTTAAACTTGGGATTTTGTTACAATGCTGTAGAGTATAGACATAAATACCCTAACACGGAGCATTTCAGCAAAAGAAAAAATCTTTGCTTTATAGTATATATGGCAGTGTCACCCGTAGACCCAGCCCCCATTGATAACGTCGGGATTGAGAGTGACGGTTTACACGGCCAAGCAGCTTCACCTATCAGCCTCTTGTGTGAAGAATTACCAAAAGTTTATGTGTTTTCTGCATACAAGATTTTCACGACTTTTCGTTCTTCGTTTCTTAATAGAATTTCTCATTTCAAGATCCTGGCTATGCCTTAGGTCTATGTGCTCTGTTCATTGCTGACACGAACCCAAAGGAGCCTTGCGTTTCCGTGGTTTGAAAATAAGAAGCACTTTTCTGATATTGAGCTATTTGCTACCAAAAAAGCAAAAATGCCTTTCGTGTGGTGCGATTTGACACAATGATGCTGATTTCTTTTGATTTCCCTTTAAACTTTATCAAGTTCTCGCGGGCTACGCATCATGTAGCATATTCTTTTCTCCCTGCTTCACGTGCCCTGGGAAGTGAATAGAGTCCTTGCTTTTCCCCAAATGATTAGTTTGACTCCGGTAGCTCCACTAAGCTATAATAATGCAAAATACCAATAATATGATGCGATTTGACACAGTGAAGTTGTTAATTTTGATTTCCCCCTAAACTTTCTCAAATCCCTGCTGGCTATATCTGTGCTTAGTTATGCTCATAGAAGTTAAAGGAATCCTTGCTTTTCAAAATTTTCAGGTTTTATTCCGGTAGCTCTATAAAGCTATTATCAAGCAAAATAGAAAACATGTTTCTCTTAAGTATGGTGCGATTTTACCCCGGCAGAGTATACTATCACCTATGTCAATATATCAAAATTTGTAGACTTCATCTATCGATGAATCTTTTTGAATAATTTGATGGATAATGCCAAAGATCCATGCTATCAAGAAAGAATAGACAAAATGTACTAAAGCACTTAGTTTTTCTAGAAATTGCAATTTGGTGAAGTGCGGGCACTAAAATTTTGTGCGTTTTTAACCGATAGACTATATTTTCTAAACATTTGGAGACTTTAGTTTTTGATGGATCTTTTTGAAAACGTCGACAGATACGAGGGTAAATCAAAAAGTTCTAAGACAAATAACATAAATTCAATCTCAGTAAAAATACCGCAAAATCTCAAAAAATCATGGCAACTGTTTTTTGGGATAAAGATGGAATCATTTTGTTAGATTTTCTTGAAGGACAGAAAACTATCACTGCAAGTTATTACGAAAAAGTTTTGAGAAACCTAAAGACTGCATTGGCCAAGAAGCGACGAGGAAAGCTTCATCGTCAAATTTTGTTCCATCATGACAATGCTCCAGCACACACGGCCAAGACTGTAACGACAACTTTACGAGAGTTTCGCTGGGAAATCCTTTCACACCCTCCCTACAGTCCTGATTTAGCTCCTTGTGACTTCTTCCTATTTCCAAAACTGAAAGAGCATTTGAAAGGAACAAGATTTCAATCCATAAATGAAGCAAAGAGGGAGGCTGTGACCTGGTTGACTAGACAAACTCCAGAATTCTATCAAGAAGGAATTTCTCGATGGAAACATCGCTTGCAAAAGTGTATTGAGTTAGGTGGATCTTATGTAGAAAAATAATCGTGCAACTTCAATAAATATTGAATTTATGTTATTTGTCTTAGAACTTTTTGATTTACCCTCGTAATGCCAAAAACCCATGCTTGTGAGGAAAAGTAGTCAAAATGTACCAAAGAGCTAACTTTGTTTAACAATTGCAAGATTATTAGGTCTAGTAGGATAATTGTTCAACTAAAAATAAAACATGATGTATGACAACCAATTTCTGATCAGCCATTAGAAACTAATCCTTAGCCTTTAGTAATTGAAGTCACATATTTCTGGAAAGAAAATTTACTAAGCTTTCATAGAACAGTAATAGTTAGTATCGTCTTACAACGTATTTATATTGAAGTAACGGGATTTTACTCAGCTTACCACTTTTTGGGAGGAGTAGATAATTACAAGATAGGTTATAAAGTTCAGTTTTTTCATTAAAAAACAAACATTAATTGTACATATTATACACTATCGGAATTGCCTTGAAACAACCTTCAATTTGTTCAAAAAATATTGAAAATCAGTTTAGAAATGAGGTCATAAATCAGTTTTTAAGTAAACTGATCGTGCAAAAAGAGTGCAATTTTTGAAAACATCTTCATACAATGATCTGCGGTTGAGAAACATTTGCGTTGATCGTATGAGACATATTATGACATCATAAAACTAGTTTTATGCGTGCAAGCGAAAATAAGAAGAAAAATGCTTAGTGGGCTTAAAGCAGTGGTTCTAAACCTTTTTTGTGCCGTGGCCCATTTTGAGGAGCCACAAATCTTCGTGGTCCAGTTTCTTGCCGTGGCCTACTTTGATTACGTTTGTGATATAATGATAACAAAGCTGCTGGAATTAGCGTCAGAACTCATGGCAGCGGAGGTGATCTCCAAAAAAATAAAAGGCCATTTCCTCTTCAGAGCCGAGGATGGCCAGTCCGCGGGCGAAATTGAAGTTGATTTGCAAAGGAAAATAAGGCCATTGCGCCTCCAATTCATGGGTGCTGGTCCGTATGGCTGTTTATATGCATCGATATTTCTCAACCTCATTCCACTTGCAAACCCATTATTAAAGTACGCAAACGTCTGTGGCCCACCGGTTGAGAACCAGTGGCTTAAAGTGTTTAGTAAAGAATTGCTCGTAGCATTCTCAAATAAGCTTTTGTTTGTTGTAAAATTGTTTTATCGAAAGCACCTTATTAATATCCTCTGAAAGAACTTTTAATCGCCTTTCTGCGATCAGTACTCTTTGAGAAAGAACAAAAAACAGTCATGATGACGTCGTGAATCTCCTTATGACACTCATCACGGAGTGGTGATCAATCATGCCAAGTTTGATGCTTGTACCTCCAGCAGTTTCAGAAGAGTTAAAACTTATGTAAAAGTTATTGTAAAGTCAATCTCCGAAAAAATTATTTTTATAGTTGACCTCACAAGAGCTGAATTTCACAGGTGAAGACCTGTTGTCGGACATCGACCGCAAAAGTGTGTTGTAAAGCAAAGATTTGGGGTGGTAACCAGTATGTGGATGCAGGCCGAAGTTCACACAGCCCGGATATATGCTATTGACAAAATTTGCTCAAATTACAAAGTTTTAGTTCACATTGAGAAATCAAAACATGTTAAAAATTCCTCCCGCTTAATTTGAATAACATTCTTATATATTTCAGGACACTTCTCACCTTTGTCGTTGTCTAACAGCAAAATAACAATTTCCTTCGCACGAAGACCACGGTTGCCATGGAGACCATACAGGTTGCATAGTTTTGCACCCAGTACAGACCTCGTACATTGTTGCTTCTCCAGGACAAGAATTATGAGGTCCACCAATACACTTCCGAACTCGTTTTTTCCACGAGCAATCTGACCAAGATGACCACTCAGCCCATTTTGATTGTAGGCAATAAATTCTTCCGCACTCTTGTTGCTCATAGTCTCTTCCTTCGCATCCTTGGCTTCCAACCGCTCCCCCATTGCAACTTCTTCTTCTAAAAACATATGTGTTCTTCCCTCCACATGATACAGGACACGAGCTCCAAGATCCCCAATAGGTCCAGGATCCAGGGCATTTTCTTGTTCGGCAAAAACGAGTTTGGTGAAATTGACTTCTGTGCGCATCTGGTTGGCATTGCTGGCCTCCACTGCATTTTCTTGTTCGAGATTGCTGTCCTCCTCCACAAGACACCGGACAAGTAGACCAAGATGTCCAAGTTGTCCACGAACCTGATAGTAATAATTATGCTAATTTTTTTTAATTTTACGATTTAGCACATGCATATTATTTGTTTGCAAGCGAAAGCATAGAAATCTGCAAAGGAATTAAGTCTCCTCCTAAACACTTGTTGAGGAGAATTCAAAAGAAAGTTATCCCTCCAGAATCTGTGAGAGCAAATTTATGTTTTCAAATCAAATTTTTGATAATAAAGTGTTACGTTCGATCCGTTTTTTTTTCAATTAAGGCTGCTTGGAAGATATTTTTTCGCGGCATTTATTAAATGTTTTTTAAAGGCCTTGAAACATCAAATAGTTTTGTAAGTTGATAACAAAACTGGTAACGTTTGCTTTGGATATTACTTAGCTATGAAACTTGAAAAAGTATTTGCCACGAATCTAATGTAAAATAAGAAAATACAAGAAAAATTTGGAGATGATGCAAGTGTAGCCAGTGATGGTAAAAACGCAGATGTCACGAAAAACCCAACTTTGACTTTATCATCAAACAGACCTAAAGTGACGTATTTATATGGGTGTAATAAAGAGTGATGCCGCCCCCCAAACGGTATGGCAATAGCAAAAGTGAAATAAAAAAGCCTGTTTGGATATCACAATATATTCACAAATCACTTCAGAACTTCGGATTCCTTCACTTGCCAAAACACAGAACTAAAGCACTTCAATAAATATCAGAGATTTACTAAACTAAAAACCACCAAAATAATCGCTTAATTGCTATCACAATAATCACCACAGAACAACGCCTTTTTACTACACTCTGCTATCTTTCTCTGAACTACACTCTCTGCATAAATAAAATCTTGCCGCCTTATATATACGACGGAAAATAATCTAGAAATTGCTAGAACATCACATGACACAAAAAATACCGTCAATAAATTACGTAATCGGTAATATTAAAAAAAAAGAAGAAATCTTCGAGAAGGAACAAGAATCACTAGAATACGCTAGAAAACCAGGTAACGTAGACAGTCATTGTGACGTCAGAAAGGCATGTGAGTTACAAATCTATTTATACAGGGGTGTCAAACTGGCGGCCCACGGGCCAAATGTGGCCCGCGACATAATATTTTGTGGCCTACGTAAGGATTTTGAGGCGCAGTGCGAATGCTTGGCCTCGGAATTTGGCCTTCGAAAAATTGTTCTCCAAAAAAAACCTTTGAAGCTGAAATTACGTGAAAATAGCGATTATCGCGTGATGAGATTAATTTACAAAAAAGTTCAAGTAGCTATCGAGTGAAAAACGCGAAAAAATCCCTATTTAAAGCATTTTTCTCCCAAAAAGAAAGATATATACAACAATGTTTCTCAAACTGTGTGTCGCGGAGATTCGCAGGTGTGCCGTGGTGTGCCGCCAGTCTTTTTAAAGTGCTTTATACTGATACAAATTTTCTGCCAAAGTTGAGAAAATGCTGCCATGAAGAAATGGTCGACAACTGCTATAAGTCGCGGGTGGTATTAAACTTACAGGTTACGGCGAAAGAGGTAATGAACTTTTTTTATTTTTTTGCAGATCAGCACCATTTCGGACTACATAACATTATTTTCGGAAATCGTTGCCTGGAGAAGTGGTGATCTCCAAATAATGCCACTTGCCATTAATAGAAATAGATTTGCGTGACTGGTGTACCGCGAAATTTGATCAACAGGTTTTTTGTGCGGGCAGACAAAAAAGTTTGGGGACCACTAATATACAGTCTTGCCTACTTTAAAACAGTTTAGCAAGTTAGGGCTACAAACAATTTAGATTTACAATAAAAATGATCACTACAAAATAAAACAACAGATTACAATAACTGCGCATACATAAAAAAACTATTCTATTTAGCGCAAATTTACTTATTCGTGACATTTACTCATATTTGGTCAAAGAGTCTTCGACTCTGTCAATTTCCTTGTAATAAAGAAATCTGGCATGCGACTGTAAAGCAACAACCTGCTCTTTGCATCGGTATCTTGAACTCATAGAGCTGAAAATGATTTGAAACATGGCCAAATCAAATTTTTCTTTTGTCTTATTGAACACCTTCCAAATTTGGCCAAAATCTACGAACCAGTTTGCAAGCATTGTATGCACCAAGATAGAGCTGAAGTATTTGCAGGGTTTACACAGGTCCTGGTAAATAAACGGCTTTGGACATAGAGAAAGCTTTTTTTAGAGAATATCTCACAATTTTGGAGAAATTATGTGTCTCACTAGCGATTGCTTAAAGGTTTTTCAATGGCACCAAAACCCCTACCAAATTAAATCAATGCCTGCATAAAAGCTAGTATATTTCAAGTAGTCACAATTAGTTGCACTAATGATATTGATTGCTGATAATTTTTTGATTAGTTAACACAAAAAATATGTATTCGACTTCGCTACTAAGTAAATATAGCTAGTAGCAGAATGCTTGTTCAGAACAAACAACCAAACAACGCAACCAAGAAAAAATTGCCACCACGTTTGTTTTAAATTAGCTGGAAACCTTCCGATTGTATACAATTGATATATCATTGCCCACATTTAAAATATTTCTCATTTTTCATAAGCTTTCTTTAGATCTCAGCATAAAGCATTGCAAAAATTTTCGTGATCCACTGTCAAGCATTCTAAAACTGCATATCTCCTATTGTGGGGAAATGCATTAAAACAAAAAATTATTTGTCGTATTACCAAAACAAATTCCTTTGTCGCATGTATCGCGTCGTCTGTGATCTCCAACACATCCTTCTTGTCCGATTTTACCGTTGATACATGTTCGGGAAGACCAACGTACTTGCTTACCGCAGGTGATCTGACATTGCGTCCAAGAAGACCAGTTGCTCCATGATGCGCAGTTTTGTGGCCGACAAATCTGAAATAATATTGTTCCAAAACTCATTTGGACATACTGTTAGAAAAATACAAATCGATAGCTATGCAATAATTAGTTCAAATAAGTTTGATAAAATAATAAGCTAAGCCAGTAAGGAAAGACACAAAAGCTCCTCTCTCTCACTCTTAAAAATCACACTTTGTAGTTAAATACTACTAAGATTTGTAGTTGAATACTACAAAGATATGACGACTGCACCAAACAACAGCCGCCTCAACGTGTGGTGCGATCCCCGACCCCGTTTGGGTCGGGTCGAAATGGCTGTTGGACTTCCCGAGGGTCCCAGTTACCCCGGGCACTTCCCTTCATTTTTTTGTTATGCTGCCCCCTGAACGACCGCAAAAGGACAGCACACAGCTTCTCTAAAATCAATTGCCTGTTTTCTTTTTCTCTTGCCCGTCTTCGTTTCCTTATTCTTCTTCTGCTCTTAATGAGTAGTAACGTTCATCTTAATCCTGACCCCATCTTTCCCTGCTCTGTGTGCGCTGGAAATGTGACCTGGCGGGGCAAGTCAGTGCAATGCTGCACCTGCTCCAAATGGGTCCATCTAAAGTGCTCACAACTCTCCCTCTCCAAATTCAGAACTCTTGACAGCTCTCCCTCCTGGAGCTGCCCCCTGCTGTGTCCCCACTAGTAAAACTGTGACTCTCTCCTCGGACTCCTCCGACATGTATACCTCGACTGTACAATCTAGCCCTTCCGTCTGCTAATGCTGCACTCCCGCGCACCCTCGTCTCCAAACTTCTTATCCCCCCTCGGCCCATTCTGTATCTTGTCCCTCCTCATCCTCACTATTGTCCCTTGCTCCTGGCTGTCCTTCCACGCCTCCTGGTTTCTCTCTCCCCTGACTCTCTCAGAGTTCTCTAACGGAATGCTGGAGGTCTTCGAGCAAGGAGCACTAAGCTACTTTACTTTCTTTCGTCCCATCCTGTTGATCTTGTCTGCATCCAGGAATCCAATCTTAACTCATCTTCCTTTTTCCGGTTTCCTGGATTCTCTGCTCTGCGCTCTGATCGCACCCATTCCCGCTCTGGCATTCTCTCTGCTGATGCCACGCACGCTAGCGGCGGTGTCATCATTTTTGTCAGGCAGAGCCTATCTTTTTCTGAACTTTCTACCTCCTCTCTTTCTTCGCTCGATCCCTACTCTGATTATGTAGGGGTCGACATCTCTCCAAACAACTCCTCTTCGCTGTCATTTCTTAATGTGTACGCCCCCTCTATTCGCTCCTCTCCGACGGATGGCACCAGCGATTTCTTTTCTCCTTCCATTCTTTCCTACTCCAGAAATCTCTTCATTCTGGGGGACTTCAATTGCCATCACTCCTTCTGGCACTCAAGAGGTACTTCCGACCATCGCGGGGAGAAAGTATTCGACCGGGTCATTTCTTCTGACCTCCTCCCCCTCAATGACCCTGACACACCCACCTTTCTCCATCGCTCCTCTGGCAGTCGCTCCTTTCCTGACATCTCCTTTGCTCCCTCCTCTCTTGCCCATTCTTGCTCCTGGGAGGTGCTTCAGGACCTGGGTTCTGATCACCCACCAATTCTTCTCTCTGTCCCTCTCTCCCCGGTTTTTTGCTCTAACAAGCGTCCCCCTTCCTTCAATTTTCAGAAACCTCGCTGGGATGACTTTGCCTCCTACTTTGACTCCCACTGTCTTGCAGAGGAATACTTGTCTCTTTCTCTTTCCTCTGCTGCTGCTCTCTTTGCCTCTCTGGCACTGAATGCAGCCAAATCTTCCATTCCTTTTGTCCGCATCAAACGCCATTGTAAAGCCTGGTGTCTGCTAAGGTGGAAAGTGCGGTTGGTGAAAGACGCAAGGCTTTTGCTGCCGTTTACAGAAGTGACGAAGATCACCCGGCTTACATCTCCGCTTCTCGCGCCTCGTCAATTATCGCCAGGGCCAAGGCTGAGGCATGGCAGACAACTTGCTCTTTTCTTTCACCCAAATCAAACCTGAAAACTGTATACTCTCTTTTCCAATCTGTCGATGGCTCATCTTCTTCGTCTTCCTTCTCTCCTAATTTCCCAAACTGTTCTTTTCCCAGGGAATCGGCTTCTGTCTACGCCGCTTACCTGAGATCCCACTTTTCCGTTTCTCAGCCAAAGACTCTGCGTAGCAGAGCCAGAGGCTACCTCTCTGAGCTCCGCCGAGCCACGTGCCCGGAAGAGCCTCACTCGTCCTTTTGCTCTTCTTTCGCTTCCACAGAACTTCTTGCGTCTGCCTCCAACCTTTCCCCCTCCAACCTTTCCCCCTCCATTGCCACTAACCCAGAGAAAGTTGCCTATCCCATGCTAAAGCACCTTCCTCGCTCTGGCATAGATTTTCTTCTTCACATTTTCAATCTCTCCTAGTCTTCGCATTCCTTTCCTTCCATCTGGAAGACATCTTCTATTATTCCCATCCACAAGATGGGAAAACCTGTCGACTCTACTGCTTCAGTCTGGCCTATCTTTCTCACCTCCTGCGTCTCAAAGCTTGTTGAACGCATCATTCTATCCCGCCGACTCTTCTTTCTGGAATCAAATTCCATTCTCTCCCCGTCAGGCCGGTTTCCGCCCTGGACGATCTATACTCGATCAAATTCTTTATCTTTCTCAGTCCATTTCGGATGGGCTTAACAAACCCAGGCCGGGCTCTCGGACAATGCTGTCTACTATTGATTTCTCTAAAGCTTTCGACTCTGTCTGGCATCCCGCCCTTTTCCTCAAACTCATTTCGGCTGGTCTCCATCCTTGCTTTGCTCGTTGGACTCAATCTTTCCTTTCTGATAGGCGCGCTTGCGTGGCTTATCAATATCACAAAAGTCGTTCCTTTCGAGTCCGTCGAGGTCTTCCGCAAGGATCCGTTCTTGGCCCTGTACTTTTCTCTCTTTATCAATGATCTTCCGGTTTCTCTGTCTTCTTCCGTCAGCTGCTCTCTTACACTGACAACCTGGCCATTTAGTTCTCCTCCCCCTCGGTCCCCACTGCAGTGGAGGCCACACAACGAGCTCTGTCTCAATTGGAGCGCTGGTCTGAGTACTGGCGTTTTCCTCTCAATCCGAGAAAATGTGAGGCCTCCTTCTTTTCAGTGGATCCCCACCAAGCTAACCTTCAGCCCAACCTCCTCATACTCGGCTCCCGCCACCGTTTTAATCCCACTCCAACTTTTCTTGGGGTCACCTTCGATCGCACTCTTTGCTTTTCTAAACATACATGTATCTTCACTGAAGGCCAAGTTTTTCCCACGTCTCAAGGCCTTACGCTGTATCTCTGCTTCCTCATGGGGCCCCTCCAAGGAGTCCCTCTCTGTTCTGTATAAATTTTTTCTTCGGCCCATTCTCATTTACGCTTCACCCGGATAGTTTCCTTTCTTAAGCGTTACCAATATCACAAAATTGGAACGCCTCCACTGAGCGGCCAGTCGCGCCATCACCGGCTGCCTCTCGTCCTCCCCTATTCTACTTCTTTTCTCCGAGGCTTCTTTACCTCGCCTTTGAGTCACCCAGACTCATTTCAATTTTCGTCATATGAGCGGGCTTTTCGTCTCCAAATCTCCTTTCCTATTTCAGGTTTGGCCAGACTAAAAGTGAAACCAAGACTCTGCAGATCGTCCTGGAGAGTTTTTGCGTCCACTTATCCGCTCATGCTTCTTTCTACTTGTTCTAGGGAGGCTCTTCTCGCTTACCCTCCCTGTCCTTCTTGGAATCTGCCTTTGTTCACGGTGGAGTCCACCCTTCCCACTCCATGCTCTCGCTCTAATCCCCCTCTCACTTGCCGAGGCGCGGTTCTCGCCCACCTTGACTCTCTCCCCCCTCATGATCTGGTGCTTTGGACTGACGGCTCTGTTCCTTTTCCTTTTGGCAAGGGTGGCTACGGCGTTCTTGCCAAATGCTCTCTTTCTGTGGCACTGAGGCTCTCTTTTGTTTTCAGCAGGCCTAGTATGTTCAAGTTTTTCCGCTGAAGTCTGCGCCATTCTGCACGCTTTTTTCTGGTCTCGGCAGTACCAACAAGTCTGTCATTTCTCTTCTCTTCTCCTACTATCTGACTCTCGTTTTGTCCTCGCCACCCTGTCCTTTCCTCCATCTTTTCTTTTATCTCAAACTCTGTGGCAGATCTGGCAGGAACTGTCTTCTCTCTCCTCCTATTCTATCAGGCTACAATGGGTCTCCAGACACTCGTTTCTCCCGGGGAACAACGCGGCTGATGAGCTGGCCAGACGGGGAGCGCTACTTGCGCCCTTCACAATTCCTTGTAGTCTCTCTCCTCTTATCTCTCGTAACCACTTAAGTCTTTTCTTGGACTGGAGGCGTACTGTCTCATCAAAATTCTTTGATACACAGTTTACCTCGATTTTCACAGAGGACCTTGTGCTCCCTCGTCATGCTCGCTGTGTCCTCTCTCGTCTACACTGCAACGAACACAGCCTTCTTTTTAGTTCTTATTTTTCTAGGATTGGTAGAATCGAGAATCCTTCCTACAGCGCCTGTGGACACTCGCCCCAGGACACCTCTCATCTCATTCTGCACTGTCCAGCTACGAACTCTTTGGCGACTCTCTGTCTCTGTACGACCTCTGGTCCAAACCCTGGGGAGTTGCCCGGCTTCTGGGGCTCCATGGTCTCCCGCCATGCCCCCATCCCTCGGAAGGGGTGGGGTAATCAACAACAACAACAAGATATGACGACGTTATCACGAGACACGAAGAATCAAATCCTGTTTCTCTCAATTTTTTGACTACTTACCAGTAAGATCTCGCAAACAAATAGTCGCCTATCAAAAACCTACAACTTTGAAATTTTTCTGCTTTGCGTTGTACTTTTCGAAATGGCACTTTGGCAAAATGCGTTGCGACGGGAGTAACTAACATTTTGGGAAAAAAATTGCAGGTATCCGTCTTGGGACTGTACTTACTCTAGTTTCTACAGCATCGCCAATACACGGGGCAATGCCCGGAACGCCAAGAGGACATTTACGTTTACGAATTTGCACGGTTGTTCTCCCACAAGGAGCTGGACATTCCCCCCATGGTGTCCATGAAGTCCAACCCACATTTGGCGGGTCAGCTGTACACATTAAAAAAGAATTAGCTCAAATATTTGCAACCAGAATCATAGTTGACACAAATATAATCACTTACAATATGTAAGCGACAACTATCATTAACAGTGCTTTGTTTGATGAGCCACTTGCAACACGAAACTTGTAGTAACAGAGATCTAAATTTCATAAAAAACTACTGCATAAATTTTTTAAAGCAAGATACTGTAAAAAATAATTTTGATTGAAAGAAGAGAGAGGAGATTACTTTTCTTTTGTGGCAATTTGTTTTGGTTAGCAAATGATTTAAATGCATACACGCCAGTCGATATAATTGACTTTTTAACTATATTTGAAAAAAACAAATTTACAATGAATGAAAGTTTACTTGATTACTACTCTTTTCAAATGTATTGAGTTGAGCTAAATTTCTAAATGCATCTTTGAATTTTACACTGTTGGAAAATACTTAAAATAACTTTACCGCTTGGTAGGTTCGAACTTCTGCAGCATGTCTTCGCGCAACTTCTATTCATGTATGAAGGATAATTTTTACACCAGGACTGCTGTTTATTACAAAAATCTTCATCTCTAAAGTTTATCAGATTGTCGCAAGGGTCTGAAAATAGTTAAATTAATCAAAACAATTATATATAAAGCAGCATTGCGGGTGGGAGCGTGTGGGTGAGGATTCAAGCGATGAATAAAAATTTTACAATAAATTCCCTCAAAGGAGAAAATGGAGCAATTTTTGTAATAATCAAGATTTTGTTTGCTTTGAGAAGGTAGAACCCTCGAATTTGTTTTTAAAACGGCATCAGCGGGCATTCAAAACCTTGATTTGACCTAGTCAAGTACAGGCTTTGGAACATGAGTTTGGGTGTTTACCTCAAAACTAGCCCACTCCTTGGCTCACTTACCTCGGAAATAGCCCACCATTATAATTGAAGTAATGTTTGAAATAATTGAAAAAATAATACCATTACAATCTCAAGCTCCACAGAAGCTATACAGCATCAATGATCAGCTGACTTAATGGTGTGCACTGTGCGGTGGTCAGAATGTCTGCCTTGAATACCCAAAGTATCTGATTCTAATCTTGATCGGATTCTATCTTTTGCTTGGTAAAGATTATAATCTTAGCCTTCTCGCTGGCGCTTGTCACAAAACGAAAGTAATGAGGAGAAAATACCAGCAAGTTTGCTGGTTGGAATTAGGAAAGGATCTTCACAAAAATTTCCTCTTTTTTACGTAGTAGGAAGGTATTGGGTCCAAGCGCTTTATCCTCACGGTGGCTTGGTTTGACTAAAACTATCGAGCAAAGCGTGAGCTTATCGCGCATGAATGAACTTATACCATAAATGGTTATCAAAAGTTTACTTTAGTAAGACAATGTAGCTCACCTTGAAGAAATAGATCTCCAAGCATGTCGTTGCAAGTTGCGATTGGATTAAACAAGGGTGAAGCTTGAAGTGTGAGAGCTTGAAAGATAAAAGGAAAAACTTCTATTGAGTCACTTTTACTTTCTGAATGAGCAGTAAGATTGGTGGGAACGTAGGTGGGCGTGAGATGTGCGATTAAGGATCGCATATGATTGTTGCTGTTGGCTGACGCCGATGCAGAATGGGAATATGCTGCGACTCCAATTTTAGAACATTCTCTAAAACAATATAAAAGGAAGTAGTCACTTACTTGCAAGTTTTTGTGTTTTACATACTTTCATTTCTAGTTACTTGCATCTTTTAATAGCTTACCCACAAATAGCATTTTCTTCAACAAATTCTACAACCGAAAACACGTTCAATCTTTGTCTATTCCTGGGCAACCAAAGCTTGCTTTGAACGCAGGCCGAATAACGTCTTATTAAAAGCTCGTCTTCACTCGGAGGGGCAGTAGTAGTCGGAGGTCGTGAGGTCTGATGGTCATAATAATATTTTGATCTCTTCGTTCTGCGACCATGGTCAACTGCGCAGACATAAACTTGTTAATTTTGTAATCATCAACACCATGGCCACTCTCTCATCTAGAGTATTGTAAAGAAGGCATTTACTGTCAAACTTATAAGTTTTTTAATTCACCTTTGGAGTACAAACCCACAGAATCAATAGTGTAAGTAGATGTTTTATCAAACAAAAAGAAAATATTTTGAAGCTATTTAAGCGGGCGGTTGTTTATTGCTACGCATGCTTCTAAATGCAAATATATTTCAACAAAAAGCCGCACATCCTTCAAATTACTTGAGGCTACAAACTTGCTTTTGATGGCGTTTCAATCCAAATCATAAACAGTAAAATAGACCTGTTGTTCATATTCAAAATCGTTAAAAACAAGATTTTGAGTTAAATTTGTAGCTGTGTGTTAAAGCCAGATGCATTTGTTAAAATGTCTGACTAATTCAAAGGTCTTCAAGTGAGAAGTGGCAAGGCACTGGCTTGTCATTTTAAGATTGCTTTGAAGGAGGGCATGACAAGCTTTGATAGACGAAGCAGGGCCTATAAAATGGAGGATAGACATCCTGAGAGCCCACACCTTTCTCCACTCAAACGAAGAGCGCAGTTGTTTAGGCATAGGGTTTTTTGAAATCAACTTGAAAATGGGCCACTTTTTGCGCGAATAGCATCAGGTGCACCAGGTTGAGTAGCCCACAGCTTAGGCTCTTCCGGTGCTGTTAATCACTATCCCTGTGATAGAAACAAAGGTCCTTAACAATAGGTTCGTCTCCCAAAATAGATGAGTTGTTTAATTTTACGTATAGAATTAGTACGTCCAGATTTGGTACAAGTAGGGAACTATCAATCAACCATATATTGCTTTAACACAGATACTTCCAATGTTATGCTAAAACAAACTTGTTTGAGAGCATATTTTAACGCTCCTTTTAATTTCAATGAATTTAAATAATTAATCCATTGTATAGCTGCTTATATGCACAAAAGAAGTGTAAAAAAGATTTAATGCCAAAAAATAGGTTATAGAAATTTTATGAATTTGAAAATGTGATGAGGCTGACCTTGATTTTGAGCACGCTTTTTTCCCAATTGCTTAATGCAATCTCTTGCAATTGGTAAAATCGAAGATGTTGGTCGTAAATAAGCGTTCAATCGATTCTGCCAACACTCCACTGTATCATTCCTGCCATAAAAAACTTGTGATTAATCACACGTGTTTTCATCATTTTCCGGGCACGGAAAATGTTTTTCTGTAGTGGGGCATAAAATTTCCCGTGTTTAGATCATCTTTAAAATTACCATTGCTAATATCAAAGTGAATTTCTATCGTATAGACCACAAACCTATTAAATCGTGTCAAATTTAGAAATCATGCTAATCATGTTACATATTTTTAAAATGCAATTTTTCAGTTATCTAAATTGAGGTAACTGGAAGATTTCACATCTATTCAGAACAATGTCGACTATTAAAAACACCAGTATATTAAATTATCGTTTCTTTTTTTAATGTAGATCAAATCAATAAAGTACCATCATCTTAACTTCACTTGAGTACCCACCTGCAAACGTCACCATTGGTGGTAAGGTACCATAAGGTGTCCAAGATTGAATAGTCTACAACACCATTCCAGTCAAAAAGAGGACCCGCCTGCGAAGAGAAAAACAATTCAAAGAAATACAATCAGGTCCATTGTGTAATTAGATCTGCATATCTATAGCCAGCAATCTATTCCAAATTCCCGTTTGTGGAGAGTACTTCAAATTTTTATGATTAGTCGCTTAATGATACAGACAAAACATCCGCGAATAATGCTCCTATTATTTTTGCTGTAACAACCGCTGTCATAGTCTTTGAATGACGTTGTTGTTGACATCATAACAAAAATTGAAAATTATAATGCAATTTAACAAAATTCCAACAAATACGTTGCAAATATTTTTAAATGCTAAAAATAATTGTTTATTCAAGATTTCTCCTGTTTTGATCACGTCAAATTTTTCTAAGAAAATGTAACAAAAACTCCTATTTAAAGTCAGTCAAACTAAAAAACTGTTTCAACTAATTTCACAATACAAAACTATAAAAAAAAACATTTTGTCTTATTCCTTACTCTTCTTTTCGATCGCACTTGTCATGAACACAAGCAGTTCTTGATCATATAATCATTGAAGTAAAATTTTTCAGTGAATAAAAAGCAACGATAGACGCAAAATTACAAATTATTTTATGTTGCAAACTATTTAAAATCAAATTACCGCATTGCTTGCAGCGAAATTGTTTTATGGGATTTTTGTGAAGATTTTTTTTACTTAATATTCACTAAACATTTCACAAGGTTTCCAAAAGAACCACTTTTTCACTTGATAACGCTGTTTTCCGTTTTGATGTTGTTTATCCAATCGGTGAATTCAATCTTTACATTTGACAGGGATTTAGGTTGCATAAAATATTGTTGAGTGGTATTCACTGGTAGGATTTTTGTGATTGCTACAGTAAATATACTAATTTATCAATTGTAGGTGATGCACTGTACATGAGGACGTTGAGAGGCCTACATCAGGTTCACGGATAATAAAGATTTTACGGAAATGTTTGTCAACTCCTATTTATTTTGTGACCACGCCAAAGTAGTGTATCCCCATTTGCGTCAAACCTCAGGTAAGCGTACATTCTTTCCAGCATTACCACGTAATCTCGTCATTAATTTAGCGATTTTTGGCAATAAATTCAGCAAATGACTTATTAATAGTTCTATTGGCCACTTGCACAAGTAAAGATCAATCACAAAAAAAGAACTAAATTTTCGGTGGTTTCTTTTAAACTAGCGTCATGCACTTCAACATCATGCCTTCAAAATAACATCTTGGGTCTAATATCGACTATCATTCTTTATAGTTTTAAATCGCTTGTAGCAATTGGTGAGCACAATACCAAAGAGTGGGCTGTGAAGGCATATTCAGATGGAGGGAGGCAAAAAAGGCTATTTATTTAATTTTGAAAAATTAGCTTAGCCTATGACAAGACTGACAATTCAAATTTCAGAGGTGATTTTGAAAAAGAAAAAGAATCTTTTTTGCAGCTTAACAGAGTAAAAGTTCTCAGAACTATAAAAACAAAGTTATTTCCTGATTTTATTCTTAATTGTGCTCTTAGTATCTTATACGGTTGGACATGCTTGATTTAATTGATTTTGAATTAAAAAAGAAAATAAATAAGTCTATCCATGCGTCAAGTTTAAATTTTAACAAAGTTTAAATTTTGGTAAGTGGTGGAATGTGGTAAATTTTGGCTCCTCATTTGGTGGATTTTGAATCGAAAGCAGTTGTGTGTATGCTTGTTAAAGTTCTGCTCACTCACGTTGTTTGAAAGCATACCCCAAGCTTCATTAAACGCTTGACTCTCTTATAATCTTAAAGCATAAGTTTTCTTTATAGGTCATATAAATATATGTTTCACATTTTTTCTACTGCTTCTTTCAATTTGTTAGCTAATGCAATTGCTAATACAGTACACTGACTTCGAAATATTGTCGAGAAAGAATCCGATACCTGCTCCTCTCTTAGATCGCTATGGTAACCCTCTGACTCCTTAACATGACTCTGATCAGTGCTTGATCCATGACACTTTATCTTACCCTTCTCAGCATGCAATTGGAAAAAAACTTTCTCAAATTTTGAGTTCGCGTCACTTGGTCAAAATAGTTTGAAACTTGGCGTCTTGTGCGGCTTGAAAGATCATCATCTTCAGGAGCAACACCTCCGTCCAAAGCATTATGGCAACCTAAAAAAATAAAAATATGTTGCTTTCTGTAAAGCTAGCACAAGACCTATAACTTTTTGTAATGACAAAAGCTTTAAAACGTGAGTGATTTCATCAAAAATTCAATTTGGCTAAATATTATGTGGATGGGTTAATAAAACATTCGAATTGGTCAATAGATACGTGGCATACGGTTAATTTTATTCTCAATTATCTCTTGGGGTGTGATAGTCTTTTAACATTTCTTTTTTAGGTACTGTAAAATTGAAATTAATTATGTGCAAACAGTTTATAGCGTCTTAACCGTCAAATTAAATTATATGCTTAACATTTGCTTATAGATCCAAACGTTGGTGACTTTATAAAAGAATAGGCCCCAGACAATAAAAAATGTACTGGTGGTTTTTGGAGGATGGCAAAGATCTTGTAGCACCGTGTAATATTGCGTTTTGTGTTTGCAAAAAGCTAAAGCTTTATTGCTACATATTTTTATTTCATAGCGTAAGGCTACGTTGGAAAAACGTTGGCAAACATTTTTAATTCATTGAAAAATTTGTCAAAAGATTTTTAAGCCAAAAGGAAAAAGTACTGCAAACTTAAAACGTACTAGTATTTATTTGTGAAATAAGCACTTCTGTTTATTTTTAATACATAGTACTTTATCTAAAGGCATGAAACCAAATTACATGAGAATTATATCTGAGTAGACTTTAATTCAAAACAACAACGTCAAACCATAAAAAGGAAGCTTGGCAGTCGGCGAGATGCAAATGTTTTTGAAGCATACTAGATGTACTTCTCTTTTAACTGTCAAAATGATAACAGGTATCTTGTTTCAAAAGAGTCTTGAAATTATATTTGAATCAAACTGCAGATACTCTTGGTAAAATATTTCAGTTACCCAATAGCTTGTTTTTGCTAAAGCGTTTTATTTACGCGTTTTACGTATTTTAGAAGCAAGTTTAACCATTATACCTCTACCCATGTTACGGTTTTGAATCTTATATTATTGAAAAAAGTCAAACTTAGTCCTTCTTTCCAGGTCTTTGCTGACGTCTGATGCAGTGTAAATGTACCAATTGTACACTCGCTTTCAAACCAGATTATTTGCTAGAGCAACGTAACACTTCAAACTCCGGATTTCCTAGCTGACGAATACCTATTATGCCTTTATTAAATTTTGTACCCCGGACTTTTCGTTTCAAATTCTGGAACAATTACTAACGCAAAAACAAAATTTTTGCCGCTTAAAATTGCAACGAACTGCGGTAATGTCACGAACAATTGCGTGCAAAAATAGTATATGAACTAGGAACAGCAAAATGTTATTGCTCACCTGAAATTTGGTTTATTCCGATCAGTAGAAAGATAGAAGTTAGGAAATATTTTTGAAGAGTCATTTTTCCGAAAAACATTCAAAACATTAAAAAAAATTCTTGAAAAATAAACAAATATGTAAAAACAAACTGCTTCAATAAACAAGAGAACCTTTATTGGCAAGTAAATATCAAGAGCCTACCTCTAAATATTTAGATTTACGCTATATAGTAGTCAATCAAATAGCGCATTATATCTAATTTTTGTCCTTTGATCAGGGCTGACTACAGTCGCTCACGATCCATCTTTCCAAAAGGAAGAAGCAATGCTTGTTTGAGTAGTTAAACTTTCGTTCTATTCTACTTCATATTCCTTTACATCTAGCATATTTTGGTCTCAATGCCTACACCGTTAATTATTGTTATTGCTTATCTTGGCAACAGACATTAGCACTGTAATAACTATTGACGTTAAAACACGCAGAAAAATGAGCCTTAGACAAACACCCAGTATTGTTGTTTTCGTTTTTTAAATCAAAGTTCAAGCTTCGTCTTGGAAATCGATTGCCATTTATTCCGGTTCTCTCCTAATTTGTTTTCTTTTTTTGTTGTAGGCTAGGCTAATAGGTTTATTATTTTCAATTTGAAATCTCTATCACAGGCAACATTGCTGAAGAAAGCATATATTTGAATGCAGCTCACAGTGCTTACTTAAAGACCGCAACGTTGTGATATTATCGCTCAAAATTTCAATATAGATGGCTATTTCTTTTGAAGAGTCGAAAATATTTTCAGTAAGCCGATCAGTTTCTTTTTTTGACTTACCTCATTATTTTTACTACTTTCTTTGTATCTTAAACTGGCCGAATCTTCACTGCAGCATTGCCGCTCAAAAGGATACAGCTAACATTTTCAAGCATTGTGAATTCTTGCTTTAACGACAAGCTCAACAGAAATGACGGGTGTTATGCCGGCGAATTCGTGTTCTGACTCGATTCATATTTTCTGTTCTGCGTGAATTGTATCGTTCGAGCTGAGACGAAACATCCTTAAAATTAAAAACTTCGATATAGTGACGCTACCATTATTTTGACTTCTCATCAAAAGTTAAAATAACTGGCTGTGCGCCAAACACTCTGCGAACAAAATTCTACAAAAAGACTGTCGGATACCAATCGAAGTTTTTTGGTTGTTATTCAATCTTTTGACAAATCGATATGGCCAAACAAACGGCATGTAGTAGGTGTCAAGTTGACTTACACGAAAATAGATTGTACTGTATTTTTTAGACAACTGCATGGTTTATTATGTTTTCAATGGAAACAAGCGTTTTTTGATCTTAAGGAAGAGACCACAAAACTCCCATAGCCACCTGCGTAGCCAGCGAGAATGGAGATGAAGTTAGAAGCACTGTTGTACCTTTTCAAATATTAGATTTATTAAAGTACCATTTAAGTCGTTGTCGGACAAGCCATCATCAAATTGTGCTTTTTCATTTTTTTTCCACCTGCGCTACTGTAACTGCTGATGTAGTCATTTTTAGCTGCACTACCAATGAAAGTAACGTGTGTTTCATAAATGCTCTCAACAACTTCATTCCTTTGTCTGATATATATCTCACAAAAAGCAATTCTTAAACTAGATATTAAATCTGCGAGTTCACCAAAAGTTTGTAGTCATAGATAATCAAAAATCTGTCTGGGTTTACTATAAGTCTGTCTAAAATAGTAGCACCACTGCTTTTTCGACAATTAAGCGTTTGAAATTATCAATTTGAAAAGTCAATCGATGCACTGTTTGAGTTTGATTGCGAAATGATCCGATTCAATCAAAATGATTGAAACGAAACCCCCGGCCCGTTTTATAACTGCTTTGATTAGATTGCGCTTTTGTGACGCACTTGCGCATTGGTAAAGTAGAAAACCCTGATTAATTTGAAGTGATTGAGCAAATTTAATTCGAGCTTGAGTAAATTTACTTTATAAGTAGAAAATTTGTTTCGAAAAATGTTTTAGACAGAACTCTTGTTAAAAAATCTTTTATAAAATAAACGCGGATAATTTATTTATAACCATGACAGTATCTTTTAAAATTACAGTAGCGCCTATTAATAACGCTTGATGCAGAGTGGTAAGCTGCAATCGAGAAGTGATAAGTTTCTAACCAGCGTGTACCATTACGACAAGCACTTCTTCCTGAAACATTTTCCTGCATATCGCCTTGCAGGCAACTTTGAAGTCAATCTGAAAGTAAGCGGCGCTATGATTATTCGAAAGTCTCCTACGTCGTTAATAGATTAGAATATGAAACCCCAAAAGATATGTATTGAAAAGTTTACCATTTCCATCCATCAAGTCAAATTCCTCCAAGAAGTAGCCGATGATCTTGTTTTTGAAAATCTGATCTTCGATGTGGTCAAACACCCAACCCAGTCTCCTTCTTCCAAAGTTATTTTAAATATGCTCCAGTCTTACAAATGAAACAACACTTTAGAGAAAAAGATAAGCAAAGATCGTTTTATCCTAACATCTTGAATCCAGTCTTATAAATGAAACAACACTTTAGAGAAAAAGATAAGCAAAGATCGTTTTATCCTAACATCTTGAAACTTATAATTTAGCATGAAGTGATGTTTTCCGTCACAAAGAAATTTTAGTTGCATTTGCTCTCTCCCTCATCCACACTTTGAAATTCCCCAATATCTTTCTGAACGCAACAAATGAGCACTTTTTTGTGACTTACAAGTCAAACAGACAGGCTTGCTGTATATTAACTTAAATGCAAGTCATATTTATAAGTGAAGGAGGACTTAAGTGTTGAATAGATAGAGACTCACTGAGATGACTACCTCTACTCTACTGAAGTATTAAAACCTTCAGTTTTCAATAGAAACATCCTGTCTAGAAACTCTTCTGAGAAAGATAACCGTATACATGTAGATTGATAGAAGAGGATTGGGGAATTTTTAGAAACTTATTTTGGAATAAATTTTATATATCTATACCATTTTTAGTAGATACATAATCTTTGTTGGCAAAACTTTGTTAAATATTTTTGACTTCCAAGAACTCTTAGGTTATATGTCTGTAATGGGTTGATCTTGTGATGATAAATTTGATCAATTCAAAAACGTTTTTTAAAATTAGAGTTGAGAAAATATTTGCGATAGTTTTGTAAATTTTACGGAGCAAAAGACGTAATCAGTGTTTTACAAACTGCATTACGTAAGACATATTGAATCAAATGTAAGCAATATAAATTATCAAACTACCGATACAGCCTAAACAGAGTTGCGGATTCAGTGATTACAAAATACCATTGGTTTCAGATTTCTATGCTATAGGACCGGTTATCAACAAAGCTTAGAGATGATCGGTAAAGAGCGGTAAAAAATAAAGCTTTTGAAATTACCACGTATGTCTTGAAGAATGTATTAGCATCAAAAGCGTGTTCTATCATATTTTCAGTCGGGTGCAACTCCCGTATCCGTGCTTCTTTGGGGCGAATAATCAGCGAGTCAAACATCAAAAAATTGTTGTAATTTTGATTTAAGGTCATGCAGACGTAGTTTTGGATTCTATAGATTCAACAGACCCGTGCTCCTATACCCTATACAATAAAAACTTTCTCAAAATCAAAATGAATTAAGTTATTTTTTTAATGGTATTTTGAAAGTAAATTAGTGGATGTTCAATGACTGTTGGCCAGTGAAACGTCAATTTTGAAATGTTTCCTATAGCTGGCTTGACTTCATCTAGGATCTGCATGAATGGCAAAAGATAAAAAATTCAAAAAATGCAAAAGTGTAGACATAAACCCAAGAAGTAAGACAACAAACGTACTACATTTTGAAACAGTATTTGATAGCAAAAAATAATTTAAACAATTTTCACTCCTATATATTACCTACCGAAGCAGAATCTGTCCTTGCTTTATCGCGTTAGAATAGTGAGGCTGCTCATCCAGCGTTTTGTAAGAAGCCACTCTTGGGTACCCACCAATGGCAGTCCGCCTTGTTGGTGGTGGGCCTACCAGTCAGTAATTTGCATTCATCACTGGTTTGAAATGGGCTGCCACTTTTCCCCTAGCTCAGTTCAATTAGGTTGACGGCATGAACCCTGATTGTTGTACCTCCATTTTAAGGAAGAGAAAGGATAAACTAACCAACCAACCAAAGTACTAAAAAAAGAACACTCTACAAAACAATTTTTTCAAAAAATTCCTGACAATAAAAGTTAAATAGAGCTAACGTAGCTGTGAACAGAGGTGTATTAAAACACAAATTTAAGAGTGTGGAGAAGTATAAAGTAGTGTTAATCATATTATCATTTAATGTTATCAAATAAGTGAGCTCAATCTTCTTTGAGGGGGTGAGGGGGAAGGGCAGAGTATTAAGGAAAAGAGACCTTTTGAAAGTGGAAATTTTTGTCCATTTTGGTTACCTTAACAAAGAGGAGGCCTTTGCTTGT
Source organism: Trididemnum clinides (assembly GCA_963675345.1). NCBI lineage: Eukaryota > Metazoa > Chordata > Ascidiacea > Aplousobranchia > Didemnidae > Trididemnum > Trididemnum clinides. The sequence goes on along the minus strand of OY776285.1, from coordinate 23,618,043 downwards.
AATCCCAAATTGTGTTCTCAAGAAAACCTTGCTGTTGCTTTGCTTGCTTTTACATTTTTTCGCTTTTACTGTTTCGGGGACCATTGCTCTTTTTCTTCCCCTAAGTACGCCACTGATTATTGATGCGGTGCAATGTATATACTGTTCATTTTGAAACTGTATCTCGGAGAATTTATGATTTAATAACTAAATTTAGCAAACTGTGGTTTTACTCTGAAAACAAGTAATGTTACCAAGAAGAAAAAAGAAATTTTAAGCAAACACAGACAGTGCATTTATCGTCGTATTTTGACGTTATAATGCCGGAAAAATTGCTATTGACAAAGAGCATGGATTAAAAATATCAGACATAAATTACATTTTCATAACAATAAAAAAATTGCTAGAAGACAGAAATGTCTTTTATTTCCAGACCCATTAACAGATTCTAAGTTGAGATTCAAGAAAAAGTACAACAAATCTTTTTTGCTAACACGAGAAAGCGATTTCTCACCTCCGCCAGCAACTAACAATTTTACATGGCTGTGAGAAGTTTATCAATATCTGAAGAAGTGAAACCTTCAGCTATTGTTCTCAAACCAAACCAGACACAAAATCAAAAAAGCTGGCTAACTTTGGATAAAACATGCGAAAAGCTTTCGGTTTCTGATCGATCTTAAAGAGGCTTGAATTGTTACTGCAGAAGACTCTGCAATGACAATTGATCCATAAAAACTTTAAAGTAAAAGGCGCTACAGTAGAAACAAATTTCAAGAAGAAGTAATTATTTTGAAACTGCTTTAATGCGGCGAAACAACAACAGTCAAAACAGCAATAATTAACTTTCGAAAAATTAATTATTTACTAACCGTTGAATTGACATTTCCTGTAATTGACATTTCCTGTAATCAGGAAATGTCAATCAATTTGCCATCAAGAAACCGTTTCTTCAATAACTTTTCAATAAAGCTCTGAGGTTTTGAAGCAGATAAAAACATAGTGCTTATGATTCTTAGAGTCCAAATCGTTGTCTGTATGACATTAAAAGTCATAGCAATTTTGCTGATGTTGGACCCTCTAAAAGTTCGCCCCTAAGCTGCTTAGTCAATGGGAAGTCCAACGGACTAACAATATAATAGAACCTGTTTTTGGTGCCAATTCATTCTGGCAGAAAAAATTTTTGAATCAAAAAAAAATATTCTTTATTGCAACTGAATACTCTGTTGGCAATGGAACACTTGTTTACCTAAGTAATATGCAACGGTTAGTAGATTGAATGATTCACAATACTTGAATTGAGCTTAGGTAATTAAAAATAAACAAAATAAACTTATCAACATGACAATGAAAAAGTAAAACCACTCCACCAGTTAGTAGTCGCATGTAGCTTTAGACTGGCTATGATTTGAACTTGTTTTTTACTGATACTATACTTTTTGAATTTAATCATTCATTTTGTTTGCTACATTTCAGGTAGTTAAATTGCGATAAAAAAACTCTTTCCACCGCGACTTGGTCTATAGACAGTTTTATAAATTGAAAAGCATGATTTTTTTTCAACTTCATCAACAATTTTTGACGATACAATATCAATTTTTCTTATAAAAAAAGATATCACGTTGGTTTATACCCATTTAAGGACATGGTCTTTTTAATATTTTTCAAAAAGATTAATTGTAAAAAAACAACTTTAAAATTAGTTACAAGAAACAGGAACTTCTTTAACATCACAGTTTTTTATGATTTTGAATTCCAACGACGCTTTTGCTTCAGACAAGAAAACATGTAAAATTCGATGTGAAGTATTAAATCATTTACATTTATAATTAGGCTTGTCATTAATTAAGTGCTTGGCTTCGCTTATACAAACTCTGATCAAAGCTTTCCGCTACGTGCATGTCGTCAGTGTAGATATCCCGCAGTAATTAACGCGCTAACTTCACGCGCGAATGACGTCTGTTGCTGCTCTGGTCTTAAGGTCATAATTCTATATTTGTCAAAACAAATTGCATTAGCAAATATCCTTTAGTTGTGAACTATCTCGTCCATTTGGATGATTTCACTGGGAAACAAATTTCTGGTTTTGCTTTTGTTGCCTTGATATTTTGGTTTTTGTTTTGTTTTTTGGTGCGCTGATCAAAAAAACTACCTTAGTTGTTTTGTGATGTCAGCCATCTTTACATAATTTTCAAATATCTGTTTTGTGGAAATAACGCATTTTTTCGAGTTATAACATGCTTTAGATTAACTTCAAAGGCTAATGCTAATAAAGCAATGTCAATTTATTTCAGGAAAACCCTGATGGATCAGAAGAAAAACGCCTGTGGCTCATCTAAAGCAAACCTACTACACGCGTTGAATAGTACACATAGCAAACAATCAAATAATCAAAAGTAGACACTTAAACGGCAATTCCTGGAATCTGGAATCAAGGTCCAGACATAATGTCCAATCATGGCCTCATCTTATCTCCCTTGGTACCGTTTCTCCATTAGCTGAATGCATGGATAAAAACGTTCCTCCTGATCTTTGTTCACAACTGACAAATTTGGCCTGAAAAAAATTCTAAGTGAAAATGTGAGCAGTGCAGTTTTGTTCACAGCGCGCTCCAACCTTGCAATATGTTGGCAGTAAAATTTTCACAAGATCTTAGTAATTATCTATTTAATTTTTTCCTAAAAAGCCACGCATGACTACCAAGCATCTCTTTCTCAAGCACTCATCTTGCTTTCCAATTCCTTGGAGCCAAGCATTTGCCAAATCTGTGGTCCTCTGAATACACCAGCTTTCACTTTTGCTTCCGAAAGTTTTAAGAACATTACTCACACAAGACTGAAACGAAAGCTTTGGTGTCTAATTTCAAAACCAATATAAACTGCTTTGCAAGCCCAAGCTTTATGTGGAGTGTTGGCAACAAAATCTTTTCTCCCGGAGTTAGTGGTTGGTGAATCATAGTGTGCAACAGGAGTTAATTTTTCTCTGAGTGGCCGCTGCTTTCTTCAATAACACAGATCATTAGCTCTGTTATTCCACGAGCAGAAAAAGCATGAATACTTTGTATATTCTCCTTGCGAACAGAGTAAGAACCCTAGCAGCTTGAAATCACCACGCAAGTGCGAATTATGGCTGGAGTGCTTGATCATGTCTAACAATGTTTTAGCATTTTCATATTCTTCTTTCATGTAAATAGAATAATGCATAGGAGTTGATGAAAATTTATTGCCATTGTGAAGCAATACAGCTATAAAATTTTTAACTGATCTGTCGACAAAAAAGCGCCAATCTAGAGGGTGTTATCTATTGCAATTTTATTAAAAAGTTCAAATATATTTGAGCAATGGCTCAAAGAATGAGGTTGTGAAACGGTAAAAAATGTGCAAAGCTGAAACGACGTTTTATATTCTTGAATACCTTGCTGATAGGATCCTGCAAGGTCCACTCATTATGTCGTGAAGTCAAAAGATTTGAATTTCCCTGGTCACCCCCATATCTCAAATCAATTTATTCATTTCTTCGTAATTAAGAAAATGTGGATCATTGCTTATAGTAGCCTTATCAAAGTCTGCATCTGCGTCTTTTTCAGAAGAAATACTAGCACTCGAAAATGACTCTAACATGGGTGGCACAAGATTGAATTATTTTTACAATGTGGCACTGGAGTAATAAAAAATGGTGTGCTCGAGTAAATAATGATTTTGGCTTTGCTTTTTTTGCAAAAATAGCAAACCTTTGAATGGTTAGTAAGATCTGCCAAATTCAAGGAACTGCAAATGACATACCTTTCATTTTGCCTCTCGGCAATTTTCCGCCTCGATCGATGACTTTTGTAGCAGACGCGGAGAGACCATGTTTTGTTTTGGTCATCGATAGGCACGCCAAAGTAAGCATTGAATGCAGTGACAAACTTTGTGCCAAAAGAAATCTTGTGTTAGTATTGCTTGGAACCTATGTAGTATTTACATATGTAACAAAACGAATTTGGTGAGAGACGACATTTTTTTACCATAAAGCTAACAATAAAATGGTTTTATATTTAAAAGATATTGGAAATGTAACTGAATGCTCATAATATCTACATTTTGTATTGCTAAATAAACAAAGTAGTTCGTAGAATACTCGCGGAATTATTAAGTCTTACTAAACAAATGGTTCCAGTCATGATAAATACCTCACAGTTTTAATTTTCAAAACGCCTGTTCTTAACAGCGTATTCAGTGTATTAACTAGAATCAGTTAGATTGCGCGCTTGCAAATAATTTCACAACATCAACCCCTACTGAGCAATACGTTTTCACAATTTAAGCCATGTCAATGTTTGCAAGCAGCCTTTTCACTGTCATAACTTCAAGCATACCTAACATAGAGATCTATGGCATTTACTTCTGTTGCTTCTTAAATTCCAGTTAAGCAAAAAGACTTGACATTTAATTGTGACATCACAAGTAAATGCTGAATCTTATACTTAGCGTGGTCACAAACTTGTTGAATTTTATACTGGTAGCACTGTGGTAATATGGATCGGAAAAAACGTAATATGGAAAATATCTCAAAATCTACAAACACCAGAAAAAAAAACGGATTCAAATTCGGATTCAGCAGCCCAAAGTTAACCGAAAAGGATCCTAACCTCTCGACATAAAAATTATTGTTGCATAGTGTTATTCATCGAAATCGGATTGTAATAATAACACAACAGCCATGATCATAAAACCAGAGACACACCATTTTGAAAAATGCGTATGCTATTGTTTTTGGATTTTATTTGGCATAAGGTTTTGAAAAAAATCTGACCGAAAAGAAAGGTTCTAAAAAAAATTATTACATGTAAAAAGGTGCATTTTCCTAAAAGTTGAGATTGCCGTCGTATTGTAGAGGCATAAACATTCTTATTATTTAGCCTATCTTTTTGAGGAGATATGCAAATTGTTCTTTTGCATTACATTCAAAGTTTGATTACTGAACATTTGCAATTGAATGGCTTTTTTGTTCCATTGCGTAACTGATTGTGGTGACGTTTAATTTGCTTTAACACATTTTTTCGAGTAAAACAAAGCAAAGCTATCACGTATAAAGGGCTTTACATTTCGCGAAAGTGTAATCCCGTACCTTAGCTATTAAATTCTACTAGAATGATGGAAAGTATTACAACACCGATACGAGGTTGTTTATTCGGACCGAATACTTTCATCAAAAAGAAATATCTCGGTAAGTCAAATCAGGCATTTTAAGCATTAATAACTTTGCTTCTTCTTCTGGCAAACTTTGTAACCAAATTTTATTGAATTCCTAATGACTGGTAAGTTTGTTTTATCAGAGATTATAATCAGAACCGCGTAAATACACAAACTTTTTTTATTCTATAATGTTTTACACTGTTGCTTCTTTTCGAATTAGTAGTTGCTTTTTTTCAAAAAAAATTTTGGGAAACGGGCTATACTATTAGCTTTTTCTTGGAAAAAAACCAGCGTCAAATAAACAAATGCAAAACTTTTATTATGCAATGTATGGACCAAACAATTTTTGCAATGCTATAGAATTAAATTTTATCTTAATAATGTATTTAAGAACGCCCGGTCAGATATTATCTTGGCTCTGTATGGAATGATAACCACGCAAAATGATTTTCATGCTTTTTGTTTGTAAAAATATGTTTTCCAAATTTATGGTCTCTTTATTGAAAATTGACCTAACTTTGTCGATGCTAAAATATTACGCACTTCCAAAGCTCTCATACAAGTTGAACTCCCTTGATTATTACCCAATGAAGACGGTTCATGTAAACAAGTCCATCGTTCCGTGAAACATTCCGGCATGTCGCTCTCCGGGTGCGTGGGACAATAGCGGGATTGTGCATTGTTTCCCCAGCCAATCCAAAGCACTGGGTGGGAGAATTTTTCTTCTGTTGGCGACTAACGATTCTGCCTAGACTGAACCCGCATACACGGTAAAAACGGGGGGATGGGAGGCGAGACGTCTGACCCTCGTCTTCGAGTGGGGCAAAGGCATTGGTTTCGCCCAACTGCCAAAATTTATCTTCGCGTATGTTTCAAAAATTTCATTTAAACTCTATGCACCGGACTGCCCGCTCTATGACAATCCCGGTCTACGTGGATTCTGACGATATGGTTTGGAGGCGTGGATGGTTTGATTTCGCTAGCGCCGCGGCTCGCACTTTTAACCTGGTCAGTGCGTTGTTATGGTTCGTGATACCTCATCGCTAACCGGCGCGATGGTGTAGTGGTTAGAGCGTCCGCTTCGCAGTCGGTAGACCTGGGGTTCATTTCCCTTGTCGAGTCATACCAAAAGACTTTAAAAAATGGTATTCACAGCTTCCCTGCTTGGCGCTCAGCACATAAGGGATAGTGTGGAGAACAAGCCGGCAAGCTTGCTTGTTGTGTCCGTGGGCAAGGAACTTAACGGGACGCCTCCATCTTTATGTGGCAGACAGAGGGTGGGGCCAAGCAGTCTACCAGTCGTGGTGGCCCAGTCTGACGAAAGACATGCAAACAGAGCATGAGCTCATACGCGTAAATAATAATAAATAATAAATACCTCATCGCTCAACCCCGAAACCGCAAATATTCATTGTTTAGTCCCGCTTCGCATCCACCTGCAATGCAGGGGACAACGCTAATCTTAAATTCTATGCGCAAAGCGCCCCCTCCGGGGCGTCTCGTTGGGTGGGACGAGTCTTTGCTAATGAGGCCAAAAGGCCGAAACTTAGGTCCAGGGATGGTCCAGCCTATTTCGCTATACTAACGTTATTCGGATCATGACTCCTCGTAAAAGCTTATTTTTGCCCGGAGGTTTGTTGCGTCGTGTCCGGTTCCTGTGAGATTCGAAACCGCGTCTTTTGAGCTGCTCTTTCGCGCATGCTGGGACATGCTATCACCTAATCACGTACTGCCATATGTGCCTAGTGATGACAATGAGTCTTTATTACTCATATTTGAGGGGTGGTCCGGCTATTTTGCCATACTAACGTTGTTCGGATCGTGACTCTTTGCAAAAACTAAAAAAAAAATATGTTTTTATGCAACACATATATAGGCACTAGAAAAGAATTTTTGGTACGCAGTTGTTGATATGATATAAATAAAAATTAGTATTGAATAAAAGCTAAATGGTCTGGTTTACTTGTGACACACACTGGTTTGAGAATCATCATGCAGTGACGCAATAACCACCCAGTACTTGAATTGCGGCAACACTATGTTGTCTCTACATTTAATCGCTGTTCTTAAAATGCTGTAATGCTGGAATTTGTTCATAGATTTCCAATGAAGCTGCTGAATTATTGCTGTTGCTCTCAGCCAGTAAGCCTGCCGTTGGAGAATGTAGTTGTACAACTTGTTGTAGCACAAGCTGCAAGCACTATTTCATTACTTAAATTAGCTATATATCAACATGTTTAGTTCAGTGATCGACAGCTTGTGTGTCCAGAACTGCGCAGAGATTTTTAAAATTCTTTTTTGGCTCTGTAAACTAAAAAGTCTGCAAGCTCATTTAGATAAAAATTACAATCATGTGAATAAAAGATACTGCCATTTTTGCTTAACTTGCAATGCTGTTAACTTAATGCTATTTCAGGGAGTTGTAGATCTGTTTATTGCTGGTTTTCTTTCTCTGCTGTAATACTTATTTTGTAAAACAGCGCACGTTTAACGCCAAATACTTTATCAAGTTAAATCTAAAGTTTTTTTATCTCTTTGGCTCCTTTAGCAATGTTATGTTTTTTGATTTTTTCCCAATCTCATCACTCTTACGTAAACATTTTGACTCTGCCTCTGGCATTTACTACATGCGGTAAATACCGTAAAATTTAGAAATTAAACTGTGGCAGGGGGGGGGGGAGGGGGCGGAGCAATTCTTAAGTAAAAAATTTTGTTTTATAAAGATCAACTTTTTGTAGCCAAAATTTTTGCCCCATTTGGTCTCAAAACAGACCTGAAGATCTATTTTCTCTGGAGGTCAACTTTTTCGTAGCATGAAGTTTGCTCATTTCGGTCTCCAAACAGAATGAAGAACTTTTCTTTTCACGTGTTTTGCTACTTTTATACCGTTTAGAGGGACGTCTCCCTGTTTTCCCCAAAATATGTAATTGGAAGTTGGCAATAGCTTTTGCCGGGTTAAACTGAAAGTTTCAAAATGATGTAGATCGTTCTGCAAAGTACTGCTTGACCACAACAGAACTGAATAACTGAGTTTTATAAGTGACTTTATTTGATCAAGACTTTAAACATTGGACCAAGCTGAGTTAGCAGATCTAAGTAACGATTGCAAAGTTTATTGGCAGATTTGGTTGCCTCTGCGGTTTTTCTAAGATGCAAAACAGCGCAAAAAAGTTATAAATAATGTAGCATAAAGAATAAACCATATTTTTTCTATGAAATAGTCCAAAGCAAGACTGAAGGTAGTTTTTTCGAGCTGTTACTCACCTTTGTAGGTTTCTATAGGTACATCCTCATGCAATTTGATCAAGTTTTTTCTCGTTTACCACCGAAAAATCTGATCAAAAACAGCAAAATGATGAACTGCAACAAAAATTCATGATAAGACTTTACACCAAAAATAACTGCTTTAAATTCAGACTTTTGGTACAAAAGTGACAAATTGGTATTTATCCGGATTTTGCAATAAAAGGGAGTAATTCTTTCGCAAGAATTTAAAGTATATGTTTCAAACAAATTACAGATAATATGCATTATGTAGCAATTACTGTATGAGGATCAGCTGCTTCTTTGTATTGCTTGGTTTTGTTTGCGCTAGTTTGATGTGTGAATCGTTTTTGAGACATTCAGTAGAATTTGAAATGGGGAGTTTAGTTCAAACCGATGTAGCCTATAGCACGTTTTTTTCATTGGTCAATATGAACCTTGCAGTTTTTTGTGAGGCTACTGTAGTTACTGTTTATGCAATTTGATGTTTGTGCAAAAATTTTTTGAGTAAGAAGTCATCATAGCGTAACTCAGAGACGAGCAATTTTTTGCAGGTAGGCCGATTCTAAAGTAGTTGAAAATGTTTCAGGCCAGTCAGTGTTTATAATTCTCATTGTTTGTTCGCAAAAATTTGCGACTCTGGTTCTTTGCATTTTTCGCCCAAAAAGAAGGTAAAAACCCTTTTTTCAGAGATCGATTTTTTAAAGATCGAATTGATATATTTAACATTCGCTTCGTGCCTCAAAATTATTCTGAATGCTATAGAATATTTCGTAGCCGACGGCAAGTTGTGCATCCCTGATGTAACTTATGTCTAGAACATCCCTGATGTAGCTTATAACAGAAACAAACCAGTAGCTTTCAAAACGCTAAGACCTATATTTAGTACTGTTTTAAGTCATAGACGCCTTTGTGGTCGCAATGGAACGCGTACTTGTAGGGTCCAGTGCGCAAAAAATACAGGCCAATGTTATCATTAGAGATTTTCAACGTCATTGTAAATGCATCGTTGCGAAGAGCAAAAACCTGGTTGTAGATGCAAAAAAGTCAGATTTACTGATTGAAGCTCGTAGAATATCGTAAGCAAATCCATTTTTTTTGGTCAAAGTTACCTAACTGAAACTGACAACATTATGCAACGATTTAGGTCTACTACACGTATTCCAATATTAAACGTTGCCCTTTGGAGTATGATTTTTTATCGCTGATAGCATAGCATTGAAAATGGGTTTCATGTTTCAATTTAGGGACCAAAATTGTTTACTCTTAAGCTAACCCTTTTATAAAAAGGCACAAAATTTGCATTCATGAAGTTGATGTGCAACAAAACCTCCCAATGAAATTCATCTTACGTCGCTGGTTTTACCCTCAAACACTTTGATACCGGTCTTGAGACGACCCCTCCATGCCCGTGGCTGATACTTTGGTAATAATTTTTCAAATAAAATTAAAAAATCTCCAGTTAGAATTTCAAACCATCTTTCCGTAAACGAATAACAAACAATTTTTCCACATCTTGTTATATTAGTGACAATATCTCTCACTAAAACTGTGTTTGTGACTTCAGATAAAATGAGATTTTTGGAACTACAGGTGATAAGGAATTATTTTCGATCAACTTGTTGAAGAAAAGCTATTTTTATGAAACCATATTTCACAACAATTTACTTCTTACAATAAAGCAAGAAAAAAGAAATAGCTTTATATACAAGCTCTACCAGATTTTTGTACTTTATATTTCTGTTGTTATGTTTGTATCAAGCTCTTTCACTTTTAATGGTAGGCCTACTGTGATATCTTGCTTTGCATTTTTACTGAGAATATCACATCATGTTTATTATTAGGCTAGTACTAGTGCATCCACAAAAATTTTTTCTAACTCATCCATTTCAGGAAATTATTTTTTATTGATTCATCATTTTAAAAGCAAATTTCTTCCATCATTTCCCGACATATTTTTTCGCTAAAAAAAACGTAAAAAGTAGGTTATTCTTTAAAATTATTACTTTAACCCATTCGTGCCTACTGCACCCTGATAAGGTGCAGCTGAATAATTGGATTAATGTCTACGTAAACAATCGCAATTGTTTTCTCACTATTTACGTACAATGAGAAATAGGTCAGCAACCATACTGGACAGTTCAGTTTGAAAAAGTTTACTTATTATTGAATTGTGGCAGTTTAGAGCAGCTACGAAGAGAAAATTCAAGTTTCATGATGTCTGGCTGCAATAGGTAAGTAAATGTTAATATATTAGTGATGCGTAATGATTTTCTTTTGAATAACTAGTTAATTTAGTGCATCTAAAGTAGGTTAATACATTCATTTTACTAAAAATTATTTTCAATTGACTTTGGCGTTAAGTTTTGTGTTGCACCCCATTAGGGTGCAGTAGGCACGAAAGTGCACATCTACTACATACCATAAAATTGTGCGTATTTTACTTTCAGCGCAAGTAAACAGATTTGGAACGTCAACGAGGTTATTGAAATGCTAGAAGAAGAAGAATTTCTGCAAGCTGACGTTTTTTTATCTCCTCCAAATGAAGGATTGCTTTCTGATGAGGATAGCGATGATGAAGAAGGTGTGTCAGCAGCTCATCTTTCTGGGCCTCAGTTGTCAGCAACAGCCGAGCATCGTATTAATTATGGTAATTCTGTTGTAAACAGCTTAGAATTCGATGAAAGCGCAGATGAAGATGTAGTTACGGCAAGCACTGATGTGAGTGACCATGATTTGTCAAATTTAGACAGCGAAACGGAAGAAAATAGGTTCCTGTTGCTCAAACCTGCAGCAACCTCCCTTTCCTGGCAAAAAAAAGATTTGCAACCGACAACGTTTACTGATTCTCCTTCTAGAAGTTTTTTTGAAAATTTTATGTCACCGACAGCCATCTTTGACCTATACTTCGATGAAGAAGTCATAAATTACCTTACCGAAATGACTAATCAGTACGTTCACAGAAATAGAAGCGAGCATAATTTTCATGTGGAGCATGCGGAAATGCGCCTTTTTTTGGCAATGTTGTTGTTGTCCGGCTATAATGTCCTTCCTCGTCGTCGCATGTATTGGGAGAACTCAGAAGATAGAATAGTTCAAACGTACCTGAAAAAGTACGCAAAACCAGCTTCAAACGGAAGACCACGAGGAAGAATTCTTTCTGCCACTCAACGAGTCAGCATTGATGTTCGGCTTGATCGAGTAGATCATTATCAGAGTGCGCTTCCAACACAAAGAAGGGTTGCAAAAAGTGTGGATGTGGTCTGCACGACCACTGCTTCGAAGAGTGGCATGGAATCAACTGATAAAACATTACAATTTCAACTGCAACGCCAATCTTTAGTAAACAGGAGATAAAAACATTGATTTTTGAACATTTTTTGTGGAATTCAGTTACTTTTTTAAACCGTCCAAAATTCCGTAAGCATATGTGTTTATGAATAATCGTATTGTGATCAGTGGCGTCGCTACGTGTGGTGACACCCGGGGCGGAAAGTCGAGGCGTCACTCCAAATTTTCTACTTTTCTCCAAAAAACAGTCATTTTCGTGGCGCAGGTAAGTTGATCTCTAAAAAAAAAGATCTTCACTTTTTTCGGGTGTTGTTTCCCGTCAATCAGCGCTGGGGTCACCCCAAAATGGAGTCGCTCGGGGCGGCCTGCCCCCTTTGCGAGTCCATGCCCACAGCCACAAACGATGCGCTAGGAGGGCAAATGACAAATTAGGGGGGCGATCATGGATGTAACAAAGCTTAGAGAATATGACACTTAATTTGCTCAGGGGAAGCGAACCAATTTTAGGGGGGGCACCGCCCCCCCCCTAGCCCCCCCTTGGCTACGAGCCTGCTTGCGACGCCACTGATTGTGATTGATTTTAATTTGAGTTTTTACACATATTTTCATGCTTATGATGCAGATTACATTGCTAACATTGATGTACCCATTCGTGCCTACTGCACCTTATTAGGGTGCACACATATTTTCATCAATAAAAAGAACAAATAAAGTTCGATACAATTTTTTTCTCTTTTCTTGAAATCAGGTAAATGAATATAACAGCTTCAGGCAAAAATTTTATGAAAAAAAAAATTTGGGCAATAATGGGTTAAAGTACTTGTGTCGCATTCAAACTACAAAGGTTAAGTGTAATGCATACAAGCCGCTTTCACAACTAAGCAAAGAAACACTTGTGAAAACACTGCCATCAGAAATAAAACGTAATCGGTACCTTTACCCAAGATTTCTGCAATCGATAAACCGATAGATCCATGGTTAAGCTATTAAAGTGAAGAGCCCAATTTGTTTTGCCTATGCACTTTTTAGTTGTTTTCCGCTTGGCTCAATTGAAACCGTGGAAGCTTCGCTTTGTATTATATTTTGTAACGTTTTTGACATGTCAACGCCTAGTAGTTTCGTTTGCATCTTTTTTGACATCCCTGCTTTCACACATGGTAATTACTAGCTCTAGACAAACTGATTATTTAGTTGTTTTTTTTTTGATCTACTATTGTTCTTGGTTTTGCAGTCAGATACCTTGCAAAACCAACCAACAACCCCAGGCAATTTAAATAACTAACTAGTCCAAAGCACCCTCGTTTGTCATAAAAAAATAGTCTTAAATTTCAGGCTGGGCTGTAAAACTCTTTATTTTCTGTAAAATTAGATTTCAGAAAGGGGGAAACTTTTCTTCAATATTTTGGTTAATCAAACGAAAATTAGTAGGGAAGCCTTACGAAGCATAATTTAAAGAAAAGTATACGACCCAATGACGTAGTGGTTAGGGCATCCGCTTCGCAGTTGTAAGACATGGATTATACCTAAAGCCTTTAAAAAATAGTATTCTTAGCTTTACGGCTTGGCGCTCACCACAAAAGAGATAACGTGGAGAAAAACCGGGGCAATGGCGAAGTAGTTAGAGTAGGGGTGGCCAACCTTTTCATTCCATGCGCCAAAATTTTTCGCCACACAAACATTCATTTCTTTTCATTGCTCACAAACCATAACCGCAGTATTTTTGCCATTTCAGATGTGTTCTCAAAAAAAAAAAAGGTTATCGCCAACATCGCGGCCAAGATAACCATACTGGCCGCGATGATGCAGTTGACCTTTTTTTTTTTTTGAAGAACACATCTGAAATGGCAAAAATACTGCGGTTATCGCCTGATGCAGCCAAGATACGATAAAGGACTAAACCTTGGCGTAATATTATGCTAACACGCCTTTAGTATCAGTATTTAAACTTCATTTATTTTCATCTTAAACATGCAATGCGCCACCTCTAACCATGCAATGCGCCAAGTTTGGCGCATTGCGCCACGGTTGGTCACCCCTGAGTTAGAGCGTCCGCTTCGCAGTCGGTTGACCTGGGGTTCATTCCCCTCGTCGAGTCATACAAAAAATTTTTAAAAATGGTATTCACAGCTTCCCTGCTTGGCGCTCGGCATTTAAGGGATGTTGTGGAGAACAAGCTGGCAAGTTTGCTTATTGTGTCCTTGGGCAAGTTACTTAACGGGACGCCTTTATGTGAAAGATAGGTGGCCCAGACACCTCGGAAATGGCAACTCCCAAGCGAGTGCGGACGTCCCGTCCAATATATAGTAATACAATTTGCTTTTTCGTAAATAGAGGATAAATATGGCAAATAAAAAAAAGCCGGCAAGCTTTTTTGTTGTGTGTTCGGGCAAGACATTTAACGGGATGCCTCCATTTCTATGTGGGAGACAGGTGGAGGGCCAAAGCAGTCTAACAGTCGTGGTGGCTCAGTTCAACTGAAGACTAGCAAAAAGGGCTAATGAGAAGCTCATAATTTGTGATGCTTCTCCAAAAAAAAATGAAAGATTCTGCCCGTACGAAAAAGAAAAGAAGAACAGAAACGCAATAAAAATTAACAAAAACACCGAATCTTTTCGTCCTTTTACAGGAGCTTCGTCTGAGCAAGATACCAAAGCACATAATTTGCATTAATCTGAAAAAAAACTTTGTTAAGTTATACAGCAAGATTGATAACTGGTATTGTTTAAACACTGCACTTCTCCATGAAACAAAAGCAAAACAGCCTTCGCTTCATTCGAGTAACCGAGTTTTATATTTAAAGAAGGCTTAATTCTTAAACACCCAAGTGTTTCACAAACCATAATTAGTTATCTGGGTCGCTAGCTTCTTGACTCATTAAAAGTCATTGCTTTAACTTTCTAATAGCACGTCTTCTTCAAACAAAGCTAAGAAGCAAATCAATGTATTGAAAGGTGACTGCTTTTCACCTGAACGAATAATATGAAGTATGTACTTTAAAAAGAACTGACAAAATTTGCAGTATTGCAGGTGTTATATTTTCTCTTTGTACAAAAATAACATAAGTTAAAATGAAAACTGAAAGCTACTAATAATAAACAAGAAATGAAACAACTTCAAAAATCGAACAACGCTGAAATACGGAAATGCAGAAATTCTTACAACAGTCCAGAAAAACACCAATTAAATTACGGAAATCCTAGGAACACAAAAATTCATAAAAATACTGAGTTTAGCTTCACTTAGTTGTCTATTTCTAAATAATTGGGTGGTTATACTTTTAGTTTTTATCCACTTCAGCAAATTTTCGTTTCTCTGGGATTCCATACTTCTTTAGTAAGTAGTTTTTCCGTATTTCCGCAATTTTATGTTTAACATTTGAATTTTCTTCAGAAATTCCATAATTTAATATGAATTTTCTTAATACTGTAAATTTTCATGTTTAAGTATTGTCCAAAAATTAAACCAAAACAGAAGGAATAACAGTTATAGTTTACTAGCAAGTAATGCAATAGCCTAGATAGTATTAAGGCAGGGGTGCAGAACCTTTTCACTACTGCCGGCCGCAAAACATCCTATAAATGCACTAACGGCCGCCACTGGTTGAAGTCATTTTTTACGAATTTACGTTTTGAGCCTTACAATTTAACTGCCGTTAATGCTGTCTTCACTACTCATGCTAAACATTAGAAAAAGTCAAATTTTCAAGTTTGGAGAATTTATTCAATCATAAATCAGAAAATTGTAGTTAATGACTTCCTTGATCTTGCACCTCCTCAGATAAACTCGCGAAGTTAGGTGGCTCGCTGGATATCATGAGTCGTAGTTCACATTCCAGATTGCTGTCGGACAATCGGGTTTGCTATTTGCTCTTCAAATATTTCATTCTTGAAAACCCTGCTTCGCACACGTAAGTGCTTCCAAAAAGAACGAGAATTTTTCTGGCCAATTCTTGTAGATTTGGATATTTAACAGCTTATCTCCACGTATCTAGCAGATCTTCTTCGTCTTTAAATTTTTTGACAAACTGTTCGTCATTCTTCAACTCGACGAGTTCCATTTGAAGATTCAATGGTGCAGTTTCGGTTTTGACCAGATGTGGATAAACATCTAGCCTTATTGTATCGGAAATCCTCTCAAAGTCTTGAAAACGATAAGAAAGTTCCTGCAAAACCCTATCAAAAACGCTTGAGAAAAGAGTGATGGGAATATTATCTACTTGAATTTCTTTGCTGTCAATCAGAGCCTTCATCTGCGGAAAGTGGAAAAAGTAATGCTGATGCAGATGACTTTTGAGGGGACGACATTTGTTACGGAAATCTTGTACTTTTTTGTACATGAGACAAACTGCTGTTTTTTTTCCCTTCAGACTTTGACTGAGGAAGTTAACCTGGGTAAGAAAATCCACCAAAAAACCAAGCGATATGAGAAAGTCCTTGTCGAGCAAGGGACACTCCTTGTTTTTGGTTGAATAGTATTCTGCTATTTCCTTTCGCAATTCCAGTACACGGCGGGAAGTTTCTCCTATAGACAACCAACGAACTGCGAAGTGATAAAGTATGTCCTCAGCAGATGTTTCACTTGAGCATAAAATTTCTCGAAATTGTCGATGATGCAAGGCATTTGCGCGAATAAACAAGATAACGCGATTCACATCCTTCAGAATGGTATTTAAAACAACGGATTTGGCACATAGTGCTTCCTGGTGGATAATGCAGTAAAGGTTGATGAGTTTTTTATTTTCATATTTGTTGGACACGTAATCCGAACATCTTGCAACAAATTCCTGTTGGTTACCTGTGTTGGCAGGCGCACCGTCCGTGCAAATACCCCGAAGGTATTTCAGATCTAATCCAGAGCGAATGCAGGCATTCTTAACTGCAATAAATATTTCTTCTCCACGGGTGCGAGTAGCCAGTGTTTCCATGGAAAGGAAATCCTCACACAATTCGAAGCTTCAAGAAACACAACGAACGAAGATTAACGATTGCGCGGAGTCGTTGATATCTGTTGATTCATCAACAGCAAGTGAAAATAAACTTTCTTTCTTGTTTATCTTTGCTTGCAGAGAGAATTTTAACTGCTGAGCGATATCATCTTGCCTGCGTTGCATTGTAACACGCGAGAGAGCAATTGAAACATAATCAGCTTCCTTCTCAGCGTGAATGCACTTAACAACGTCCATCAAGTATCGCTTCACGAATTCGCCATCAGAAGAAGGTTTTCCCGCAACGCCAAGATGATATGCCACTCTGTATGATGCTTCACAGCGGCTATTAGTGGACTTAGCGAAAGTTGTTATGCAAGCTGTCTGCTTTCGCACACTCTTTTTCAAATTTTCAATGCAAATCTTTCTCAAATCCCCTTTCAGTTTTGCGTAAGAGTGCGATTCGTGACGACGAAAGTGCTGCTTTGCGTTATCCCCTTTCACAGTCTTCACAACTTGGTTGCATATTAGACACATCATGGAATGTGTTGCTGTCTCAATCATAAAGCAATCCTGTTCCCATTTTGAATTAAATACTCGTTTTTCTTCTGTCAGTGTTCTTTTCCGTTTCAATGACATAAAAATACTTGTAAATTTTAATGTAAATATGTAATTTAAATGTAAATATGTAAATTTAAAATGCTAACAAATTTTAAAATTTAATTCTGAAAAAAATATGCTAGATTAAAAAAATATACTAGAAAATGCTAGGTCCGAAAGAAATGTGCTAGATTTTGATTTCGAAAAAATATGCCAAAAAAAACTGCTAAATATATTTTATTGCTGTTATTTTGATACTAAAACACAATAATTTCAGACCAAAGTGTTAATACTATCATCAATCCTGTGCTCAATATATAGTTATGAAGTTTTAAGATAGTATGGAAGAATTAGTTAAATAATTGCTCACAAAACTCATTTTACAAAAATAACACCAATTGTACTCTCATTAAATTGTAAGATCAAAAATTATTCTCTGTATGTGAATAATCACACATCATCACTAATAAACCACATGTCACTAATAAACACACATAAATTTACACAGCTGTCACCTCCATGCCTTTTCAAACTAACTGACCAATTATATCAGTTGGGTTACCCATTTATAAAGGAATTACTAGTAATTAACTGATTGAACCAGTTTAAACAAGAGGTTTAATAAAAGAGAGATTAACTTAATCAATCAAATATTCAGCAAATTACAAAAAGACTAGAATAATTAATCACATACGAGCAGCTCAAAATTAATTAAACATTGAGGAAAAGACATGGAGGCAGAACAATCCAGAGCTAAGTAACTGCACTAATTTGACAAATCAAGAAGTGAGCGTAACACCCATGACACTTCTAAATCACACCTTCACTATTTTTTAAAAGTAATCATATCAGTCACTTTTATGTTATGACTTCATTGACTTGGTATAGTGGTGGGACTATTTTTTGGTTGGGCCTGGGGCTGCAGCCCCATCAGCCGCCGCCTTAATCCGGCCCTGTCCATATAGTGTACAAGTTAGACTGCAATGCTGCATTAATCGTAATTAGCAGTAGTTTTGATACTGTTATGAATGGGAGTGCAGCTCTTTTTCGTTTTATTGAGTCACTGATCGCTTTTAGTTAAAGTAACTGTGACCTTGGATCCCTAAAGCGCCTCGACAAACCGAAGAGATGCTATCTGAATAACTCCGGATACGAATTTTGACTTCACTTTTCTCGTCTCCCACTAATCGATGGCCCAAAAATAATCAAGCAATTCATTTATTTATCGCAGATTTAAAATATAACACACGTTTCATAGGTCATAAGAACAAATACATGTAGAGGGGAGCGTTAAGCGCGAGATAGCGATTATGGTGTTAAATTTGGGTTATCTTACTTCTACAAATACAAAGAATCATATTACTAGTTCTATATCTACGCATTCGTCCAGAGCAGCATTCAATAAACGTACCGTACTAAATGCTTTATCAAAGCTGATGTATACTGCAGCATGGCTCTGTAACCAATGCTTTCTTTAATCTGCCGCAGTAGAACTCAGGGCCGTTATTTATAATGATTTTGGGGTAATTTTTCCTAATTGGAGAAAGTGGCATGAATAATATGTCTTCGAGTACTAATCGATAGTAGTCATAGGAGAAAGCAGCACCCCTGACTTGTTTTTCAGATACAATTTGATCTTGGTCATAATAAATAAACTGAAAGTCATATCAACCCCCTTTTGTAGTGCTAAGTTGTTTTCCGTTAGAACTGCGGACTCACTAAAATGACTCAAAACATTACGGCCACATAAACACACGAATGTCAATTAGGCGTTTAGATCTATGACAGTCATAAATGAATTGTAAACTGGCCTTATTCGCTTGCTCATAATTCAGGATTTTCTCCATTCTATGAAGTTATTTGTCAGTTCACCTAAACCAGTGTTTCTCAAACTTTTTCTATTCACGTACCATCTATTCGTTTTTTACTACACCGCGTACCAAATGACTCAAGATTACCTTTTTTTGTTCAAATCTAGCACCATTTATTTTACCATAACACCAACAAATAACAAACGATACAATTTAATGGGATAGATGCAACTGTTTCTTCTGCACAAGCTGATCGCTTCGAGGCGCAACCTTACTCACAGCGCATCTGAAATCATGTTTAGGCTCAGTTATACGATTTCGGCTCTTGGATTTAATGGGCATTAAGGCTGAGAACCCTTGCTCACATTCCCATGTAGAGGGGAAAATCAGTGACTGTCGAGCAGCATTTCGGGCCAACGTTGGGTAAGTAGAACCCATAATTAGCCAGAAATCTATGAGAGAGCATTGGTTCAGCTTTGATTTTGCTGTATCGTCAACTTGAATATCAATGATCTCTTCCTGTTCTCCTGTTTCCACGGGTAGGAGAGCTGGGTCGATACAGAATGGATTGACTGCGTAGGTCCAACTTACTAAATCTGGAAAGTAATGCAACAATTCCATTCGGAGCAGCTTGAGATGATCATGAATTTCTTGAGATAATTGATCATTGGGCTGCACTGAAAGTGTGGTAAGGAGTTGGAACATTCCAAACTGTTTGCTCTCTACATTTTTGGTCCAGAAATCTAGCTTCCGAGTGAATGCTTCCAGCTTTGAAATAAAAACTGCAATATTGCTGTTTGATCCTTGAAACGAAAGATTTATAACGTTGAGAGCCTGGAAAATATCAGACAAGTAGGCCATCCGTGAGATAAAGTCATCGTTCTCAAAATAATCTTTAAATTCGTGGTTTTTCTCTTTGAAAAATGTCAACAATTCATGCCTAAGTTCAAAGACCCTTCGGGTCATATTCCCGCGGGACAGCCAGCGAACCTCCGTGTGGAAAGGAGACATTTTTGAGCAGAACTGACGTCTTCACAGAGTCTTGCAAAAAGTCGAGAATTCAGAGCTGAGGTTTTTATAAAATTCACAATTTTCAGCCGGCTTTTTAGTCTATTAGTCAAGGCTATTTCGTGCAGCTTCAGACGTAATGTTTACTAAATAACCAACAAAGATGAAATACCGTAATGCTTCTTAACCGACTGCGATTTGTCTCCCCATTTTGCCGATTGTATTTTTGAGGGTTACTCCTTTAAATGAATAAATTGCATTCCGTCATTTTTTACAGCAAAGTGCCGTAATATGTGTTTCTTTGAAACAAGAGTTCAGTCAAAATAAGTATGTGGGGAATGCAAATGATTTTTGATACATTTTTTCCATTTATGAAATGGCTGGCCAAATTTATGTAATTTTTATTTACATTTGGTTTTTTTACTTTCTAGGTAAATTTTGCATTCTAGATGGAGTGAAATGTCTTTGACTATAATTAATAATTACTTTCATAAAAATAAATTAAGTGATTCCGTTCTTCAATAATAACAAATTTAGAAAAGTTAACGATATCCGAAGTTTGAGAAAAAATTAAATGAAAGCACCGCCTTCTTGTACTTGATGCAAAGTAATTTTCCTTGAAAATAGCTTTAAAAATTCAAGACAGGTCGAGGGCGTTTTTGTTCCTTTTCCCCCTTAACTACGCTTATGGTATAAAAAAGATGTAATGTTAAATAACGATCTGTAAGTTTAATTTATTATCACTGGAAAACTTGAGGTTCTTCCATAAACACAATGAATGATCAAGCAGTGGTTTAATAGGAAGCCATCAAGCACTCATTTTAATATTGGGGATACCCGTTGAAAACTATTTCGGACCTTTTTCATTTTGTGACAGTTACATCTTCAATCCACTACTGGTGTAAGCAAAAAAGAAACTTTTTCTTTTTCCTCCAAAACAATTATTAAAATCTTTATAAATAAATAAATAAACTTACAAGTTTTTGACCAAAGTAAAGAGTGGTCTTCATGGTAACCTTGGTTAATAGGCCTATGCCTCGCTATTGCCCAATAACTTTGTTTAGACCAATGGATATCCCCAACAATATAAAGGTCGCATTAAAGATGTAATAATTTGCTCCCTCAAAATTCAACGGCCCAGGTAAATGGAAATGTTATGCCACTCATGCTTGGGCCAAAATCTCGGCTAAAGCTATATTCAGAACACAGCAGTAGAAGATGACTTGCCTATGCTATAGTCAACCCAGTCCTGACCTGCCAAGCACAGTGGTGGAAGACCGGCCTACGCAGATCTATAAACTCCTTCAATAGTTAGACTTCCACAGTACCGACACAAGCCTAGTATAAAATCAATGCAATGCCACGCTGTTTAGGTCCTTTTTTACTGCAACACTATTTTGGCGCTTGGGCATTTTTGATCAAAACTAGTTAATTCGGTTTCGTGTTTCATTACCCACATTACTGTTCTTCCAGAGGGCCTAGCAGATTTCTAAAAATAATTTTTAAATTGTTTGAAATGACTCGAGTAAGAATATTAACCCAGGTCTATCTGGAGCGAGCCGCACACTCTGCCACAATGAAGCAATTAAGCTTGGTGTCGATCAAAAAAATGATTGTGAAGTGTTTACTTCTTAAACACAAGAATGTTGCATCAGCTCTGTAGCACGTATTGGCAATTTCTTAGTTATCGGCCGCCAACCAATAGTGGAAATTTTGTTCTTGCTGCTGTTGACATATTCATGAGCCATTGCAAGCAAATGTGGGAATTTTATTCTTGCTGCAGTTGACATTACGACAATAGCCAATTGTTGGCGGCTAGTCCAATATGTTTTTCCAAATCCGCTTTGTGAGCGGATTTTTGTGAAAATTTCAAGTTTGTTTGTTCGTTGACCGTACTG
Source organism: Trididemnum clinides (assembly GCA_963675345.1). NCBI lineage: Eukaryota > Metazoa > Chordata > Ascidiacea > Aplousobranchia > Didemnidae > Trididemnum > Trididemnum clinides. The sequence goes on along the minus strand of OY776285.1, from coordinate 23,596,094 downwards.
TCCGCAAATAATACTAAATGTTTTTTTTAAGCAGTCAACAATATTTGTTACAAGAATGAATGTTGGGATGAGATCAAAAGTTAAAACCTCCTAAAGCAAAATCTTTATAAGACCAGATCCGCAAACAAAATTCTGTAAGTTCAAGAATTGATGCTTTTTCAATTGATGATGGCGGTGTTCTCGAGTCATAAAAATTGATAAATTTATTTTTTAATGCTGTAAAGTTAATGAATCAAGAGCACCATCATAGTCAATTGAAAAAGCATCACGTCTTCAATTTACTAAATTTTGTTTGCGTATCTGGTCTTATTAAGATTTTGCTTCAAGAGGTTTTTAATTTTTTTAATCTTGGGTGGTACAGTAATTGAAGCTTCCACGTTGACTGTTGGTAGATCTGGATTTAATCCTTTTGTAAGTTCACAACAAAAATTTCAAAATGTTATTTTTGAATGGCTGGCTTTCTCAAAACTTGATGATTGCAAAATCAATCAATCAATTATTTTATTTTTGCCCAAATCAGCATACATAGAAAATAAATTTGACAGCAGTGGACAAAAAAAGGAGACGATGGCAAAACGATATACGCTAATACATGCACATGAAAAGAATTTAGATTAAATTTGAAGATAGTGGAATGGCCATCGCACTTGTAATTTGCTGATTGTGATTACCAATTTTTGCTAGATGAGTGATTACCAACCTGGGTCCATGGATTCTTAGGGGGTCCGTAAATGCTTTGGCGAACTTCGATAAAACTCATAGCAATTGATTTACCTGCTGGTTTTCTGACTTTTTTATCATATTTTTGAATGGTTCGATTAACCAACAATGACCCAAATTGGGCAACTGTAGTTTTAAAAAATTGATCTCCGAAAAAAGAGCTGTGAGAATTTTTTTATACAGAGATGCGTGAATGGTGTGTTTATTGAGTTCCAAACAAAATTTAGGTATGGGCCTGCAGAACTGCCTATTTTTCAAAAGTGGTCCGTGACAACAAAAGCGTTGGTCACCACTTTGCTAGATTCATTGTGACAAAAAAGTGAAAACAAAATATCTGTGTCTACATTCTTCTTCCCACAAAAATATGGAAGCGAAATTGCAGTCACTGAGAAAGCGACAACTGTAGCTAGACCAGCTCATCCATGTGAGCAAAAGTACTTTAAAGAACGTGTGGAATGCTCTTTCCAAAAACATCCCTTTAGAAAATCATTAAAAGTTTTGTTTCTTTGTTTTTTGTTAAAAAAGTAAACTTTATGCAACCAACTTTTCTCTTAACGTGTCTACATGACATTATTAAAACATTTTGTAACTAATCTCAGTACACAAAAAGGAATCGCGACAAACTAACTGGTTTGTTTGTGTTCCACCTCTAGGATTATTGGCAAGAACAATATTCGTTTTAATTAAAAAGACGATGTCAAGTAGTCGTGCTTGCTCTTAAAAGTCATGCTTATCAGTTAGTTGTGTCGAATTAGAAAAATCGGTACAGCAGGCTGCTCGGACTTTACCTTATAGAACATTTCTGAGAACAATAACAAAAAATGTTATAACCGGGACCATTGTCTTTCTTCCTTTAATACCAATCGTTATGTTTTTGAATGCAAACTGGTCTTACTGATAAACATTCTATTATTTCAAAGACATCTGTCCCTTCCTTCTAATGTGTACCTGGGCACTAAGCCGGAGTCGGTAGTGATTGCCATTACAGTCGTCGTTTTTGAAGAAGCCATGCTTTCTTACAAAACTTTTGCGTCCGATACCGGTGTGCCCAAGGATCTATTTTCGGGGGAAAAAGGGAGGAAATTTCCTCTCCTCCCCGACGTTTGGATCGGAGGGGATACAATATCTTTTGTCTTTTCCAACGTTTTGTGATAAAAACGAACATTGTTATTGGGTTATCCAAACAAAGTGTATGTTGAACAGTTTTGCCAAACAAAATCATTAGCTTAAAGGTAATTTTTGTGTGTATCGGGTAATGATATAACAATTGCATTATATACATATCACACAAAGCTCCCCAAAGTTTTCCGGCATATTAGGTCCCTGAGTATGCCTATTTACCAATGTTTGAACAAAAAAGTTCTCTCCACAAATGCGAATATACACAATGGCATTAAACTATTGCTTAAGTTTTTTCTTTTGAGTTCTGCTCAAAACATGGATGTAAGTTGTACGGGGTGTTGCTAACAACATCAATCAAAATTTGTTACAAATTTTATTTCACCGAAAACCAAAATGATAATATCATGTAATATTTATGGATGTCCAGTTAATTATAACCAACTTTGAGCATTTTACTCAATAATCCACAGTTACTAACTCAGCGATAAAGAAAGCTGAGTGACTACGGTGCCGTGGCATAAAGCCTGGTAGATCTCCCATAATAAAATACTTCAGGACAATACACACCTCTAAGAGGAATCAGATGAGCAGACAAATCTCTCCTTGACAGCAACGATTGAAATAATCGGTTGCACCGGCGTTACCCGGCTGAGTTCGTCATCACTTATTTTTGGGTAGTAAAATAGCTGCTCATTCGAATGCACAAAGCTTCACACTTAAATGAATTTGAGAACAAAATTTAGTAACTCATAAAATTTTGGCAGTTTGTAGCTTTGACGGATCCAGGGGATGCCATGAGACTGTGCATTTTCCGAAAAAGCGGCAGCAAAAAATAAATGAATAGTGATTATTACAACTTAACTTTTGTGAGGTTCAAACACATAATCAATAGATCGTTGTCAAAAAACGGCGCGTAATTCACTTTATCACTTGAGGCATTCGCTTCCTTTTTCAAAAACAACTTTGGTTGATTGCTAATTCATATTTTTACTGAGTCGAAATCTACAAACGTAGGCCTAATGACGGAATTGATTCGAGTAAATTAATTGGCTGAACTAAGTATGAGGAGCAGTGTTTTCGAATTGAGTTTGGTACCAAAATTTATTGTTGGGGATTTACACTAATGATCAAGGATCTGTAAGCAGAGCGACTCTTTTACAAAATGCTATTTTTGAGATCAACTTGTGGCCTGTTTGGTAAAAATAAATCAGTTGATCGAAGGATTGGACCCAAGCTCAAGACAGAAGAGCAGCCTGCTTTTGAACATCGGGAGTTAGGCAAAAAATTAAATCTGGAAGATGAATTAACTCGGTGTCTGGTCGTATTTTAGTCGGAAGATTGACAGGAGGTTGTCGGAAGATTTGTGAAAGCAATTGCATTGTACTTTTAAACAACAAATTAGAAAAAGGTTGATAACGTCATTAGTCCTCATTAACCTCTTAATGACACTCACCTTGACATAAAGTATATCATTTGCTAAATTTCAGTTTTCACCTCCAAGCAGTATTAGAGGAGAATAAACAGACAGACAAAATTTCACTTGACAAAATACGCTGTAAATGATTTATGGAGCGACATAAAATAAATAGAAGATGATTAAACAATTAATGATCATGTACTTCAATAAGAGGTCACATTTTTTTGCAAAATATATGTAGAAACACTCAGGGATTCGGTTGGAAGAGTTTAGATGCAAGCTAGTGACACTTTGCCAGCAAGATGACAGTGGCAAATGGCCTGACGTCGAAGACAATATTTATGAATTGTACGTCGTTAAAACTGTCACGAACTGGCAAAGTGGTTTTGACGTGATTGGGGTAAATACGTACAGCATTTAAGTACTAGGAAAAAAAGAAAAAAGAAAAAAACTTGTCGTTCTTTCCGTTTGATTGCTGCATGAGATCGCATTTGTGACTTCAATGTTCACAAAAAGTGTTTCAAAATATAAATCTAATTTTTATTCTTTGGCTGTCTAAGTGTAGCAATGTGGTTTAGCTTGAGAACAATCGTGTTATTTTTCATATTTTTGGTTGTCATAGAAGGTAAGAGCTACTGTAGACACTATGTAAAAACTAACTCACTCTACATGCACGACGGCAAAAAGACGGCACCGTCTGGACAAAGAAAGCCATGAGTGTTTCTGCTTTGACTGTTCTCGCGTATCGCATCCTTTGCGTTTATTGTCAAGTAGTCTTTACGACCGCTTAACCCAAAAACGGTCAAGAAGATCGACATCAACCCACAATCCGCATTGCAGGGCTAAAATACAAAGTCTGGTGGAGCAACTGGAAAGCTAATTTGTTCTACGAAGTAAAATGATCTTCAGTGTCAGAATGGTGTTAAATACTTTGTAGTTACGAGATTTTTTCACTTTTCTCAGTGTTAGCCTGTATACTGGGGTCAAAATGCAGATTGGCAAAATTTTGTTTCGCTTACGTAGACAACAATATTTTATGAAACAGATTGAACATCTTCCTTAACTATAGGTGAGAATATTATTACAAAGCTTCGTGAGTCCACTCGATTGCCAGTGGTAGTTTATTCATCTATGCCGTGTCACTGTATAATTTGCAATAGAATCTTTTTATAGTGCCGAATAGCCGGCTCTGCAGACATCGCCCGGAAAGGCTACCAGTCAGTTATTGCGGGTGAGAAATATCGGTTAAGCAGGCTGTGCTGGCTTCACTCAAACAAAATTTTTGAAACCTCTAACGATAAGTTGGTAAAATTGGTTTATCGCCCCTAATCTCGATCATCGTACCTGTAATTGGAAACAAGACTGGTTTTACTCACAAACTCTCTATCATTTCACAAAATCGAATGGTACCTTCCAATAGGTTATAGGTACACGAAATTATACTTGGGATTGGGCCTCGTAATGGTTTCTGTTTAACGATTACAGAAACAAGTTGTTTGGTGCCACCCCACCGTAATTTTGTGACACCAAGTTCCTTGTCTGCTTCCTTGTGCTTTGGTTCTGGAATAGAGCAAATGGGGCAGTATTTCGGTGACTGATACGAGTATAGTGGGGATGAAGGCGATGCATTCCTCCGCCAGCTTTTCTTGAAGGCACAAACGCTATCAATACCATAGGTTTACTAAAGTCATTATAGCTGTAAAGTTTTTTGATGAAAAAAAGCAGGCAACAAGATTAAGCCTACCGGTGTAATAATCATGCTTCTCTTAGTCAAGCAAAATTTTGAGACTGCTTAGCCAGTATTGTATATGTTTACACAAAAGCTCGGGGAATACAATACTTACTAGCAGCCTCTCGCAAAGACATGCCATTGTCGATAACATTTTTATTCGCTTTCTTTAGCTTGTCATCACTGTATAGTGTGATATTTTTTCTGAGATTGTATAATCGTAGGCATTTTATTCATCCAAAAATTCTACAAGTGCCTATAAAATATATGTAGCACCTGTTACAAGCTGTTGTATAAACAAAGGGACCTTTGGACCCAAGTGCAAAGCTGGCATATATTGAATGGTCCAAAAGTCCCTAGATACGTCATTTTTAGATAATTTAGAAAGTGGTCATGAAATCAGGAGTTATTGAATTTTTCTAACTAAGATGCAAAGCCAAATATCCAAGCTGCTGTACAATAGCCGCTACAAAGTAGAAAATACACTTTTAAAACTTATCAGATAAAAAACCCAACAAAATATACTTACCAATCCAGTTTTAGAACTTTGTCGTCTAAAAATTATAAAGCAAATTTTTCAAACGAGGAAAAGGAAAATCAGGGCTTCCAACAGTCTTTTACGAAAAACTGATAGGTATTTTTTTTAAATACTATTTCGGAACAGAGCTACACTGCATAATTCAAAGTTATCGGCCCTCCAATGATCCCATATCTCCCTATTTTTATGCCTCTGATTTTACACAGTGGTGTAAACCTACTCACGTATTTTTCTATTGCTTTTCCATCAGCTATGGATTCTACAAACTATGCTTATAATACCGACCTCCCTACTAATCAATTACGACAGTACTTACTTAAAACCAGCAAGTAATTGTACAAAGTTTCGCGCGTTATTTGATTAAGAGCGTGGGGCATAATTTCAAAGTGGTGAAAAGACGCTGAAGTAATTGATGTAATTACAGGGATCAAGCAATGAAGTAATAGGCTATTTGCTTACATTGCTTACAACTTTTTTGTAATTGTAGGCCTAGTTGTGAAACTTAAAAGTCTGGCTGCGGCTTTGGTTTATGCTATCGGCATAAACGCAGGCAATTTGTTTTGAAGCCCAGAGTCCAACATCTACCGTTCAATTCTTACTTTAAGTTTATCTTGGGTGATAAAAGAGGTGTCAGACAACAAGAACAAAGATTAGTCACTGTTCAAGTACGGTTGATTGTGTTACACAGTTTCATATTTTTCAGGCTGCAACTTCTTTTCTCATACGTATAAGAGAAAAAAGCGATCTGCCTCCAGTGAAGTAGAAGACAGTGATGAATTGAGAGCCTTTTTCGTGGATTGCCTTCAGGTATACCGTAAATATCAAGCTTGCATATAAAGAATGATGGTCATGTAAGACTTCATCAAGGCAAGAAAATGTAAAAATTAAACTTATCTGAGATTTAAAAACCTTTAATTACTTTAAAAGAACTCTTTCCATTAACTCACATTTTAAACAAGGGTGTGCGCGGAGCAGCAAGAAAAGAATTATGGAAAATGCCAATGACTCCGTTATTTTTATAAAGTCTTGCTTCTAGAAAAGACTATGACCTGTCATGAAATTACGTTAAACATTCGATTCGAGACGCAACACAAATTATACAAAATTTATAATTTTCAGCAGCAATATTTTGAATTTCAGCACCAATGTAGAGCATAAGTTAGTAAATCAAAGTAGAGTGTTTAATGCAAACTGCAGAACATTAACTATGATGTTGTGAAACTGAATTCAAAACCAGATGCAATCACCACAACTACACTTTCAGATGCTCGAGCAAATCGAATTCAACCGAAATTTTACTGGAAATATTTTTATCTGGAATTTTAATTAAAATTTTCATAAATTTGATTCTATGATTATGAGCAACAACGTTATTCAAAACAGAGATATCAAAAATATGTGATTTTGTTAAGTATTATGACGCAGCTGAAATTAACATAGCTTGTGCTAAGATTGTAATTGAAATCATAACAACATATAAAAAATGTTTGAGCAAAATGTTTACGGCTATGCCTTGTTCAATGTCGGCTGAAATGGTGCTGCGAAATTCTGCGATAAGCACACGGTTATACCTGGCAACGCCTACATATTTTCAGTTCAGTGAAGTTCACTCACTGAAATGTATGTCGTATAAGACTGCGGAAACACCTCCGACCCCTCAAACTAATACTAAACGGACCAACACGATTTACAAAAATAGCCGTAATCAAATGAAGTAAGTTGCACTTTCCCACCCCCGCATTACAACTAGAATTAACTTTAAAAACTTTTTGAAGTAAATTTTTTTGATACTAAAAAGTGTTGAATTATAGACGTTATTACCTCTTGCATTGCGGTTACAAAATATAAAATGAGTACGTGTCATAAGTTTAAATTTGTAAAAATTGTTATTGCGAGCCAGAAAGTCTCCACCGAATTTCTTGTTCAGGTTTGGGTTACCACTTTATATTTTGTAAAGGATGGGTACTTTTTCTAATGACTGTCAGTAGGATAGACGGGGTAAGTAAGTTATATGTTTTTTGTAACCTGAAAATGATGGCTGTATTATTGACCTTTTCACATAAAATTCATTACGCTATTTGATGAACGTTTTATCCACAATATTATTTTTTAACACTCGCAATGGAATAAAAGTTCTTTTTACTGATCATACGAGGTTTTTCGGTGGCTTATTCTTACATTTATTTTCCAAGTCGCTGCTTTTCAGCCATTGTGACATGCTGCAATTCATCTCATAGACACTAGCACTGCTTTTATCTCAAGCTCTCAATTTCCGTCAAAAGTGAAACTGTATTTCCAATGAGTTAGCAAAAAATTTAGAGAATTACGAAGCGAATTGCATGTTGTTTAGAATTCCGGTCTTGAACTTCAACCAGTCAAAGAAATGCAGGAAACTGAAAAGAGATTCAAAGTGGCCGGTTTCAGGCACCACTTGAATTCAGAAAAAACAACTCCGTATTTGTTAGTCTTTTTCCATGCTTTTTTCAAATAGCGCTGACACTTCTCAGCCCACGATTATATCTGGAACTCAACCCGGCCATCCCTATTCCCTATAGAATAAGGTTGAGGCATTTATTTCAGATTGTGAGCTATTAGTAGATAGCAATTTGATAGGCTATATTCAAAACAACTTGCAACGTTTAGCTTGTTCATTACATAAATTCCCTGTGTACTGTGCCCCAGAACCTGACTCTTTCCCTTTTAATGGTATATTCTGTTTTGTGATTAAAATTGCAGTGTGAATGTGGATATTCATCTGTTCGTTTCATGGTGCACTTAACTTTGCAATTTTATTTTACTTTTAGGAATACAATGCCAGATTGGCAGACTTTGGTTGATTTTAGCGTGTTAGATTCTACCTGGTACAAAAATACTGCTGCAACTACATGCGAGTAAGTAGAAATTCAATAGGACTGCTTAAAAATAATAACCAATGTGATATCGAAGCCAAAATTTTTCTTGTTTGAGGAAAAAAGAAAATGATCTTAAAATCAATTTGATAACCCTCCTAAAAATAGCCACCAACCACAGTTTTCCATTGTTCATAAGGAACTTAATTGTTCATAAGACTTTAAAACGATAGATTGCCACATGTCTTTCAAACCTTATAGACGCTACTCGCCAGAAGCGTTAAAATAATGGTTACAACGAACTGGGGTTCGGGATCAATTAAAGGGGCCGTGAAATTTGCTGTTATACCTACTCCCCAAAAAGAACTCAAAATTTACTTTCAAGGCGTTGATCATCTAAAAAACTTATTCAACTCAAAAACGGCACTAAAATTTATCTTCTTAAGTAATTGCTTTTATACAACTTTGGTAGTGGGCCTGCCTCAGCCAAAGCAACCGACAACAACTGCTTGCTCACATCCTATTAGTCAATTTACTTTTTGATTCAAATTAACTTGCAATACATTTTTATTGACAAAACATAACACAAAACAATTAATTGGGACTGGGATGGTTGAGGAAACAATAAATGTTGTCAGCACTTTCAAGCAGAAGTTACTCTCTGCTCAAGTTTAATCTAATTGATTTGGTCCTTGTTTAGGGACGGCACGGCACTCGACAACTCTACGTGTTGGAAAGATTCGCTCACGAATTCTTTTATCAATGCTAACTCTCCTCTGAGCGAACCAGCAAAAGCTTGCATTGACTCTTATTTTAACAGCACAAGTAAGTTGATTTAACTAGAAGTAAAATTATATTAGACCAGCCGGCGTCACCCTCAGGGCCTCCATTAATAACCTAGGGGTTAAGTATTTCTGATCAGCCGGCTGCGCCAATTTCACCCATCAGGCGCTTATGTAAACATTAACGAAAAGTTAATTTTCGTTAATGTTTACATTTCGTTAATTACAATTTCTCTGGGAAATTATTGAACATATTGGGGACGAATATAGCAAAAAAAAAGAAAAACCATTAAAAAGGCCAACTGGCAAATATTAAAACAATCAATCAATTTGATAAAATCGTTACGAAAAATAACAAACTTTGTCAGTGACTCAAAAATTACAAAAATATTTTGCAGAGCCTAGTTTGGGAAAAATTAGCTTAGTTGATACACAATTTTTAAGATTTTTGTGGAAAAAAAAAATAAAATCAAAAACTGTCAAATTTAGTGGAAAATCAAAATTAGTGGCACCACTGAACACATGGTAATAAAATTTTGCGTTGCTATATCCACAAAAACATGTCTTAATATACCTACAAAACTTTTTCCAAACTTATTTTTATGTAGCAGACGAAGAGCTGAACTGAATGTACGCTCGTATTTGTATTGTTAAACTTTCTGAACTCCAAACTAAGCAGTAACTAAACACCGCCAGCCGTTTCTAGGTGTTATTAGCTTACATATTTTTGAGATTCCGTAGCCCAACAGCAATTTCTTATACAAAACTGTTCGAATGCAGCAAATATTCTTTGCATGTACCGCACTTGGAGCATCTTCCATTTAAATCTTGATGTTGTTTCGTCCAGAGATGTGCCGTCGTACCAGTAATACTGTAGATTTTAGCTTATTGTGTTCTTTTTGTTGTAGTAACAATCACAAAACAATATTTAACATTTTATTTAAAATTAAATTAAATGCGTACATGACATGATGATGTGTCTTCCTTCATTGATGCTAAGACTTTTGTCCATTTTGAGCTCTTTGGTTAGGCATACTTCGTTTTGAGATAATTGGCAAAATATAGAAACAACCAATTATTGTAGGCGTATTTTGAATTTAGGTTACATCTAATTTGTCAAAAATTTACCAGTTCTTATCTTTATAAATAAATGAGGAGTCAATTAAAGGTATTGAGGTTATGCTGTAAGTAAAGTTTACAAAGTTGGGCTCTTCTTCTACGTTCTTTGCTCCAGACCTCGCTTTAGAAAAGACAACTACAGAGTATGACTCGACAGGACAAATGAATCCAGGTCTGCCAATTGCAAAGACCACGTTCTAATAACTACACCATTACACAAAAACTAATTCTACATTTTATTTACAGTGGAGGCAAGAAAGAAACGAGAAGTTTCATCTAGTGTGACAAGCCTTTCAGACCCAGGTATGTTTGTCAGATTTCGGCTTAATTTCTAGTTTCTGGAAAAGCAAGGCAAAATATAGGGTGTTTCAAAAGTTGCTCATAGTCTTGTTTTGCTTATTGAAAATTTAATTGCGACATAAAGTGGAAGAAATTCACAGAATAAAATTTGCATTGATTGAGAATAATTGTGATGCTATTCTTGATTTGGAATGTTTATTCATAAGTCAGAGGCACACCTCGACTTGTGCACTATCTTTTTCATAACAATCAAGCCATCGTTTCGCGCATGCCTGGCCAACATCTGACAGCATTTCGAGTGTCACTGATGCAAATACGTTTTTATTGTATTCCTCAAGCGTTGGGAGATCCCGAGGCCTCGTTCCATAGACTTTCAATCTGATGTAACTCCGCAATAAAAATTCACATGGTGTTGAATCAGGTGAACGCTGAGCCTATTCAACTGGACCACGACCACCAATCCACCGACCAAGAAATTGCTCACGCAGGAACGCACGAACCTCACGCGAATAATGCGCTGGATCACCATCTTGCTGGAAAATGACTTGCTGCATGTTAGCTACAGCTGACAGTTGGGGAACACAGAATTCCAAAAGCATACTGAGATAATTGTCACCGTTTACATTCACTGAGTGCCTTTCTCGATCGCGGAAGAAGAATGGGCAAATTAAGCCAGCTGAGGAGATAGCATATCAGACGATTAACTAAGGTGCATCTCGATCATGCTCGTGGATTTGTGCGGGATTGGCAAGCCCCCATATGCGGGTATTATGCTGATTGCAACGACCAGAAAGGAGGAAGAAAGCTTCGTTGCTAAACCACATCTGCCCCAGGACTAAAGAGCTTCTGTGGAAAGGATCTAATAGAGTTTCACACATTTCCATTCCGTCGTAGTCTTAGGGCTCAAGATTTCGGACAACCTGAATCTAGTTGCAAAAGAGTTTGAGCTCGCGCCTCAAGATCCTCTGGATGGAAGAAGCGCCGACATTCATTTCTGAAGATGCTCTCCAAATGGGCTTTTCTTGACTGAAATCAAAAGCTTTCCCGACTGCTGCAACGTTCTCCTCAATAAGTGTTTTAACAATATCGAAGCTGCTTTTTTCCCAATGAGAGTAATCATTTGCATTTTTTTTTTGTGTTACTAACATGAATGCCTCAAAAAAGTCCATTTTAAAGATTTTTTAGAGAAAACTGTGTAACGAAATTGGAGAAAGAATTGATTTTAAAATATAAGCTTATACTTTATTATAACAGTATAATATGTAAACTTGTGGTATGTAATTGTACCCACAAATCAAACAAATTATGAACCCGGATGGCTGTAATATATCGGTATTAATCAGGACCAGATCAAGGTACGGGAGGGGCCACATTCGAAATACACTTGAACACCTGTTGAGTCATAAAACGTATGGGCATGCATGTGAGTATCATTAAGCTTACTGAATTCCGAAAGTACAAAAAACCTGGCCCTCGACAGCAAATAATGGAATTATGTTTTAGGTTACATATCTTTTTTACCGAAAAAGAATACATACAAGGGCGAAAAGTGAGGGGCCAAAGAGGATGAATACTGCTGAGCTTAGACCAGGGGAGCAGAAAACCCTTGGATAATTTAAAAAAATTACCAATCACATTTTCACTAATTAGTATATATTTCGCAAAAAAATATTTCCTAGGTGTATCCTAACTTTTCACCCTTGCCTATCATTTTGACACTAGCTTTAAAAACTCCTTCTGAATAAAAACAATACCAGTGTTACCAGGTTAGTGAGTAGTATCACTACCTTCCCACTTGCTTTTATCATAGTTGCTGACTAAAAATGTGTAAACATACCAAAATCTGGTCTAAAAAATTTCAGAAATGGCAATTTTTGAGTAAAAAATTTCCAAGAATCGGAAAGTTTTGGCACGCCATCTGTTAGTGCTGTACCAAACCCTTTATTTCTTACCTATTTCAAAACGATTCGTCACGGAGGTGATAATCCCTAAAAACAAGTCTTTACTTTTCGGCAAGGGCTAATTACCCAAAAATTTCTCAAAACTCTCAAAAATGTGGCCTGCTACGCCTTTATCAAGTGTTTTCGCCTAGTTTCTCAACCAAAAAAATCCCAAGATTTCAACTTAATTTGCAAGATTGGTGTGAAAATAGGGATCCCGTCAATTAACCGTGAGCAAATTAACCGGCGACAATTGGTTTTGATCAACTGACCGGCAACACATTGGCCGGCGACACAAACCAATCGGCAACAAATTGGCCGGCGACACAAATCAACCACTATACGTTTAAATCGTTTTAGCATAATAAACGTAATTCGAATGTCAGCTTTGACAACTCCGCATTGTAACTTCAGGCATTTACAAGCATTTGTTTACAAGCATTTACAGGCATTTCCATTTACGTAACTTTAAAGCTAGATGCTCACACTGTTAGAAAAAAACTGATTTTAAGGTCTGAAAATGGCAGATGTTATCTTTTAGAAAAAAAGTCTGAAAATGGCAGATGTTATCTCTGAGAGAGGGAAGAAAAAAATTAGTTTACAACCATTACATTTTCTGGAGAGATGGACAAAATTCAGACGGGAAATTACATTCTGGAGATGCAGCAATCGCTACAAGAGTTTTTGTAAGGCACGTCTCCATACTGTAGATGGGTTAGTTACGAAAGAGTTGCACAAACACAGTCACCTGCAAGAAGAGAGACATGTTCAAATAGCAATTCATGTTCGGGTGTCAAATGGCGACGCAAGAACCAACAACAAAGTTGAAGGTCACCACAATCTAATAAACAAAATGTTATCAATGCAACACCCAACCATTTGGAAATTTATAGAAGCTTTGAGGAAATTGCAGAACATAAACAAAAACAAGACTGAGGCACTCTGTGCCCAAGGGCCGCCTGCCAAAAGGAGAAAATATAAGGATCTGGATGTGCGACTTAAAACCATCGTTGAAGATTTTGCAAACCGTGACATATTAGATTTTCTCAGAGGCATCGCCCACAACCTACAATTTGTGCAATAAACTTCCTTATTTGTCAAATAACAGTTAATGTAAATTTTAGTGCCCTTAATTATGTAATGCTATATGTGTTTTTTTTTTAAGTCTTTTTGTTTATTTGAATACCTCCCGGTCAATTTTGATTCGGGTTAGTTGGTTTAAGGTAAATTTACGTCACGGTCAGTTGGTCCCGGTTAACTTGTTCGCGGTCAATTGCGCCCGGTTAATTTTCGTGGAATCATGAAAATAAGACATTTTGCAAAAAAATCCTAAGTTGTCGCAAAAATTTCAAAGATCTTGGGATAAATTTCGACATTGGCAACTATGGATGTGACTAACAACTTCAAAAATTCACTTCACCTTATGATTTGTGAATGGACTGTTACATCATACATCTCTATAGCTTTGTTGCTAGCAGCACTCAATTATTGTACTACAATGTTATTATTTGTGAGTTCTGACTTCTGTCTGCATGCTTCTGCGTGGTTGTGCAGATTTATGGCAGCGTATTTTTGCTGAATTACAAATGGATTTATTGAAACAAGTTTACGAAATTATCAGCAGCCAGCTCACTTAGCGTAATTAGGATTTTGTCAAAAAGACATAAAAAAATAAGAAAAGAATAAATATGTACCGATGGGTAATAAAGTGAATGTAAACAAATGTGTCAGTTGAAGATAAATGGGGAGGAATAGCACAGAATGAACAGGCAGGAATTCCTATCATCCAAGCACAAACTAGTTCATGTAATAATAGTCGGCAAACAATTTCGAGGCAAAAACATAATTTCCCAAATTCTTAGATGATGAGTTGCGTATAATACATTTATAAAGAAGCTGACCGAGCCTGCTGCAAAGTTTGCACTGAAGTAATGAAAAGATAAATACTTCATTATGACCGTTTCGCAAGCGATAGCTCATTTCCTAATAGTACATTTAATAATTGGAAGAAAGCTATAAAGTAATATAAAAAACCGGAACAATCGGACATGCACTTTCAGACCATTGAAGGCATTACATTCTATGCTACAAAAACCCACTCCTACCAATGCTGTGCTCTCTGAAGCAGAAGGATTAAGCAGTTGCATAAATGATGTTGAACCTTATGTTTAGATCGCTTCAATATCTCGGTAAACAAGGCGTGGCTATTAAAGGACATGACCATTGAGATGATAGCCTGTGGCTCTTAATGATGAAACCCACAGCTTGTCTTCCGAAACAAAGACATTGCTTACTGCGAAGAAACAACTGAATGCCTGGTACCACCCTAACCGACATCTTACAAATGTTTGTTCTTGAAATCCAACATAACATTTGTTAAGAAGCCCAGCGAAGCTCGTTTTTTTTGAATTATAGTTGACTCAAACCCTGGCGGCAGTGCATGTGAACAATTTTTGTGCAGCTTACAGTTTGTCAATGCTTCTTTAATTTTACATAGTGTACTTTTTGGTTTTTACATTATTCCAGATCCTAAGGTGCAAGCCTTGTTTTGCCATTTAAAAATGTGATCTCCAGGCTAAACTTACCTTTCTTTAAGCTGCAAGGGTATTGTTTTGACGGAGCGTCTAACATGTCTGATCTGCTAAATGGTGTACGACGTTTTGTATTCTGACGTTTCTAATAATTTACAGTATTTTACCTTAGAAAAGTAACTGAAACTTTTTTGTTTTTCGTTCATTTGCTTAGGCTTCACCTTAAAAAGGCTGTGGGAGAGTCTGTACGTCCCCAGAAGTTATGACTCCATATTTTGAGCCTCCCCTGACCAAAAGTTATTTCCGCTGCTCTGGAAACATAGGCTATGTATTTTTTAACGAGAAAGAAATACTGTGTTCGGGTAGGTAAACTGCACAGCTCACCAGCAGCCTGCAGAAACCACAATGTTTCCAGAAGTATCAACAATTTTACTCATAACAAGAGCTAGACAGTACTGCCTACATTGGAAGTGTCAATGTCAAGTCAGTTGTCGTGGGCAGCAAACCTGTTGCTAAATGTCACATTTTCTTGATTTTCTTAAGATCTTAAGATGTGATTGTTTAAGATCATATCATGAATTTTTTATGATACTGGAAGTGTCTATTTTACGCAGAAGTTCATGCTCTATGCTCTTTAAAGTCAGGTTGTTTAGCTTATTTTGTCCCGTGGTGGCTCTTTGTTGTTGTTTACCCGACCCCTTCTGAGGAATGGGGGCATGGCGGAAGACCATGGAGCCCCAGAAACCGGGAAACTCTCCAGGGTCTGGAACAGAGGTCGTAGAGAGACAGAGAGTTGCCAAAGAGTGAGCGGCGCAAAGAGTCCGTAGCTGGACAGTGGAGAATGAGATGAGAGGTTTGCTGGAACGAGTATCCATAGGCGCTGCAGAAAGAATTCTCGATTCTGCCAATCCTAGAGAGATAAGAACTTAACAGTAGGCTGTGTCTGTTGCAGCGTAGACGAGAGAGAATATAGAGAGCATGACGAGGGAGCTCAAGATCCTCGTTAAAAATTGAGGGAATCCTGCGTATCAAAGAATTTAGATGAGACAGTACACCTCCAGTCCGAGATAAGACGAGAGTGGATACGAGAGATAAAAGGAGAGAGACTTCCAAGGATTGCAGAGGGTGCAAGTAGCGCTCCCCGTCTGGCCAGCTCATCAGCCGCGTTGTTCCCGGGGAGAAACGAGTATCCGGGAACTCATTGCAGCCTGATAGAACAGGAGAAGAGAGGAGACAGTTCCTGCCAGATCTGCCACAGAGTTTGAGGTAAAAGGAAAGACGGAAGAGAGGACAGAGTGGCGAGGACAGAGCAAGAGTCATATAGTAGGAGAAGAAAAGAAAAGTGGCAGACTTGTTGGTGCTGCCGAGACCAGCGAAGAGCGTGCAGAATGGTGCACACTTCAGCCGAAAAACTTGAACATACTAGGCCTGCTGAAAAGGAAAGAGTGGCCTCAGTGCCACAGAGTGAGCAGTTGGCAAGTACGCCAGAGCCGCCCTTGACAAGAGGAAAAGGAACAGAGCTGTCAGTCCAGAGTACCAGATCATGAGAAGGGAGAGAGTCAAGGTGGGTGAGAGCCGCACCTTGTCGAGAGAAAGGGAAATCAGAGCGGGAACATGAAGAAAAAAGAATGGACTCCATGGTGAACAATGGCAGATTCTAAGGAAAAACGGGAGGGCAAGCAAGATGAGCCTCCCTAGGAGAAGTAGAAGGAACCATGAGCGGGTGAGTGGACGCAAAGGCTTTCCAGGGAGATCTGTAGAGTCTTGGTTTTACTCCTAGTCTGGCCAAACGTGAAATAGGAAAGGAGCGTGGGAGACGAAGAGCCTGCTTACAAGATGAAGGAGTGAAATGAGTCAGGGTGACTCGAAGGGGAGTTAGAGAAGCCTCGGAAAGAAGAGCTGGGATAGAGAGGACGAGAGGCAGCCGGTGATGGCGCGACTAGCCGCTCGGTGGAGGCGTTTCAATTTGGTGAAATTGGTAACACTTAAGAAAGGAAACCATCCTGGTAAAGCATAGGTGAAAAGGGGCCAAAGAAAAGATTTATACAGAACAGAAAGGGACTCCTTAGAGGGCCCCATGAGGAAGCAGAGATACAGCGTAAGGCCTTAAGACGTGGAAAAAACTTGGCCTTCAGCGAAGATACATGCTTAGTAAAGGAAAGAGTGAGGTCGAAGGTGGCCCCAAGAAAAGTTGGAGTTGGGTTGAAGCGGAGGCGGGAGCCGAGTAGGAGGAGGTTGGGCTGGAGGTTAGCTTGGTGGGGATCCACTGAGAAGAAGGAGGCCGCACACTTGCTCGGATTGAGTGGAAGACACCAGTACTCAGACCAGCGCTCCAATCGAAACAGAGCTCCTTGTGAGGTCTCCACCGCAGTGGGGACCGAGGGGGAGAAGGACCAAATGGCCAGATCGTCAGCTTAAAGAGAGCAGCTGACGGAAGAAGGCAGAGAAGCAGGAAGATCATTGATGAAGAGAGAAAAGTACAGGGCCAAGAACGGATCCTGGCGGAACACCTCAGCGAACTGGAGAGGAACGGCCTTTGTGATTTTGAAAAATTAAGCAAGCGCGTCTTTCAGAAAGGAAAAATTGAGTCCAACGAGCAAAGCAAGGAGGCAGACCAGCGAAATGAGTTTGTGGAAAAGGGCGGGATGCCAGACAGAGTCGAAAGCTTTCGAGAAATCAATAGTAGACAGGATCGTCCGAGAGCCCGGCTTGGGTCTGTTAAACCCATCCGAAATGAAATGAGAAAGGTAGAGAATTTAATCAAGTGCAGATCGTCCATGGCGAAAACCGGCCTGGCGTGGAGAGCGAATGGAATTAGACTCCAGAAATAAGAGTAAACGGGATAGAATGATGCGTTCAAACAGCTTTGATACGCAGGAGGTAAGAGAGATAGGCCGGAAGGAAACAGGAGAGTCGAGAGATTTTCCCATCTTGTGGATGGGAGCAATAGAAGATGTCTTCCAGATGAAAGGAAAGGAATGCAAAGAACAGGAGAGATTGAAAATGTGAAGAAGAAAATCCATGCCAGAGCGAGGAAGATGCTTTAGCATGGGATAGGCAACTTTGTCTGGGCCAGTGGCAGTGGAGGGGGAAAGGTTGGAGGCAGCCGCAAGAAGTTCAGTGGGAGCGAAAGGAGAGCAAAAGGACGAGTGAGACTCTTCCGGGAACGTGGCTCGGCGGAGCTCAGAGAGGTAGCCTCTGGCTCTGCTACGCAGGGTCTTTGGCTGAGAAACGGAAAAGTGAGATCTCAGGTAAGCGGCGTAGACCGAAGCCGATTCCCTGGGAGAAGAACAGTTTGGAAAATTAGGAGAGGAGGAAGACAAGAAAGGAGAGCCAGCGATAGAGCGGAGAAGAGAGTATACAGTTTTCGGGTTAGATTTGGGTGAAAGAGAAGAGCAAGTTGTCTGCCATGCCTCAGCCTTGACCTTGGCGATGACTGACGAGGCGTGTCGAGAAGCGCAGATGTAAGCCTGGCGATCTTCATCACTTCTGTGAGCGGCAGCAAAAGCCTTGCGTCTTTCACTAACCGCACCTTCCACACCTCAGCAGACCACCAGGCTTTAGGATGGCTCTTTGTTCGTTCTCAACCATCTTAAGTTTTGAAAATAACTGTTCCCTAGTGCAGTTGGTTAACATGATAGAGAAAGGAATGCATTGACCATTTCCTTATTTGGTAAAGAGAACTCCAAAAATTTTTTTCGGTATCAGTTGGTACATCCTTTACACCGCAAGGTCTTGTTTGGCGGCAATATCAGCAGCGAGCTCAGTTTTCACCAGCTCAGATAACTGCACAAAGACATTCTTTCAAAAGCTTTCACTGCCTGGAAAGATTCTCCACTCATGATCCAGACCTCATTCTGAAAAGCTTAACCACTTGCACTCCTGATTCAATTGTAAACCCCAAAATATTCTGAATCCTAACGGATTCGACTTCTAAAATCCTGATCCTGGCCATTACTGCAATGAAGTAAAGCATGAAATTAAAATTTTGCTAACGACACTGAGTAGAAGCTTATTACCTTCATTTACTGTTTATTTTGTTTGATTTCTAGCACTAACAAAAAAGACCTTGAAGCCGGTAACAATTGCTACATTTGCTACTATTTTTAATGTGTTTTAGGGTATTGGATTTTACAAAAGCTGATTTTATATATCTTTGTGGTCATGAAAGGGCGCAGACGAGTAGTTTCAACGTGTGTATCCGTCACGCCGAGTATGCCGATCAACTAGAGCAGGGTGGTACAAAACGTGGCACGCGGGCCACACTGTAGTCGCTTAATATTTTACTGCAACCATATTTTCCAAAGATATAACAATTTCAAAATACCTTGTACATATTTAAGATAAACTGCATATATTTAAGCACCTTTGAGGCCTGGTAAATACCCTTACATTTCTAATCTAATCGGTCTAAAAAAGAAGTTGGACCACCCTGAACTAGAGTATTGCCGATGTCAAGGATGCGTGTCAATGGCGAAGCAAAATAGCAAAAAATAGAAAACTGTCCTTCATGGTAGTTATGTCATTGATAAACTGTCTGCATTCAAGAAAAAAAATAAACGACAAGTACACAAAGTCATCCAATTGTTGTGTCATCATTTATGAAAATGTGTCAAATACAAGAGTCAATTGGCAGCAAACGTCACTTGTTCGTAGACATCATTATTACACTGCTCAGGGCCAAGATGGAAAATAGGCTCCGAAAAACAATTGATTAAATCAAAAAGCAAGTTCTTGAAAAGGTTTTTTCATACTGGAGGCCATGGACCATCAAAAGAATTGTTGTTACATTTTGGAGTAGAAGTTGCAATCATAACTCCGTAATTTTCAATTGTGTTCAACCCAAAGTTTCCTCGGTATTAGTTTACATTTTTTTGATATCTGTTAATACTTCTTAAAAAAAATCAAGGCAGTCTGGTAGTGGAGTATCGCCTGGTCTTTTTAAATAATTTAATAAATCTGCTCTTCTACAGTACACTTGATAATTTGTTTTGATTTGCTGCGTTTCTTTTTTGCTGTGCTAATAATGAATAGTAAAGAAAAAAAACTTTAGACTGCAGAAAATCGAGCCTAAAGTTTTAGATGTGAAAACATCTTTTCTAAAATACTAAAACCTCTTTTCTGAGAAGAAATTAATTTTTTCATGGACGCAAAGGAAATGGTTTTGTGGCCTAAAACCCTCAGACTATTGGTAGTCACTTTCGATTTATGTCAAAAAGTTGATGAAAGGCATTTTTCGAGAATCCTTGGTTAAAACGATTGCATCAACGCCAAGTAAAGTAGTTGCTTTTCATTTTCAGGTATGGGAGATTACAGTCCATTTTCTTTTTTATTCAAATTTGTCTTCGAATTTAACTAGAATTAAAAACAGCTATAATTTTTTGCTCTTGGTATTTTAGCCTTTTTACTAATGGCCCACTCTCAGAAATCATTGAAATCTGCGCTGATGCTCTGTATGATGGCGAGCTTACTCCGCCTCTTTTTCCTCGTGCAGTTTTTGTTGAGCTGATGCAAACGGCTACTTTCTCCGTTGAATTCAGTTTCAATAATGTAATGCACCGACAGGTTGATGGCGTTGCTATGGATTCACCTCTTGGCCCATCTCTTGCCAACATTTTTGTCGGATATTACGAAGCTGTGCTTTTCAAAAAAGTCAACAAGCCTTATATGTATTATCGATACGTCGATGATACCTTTGCAGTTTTTAACAACAAAGACGAATGTAATGAGCTTTTCTCCCACCTCAATTCTCTATATCCATCGCTTCGTTTTACTTTTGAAAAGGAATGCAATCGGACTTTGCCCTTTTTTGATGTCATGGTAGAAAAGAACGATCACGAATTTGTCACATTTATCTACAGAAAACCGACTTTCACTGAATAATACATTCGCTGAAACTCTTTTTGCCCAATGAAACGGAAGACCAGTTTGATTTCAACTCTTGTCCACAGAGCTCTAGTCATCTGTTCGAAATTTACTCTTCAAAACGAACATTGAAATTTATTTTTACATTAAGAATTTAAAATTGAAAAAATTTGAACCGTTCAAATTTTCTGTATACTGTGCATTGTCATGCCCACAAACCTTTTCGATGTGACTATCACGTGATAACCCCAACTTATGCCACCTTTATTCCACATTTCAATCAAATTTGCAGTACGACTTCAAAAAGTTTAGTAAAAACGCAAAAAGAATTACTTTCTCAACTGTAAGAACAATATCTGCTAAGGTATAAAAGTTATCAATTACTCTTAGATTAATAGCCACGAGTTGTAAACTAGTAAGTTATTCTCATACACAAAATTGATGTAATCAGGATGTTATAAAACACAATATGCTAGAGACATTTGATTGAAACAGTATGCGATTAGAGAGATATCAATGACAATCTGTACTGCAAACAAATGAAAATTGACAAAGAAAGTAGAAGATGAAGAGCAGCAATAGAATGATTTATGTTTTAGATGTAGATTAAACAATTATTCGACCGGTGGTTTTTGAAATTATGCGTGGT
Organism: Trididemnum clinides; assembly: GCA_963675345.1. Taxonomy (NCBI): domain Eukaryota; kingdom Metazoa; phylum Chordata; class Ascidiacea; order Aplousobranchia; family Didemnidae; genus Trididemnum; species Trididemnum clinides. The sequence goes on along the minus strand of OY776285.1, from coordinate 23,574,533 downwards.
GGCGATGTAAGTTTCATTCGTGCCTATGAGTTTATGTTTGCAGGCTGGGACACCGTATCGAACCCACCACTTATCTGCAGTGTAAAAACACTTTTTTCCAAGGAAACAAGCAAACTGGTCGGCTTTTTCTCTAAATAAAACCTTTCATGCTGAGCACTAAGCTGTAATCACTGTTTTAGTAGTCTGTAGTACTATTTGACAAGGAAATCAAACCCAGGTCTTACGACTGTGAGGCAAATGCCCTAACCACTACCACGGCAATTGTGCGTTTGATAATTGGAAAAAAGTTTAAATCGTCATGAGTTTGATTTTTAGTTGCATCAAAACGTAAAATAACTTTGTAAGGGAATTGAAATCTGACCAAAATTAATATTACTTTACTTCGGTGATACGAAGTGTCAAATATTAGGCTTGATTAACAGCTGTGTACAGAGATATATGGTGAGGTGAATGCACAGTAAGAAAGTTTAAGTTCGAAAACACTATAAGATAGAATTTTTGATTTGAATTGGAATACAGCAACAAAAGTATTACGTGGTGCAAAAATAATGAAAAATATTAGTCCACTCGTTTACCATTAAACTGAGTTGTGATGATAACTTAAAATTGAAAAACAGTACATTGAGCGCACATAATGTAGCTTAGTTGTCTTCAACTTAAATATTTCATGGGGGCGTCAGATAAAAACGCAAACAAAGAAAAGTTAAAGAATTGGATACAGTTGATTCTTCACTCATCAATAATGCAGTATGTGGCGAACACTAAGTTTGATAAAATAAAGTATGGTTTTTGTTTTTGTTTTTCTAATGTCCTACAAATAATGTTGAAAGTTATAAATGTTTAGCTTATTTCTATGTAGGTGAGCTAAGTAGACTGCGAAAAACATGAATTTTGTGTTAATGTCCCACAAATAATGTTAAAAGTTGTGAATGTTTAGCTTATTTCTATGTAGGTGAGTTAAGTAGACTTTGAAAGGTACTAAAAATTTGGTGTTAGTAAGTTTAAAAGTTGCTAAATTTTGGAAAAAATCTTAAAACAGTGTGATGATAGAATACAATTTTGGTTTCTAGTTGTCATAAGAAAAATGATTAGAGCTGTAAACTTGATGCATTTGAGGTGAATGTTTTATGATTTGCACATAATTAAAGCAAAATCTTCTCGGTTTTACAATGTAAAGTATCAGTAGTGATTTAAGTGAGATATGGTGTTTAAAAGAAAATGAAAAAGCAATTTTAAGGAGAACGGAGAGAGCTATGGTGAGGGCCATGTGCGGTCAGAAAATTGTTGACAAAAAAAAGACTGAAGAACAGACAAATATGCTGGGATTGAAGGAAACTATAGACCGGTTAGCAACAGCAAATGGGTTGGATGGTACGAACATGTGCTGCGGAGGAATGACAATAGTGTTTTGAGGGTTGCTCTAAATCTTGAAGTGAGTGGCAAGAGCAAGCGAGGACGACCGAAGAAAACATGGAAGAAGCAAGTGGAGGAGGAGACGGTTTGAAGAAGGAGGATGCCCTGAATCGATACAAGTGGAGAGACGGAGTACTAGCAATTGCAGAAGGAATGGGTGGATTCGGCCATCTCTGTTAAGGGACAACACTGGATATAAACTAAACTGCAACTACTACTATTTAAACAACTTTATTGTTATGATCTTTCCTTTTTAGCATCACAGAATATTTCTACCATTGCACTAACGATTTTACGACCTTACTGTCATATGCGAAGCAAATCTACATCTCACCCGAAGATTTCCTTAAGCTACTGAAATTTTCTTCTAAAAAAGTGTAAAACTAACGGCTAACGGTACAAGTTTTTGATTGAAATTGTATCAAATTTAATATTTTTCCTTTCACAATGCTTAAACTTTTTTAGAAGCAAACTCAAGATGTTATAACGTCGCTTTACTGCATGCGATTATTCTCCGGCAAGTCTGGATGATCTAAAAAATTGTTGGTTGTATATTATTTTCTTCAGTAAGCTTACAACTGGTGATAAACAAGCAAATTTTTCTCATTGCCATTCAAACATTTGTTTTTTATCACACTGATAGCTATAATGAAATCTCTACTCCTCCAAGATTGCAGTTCTACTGAGCTACTCGTTGTACTAAAGTTGTCAAATTATTTTCTTCTGTAAGTTTTCAGGTAGTGATAATCAAGCAAATTTTTTTCATTACCATTCAAACATCTGCCTTTCATCACACTGGCAGCTATTATGATATCTCTACACCTCCAAGATTGTATCTGCCGCTAGTTCTGAACTACTGGTAGCAGTATAATTGTTATTATTTTCTTTTGTAAGTTTTCAGCTAGCGATAAACAAGCAAACTTTTCCCATTGCCATTCAACATCTGTCTTTTATCACACTGGTAACTATTTTGAAATCTATACTGTATTTTAAGATTTTATTCCTCCAAGATCGTATTGTAATAAGACTGAATCCGTTGTCTACATCTATCTACTAGAATCGATATAAAGACTCTTTTAACTGCAGAACTGATATCAAGATAACCCTATCGAATAAAAGAAAATATCTCCAATAAACACGTCTATAAGAGCAAAGACACAACGTTCTAGGGGATCAAAACAAATCAAAAAAGAATCGATCAGAACGAGGCTATATGATTTTATAGTTACAATTTTTAAGATACGCGTGAAGACCTACGTGCGACTGATGCTTCCACTCGCAAGAAAGTTTGTTTATGATATAGCACCAAAGATTTCTATCTTCAGTCACGACGTAGAAGTTAATGTTTCCGCTTTACAACAGCTGTGATTACAGTAGGACAAAAAACGAGATCGCTTGATGAGCTGAAAACCAAATTGAACTCAATATTAATTGGAGAACTTTTGAAGTGGGCGTATTCTGAAGTGAGGATACAGCATCAAATAAAACCATTTTCAAAAAAACAAACAAAACAAAAACAAACAAAATTGACCTACATCGTCTTGTGCTTGACGGAATAACGCGAGCTCCGCGCTTCCGTTCGTGACAGCTTTTTGTTTATCTCTACGTCGAGTAAGATGCTTCATAATAATCATATGTTGAAAACGCAGTTAATATGAAACGTTTTGAAGTGGCGGTATTCTCAAGTGAGAGTGGCAGACAAGTTCATGCAAATGTCATAACAAGTTGTCATTTTAATGTATTTTCAAGTTATCATTTTAAGTTGTCATTTCCATGTATTTTCAAGTTGTACTTTCCATGTATATTTAAGTTGTCATTTCCATGTATTTACAAGTTGACATTTCCATGTATTTTCAAGTTCAAACAATGTTCAAATTCACGTACTTCCAAGTTCATCTATTTGCAAGGTCGTACACGTTTAACGGAAATGACCTCGGAGTGCACGACAATTGCACCACAAAAAACAGATTAAAAATTATATTACTGCAATGTTTGCAAATTTGGTAAAATACAATAAAGATGTCATGTATATTTTTGAATGCCCCGAAAATTGGGAGGCAATCTAAAACGTGTGTTGCTAATCAATAGTCCCAGTATACAACCGCAAGAGAAATAAATAATGAACTTAACACAAACGTTTTTCTAGTTCACGAGGCAGACCTTTTCCGCCTGACTCATGGATGTGATCTTTTAGCGTTTGACTGGCAACGTCAACAACTCATTTGCTTGCGCTAATCCCGAAATTAGATAAAAACAAGAAAGTTTACGCAGATAGCATTTTAAACAAAAGTTTAATTTAAATAGCATGCTATTTAATCAAATAAAAATCAACAAAATCTTATTTAGATAAAAAAAATTATGTAATCACGAATTTGCAATTCATTACGGTAATAGAGGTCTTGAATATTTGGGTTTATTTCAAGGAAATGTTCTAGGTTTTTATGGTAACCCAATACTCTCTTTAGATCAAACGATGGTTTAGTTTTACGTCAATCTGCCATGGTGTGCGCAACATGTTACTGTGGGATTTATTAATCTTTGCGACGCAGATTGAAAGTGGTTGATTTGCTTAAAATGATTAAAATGTATAGGATCTATCATTTCTTATTAAAAGTGATGAAAGTAGCAACTTTCATCATTTAGAATTTCTTTGCTGTTTCTACTGTAACGAACTATGCAGAAATGGGAAAGAAACATTTTGTCAGAATATTACATGGAGCTTGTCATCGTTCAATCCGGTTTATGCCAACGGACACGTGGTGATGCCGATTAAGGTTGCACAAACTTAAAGAAAACTGATTATCCAACTCAGATATGTATTTAAGTATTTTGTTGCTTTGCAAAACAATTTGAAAAGTAAGCACAAAAAATCTTCAAAAAGTTGCTGGCTCATTGAGTGAGAAAGCACTCCAATTAACCTCAGAAATTTTGTACTTTAAAAGCAGTCGTGAAGCACAGCGGAGAAAAAATAAGCATGGTGGCGCAGAATACCGGAGAATATCAAAAAAGTTGACTATAGCTTTAACATATTTGATAAAAAATTTGCTGCTGACTTAAATATCATCTAATTACAAGAACAAGATTCAACGATTATATATCATTTATTACAGAAAGAAATAGAAAAAAACGGCAATCTTCCTCACGAATACCTGGTATGTAGTTAAACTAAAATAAAAAGTAAAAAAACCATATTAAATTGTTATTCGTATTGAATACAAAACTGATACTGTTTCATTGAACAATTTTGACTGCATTAAGATGGCTGTGGGCAGTAGATGCCTTTGTACATTTTATCCGGTTTTTTGCATGTTTATTTTTCATGTATTTGTGTACAAAAATTTTCATCCGCATAGAGTGTATTACATTTACTTTTGACTAGTATTATAATGCTAGATATTTTATGTATGATGCTTTACAGTAAATATTGTTGTCCGAACATCCAATTTTGACCACAAAGGACCCAGCAAAAGCGACCACTGTCATTCTGCCAGAAAAAAGATCCATTCTTATTCTCAGGCAAATTCGCGATAGAATCTGAGCGACAACAAACAGAAGCAAAGTGTTTACTTGTTTGCACGCATCTAACCTATTACTGAGGCTTTGCAAAAGTAGTTTTTGGAACACCGCAAGTGAAAAATTGCTATTGTATTGCAAAGTTTCATGGTATGACCGCCATAAACCGCTCATCAGAATAATTACAAACTCGCGTGATAATGGCCGGGGGTTATCCTCGCTAAACAGAATGGCGACCAACAAGAAGAACTTGTGGTCAGTCTAAGCCAAATTAAACACTTTTCCCATTAAGGGATTTCAGTATAATTTTGATCTTCGACAACAATATGTGTTTGCTAGCGTATTGCAAAGTTTCATGGTGTGACCACCATAAACTGCTCATCAGAATATCTATGCAAGCTTGCATAATTATTCTTTATTACGCGAGTTTGTAGTTATTCTGATGAGCGGTTTATGGCGATCCCGCCATGAAACTTTGCAATACAAATTGGGACAATGGTTCTATCATTCATTGCTTTGATAATCTGGGGATGATCTTTATTTTGTCTACTGTAGTATTTATGCATGTTTCCTTTACATGATCTAGACTAACATGGTTATGTCATAGTTTTAGGATGAAATTGTAAAGCTGCTGATAAATGTCAGTTTCACTGATTTTTGAACGCTTTCCAATACAACAAGATTCATTCATTGCTCACACTGATAGCCACCACACACTTTTTGTACCTAAAAATACTTTCAAATTGAGAATTGCCTAAAGTTTATGTAGGCCTTCTTGGCAAAGTTGATTGAGGGGTGATGAATTAAATTGTTCGAGATGCCCTTAATTTTTATTTTTAAATCATTTTGACAAATAACTTTTGCAAATTTATTTAATGTATTTTCAAGGTTTGCTTTTACATTCATTTCAAATCTATTTCAAAGCAATGCCTGCTAGGCAGAGAGTAAAACCCTTGTTTCCATTTGCATTTCATAAAGTTAGCCTACGCAATGTTTTTTTGCTTGTTGAAAAATTTTAAGCCTATAACAATTCTTGTTTGTGTTTTAAAAAAATAAAAATACTCAGAAGCATGTATGTAAAGTTGCAGAATCTAACTTAAACTTATTGCACACACAGCCTGTTTAGTCGCATGACAGTGACAGTGGTGATCAGCAAAAGACAATTGTTCAAATCTGCCTTAAAATTTCCAACCATTAACATTCCGCTTTGATTGCTTGATATTACTTGTATATAAATTTTGCTTGTTAGAATCGGCCAATCAAAATAAATTATTGTGAATCTTTTCAAAGTGCACAACGGCGCAGTCATCATCAAATATGAACACCTGATATTAAAAATCAATCGCCGTCAAAACGGCACTAGTGCCCACTCAACCTTGTTGCCAACCTAAATCAAGCTTTTTTGCAAAGATAAATAAAATTTTATTTGCATTGTAATAGCATAGGGTCTTGTTCAATATAGCCACTCCTCCACCAACTCCGCCACCACCACCACCATGCCGTGGCAGATGGACACGATTCTTTGATCGAGATGATGCTGGTAAAAACGGAGATTATGAAACTTTGAATCATTTGCGATCAGAGAATCCAGGAAGAATATGTCCGAATCCTTCTGCTATTGACGCGAGAGATGTGGCAACAAATCAGCCACATCAGAATAGTGGACAAGTCGTCACTGTGTCTACAACGGTTGGATTTCGTTGTGTCAACAGGCTTCAGCCAAACCGAAAGCAATGCAAAGACTACAAAGTTCGATTTTGTTGTCCAGGTATAAATATCATGATAAGCTAGACTACATACATCTATGCCTTATCATAGAGGGTCTTACAGCTAGTACTTCTCATTATCAATTTAGCTATAAGTCTTATCAAGGCTTATTAAGAGAAGAAAAAGGATTATGGTCCGTGTCTGGTCACGCTTGAAAACATCTTTATAAATCATTGTTAAACGAACTTTTTGGACAAAATGGGAGGGAATGTAATGTGAAAACCTGTTTTGAAAATATTTTTCTTGCTTTGTGGAAAAATTTATGAGATGACATTTTTTGTTAAAGGTGACAATTTTCAAAGCCCCCAGTTGTCACAATTTCTAGGGGCACCATAGATGGAAGAACACTTTCTTTGACCAGATTACCCCCAAATCAATTTTACATGTTAAATTTTTCAAGTCTTCATTCTTATTACAATTACGTCTTTGATATACCGCAAACTGACATTCGCTGCCCACCTAGTTGCAGAAAGTATTTTATTGGGTAAACAATAGTTTGTGAAAATTACATGCAAAGCCACGGGGAGAGGGTGCCAAAGAAGCCATCTACCAAAAATTATTTGGAGCCGATTAAAGTGAGAAACAACAATTCGTTAAATGGTGATATCCAAAAAAATTTCATCTCCTTGCACGAAATGCAAAAGGTTCCCAACAAAAAAGTGATCTCAAAAATTAGAGGACAAAAAGGCTGAAAAGAAAACCTAAATGTTTTACTCGTCACATTTTTTTTCTGACCAACCTAATGAAGTTTATCCCTTCATCAAATACGAAGTTAAACTTTGCTTTTTTAAATTTTGATTGGTTTTGTTTTCTTTTTATTAAATCATTACTCCCACATTTTTACCAATTTACTGGTCTCTCGTCAGACTTTATAAGTACTGCTAAATAATTTTATCAAGTTTGGTACAGATTTCTACTTCACCAATGTACAATTGGCAGCTTATGGCACTTGCCTAGCTCTAGATCAAGTCAGTCAACCAACTGTTTCTAGTGGGTCTAGCAATTCAACGTTTCGAGAACCAATCAACTACACAGCTTTGTTTGAGTTTGTTGCTCTTGACACACAATGCCCACAACCTGTAACAAAAGAAAGGTGAACTGTTTCTTTTCACTAGGTTATCATGCAATATGTTCGAGTAAACATATTAGGTAAAGTTCTAATACAGTACAAGTACCGGTCCGCTTAATTATAAACATGTGAAATTTGTGCACTATTTGTATTTATCCTTGCTTTATGTTAAAACCAATTTTTACACTTCATAAAGCAGCTTGTGTTTGGACCCACTTTTGAGTTACGAATTCTACTCGCATTGCCAAATACAGCAGGGAAAACTATTGTCTTTCCCAAGGAACATCGTGAGGTTCCAATGCACCGTCATTGCCGCTGCAAATGGTACTGCAACCAACTCAGTTACATTGCCGGCAAAAACATTCCGCCTTTTGTCTTAGTGTAAATCCATTGGTATTTGGCACAGGCTACTACTGGTGAATTTAAGTCATTGGTACCTCTGGACTCATAAGCAGGAACGGGCAAGTTTGATGATAGAGAGAACAATAAAAACTAATTATGGCTTTCAGAAGATCAAATCATAAAAACTAAGAACCATGTTTTTCTCCATTTTGAAGAAGATGATCTTTTTAAAGATCAACTTTTAAACAAACCGTGGCTCAAACCTGTCATTTGATGATATCATTGCTCATTCTACAAGTCGAAACCTTTTTTTGGCGATCGACTTTGTAAAAGCAGTTATACTGCCTCACTGGTGGCGCAAGCCCTTCTTTGTACGATTTTGCCCCTTCTCATCAATTAAAGATTTTTTTGAATGCAAAGCTTATGACAACAAGATCAGTAGATTTTGAAAACTGGCTCATTGGTCCTATGAAATGAAGGCGCGAATCGCCAGATGCTCACCTTTGCTTATAAGTGTTTCATATGCCGCAAGCTTTTAACTACAGTATTGTGCAAAATTATGCTCGAACAAATTAATTTAGCACTATGCAAAAGACACGTAATTAAACCTGATTTCCACCTTTAAAGTTCAATAAAATCTTGTAGGAGATGGTTTGCACCAAACCAAATTTCTACACCCCTTTCTAAAATTTTTATTTATTAAGAACAATTAGCATTACATATTAAAGCACAAATCTTGATTGAATTTTCAGTTTATGCAAACGGCTGTTCTTGTTTGCTCAGTGTTTTTTAGTTTGTTTAGTTATTACATCTATTTAAGGTTTCTTGTGTCTTTTTGTGACTATATTTGCGTCAGTATCTTACTTTTATCCTTTTTTTGTCATCATTTAGCCTTCTCTGTCATCATCAATATCTATCAACTTTTGGTGCGTAATACTAGTAGCTTTGTGAGTCAAAAAAAGGTCTTAACTCTGCAATTCGCGTACTGTTTTTCATTAGTAAAATTTGCTGATAGAGTAAAGATCAAAATAATTGGTAATGAATTAGCGAAAACGTTTAGAATTTCAATAAATACGTTTACGGTATTTTCTGTGATTTGCCTTGCTGTGCAAAAGACATCTTTGCCGACACTTTCCACTTTACCAACGATAAAGTTTAAAAACATTAGTTTTATAGATAGTTGACATTAATGGTCTCAAACCGGAGAAGTATGGACCCCACATTGGTTTACATAGAGCACTCATTTGGGGCCCACAAAAGGTTTCACTAAGGTAAGGTGCATGCGGAGTGTGCGGTTGCCGCGCTTAAAGAACTTCAGGTGTGGGTAAAAATTAAGGACATCTTCGCGTGGGTATACCAGCGTACCAAGAATTTTACAAGAGGGAAGTGGTGCACTGCTTGAATTGCATTACACTGTCTAATTGAGTATAGACAGGTAGGGGGGTGGTGGCTTTTTACATTACACGTAGGAGGATATTGACCTTTTTTTGAAAATTATTGTGAAACTGGGAGTTCTTCCCTTTTCTAGTTTTTTTTTTGTGAAATTCAATTGGTGGTAGCTCATTTTTTAGAGTTATTGTAAGGCCTAAAAGGGGCATGGCATCATGCCTTCTCTAATTTGTTACCGAATGGGAATCTTTTTCTTTGATATATCTGAATAACTAAAGCTGATTATTGAGCTGATGTCCCCAGCATCAACTAACTATACAAAAAGTTGGGAATAATGATGTGTATTATTTTTATGCTGCAGTCCCAAGACTGTTCTTTAAATTCTTTGTAGGTATATGTCGTAACTAGGTAAACACCTACCAAATATTTTTCACTCGCATTTTAATGATCACTTCAAATTAACTTTCTGTTTTAAGTTAGCAAACGTATTGCACTAATTTGACAAAAGCGAGTGTGAACAACATTTAACTCTTCTTCCAAAATAAGATATTTATGCGTCTGACAGAGGACATGATAAAAATAATCAAATCTTTTTTGTCCCACTTTTGCAACATTGATCATTAAACACACAATTTATTTCATTATTTTTTTTATGATTTACAAAACTCTATTTAAAGCGATGATCATGCAGCAAAAAGCATGGAGGTTCTCTGCTTTGTTCGACAGACTCAGTTTTTCTTTTCTAATCGGCGCCCTTGCTTGGTTTTTCATATTAACTACAGTTGCTTCTTTCGAATCCGCGGGGGGAGGCGTTGTGCTTAAATCCGTTCATGGCCCAGTCATATTCTCTTTTTGATCAACGATTTTCCTTATCTTTTTCCATCAGCTGCTCTCTTTATGCAATCAAACTGGCCATTTGATCCTTCTTCCTTCTCCTTCTCGATACTTGGTGCTGCGGAGGCACTTAAGGAGCCCTGATTCAAATGAAGCGCCGATCTGAGCACAGATGTCTTCCTCTCAATCCGAGCAAATAGGAGGCCTTATTCTTCTCGGTGGATACCCACCAAGCTAGTCTTTAGCTCGACCTCTTCTCGTTCAACTCTCTTCTTTGCTTGAATTCTATTGCCACTTTTCTTGTTATCACCTTATACCCCTCTCTTTCCTTTTTTACCCATATGCTTTTGCCAAGGCCAATTTCTACCCTCATCTCAAGGCCTTATGCTGCATCTCTGCTTTTTATCAGGCCCCTTCAAGAATTCCCTTTTTCTTCTGCTGAAACCTGCGCCATTCTGCAAGCTTTCCGTTGTCTCGGTAGCACCAATAAGTTTTGTTTCAAGTTGTCGCGTTTTATTTCAAGTTGTCGCAATATGTCATCTACAGTGGGCAGAATAATACTGGTATTAACATTGCTACCGCTGTCAAGTGGATGGCAATCAATGAGGAATGTCTGATTTGGGGCATCTAAGCTGCCCACAAGCACACTAATATACTTTTGTTTGGCAATCTCTGCTTCATCCACAATTTAAAAAATCTTTTTGTCACGAAGTAATTCTTGAATTTGTTCTTTTTGGGATGCTAATTTAGCAACACATGCCCGGGCTGCAGTCTCCGAAGGCAATACTTTTCCCATTGTAGCAAACAGAGACTTTAAAGAAGGATGGTTCAGTTTATGAAGTGGGATATTTGCAGCTAAGAACAAAGAGACAACCTGTTCCTTGATATTTACTTGATCGAGTTGTAAAAAGGTTTGCATACTTAGGGATTTGCTTTTCGTCTCCACTTTTCTTTGGTGTTGCTTACTTTTTCGGTGACTTTCCACAAAAAACTTTTTGTCGCATTTGACTAACACCTCGCAAAGGTTGCATCGCAAGTCGCGGGCGGGCAGGAGTTACCGAAAACTCATCCGGATATTCCTGGAAAATTTGCCTAACTTTCGCTGTAGAAGATTTGACTTGTTTAAGCATTCTTTGCTTTGCAAGCTACGACTTAAAAAGACCACGTGTAAAGAGCGCAAAGGTTTCATAGGAATAGATTAATTGTTTAACAATTATGTGTTTATGCATCAACAATTACAATTTCATGCATAATAAGTGCTATTTCCTTCTCAATTACCGCACGCATTTTTACCATTGCAACTATTTCAGAAGTTTAAAATCAAATAAAACTGCGCATAAAATTTTAATAGCAGCTCAAAAATTCAAAAAAATATAAATTTGTTCGTTTTTCTAAGGAAATTTTCGATGAAGACAATTTTGAGAAGTTTCGACTTTATGCAACATTTTAACTTTATTTTGACTTATAAAATCCACCAAAACAAACTCCTGAACACCTGAAACGAACGTTAATACACGTTTGATCATGTAACAAGGTCCTGAAAAAATTTTGACTTTATTGATTTTAGCGGGCCCTACTAATAAACTAGAAATCGTTGTAAAAAAAACAAACTTTTAGGACTAGATGATAGTCTGTTGCGAGACATTAAGCTAACTCGCAAAATTAACTAGGTCTACATTGCAATTCCAGTAATCACAAGCAATAGATAACTAGCAAATAAATCTATATATAATGCTGATGCTGAAGTAATATTTCATTTTGTTGCCCTTTTACCGAAGGATAACTTTTCCCTATCACCTCTGCCTTCAACCCAACCCACCTGCCCCGTCCGTGCAAATTTTTATTTTTGCAGGTTATTTTAACAAGATTGCAAGGTGCTTGACATAAATTCATAGTTTGAACGTAACTGCTTTCTCTAACCCGAAGTCTTCGGAAAGGTGCAAAATAAGATTAAATTATGAAAAAGTCAAATAGTATCAAATAAAAGTTTTTAGTTGTTTAGGAACTACAATATAAACAAACATACTTACATCTCTCCTCTCCACTGAGACAAGATAAATCAAGAACACTGTCGGCAAAGTGTTTGAATGGGTTGAATCGTTGCCTACAGCATCAAATGGTTCCACGTTTAAATCTCACAATAGCGACGTTGTTGTGTCCTTGATAAAAGCACTTTATGGCGATTTTTCTAGCTTGGGTGCGCTGCTTATTGTAATAAGACGCTATGTCAGCAGTAGGATCTACAAGAGACGAATGGTTTTTAGGCTGCTGAGAGTAAAATTGTGTAGCTTAACTACAATCGCAACGATATATGTTTTTATTTTGTTTTTTGCTTAAAGATATTTCCAGAGGATTATATACGAGATTACAACCCCCTCTCCAGCTTATTCTTCTCTACGTGTTCGTCCCAGTATTTGGAGGCCGCCGGGTATTTTTTCTCCGAAAAACTTCCAAGTCCCTCGCTTGTCTGAGTGCCTCACTGACATCACAAGATCTGATACCTCTCTTGGAAAATCTGTGAGACGCTGCAACAAACCTAGATACACAGGAAAACGTTAACTCAAAACCTTCAATTAGTTGTCACCTGTGGACTTCATTTCATAAAAAAATGACACTAGTCTACTGTCAAAATTATAATCATCATTCTCCAAACTCGGGCCCAAGTTTGTATCGAATCAATAAAGATTACGAGCAGCAGCTGTAACTTGCTACTTACGCGAAAAGACAACACTTTTTACTGATATCCATAATTCAATTTATCTCCCAATTAATTGCAATCATTTATTCTTTCTCCTTGAAACTGTCAGCTGTTAACCTGCGTTTGTAAAGAAATAATTAACAGATTTAATTAAACTCCTACTGAAAAAGCAAGATTTTGAGAGAAAAACTAAATCACAAGACCATAGACACATATCCGCTAATTTTATTTTGCATTCTACTCATTGTAACTATTCGCTAACAAAACTAGAAAATAAATTGAAATTTATTCAGTGCTGAGCGTGATGTTCTTGCGTCTCTTTCACCTAAAAAAAATTAAATACTTCATTTTACCAAGCAAAATTTTATCTTCGAATTCAAGCGGACCGCAGAAAATTATTACAATTTTGTAATATTCCGTTGCATAGGAATAATTTTTTAGTTCATTGCATTTTTTACATTTCCTCCAAGTACTCATTTAACTTTTTACGAAGCTACAGACACTAATTGTTAAAAATGTTATATCCTTCAGTTATGAGATTGTTGGGTTCAGATCTCTTGTGTCAGACTATTGATGTATTCAGACCAGGTTGTCTACCCGAACCGAACCTAAACCATATTTTTTATAAAGTATTGAAAATAAACCGATAAAAATAAATTTTGCTCAATCTAAACCGGAGCGTTATCATTTAAACAGTTCTACTGGTTCTGCAAATTCCTTCAAAAAAACTGGCAATCTCAAATGTTTATGCAGTTGCGTGGGCTTTGCCTGATATTAAAAAAAGTACGATTTAAAAAATTATGATGAATAAACAAATTTATTTTGGGTTGGGGCGAGAAAGCAAATTAAAATTTTCCTGTTAAGATTTTTTTGTTATTTGGGCCTTTCCTTGAAGATAGTTTTCTTAACACATATTTTACAGCTTTATTTAGAAACTGAAGCGAGTCCATTTATATTACTCAAATTTCACCCAGTTAGATCTCGCGTTTTTATGAGTAACATAAATTGAATAAGTATTCGTAAAATATGCACTTCTATACTAACAAATTTCTCCTTTGTTGATCTAATTATTCCGTGTTAATGAATTTATGTAATTAAAATTAAACTTTGAGAAAGTAAGCTATTGCCCGGGGAGTGTTGCAGTGAGACGCCTGGGAACGACGTTTTCACTCTTTTTTTCGGGCCTGTGAAAGCGTTTCAGTATTATTTTGATAGGAGCCGTGCGTGGCTGACAGATCACAAATACACCGATTTAAAGTCAACTAGACAGACATTGTAGTCTTAGTTTTTGCTTCTGAAATTTATGACAAAATATTTTGGTGCCATTTCGATCCACTCAACTGAAGCAGGTAGATTGCCAACGCCTACACATCTGTAGAAGAACAATAGACTGGATGGAAGCATTAATTTCAATACATATTAAAAACCTTCTTGCCAGTTGCGTTGCCACACTTTTATGTTTTACCTCTACAATTCTGACTCATGCTATGCTTCAGAATACATTGCATTGTGAGGTAGCAGATTATTACCTGTGCAATGCTTTTGACTGTCACCAAACTAATCAAATTTATTAGAGTTTGGTTTCTTTTAGTATTTCCAGCAAACTAAATTCGAAGCAAAATTTTTTATAAATACAAGGCACGAAAAATGGAAATAAAAGATTTAAAACACGCGATGAAAACAAGCAAAAAAATTGACCCAAAAATCAGTTTTAAATGTTGATTTTTCTTGAACCCGATCCTTTGAGGTTTGGTCCCAAACCTCCAAAATTTGGCACTGATGAAATCGAGCCGAACCTCAACAACAGTTTTATAAAGCAGCGGTCGGCAACTAATAGTCCGTGCAACGCTAAAGATGTTCCGAGGAAAATTGAAACATAATTTCAATTTCTCTGTTTTCTTAATTCTCTTTTGGTAAGTAACCCTGATACGAATTGCATAGAAGAGATAGAAAATAAATTAATGTACGAAAAATATGAATATACCTAATTGCTGTTAACTAGAGCCTACTTTTCGCAATTACAAAATTGACGAACCCTGGTTCAATCTATTTCCGAAGGGTTAGTGCAAATAAAAAACAAAAGGAATATATTTATACTTTTTATTCATTAATGATATTTTTAATATGCAGAGAAAATCTTATTTAGGATACTTTAACAAAACCTTAGATGTATTTGTATAATTTCTAAGTGAGGCTTATGAAACACGATACGCAATTTTTAATCCAAGTTACTAATCCAGTTGATTTTGACCAGAGATATTCCGCCTATCCAACTCCGACACATCCCAGCGATTCCGTTTCTGTTGCTAAGAACTCAATAGATATGAATGGAAAAACTAAATCAGCTCGAAATTTTATTTATACATTAATACGCCAAGACAAATGCATTTCGCTATAAAGCATCATCAGTGCTATAAAAGAACAATGAAAGTAACTAAATCTAAGATTCCAAGCAATAGCTGTACTGACAAATCTACACTCATCACATAAGTAATTACATATCCGGCGTATTGAAACAAATAATTTCATACTATAGTATTGAAGTATTACCCACAAGGCAGCAGACCATTATGACGAAAAAAATAAGACAAAAACGCAGGCTGATCGTAGATTAAATTTTATGTAGTAAAAACATTAAAGCACAGTGAGAAGTAATACTAGATTATATGCGAGTTAAAATCATTTTATTAACATTTATTTTTGCATTAAGTATGCAATACCATTTGGCTTCATAAAAGTTTAAATTTTCAAATTCAGGTTTTATAATAAAGATAACAAAAAAACATTGCGCTATATCAGGTTTACACGTAAATATTTCCTTATGATGTTTATCATAATCTCTAAGTAGGGCCGAATCATCATTATTTTCAAAGTAGCAAAATTTGTTCCATAGTACTCGATGTTTTGTCCAACGTTGTGAGAAAGATGTCATTGTTTGACCAACATAGTAATTGTCACAGTTTTTGCAACATGCCGCGTAAATACCATAATCTTTGCAGTTTAGTTTTTGGGTCAAAGGACCTACTCCATTGGGTGTGCGGATATGTTTCATCAATGGGATCATAAAATTATGCGAGCCATGATTGCCACATAGTGCACATTTAACACAGGGCCCAGATATGCCCTCATACTTATCCTCAAAAGGACCAAATAAAAGCTTTTTATAGCAAGTGACAAAATTGCCCAGTGTCTGTGGGCGCTTGTATGCAAGCATTGCGCTTGATTGCAGACGTTTTTCTATCTGGCTAGACCGCAGTAGTTATAGAAACTGGGTAACCCATACGATTTTTTTCTGCCTATTTTTCTTTAATTTGCTGTTGTTAATAGGATGAAATCTATCCACCCAAGACTTGGCCAGCTCAATTATCTGATGTGAGAGTTTTAGAAAATTTAGATTTAAAACATATATAAGTTACAAAAATCTTGTTGGTGGTACAGAATTTTAATATAGCTTTGAAAAAAGCTGTTTGAGCCATATGCTTTTCGTGACGCTCTCGTCAGTCGCGGTATCGCGTCAAAAGGGAAGATCTAGAGTGAACAATTGTGTTATATGTGAACAATTTGGACGTTAAGCAATCAAGACAAGCTTATGATAGCGCTAGTATTGCAAAGCGTACCAAAGAAAGATTTCGCAATTGCGAAAGTTAAAGAAAGCGCAGCAGGAGGCCAAATGCTACGATTATCGAAAGAGTTTGAGAGTGTAAACAAACTCTTTCCGTCTGCATAACACCGGGCGTCGAGTCTTGATATAGGCAGCCTCTAAAAGATTAAGGTGGAAAGAGCTGCGCGCTGCGGCGAGGATTGAAAACCGCTTGTCATCATAGTTTAATGCGCATTGATCATTATCTAAAAGATGCTGACCAATGGCGGAGTCAAAATCCGGTTTGATGTCGGTTCGTTTGCACGTTCTGTGTGGTTGAGATCGGCGTGGACGAGTCAATTGCTGTCTTAACCATTGCGGAACATGTTGCTTGATGCGATCCTGTAGTCGTTAGGATGTTCGCCCTACGTACCGACTATGACAGTGGCATTTGTATTCATATATGACAAAACTTTTCTGAATGGCAGGTAAAACATCCTTGCGGACCACAGGCAGCATGCGCTTAGACGTAAAGACCAAGCGGATGCTGACAAAACCATAGCAGCTTTCCACGGCGGTTTTGACTTCTTTTTCCAAATTTGCGGATGGCTTACCTATCCAAGGGACCCTCAAGTAGACAGGACACTTGTCAGGGCCAAATCGCTTAAAGGTGGAGAACTGAGCGATTTTCTTGGTGATCTGAGCGTTGATGATGTTTTTGGAATAGCCATTGTCCAGTAATATTATGGGTATCGAGTATCCACAGCACGTCTGACTCCAAGGAACGAATTTATTTAATCACAGCACAACGTTGAATGCACGAATTTGCTTGAATCGAATCGAATGGAATTTTTGCCAATGAATTTTGAACTTGAATTTTTAATCGAAAAACCTCTCTCTCTCCGAAAATAGCAATGCTTCTTTTTATATACTTGTTTATTAGGTCACTCCGCCGCACGTCAGACGGAACCACGCCTGGCCATACGGCTTAGTCACCTAGTATTGTTACATCATGATATGCGACTATGGTTATTCTTTTATGACCTGTTTGTAGGCCAACGGATGATTTATAAGAACGATTACAGTAAAACAACGAGCGCACGAACAGAACGAGAACGTTTATGAGTCACCCACATAATTTCAGCAAAACATCAATGATCCACAGTTTGTATCCCGTAAGGTCGTCATAATTACTCCCCGCGGAAAAAGGACATTGCTGCACGTTGGGAAGCTTGGTGGCTCCCAGATGAGCTATTCAGTAAGCATTTTCTTGTATCGCGTGTTAGCGTTACTGTTAATGCTTGTTGATTTGTTTCCGCTTCCTCTTCTGCAGTACGCGGAT
Organism: Trididemnum clinides; assembly: GCA_963675345.1. NCBI lineage: Eukaryota > Metazoa > Chordata > Ascidiacea > Aplousobranchia > Didemnidae > Trididemnum > Trididemnum clinides. Next base: position 23,556,586 of record OY776285.1, on the reverse strand, counting down.
TTGTTGAATCTGCAGTTGTCTCTGGGGCAGTAATTGTTTGTTTGTTGGCGCTGCGTAGATATAGGATGCGATGCTTTGCTGTTGTCGACGGATTTTCCTTTCTTCTTGACTGGGGCGCTCAAAATCTCGAACTCTGTTTGTTTCCATACTCGTGCACATGAAACAAACATACATATAAATAATACGCATGAAATTTTCGTCACACAAAATCATTAAATTGATACCATATTACAGCTGGTTGTCACTGTTTTGCAAAAGTTCTGCATCAGCAACAACTCTCTCACTCCGAGCATGGGTTTTTCCATCTCGGATTTTAGCAATTCCAAGTGGAATAAAATACTTAAAGGCGAGTATAGTTAAAACAACAGACCAGAATAACGATAAGAAAAGCAAAACGGTGATGATACCACTCAAAATTGGGTCGGTTATTGAGCTAATTACTGATAAAAACACGTTTTTCATTGTTTTGGTAATAGAGTTATCGATGTATTCAAAATCTGCCTCAGAATTTGAATCAGTATTCAAAGCTAAAAATTTGCGCACATATTGACGGTCTTCTTGCAATTGGCTCAATGATAGTAACATGTTTTGTACATCATTGTACCTATCATTATGTGCCGAAAACAGATTTAAAGCTTCTGCGAAATCTACAGGTGTATATTCGTAATGTACCTGGAGCAAGATGGAAGTAACTGATTTATTTGTGTACTAGTGCTTCTTAAAGTATAGTTTTCATAGCAATGAAATGTTTGATTATTGCGGAAGGTGACCACTTTTCCTGAAATGTATTGTTCTCTAAAACGAATGCCTTTGTACAAAAAACCGTCGGACCATATTTGTCCTACTTTACGGGTGTCATCAACAAGAAATTCTACCAGTGGCCTGGAAGAAAAAGTATTGTTGTATACCAGGGAGTGCAGAACTATCCCTTGCACTGGTTGGCAATGAATTTCAGTAAGCACATCACCGGCCGTGATTGCAGCTCTTTTCCGGCCAGTGAGTGAAGATAGGGTCTCTCACGGATACTGCTTTGCCATAACAGAAAATAAGGTTGTCAAAAGGGACTGCAGCTGGCATTCCACGAAGTGGATGTCGCTTGTAAGGTTGCGCAGCTTTTCTGCTGTTATGTCTGATGTTTCGGTCACGAATCGGGATACTATTGTTTGCTGGGAGTGCTGTGTTGTATAGTTCTTCATAAGTGAAGATAAAACATTATGGTGTGCTTGTGCTTTGATTTCGGTGCAGTTGCTTGGAATGAGCAGTAATCCGCTCGGTTCGCATATTGTCTTTGTGCCATAACATTGAATGGTTTTGGCAGGACAAGTAATTTGAGTGTGCACCGACACGTGCAGATAGGGTACCTCTATTCTGTAAAGGGTTTTCTCGTGGTAATGTAGCCAAAGGTCATGTGTTCCCACTTCATCCGTTTGGGGACAATCTATTTTAGGGGGAGGCGTCCATATGAATAGACGTGATCCTACCTTGCATGAGTCTTTGTTTATTTTGCACACCGACATTGAACTCATGGCGCTGTTCATGCGTTTTTTTATCGGGTCGTATATTGCAATGATTTTTGTTAGCATCGCATTATTCACTAACCCTTTTTGTTCGTGGGGCCATGAATATTGATAGTGGACTTTATTTCTAGTTGTCCACATGTTGGTTGTGTGCTTAATCAGAGGACCTATACCGGTTGCTTGAAATGTTCGTGACCAAAAATGGTAAAGATGTGGGGGGAGGTATTCCTGCTGAAGTAGAGGAGTCGTGAGTCTTGCTGCCGAAAAACCAGAAAATTGTACTCCATGCGGTTGTATAAGTCTTGCAAACAAAAACAGGTATCTTGATGAGTGCATCTAAGGAGCTTAAAATTTTTGCCTTGCATATATGTATGACTTCTTGTTGATGCCGACGACATGGGCGTGGTAATGGCACAGCATATTCTGAATGAGCCATATTGGGGTGGCATAAGGTAAAGTGTTGGGACAAAGAGTCTACCCCAATGGGTGTTAGGAAAAAGCTAATAAAAAATATGATAAACACAACCTTGTTCATTTCACTCGATGTATCTTTGTGGTGTTTGAATTAATCTTCCGTATCGAGTTTGTTTCGGTTTTCTCAGCAGGTCGTTGTAGTGATATATAATAACCGGTTGGTTTAAATTGCAATTGACGCTATTGTTTCCTGTTACGCAGTTTGTCTGACTCTTATCTGCAAGAACAATGTTTTTATTATTTGCCTCAACCATATTAGCGCTAGTTGAAGGTTGTTGCCCGTGTTCCATAGTTGGGCTTGGAAGATATGCGACTTTTAAGCGATCAATCGACACGTTGGGCAGTCTTCCATTCATAGCGAGAGTGAAATACTTGTCGTGGGGTTGTAAAACTTTATGAGGTCCCGAGTATCGCGGGTTCAGTGCGCCTTTTGGTGTGTCTACCCGAATAAAAACATGACTGTATGTTCTGAGATTTTTGTCTAAGTGAACAGGTGGTGAGCAATGATGTTGTGGGGCTGTGCTTCTGATGTTTGACATGCATGAAATTAACTGCTCGACGTATTCAGAGGTTGGTTGTTGTTCTATCGTAGTTTGATCAAAAAATTGTCCAGGGAGATGCAAAGAAGTACCATAAACCATGTGAGCTGAAGATACGCCTATATCTTCCTTCACAGAAGACCTGAGCCCTAACAGCACCAGGTAAGTTTTCAGTCCAATTTGTTGGGTTATCATGTGCCCTAAGTGCGGCTCTTAGTGTTCGAAAGCAGCGCTCTACCATTGAATTACAAGCGGGATGATACGGGGTGGAGTGAGTAAGCTTGATCCCAAAATTGGAACAAAACTCTTGAAATAGTTGAGCAGCAAAAGCTGGGCCATTATCACATACTATTTGTGATGGTACACCAAACCGTGCAATGATGTTAGTCATGAAGGCCCTGGCACAAGTGGCAGCGGTGGCGTCAGGCACGCCTACGGCTTCTATCCAACGCGTATAGCGATCAGTGCATGCAAACAAATAACGACAGCTGTTGCTACTTGGCAGTGGTCCTAAAAGATCAATGTGCCAAACTTGGAATCTTCCGGGAGGTTCTTGATAAGATTTGAGGGGTGCTTTGTTGTGCCTTGTAATCTTTGATTTTTGACATGCAATGCAAGAGCGGCACTTTTCTTTAATGTAAGCACGCATACCAGAGAACACAAACCTTTCGCCTATTAATTTTGAAGTCGCTTTTGCTCCGCCATGGGACAGAGAATGAAATTTTTGGAACACTACTTCGTAAAATGTTTGAGGGACTAAAGGACGAAAACGGCCCGTAGACACATCTCCCAAGATGATGTCGTCTGTATTTTCGAGAGGGCGTTGCTCAATACGAAGTCTAGTAGGGTGCTGTAACAATTCTCTTATGGCCTGATCGGAGGCTTGATCTCTCGCAAATTGCGCAAAATCAATTTGGAAATCAGGATCTTGAATGTAATTAATTTCTAAACGAGACAGAGAATCAGCTACCTGATTGTGAATCCCAGGAATGTATTTAATGCTTTTGCAAAATTGTGAGATGTAATTTAATTGGCGTATTTGCCGACGGGACATAGTTGGCGATACCTTTTCCATGGCAAATGTCAAAGGTTTATGGTCAGTTACTAGCGTGACATCTCGACCCAGCAAAAGATCACAGAAATGGCGCACAGACAAAAATAAGGCCAGTAGTTCTCTGTCGTATGTTGAGTATCGCCTTTGGCTTGAAGACAACGCTTTGGAACAATATGCTAGAGGTCGCCATGTCTGCGTCTCAGGGTCAAATTGATTCAGGCAGCTGCCAATCCCCTTCTCACTCGCGTCACAAACTAAGTGGAGCTTATCGTGCATTATTGGATATGCTAAAAGTGCTGAGGAGGTTAATTTGTTTTTGCACTTTTCAAAAGAATTTAGAGCGTCCACGGTCCATGAGAGGACTTGATTTGATGACGTGACATTGCACAATAGTTTGTGAAGTGGAATTAGGGTTTGAGCTACGTGAGGGACAAATTTCCGACAAAAGTTAAAAAGACCAAGAAATCGGCGCAACTCTTTCACTGTTTTGGGTAGCGGGTATTGACGAATAACCTTAACTCTGTGTTCAAGCGGGAGAAATCCTTCTTTTGTGATGTGATGACCTAGAAAATCTAGTTCTTCTACACCCAGGCTGCACTTTTCTCGATATATTTTCAATCCGTATTGTGCTAACCGTTCAAAAAGAGAGCGTAAGTGAGCTATGTGTTCCTCTGCAGAAATACTGTACACAATTATATCGTCTAAGTAAACAAAAATATTTTGTAGCCCATGGACAACTTCGGTCATCAAACGCATGAAAGAAGAAGGGGCGCCGCATAAACCAAAAGGCATCATATTAAAGCAAAAGTTTCCAAATGGTGTAGTGATGGTTGTTTTATCTCTACTCTCGGGCGTCATTGGAACGTGATAATATGCTTTGCAGAGGTTGATTTTAGAAAATATTTTTGAACCTTTTAAATTATTGACAAAATCGAAAAGGTGTGGAATGCTAAAAGTAGGTCTAGCGGTCATGCTATTGAGCTTACGATAATCACCACAGGGTCGATATGTTCCATCTGCCTTTTTTACTAAATGTAAAGGACTAGCCCAGTTAGAATTCGAGCGAGAAACAATGCCTTGCTTTAGCAGTGTGTCAAATTCTGCTTTCACTACTTTTAACATTTCCGGTGACAAGCGACGCGGTCTACTGTATATTGGTGGGCCATTGGTGTGAATGTGATGACGCACTGAATGTCTAGGTTTAGAATTTGGTTGAAAAGGAGCTGTTAAAGAAGGAAACCTACTAAGTAATGCATCAAAGCGATTTTTACTAGAATTTTTTGAACAAGACTTAGTGCTTGATACTTGCACAGTGGGGGGTTTATCATCAATATCCACCGATTCATTTATCATATTATTTATTGTCAGATGAAAAGAGGGACTTACCTTTTTTGATGAATGTGTGTGTTGCGAAGGCGCTTGCAACAAACACTTGTTGGCGAAATCGACAAGTAAAGAATGCTGAGACAGAAAATCCGCGCCTAGTATCGGTTGGCGTAAAGATTTACAAACCGCAAATTTCCAAGAAAATCGTTTGGAGAAACCAAGATCCAAAACTAAATTTACGTAACCTACACACGAAATATTTGCATTTGATGTTGGGCCTTTGAATGTTTTGAACATTTTGGTCTCTGGTTTAGCCAAATCGATTGGTAAAGCACTTACATCAGACCCAGAATCCACCAAGAAAGAATACTTTGTCAAGGGGTCGTAAACTGAAAAAGAATGTCGGGCTAAGGATCTTTTGTTCTCCCCAAGCACATTTATTGCTGGGGAGAACCCCTGACGTTTTTTTGGATTACTCATTGAACAGGGAGGGATACATTTTCGAGCTCTCTCCCCGAACCTAGTGTGATAAAAGCACAGGTTACTTGTATTTTGCTGCTGATTCGTAGGTTCAATCTGTGTCGAGAAACTAAAGCGATGGCCGTTGTTATTTTGATAGCTATTAAACCGCCGCTGTCGGAAGGCTCGGTTTGAGGCATTACCATACTGCTGGAGGCGGGGTGCTTGTGGTTTATGCATTCTTGCTGGCGAGCAAGACACACACGGGTTGTTTGATGTTTCTGACGTTTTTAAGCATTTGCCCTCCTGCAGTTTATTTATACTCTCCGACAATTTGTTTAATTTATCATCAAAATTTTGAGTTATTAACATTTGCATTAAATTATAGTTTTGGGATTCCTGTGACGAAGAAGGCTGTGCCGTAATTTGAGAATTAATAGAGCCCTGTCCCAGAGTAGGTTTTGAAACCTGCATTATGTCTTCCGCTTTGCTAGCTAATTCCTCTAACGAAGAGTTGGGTGTGGCAGCCAAAATGACCTTAATTTGAGAGGGAAGTTTATCTAGAAACATTTTCTTTAATAAACTTTCAGCCACTGGACCCAGGGGCGATGACTGTCCCAGAAGACCTCGCATTTCTAAAAGAAGTTCTGTAGGGCGTTTCAAATTTTGTCCAAGGTCAATAGCGGGAAGTGACAAAAGTTTATTTAGCTTAAAAGTTTTGCTGGCTTCAAAAGTCTTTAGTATGGCTTGCTTGAGGAATTGATAAGGTGCTACAACGTTGTTATTAATTAATACGTGGCTTATTTTTTCGATATGTTTGGCTTCTAAAGCATTGACCACGCAGTGAAATTTTACTTGTTCTGATAAAATATTTTGGCAGACAAAGAAATTTTCAGCCACCACGAACCATGCCGTGGGTGAGGCTTCCCAAAATTTCGGAAGTGACAAGGCCTTTAGAATTGTGAATTCACGATTTTTATGCAATTGTTCGAAAATATCACCAGTAGATTCTCCAAGGTCACACACTTCATGTTGCAAAACAGATTCATTTGTTTCTGCTTTACTCATTTTTGAATTGACTAATTTTTCGTTTAGAACTAGAGGTTTATTTTTGTAATCGTCCCCAAAATTGTGCGTTATTTTTCCCGATTTAAATGAACTATCCAATTTTGAGTGGTTTCCTATATGCGTTAATTTTTCGAAAAGTGGCATCAATACAAAAATACATATAATTATATAAAATACAATAATCGGTACGTCACCAGTTTTTGTTCCTTTTTTTCGTCTTCGCGGCTGCACAAGTATTCTTTCGGAGTCACCAAATTATGGGTATTGAGTATCCACAGCACGTCTGACTCCAAGGAACGAATTTATTTAATCACAGCACAACGTTGAATGCACGAATTTGCTTGAATCGAATCGAATGGAATTTTTGCCAATGAATTTTGAATTTGAATTTTTAATCAAAAAACCTCTCTCTCTCCGAAAATAGCAATGCTTCTTTTTATATACTTGTTTATTAGGTCACTCCGCCGCACGTCAGACGGAACCACGCCTGGCCATACGGCTTAGTCACCTAGTATTGTTACATCATGATATGCAACTATGGTTATTCTTTTATGACCTGTTTGTAGGCCAACGGATGATTTATAAGAACGATTACAGTAAAACAACGAGCGCACGAACAGAACGAGAACGTTTATGAGTCACCCACATAATTTCAGCAAAACATCAATGATCCACAGTTTGTATCCCGTAAGGTCGCCATAATATCTTCTTGATCCGTTCTATTTCTTCATTGAGTCTACGCTTGGTGCAAATCATTAGAGCTTGATGCACCAATGTAGATATTAGACTTATTTTGCGTTTGAGAGGACTAAAGGACTCCAAACGCAAATACTGGCCAGTGAAAGTGGTTTTCCGGTATACACTGGTCTCAAAGCCAACATCTGTTCTTTCGACGTAGACATCAAGAAACGGTAGACATTTCCCTTTTTCTTTTTCAAAGATGAATTTGAGGGATGGATGACGGCAGTTAAGTTTGATCAGAAATTTATCTGCTTCAGCTTCGTGATCGAAGATGGCAAACGTGTCGTCAACATATCTGAAGTATGTTGAAGACTTTTGCGTTTGAGAAAATAACTTTTCTTCATAATATCCAACGAAGATGTTGGCCAAAGCCGGACCAAGTGGTGATCCCATAGCTACTCTGTCTGTTTGCTTGTACATGGTGTTATTGAAGCTGAACTCAACTGACGATGTAGCGCTCTTCATCAATTTAACAAACACGTCCTTTGGAATGACTGGTCGGGAATAAGACTGATCATAGTGGGCTTCCGAACATATTTTGATGGTTTCATCAAAGGGAACGTTGGTGAACAAGCTGGATACATCAAAAGAACACATGAAGACATTAGGGTGGATGTCAAGATTTTGCATGGTCTTAGCAAACGTAAACGTATCTGATATGCAGTGTGACGAAAACCGCTCCAACACAGGTTGTAATAGGCTAGCCAACCACTTGCCAAGTTCATGATGGGACGAACCTGTCATAGACAGTATAGGGCGAAGTGGAGTGCCTTTTTTGTGTGTTTTCGGCAAGCCATACATTCGAGGTCTTTGCGATCCAGTTGGTCGTATTGCGTCATATATCCACTCCGGCATGTGATCGGCTTTGACTAAATCAAGCAACCGCTTCTGAAGGCGCGATTCAATGCTGGCTGTGTTGTCATTGCTGGAGACCGGACCAAATCTTTTAAATTTCGATTGATCATCAAGTATCTTGTTCATTTTATCGACGTAGTCGCTTTTGTTTAAAAGGACAACGCCGGAGCCTTTGTCGGATTTGGTGGCAATGATATCATTATTCTTTCGTAACCGGTTGATTGCACGAAAGCACTCTTTGTGCATTGTGAAGTCAAGTGAATCTATCGTGCTGTCACAGTACAAATGAGCGAGGTCGGCTAGTCGGGCTTTCAAAGCTTTCAAAGTTGTTCAACAGAACTAGCACTGTGATGTAAAAGCAGTGCCAACAGTGACTCAAATTCGGCGAAGATTTCTTCTTTGCACAGATGCCTGGGTGGCAACCCAAAGTTAAGACCATGCGACAGCACGAAACTTTCAGTGTCAGACAAGACATAATCTGAAAGATTCAGAACATGCCTAGTAGTATCACCGAGAGCATTGCCGAAATGGTCACGTCTGAGTAAAGCAAGCAATCGCTCGTTTTTGTTCTTCCATCTTGATTTTATTCTTTCATCACGTAGTGCCAGGTTCTGCAGAATCTGATTGTGTCGAAGAATGTTAGAAATTCGCGGGCCGTTCGCCAATGTGATTGGTTAATTGTTTGAAGTTTTCTTGATTGCTCTGTTAGCTTTTCAACATCATCTGCTAGAAAAGCGCGTTCCATCTCTGGGCTGTGCCTGGCTCGTGATCGTTCAATGCGAGCCACGATGTACTTAGGAGCAACTCTTTTAGAAATGCAAGCCTTGAGAAAGGCTGCAGAAAACTTAAGAGTTCTGATTTTTCCTCCAGTTCTTACCACTGTTTAGTGTACCGAAGGCGAAAGTACACAAAAATCTTGTTGGTGGTATAGAATATTAAGTACAGAATAAAAAGTATTAATATTTAAGCTATTAATCCATCTTTTTTTCTCCTTCCAGATTGAACTGAAGTAGTTACAGACTCATAATGATTGAGAAAGAGCAAACATTCTGCATTTTTTAGTTAAACAAAAGACCGAATAATTAATGAAAATATTGATACTTCACATAACTGTGAGCTGATAACAATCGGATCAGAGCATCCACACTCCTCGTCACACGCCATTAAAAAGAACGTTCAAGCTGGGCACGAAGAGAAAAACCTCAAAGTATAAAAAAATTATCATTTAAACTATTTGAAGTTTGGATTTATTCATGAACGTGGCAGTAAGCTGGAACCACGACCTCTTTGTTTTATTTGTTTTGAGAGTTTATCTAATGATGCCATGAAACCTTCAAAACTTAAAAGACACTTGCAATCAACACACCCAGACTGCCTAAGAAACCACTTGAATACTTTCAAAAAATGCTTGAAAATACGTGCTATGTGAAAACAAGTAGGTGCTTGAGAAGGTACGGCTGTTGAAAATTAGTCCTTTTACGGGCTTCCTATATGATAACATTCCAAATAGCAATAATCCAAACACATATGATTGGAGAAGAATTAATCAAGCTTGGCATGTTACAAGCCTGTGAAGAGATTTTGAGAAATCAAGCTATACTGAAACTGAAAGTAATCACTACGTCTGCTAACACTGCTAAGTGTAGAATTAAAGAAATGGCTAAAGACGTGTCCGGAAAATTCGCCGTAAACAAGTTTGCCGCAGGAAAACTCGCCTCAGGAAATTTCGCCTAACAGGAAAAATGGCCGCAAGACAATTTTGCCGTAAAACAAGTATTTGTGATAAAAACAGTTAGGTTTAAGGGTTAGGGTTAGGTATATTATTAAATGCAATAATTTAAAAAGCACACTTTTTAAATTATTACATTTCTTTCTCTTTCATTTCACGTATGATTTTAAATAACGAATCTTTTTTAAGGGATACTTTCTGAAATAATAAAGTATTTTATAAATGGTCTACGTATTTTCATTTGATCATAGTAAAAACAATCGAAAAAAAACTAATTACTTTATCTCCTTATTCGTTGTTCACTTATCAGAAACTTAGAAAGCCAAACTTGGTCGTTTGGAAGATACTTGTTTTACGGTAAAATTGTCTTACGGCGATTTCTCCAATTAGGCGAAAATTCCTGTGGCGAGTTTTCCTACGGCAAACTTGTTTACGGCGAATTTTCCTAGAACCGGCTAAAGATATTAAAAATCAAGTTACAAGATATGGTAAAAAATTTTCCATTTTATTGAATTTAACTTGATGAATTAACGGACGTAAGCAACAAGACCCGTTTCCTTTGTTTTGTGAGAGTTGCATGTAAAGACCTAGATCTACTTTGTTAGCTCAACTTCCCGGGTACAACAACCAACTTAGATTTTTAAAGCACTTAAAGGTTATTTTTTGGAACACAGAATTAAATGGAAAAACGAATTGGGATATGTACAAACTGTGCCGTAAACATGATTGGGCATTGCTCAGGAGCTGTTAAAAAGTTAAAAAATGTTGTTTGCACTTGCATCTTACATCGTTGGCATCTTGTGCGCAAAAAATGTCCACAGAATTTCAAGAAGTATTGTCAGATGTCATTAAAATTACCAACGAAATTCGACACAAACCACTTGTGAGACACTTTGTGAAGAGATGAGTTCCTATTATACTCACCTTCATCACTATGAGGTAAGTTTGCTTTCGAAGGGCAAAATGCTGACCCGACTGTTCGTCCTGCGTGAAATATTCAGATTATTTTTTAAGCAGCAAAGTAATCCGAAATTTCAAGAACTCTTGTCCGACCGAGATTGGATAGCCAAGCTTGCATACCTAACAAATATTTTTTCGCTGCTCAATGAAATAAACACATTTCTGAAAGAACAACTTTAGAGCGTGTTTACAGTAAAGGACCAAAGAAATGCTTTTAAAAACAAATATTACTGTGGCAAATGCGGTTAGTTAAAGGAGATCTACAGCTGTTCTTAAATTTTGATAAACATGTGGAAGAGAAAGATGTAGGCAATTGTTCAACAGCACTTACAGTCACTGACAGAACTCTTTGGTTGCGATTGTCCAAACGGAGAAGATCGTGGGCTTGGAGACATAATAGATACATTTGCAACCAACATTGAAGAGAGCAATATAAGCATGCATGAAAATGAAAGCCTCATCGAACTATCTTGCGGCGACAGTCTCAAACCAAACTTCCAGTCATCCTTATCAAGATCTCATTTTTGGCTGACTATAAAAAGTGAATACCCTTCACTGAGTGAAAAAGCAATGGCATTTTTATTGAGTTTTTAACGGCATATTTGTGAGAAAAGACACTTTCATCTGTCACAGCAATTGGGACTTTAGCTTTAGCGACGGCGAGTGGCATCACGGGCGTCTGCGAGACTAGCATATGACCTTTTTTTTTTTCGGAGGTCATTTTCTCGATATTGGTAGAAAAATGGTATCAACAGAAGCCACATTAAAAAGACTCGCGGCACACCTGCGAATCTTTGCGGCGCACAGTTTGGGAAACACTGGTCTAGGGGTACAAAAACATTTCACAAAATTTTAAGGGGTACATGCGCCAAAAAGGTTAAGAAACACTGCTCTAACCATTACACCATCGCGCTGGTTAACTTAATTTTGGTTGTCGGTAGCAAAAATTTATTACATGAGTTACCTGCTGAACAAATAAACAAAAACAAAACACCTGTGATTCAAAAAAGTGTATTTTCCTATCAGACCATATTTCACTTACTTGCTACTCGTGGACGGCCAAATCGAACTTTGTAATCTTAGGATCGCATTGCGTTTGATTGTCGATGGTTTTCACCCCTAAACCCGGTTGTTAGAGACGCACTAACGATTTGTCCGATGACTTGATAAAATGATTTGACTTCACATCCCTGGCATGAACAGGAGTAGGATTGGAAAGTAATTTTTCCCGTCTTTCTACAAACTAATGATTTAATGTTTCATAATCTATGACTCGCTTTGATGATCCCTCCAAAAAAATTGTGTCCATGCGCCATCACATGTCGACGGGCGTAAAACTTCAAAAAAGAATGTCATGTGCAACAATTTGCAGATTTCAATAGTTTCTGCGAGTGGAACTTTAGTAATTTTACTAATGATACTACTATTAATACATTTTACAAATGTTCCACTCGCAGAAACTATTGAAATCTGCGCTAATACTCTGTATGATGGCGATCTTACTCCGCCTCCTTTTCCTCGTGCAGTTTTTGTTGAGCTGATGCAAACGGCTACTTCCTCCGTAGAATTTAGTTTCAACAATATAATGCACCGACAGATTGATGGCGTTGCTATGGGTTCACCTCTTGGCCCATCTCTTGCCAACATCTTTGTCGGATATTACGAAGCTGTGCTTTTCAAAAGTGTCAACAAACCACTTATGTATTATCGATACGTCGATGATACTTTTGCAGTTTTTAACGACGAAGACGAATGCAATGAGTTTTTCTCTCATCTAAATTCTCTCCATCCATCGCTTCGTTTCACTTTTGAAAAAGAATACAATCGGACTTTGCCCTTTCTTGACGTCCTGGTAGAAAAGAATGATCACGAATTTGTTACATCTGTCTACAGGAAGCCGACTTTCACTGGCCAATACATTCGCTGGAACTCTTTTTGCCCCATGAAGCGGAAGACTAATTTGATTTCAACTCTAGTCCACAGAGCTCTAGTTATCTGTTCGAAATCTACTCTGGAAAATGAACTTTCCAATATTCGATCAATCCTTATGAACAACGGTTACCCTGAAGCTATAATCAACACTGTTATGACCAAAAAAATGAATCAATTTCGCAGACCAACGCAATTCGGTCCGAAGAAATGCCCAGTTTATCTTCACTTGCCATGGCTGGGCAATGTTTCGCTGAGGTACGAAACGCAAATTAAAACAGCCGTCAAACGCTGTTACTTTGCAGTTGAACCATGCATTGTCTACACCACCAGACAACTTCTGCCTGTAGCCAAAAAGGATGTACTACCCGCTTTTCATCAAAGCAACAATGTTTATCAATTTCTGTGCCACTGCGATAGTCGGTACGTGGGTCGTACGTCTCAAAGGCTACAACAGAGGATTAAGCAGCACGTGCCGAAAACCATTCTCCAGAAGCATATTTCTCAGGACCGAAGCACATTGGCCCGCTCTTGCAAGCCAATCAGAAGCTTTAAAACTGAAACTTCCTTTTCTGCCATAGGACAACATCTTTTACAAAACCCTACATGTGCACACGAATATAATGACAACAAATTTTCTATTCTTGCCCGTGGCCGTACTTCTTTTCACCTTTCCACCCTTGAAGCCACGTACATTAAAACATCCAAACCAAATTTATGCAAACAAAAGGAATTCGTTTATGGTCTAAAAATCACACATTAGTTTCCGCTCCTTCTATTGGTCGCTTCTTTTTACCAATCATGATAGAGCCTTTTTTCCCTTTTTTCTTTTTCGTCAACTGTGTCTCTATATAACTGACTCACTTCATCTTTTCACTCTATTTCTGACGGATTCTCTTGAAAAGTGTCAGACGAAAAGCTTCGAGAATGAATACTCTACTTTCTGCAATTTTCAAATTCTGTACCACAAATCAACTCTTTAAACTACTACAATTTGTCAGGAACATTGAACTACTACACTTTATCTCGTCTCATCCTGTGGATATTTTACATATCCAGGAATTCAACTTTAACTCATCTTCCTCTTCCGGATTTCTGAATTTTCTGCTCTGCCATCCAATTGCACTTACTCCCGTTTTGGCATTCTTTCTCTTGAAATAAGAACGCATGCTAGCGGTGGCGTCATCATTTTCGTCAGGCAAGGTCTATCCTTCTTTGAACTTTCCACCTCCCTTCTTTTTTGCTTTACCTCTACTCTGATTATGTAGGGGTCAATATCTCACTAAAGAACTCTTCCTCGCTCTCTTTTCTTATTGTTTTTACTTCCCCTATCTGCTCTTCTTCGACGGATAGCAGAACCGACTCTTTTTCCCTCTCCATAATTTCCCTCCAAAAATTTCTTTATTTTGAGGGACTTTAATTGCCGTGACCCCTATCTCTGACACAAAAAGTAATTCTGGCCCCCGTGAAAACAAAAGCGTTGATCACCACTGTGCTAGATTAATTTTGAAAAAAGGTGAAAACAAAATATCTGTGTCTACATTCTTCTTCCCACAAAAAATGTGGAAGCGAAATTGCAGTCACTGAGAAAGCGACAACTGTAGCTAGACCAGCTCATCCATGTGAGCAAAAATACTTTAAAGAATGTGTGGAATGCTCTTTCCAAAAACATTTCCACAAAAATCATTAATAGTTTTGTTTCTGTTTTTTGTTAAAAAAGTAAACTTTAAGCAACCAACTTTTCTCTTAACGTGTCTACATGACATTTTTAAAACATTTTGTAACTAATCTCAGTAAACAAAGACAGTATTGTGACAAACTAACTGGTTTGTCAGGGTCCCACAACAAGGATTATTGGCAAGAACAATATTCGTTTTAATTAAAAAGACGATGTCAAGTAGTTGTGCTTGCTCTTAAAAGTCATGCTTGTCAGTTAGTTGTGTCGAATTAGAAAAATCGGTACAGCAGGCTGCTCGGGCTTTACCTATAGAACATTTCTGAGAACATTAACAAAAAAATGCTATAACCGGGACCATTGTCTTCATTTCTTTAATACCAATCGTTATGTTCTTGAATGCAAACTGGTCTTACTGATAAACATTCTATTATTTCAAAGACATCTGTCCCTTCCTTCTAATGTGTACCTGGGCACTAAGCCGGAGTCGGTAGTGATTGCCATTACAGTCGTCGTTTTTGAAGAAGTCATGCTTTCTTACAAAACTTTTGCGTCCGATACCGGTTTGCCCAAGGATCTATTTTCGGGGAAAAAAGAGAGGAAATTTCCCTTTCCTCCCACTTAACGTTTGGATCGGAGAGGATACAATATCTTTTGTTCCCTTCAATGTTTTGTGATAAAAACGAACATTGTTATTGGGTTATCCAAACACAGTGTATGCTGAACAGTTTTGCCCAACAAAATCATTAGCTTAAAGGTAATTTGTGTGTGTATCGGGTAATAATATAACAATTGCATTATATGCATATCACACAAAGCTCCCTCCCCCTAAGTTTTTCAGCAAATTAGGTCCCTGAGTATGCCTATTTACCAATGTTTGAACAAAAAAGTTCTCTCCACAAATGCGAATATACGCAATGGCATTAAACTATTGCTTAAGTTTTTTCTTTTGAGTTCTGCTCAAAACATGGATGCAAGTTGTACGGGGTGTTGCTAACAACATCAATCAAAATTTGTTACAAATTTTATTTAACCGAAAACCAAAATGATAATATTATGTAATATTTATGGATGTCCAATTAATTATAACCAACTTTGAGCATTTTACTCAATAATCCACTGAAACTAACTCACTGCAACAACAAGCAAAATGGAAACCATTGTTGCACATGACATTCATTTTTGAAGTTTTACGCCCGTCGACATGTGATGGCGCATGGACACAATTTTTTTGGAGGGATCATCAAAGCGAGTCATAGATTATGAAACATTAAATCATTAGTTTGTAGAAAGACGGGAAAAATTACTTTCCAATCCTACTCCTGTTCATGCCAGGGATGTGAAGTCAAATCATTTTATCAAGTCATCGGACAAATCGTTAGTGCGTCTCTAACAACCGGGTTTAGGGGTGAAAACCATCGACAATCAAACGCAATGCGATCCTAAGATTACAAAGTTCGATTTGGCCGTCCACGAGTAGCAAGTAAGTGAAATATGGTCTGATAGGAAAATACACTTTTTTGAATCACAGGTGTTTTGTTTTTGTTTATTTGTTCAGCAGGTAACTCATGTAATAAATTTTTGCTACCGACAACCAAAATTAAGTTAACCAGCGCGATGGTGTAATGGTTAGAGCAGTGTTTCTTAACCTTTTTGGCGCATGTACCCCTTAAAATTTTGTGAAATGTTTTTGTACCCCTAGACCAGTGTTTCCCAAACTGTGCGCCGCAAAGATTCGCAGGTGTGCCGCGAGTCTTTTTAATGTGGCTTCTGTTGATACCATTTTTCTACCAATATCGAGAAAATGACCTCCGAAAAAAAAAAAGGTCATATGCTAGTCTCGCAGACGCCCGTGATGCCACTCGCCGTCGCTAAAGCTACGTTTCACTGGTCGGTGTGCCGCGAACGGTGATCAACCACTTTCCTTTGCCAGCAGACCAGAAAGTTTAGGAACCACTGCCCTAGAGTTTAAAATACTTATTATTCTGACGCCTCATCTCGTACCCCCTGCTTTGGTGTTTTGTACCCCCGGTTAACAACCCCGGAGTTAGAGCGTTCACTTTGCATTCGGTAGACCTTGGTTTATTTCCTACGTCGAGTCATACCAATAGACTTTAAAAAATGGCATTTACAGCTTTCCTGCTGGGCGCTCAGCTTAAAAAATGGATAGTGCGAGAAACAAGCCGGCAAGCTTGCTTGTGTCCTTGGGCAAGGCACCTAACGGGATGCCCCCATCTTTTTGTGGCAGACAAGTGGCGTACCCGTATTTCACCGGGTTACAATTGTGAAGCTGCTCATCCAGCATGTCGCTACAGGCGACTCTTGGGTACCCACCAATGGCAGTCCGCCTTGTTGGTGGTGGGGCTACCAGTCATTTATAACTGGTTGGAAATGGGCTGCCATCTTTCCCCTGGCCTAATTCAATTAAGTTGGTGGCGTGAACCTGGATTGTCGGTCATGCTGTACCTCCGTCCTGAGGAAGAGAAGGGGTAACCACCACAACAACAACCAAAATTCGATGTCGGATTTGTTGCTTTGGTCATTCTCGTAACTCTGTTATCATGACGTGCTATAAGCAATAATTGAATATTTTTTCTTATTCTATTCTCACCCACGTAGGTTTATAAGTTGAAATAAAATTGGTGCGGATCTGATTTCACGTATGTTCTGATGTGTTTTGTCTGTGCGTGTGTTACACATTAATAAAGCTGGGACGCCTATTCGTAATTTAGTGCGTTTTAAATGTAACGAGATATTGTTTTGTGATCCTGGATAAGCTTAAGCACTTTTTGTAATACATTTTTCTTCTTTAATGATTGCACTTTACTCTTTACATTTTTCTTCAAATATTTTTGTCATTTTTTTATTTGCATATATTTTCTTGCCACCTTATTTGCCATTTTTTTATGCTCCAAAAAACGCTAAGTGTTTGCATAACTTTGTTGCAGATACTACCTTTTTGTTGAGTTCACAATTATTATTATACGATTCTTTGCTGGCTACTTACTATGTTCAAAAACGATCTTCTCCTTTTGATCAACTTTTTGCGTATTTAGCGTAAATCAATCAACTTTATTGCTTTGTTTGACTTTGCTGCCTTTGACACGTAACATTCAAAACTTATCATCCAAAACATGTAGTGGCAGAACATATCCATACAAATTGGTGTTATAGCCAGCACAGCAATGCAGGTAGCAAGATGGCTATAAACATTTGTTTTCTTTTTGTTTATAGTCATTAGGCAGATCTGTGCTGTTAGATTTAAGTTTTCAAGCTATTTGCCTACAATCCAGGAAAACCATCATTTTTACAACCAATTGTTAGTATGTTTTGATGTTCACAATTTATATTCATTGCAAAGGTTTTCTCACAAACTTGGATACCGGTACGAAGTTCTGAGCCAAAGCAACAGTGGTTTTGAGTCCGACGCTGGCTCGAGCCGTTTTCTTCATTCTACTATTTCTTTTTCAACGTTACCTGAAAGTCTCTTAAAGTCACCGCCGATTATTTTTTCTAAAACGTTTAGTGAATCTGGTTCGGTTGATTGCCCGAATGTTATCAAGAGAAGAGACACATTTCTTGAAAATGCTGTGAAGACCTGCAACAATCCAAGCTCGCTGTGGTCCACGTGATGCCACAACCAACAATTAATAGCAAATGGAATCGTGTATTGAAGAATTTCGCTGTAGCCCAAAATTAATCATCACTTTTAATAAATAATTCAGCGTACAAAAATCAAGAAAAAAGGAAAATGCCGATCAGCATCTGAAATTTTCTGTTAAAGCGAAAATGAAAAACTTTTTATTTAATTCGGTGATTCTTCCAATCGTTAATTGCAATAGCTTATTATCTTTTTTTAATCTAAAGGCTTGATTTATTTCCCTGACGTCATTCGAAACTGTTATATGTGTAACGCTTCCATAAGCATCTGAAAACTAACCTGTCGCGAAAAGGGAGGAAAGTTAGCTGAATCATTTTTGGTAAACGCCTGCAATTAAATTTCCATCAAAAATTTTGGAGAGTATTTTTAATCCAAATTGTAGAGTAGTTTGCTTATGCCAAGTTTTTTGTGATACCTGTCTTCACTGGGTTAGAAGGGACTAATTCTTCCTCAATAAACGTGTTTTGCTACTTTCATACGGTTTAGGGGACGACTCCTATTTCCCACCTAAATATGCCACTGGAAGTAGACAATAGCTTTTGCTGTTTAAACTGAAAGTTTCAAAATGGTGTAAGTCAAAGCTACTCAATTAATTCTAACCGAGGTCCAGTTGGATAAGTCCAGCAAAATATTTGACTTACAATGACAAAAACGACGCTATCAGTTGCAGTAAATACAGAAAAATGCTGGGATTTTCTCTTATTCTACACACTCCACACTAATCAACGAAATCAAAAACAAAATAAATTTATCGAACGTTTTTCTGCTAATTTTGTGAAAAAAGTGCATTTCTTATTTTTAGCCAGTTCTTAAAACAAAGATTGATTGAAGTAACAGCAAATCAAAGGCGATGGCGGGGCGTTTGGTCTTCGTATCACATAGTAGGCTATCTTGCGCGGCAGTAATCTGCCAATACAAGGCCTGATTTATTGTTTTCTTCAAAGCGGTGTTCAACATCATAGGTTAGTTTAAACACAGTTTCAATACTCGAAATGTCTGGATTCGGACCGCGGTCCGCCAATTGAGTAGCCCTGGTGCAGGTCGTTCTGAGAAGTACTGCTTGGCCACAACAGAACTGAATAAATAAGTTGTATAAGTGACTTGACTTGATCAAAATCTAAACATTGACCAAGTTGAGCGAGGAGATCCAAGTAACGATTGTAAAGTTTTTTGGCAGATTTGATTGTCTCTGTGGTTCCCCTAAGATGGAAAACAGCGCCAAAAAGCTGTAAATTAAGTAGCTTAAAGAACAACGCCACATTCATTCTATGAAATAGTCCAAAGCAAGACTGAAGGTAGCTCTTGCTCACTTTATTAGGCGTCTATATGTATATCTTCATGCTTTTTGATCAAGTTTTTTCTCGTTTACCACCGAAAAATTTGATCAAAAACAGCAAAATGATGAAGCTGCAACAAAAATTCATGATAAGACTTTACACCAAAAACAACTGCTTTAAATTCAGATTTTTGTTTTAAGAGTGACAAATTAGTATTTATCCAGATTTTGCTATAAAAGGGAGTGATTCTTCCGCAAGAATGTAAAATATACGTTTCAAAAAAGTATAGATAATATGCATTATGTAGCAATTACGGTATAAGAATCAGCTGCTTCTTTGTATTACGAGGTTTCGTTTGTGCTGGTTTGATGTGTGAGTCGTTTTTGAGGTATTTAGTGGAATTTGAAATGGGAGTTTTGCTAAAATAAGGATTTTTTGGAAGACCAATGTGTAAAGAAAAACTTACAGTGAAGATTGTTTTCGGAAATCGACGTTTGGCAAGCTACTTTTTGACTATCAAAAGTATTTTGTTTGATGATCACTGTTACGACGAGAATTAATTTAAGTTGTAACGCAGGACCAAGTTTAATACTTATGTAGGCGTTGAAAAAACGCCCGTTTTACAAGACTTTATTAGAGGTGAACAAAACAATTACTAAGAAAATTAAAAAACTTAGAATTTAGAAATTTAAAAGTTGAAATATCTTGCCTTCACAATCATCTTTGGACGAGTGCTCTTTAAAATGTGGACAAGGTATGATCAGATATTTAGCCTTCATCCTTCCAATACTTCTTGCTGTTTTAGGTCACTGCCTGGTGTCAAAAGAATTGAATTGGATTTATTGGTTACATTTTATGATTAAGAAAAAGAATGCAATCAATAATCATTCTTTTTATGCACTAATTGGAGGTTGTAAGTGACAATCAATCAATCTGTTTAGGCCAAAATGAAGCAATAATAAAAAAAATAATTGTTTTTAGAGATTTTTGACCTCTGTTTTTTTCTTCTAATCCAATTTTAAAAATAGTTTTTTCCTTTTTTTTTCAAAAAGAGAGTAATATTTATTTATTATTCCTTACATAAACCGCTTTCAATAGGATTGGCTGCAATGCATGCAATAGAAATTATTTTCTAGAATACTGACAACTATGAAGCAAAGCTCTTTTGTTTTAAACAGCAAAGACTTTCACGCAAAAAAGATTGACGGTTATCTTTAATATAAAATTTCAAAACTAGTAAAGATCCGCACTTGAAAGTCAATTTCTTTGGGCTACTCCAAAAATTACAACCATTTAATGGGTGGCTTAAACGAAAGTGTAGATACAACAGTTTGTAACGATAAGTGGGGACAATAGCCTGGCGCTCCCCAGGGACATCATTTATATAATAGCACAGGCAATGAAGCATGTGAAACAATTTATTTATCGTTGCAACAGTCACGTTATTTAGGTCTCAAATATAAGTACACGTATAATCCTGTGACCGCCATTACAACCGAAAGTAAGATTATTTGGGCTCTTACCCGTCAAGTGCGCCAAGCCTTCCTGTTTGGATCAAATTCGCAGCTAGCCTGTTGTTGTATCAACTAAAACGCTGCAATTGCGATCATACTGGTAGAATGTATCTCTCTTTGCGTAATGATTGGCTGTTTCATCTTTCAGCTTCATTTGGAACAGATTGAACATTTATTTATATTTGCTTATTGCATATTGATCTTTTAGACTGGCAAGATAGCAACAGTTGTGGTGAGCAAGGAATTTTTGAGATCTGCTTTGGAATTTATCCACTCCAACCTTCCATTTCCTCATAAAATTACATAATATTTCTTTAGAAAAATTTTCTTCTGGTCAGTAATCGCCAAACACAGGATATTATCCCCAAATGTCTTCCAGACGTACAAAAATAAAGCCGTCACAAAATTTGAACGCATCACCATTTATCATTGTCACTATCAATCGATTCTTTAACCTACTCAAATGCAATGCCTAATAAAAGCATTCATTTACTGAGACCAGCGTTTATGCCTTTGTAAATTGTAGTATATTGTTACGATCTGAAAAACTTCCTTGTTAAGATATAGTCTTTTGAAATTTAAAGAGATGCTGACAAATGTGAAGTGAGGCGAGCCAATATCGTTCTTACCGAAGCAGTTAAATAATGATTATTAGATTCTAGGCATGAAGTGGGCCTACACAAGGATAACTTGAAAATGAGAGTCAAAACCTAAATACTGCATCGAAAACAAAATGAATGGAGAACAAAAACAAGATATGCGGATAATGATAATCGGCAACTACTAATAGATTAAAAAGGATGAATTAAAAAGGTGCATGTACGTTGAAGCCAGTGGTAAAAAAAAAAGGAGCAATAGAACACATAGGCGTAAAATTTTTTTTTCGTAAAAAATATTTAAAGAAATTTTACGTTACAGAAAAAAGAGAGAAGTGGTTCTACCGCTCCTGTCTAATATGAAAGAGCAAACCTTTTTTATTGGGCATCATTTCTAGGATAGGTATTTGGAGACTTTTTGATCATGATGCACTTGGGATCCAAATGGTCTTGGACCGGCCCTAAGCGCCAGCCATGACATTAACTCCAAGAGTAAGCCTAAAGACAAATGACGCTTTTTATTGGCCATGCCATATGGCATGCTTTGGTTTGAGAGCATTTTTGCAGACTCTCGCCTTCATGTTCGACTTTCATTCAGTCGAGCTACTTTGCAGACAGTAAAGTAAAAAGTTGGCTCATCTGTATCGACTTGCAGGAACTTAATTTTCCAAAGAAGGATTATTCAGAGAATTAAACAAGATCAAACTTTTCTAACCATTTTTCAAATTAAGTCGTCATTGAAAGCAACGCTTTTACTGTCGAGAAAGAAATAAAAAACAAAATCCACATTTGTGAGCAAGATTGCACCTACATACAGCTAAAGCCTCCTTTTCTCGTCGCCATATCACTTAAAATTGTAAGCCCGACCATTCTGCCTCGGCAATCGAGCTTTTCACAAACTTGTTTAAACATTTTATTTATCTTTTTTCAAGACACTCAATAAAATAATCTTCAAATCGTTGATTGCTTTTAGAGGTCAAAATATATTACAGGAATAGCCTCCTTCATTAAAAACTGTGGTTGACCGAATGTTTGCACACTTCAACAAATAATTTACCGCACCAATCGACAGCAGCCTTATTGTGTTGGTACGGCCTCCAACCCCTCTGGGCTGCGTCAAAATGGCTGTTATCCTTCTTGAGGCTTCAAGATACCCGGGGCACTCCCCACACAAAGCATTTTTGTGGTCCTACCCGTTGAACAAGTGCAAGAGGCAGTCCACACTTTTTCTAAAATCGGTCATCGGTCTTTTTTTCTTTTGCTCTCCTGCCCCCTTTCTCTGTTGCCTTTTTATTATTCTTCTTCTGACACGCGGCAACGTAGATCTTAATCCTAATTTTATTTTTCTTTGTTGTGTTTGCGCTAGCAATGTAACCTGGAGACGTTTAGAATTTTCCAATAATTTGCTGGAAATCTTTGTGCCAGAAGTGTGGAACTTCTCCACTTGGTCTCGCTTTTCCTTATCGATCTTGTCTGTTTCCAGAAGTCTAATTTCAACTCTTGTTTATTTTTTGGGATACGTGGATACTCTTTCTTGCGACCTAATAGCACTTGCTGTCGGCCTTGCTGTTTTTCTCGTGATAATTCTTACGCCAATCATGAAACCATCATCTTTGTCATACATGATTTATTCTTTACTAAACTTTACACCCTTTCTCTCTCTTTGCTTGGTCTCTGCTCTAGCTAAATGGGGTTCAACAATTCTCAGAAAAACTCACCTTTCTAAATGTTCATGCTCTACCTATTTGCTCCTTATCTCAGGTCACTAGTCCTGACTCCTTTTCTATTTTTGGCTTTTTCTTCAGAAATCTTTTAATTCTAGAGGTTTCAACTATCACTATTCTCTCTGGGACTCCAGAGGTGTTCCAGACCCTCGTGGAGATGAAGTATTTAATTGGGCCATGTGCTCAGATCTCCTCCCTCTCAGTGACCCTAGCACTCTTACTCTCATTCATATCGGTGGCAGTCGCTTAAATCTGTACATCTCTTTCTTTTTCTCTTCTGCTTTGTCCTGCTTTGGGGTGTTGGTTCAGGATTTTGATTCTGATGCTTTCGTATACTTACTCTTCCTCTTTCTCCGCTTCACCTTCTCAATAAGCGTCCTCCTCCTTTTAATTTTCAGAAATCTTGTTAGGATAACTTTGCTCTCCACTTTAATTTTCTCTGTTCTTCTGCAAAAAATGTTCCTCTTTTTCTCTTTCCTCTGCAGCTGCTTTTTTTACTTCTTTGATACTAAGTGCTGCCAAATCTTCAGTTCAGACTTATGTAGCCTATAGCACGATTTTTTCATAGGTCAATGTGAACCTTGCAATTTTTTGTGAGACTACTGTAGTTATTGTTTATGCAAAAATTTTTTGAGTGAGAAGTCAATATTGTGTAACTCAAGAACGTGCAATTTTTCCAAACTAGTAAAAATGTTGCGAGTCAGTCAGTGTTAATGATTCTGATGGTTTGTTCGCAAAAATTCGCGGCTCTGGTTTTTTTGCGTTTTTCGCCCAAAAAGAAGATGAAAACCTGTTTTTCAGAAAACGATTTTTTTAAAGATCAAATCGATATATTTAACATTCGCTTTTTGCCACAAAATCATTCCAAGTGCCATAGAATATTTTGTTAAGGGCCGCAAGTTGCGCATCCCTGATGCAACTTATGGCAAGAACATCCTCAATGTAACTTATAACAGAAGCTAACCGGTAGCTTTAAAAAACGCCAAGACCTATATTTAGTACTGTTTTAAGCCATAGACATCTTTGCTGCCGCAATGAGATGCGTGTTTGTAGGGCCCACTGCGCAAAAAATACAGGCCAATGTTATCAGTAAAGATTCTCAACATCGTTGTAAATGCATCGTTGCGAAGAGCAAAAAGCTTGTTGTAGATGCAGAAAAGTCAGATTTACTGATTGAAGCTCGTAGAATATCGTAAACAAATCACTTTTTTTTGATCAAAGTCACCAAATTGAAACTGACAACATTATGCAGCGGTTTAGGTCTACTACACGTATTCCCATATTAAACGTTGCCCATTAGAGTATTATTTTTTATCGCTGATAGCATGGCATTGAAAATGGGTTTCAAGTTTCAATTTAGGGACCCAAATTTTTTACTCTTATGCTACCTCCCCGTTTATAAAAAAGGGCACAAACTTTGCATTCACGAAGTTGATCTGCAAAAAAAAGGCTCAACAAGACCTCCCAATAAAACTCCCAACCATTGGTTTTGACCCTCAAACACTTTGGTACCGGTCTTGGGACGATCCTTCCATGCCCGTGGCTGATACTTTAGTAAATAATTTTTTTTCAAGTAAAATTAAAAAATCTCCAGTTAGAATTTCAAACCATCTTTTTGTAAGCGAGTAGCAAAGGATTTTTCCACATCGTATCATTGTAATCACAATATCTCTCACCATAACTGTGTCTGTGACTTCAGATAAAATGAGATTTTTGGAACTACAAGTGATAAGGAATTATTTTCGATCAACTTGTTGAAGAAAAGCTATTTTTATGAAACCATATGTTACAACAATTTACTTCTTACAATAAAGCAAGAAAAAAGAAATAGCTTTATATACAAGCTCTGTCAGATTTTTGTGCTTTATATTTCTGTTATTATGCTTGTATCAAGCTCTTTCACTTTTAATGGTAGGCCTACTGTGATATCTTGCTTTGCATTATTACTGAGAATATCACATCATGTTTATGATTAGGCTAGTACTAGTGCATTCACAAAAATTTTTTCTAACTCATCCATTTCAGGAAATTATTTTTTATTGATTCATCATTTTATAAGCAAAATTCTTCCATCATTTCCCGACATATTTTTTCGCTATAAAAAACGTAAAAAGTAGGTTATTCTTTAAAATTATTACTTTAAAAAACTTGCGTCGCATTCACACTGCAAGGGTTAAGTGAAATGCATACTAGCCGCTTTCACAACTAAACAAGAAAACACTTATGAAAGCACTGCCATCAGAAATAGAAAGTAAAACGACTCAGCATATTAGTATGGTGTATATATTGGAGTGAAAATGAAATAAGTACCACTAAAAAATAAAAACACCGCTCTCCTGCATGGTATGCATATACAGGAATTGGCATAAAATACAGGAATCGTTATCTTAACCAAAGGTTTCTGCAATCAATAAACGGATAGATTCATGGTTAAGCTGTCAAAGTGAAGAGCGCAATTTGTGTAGCCTATGCACCTTTAGTTGTTTTCCGCTTGGCTCAATTGAAACTGTGGAAGCTTCCCTTTGTATTATATTTTGTAACCTTGTTGTCACATGTCAACACCTAGTAGTTTCGTTTGCATCTTTTTTGGCATCCCTGCTTTCACACATGGTATATACGGGCTAGATAGACTGATTTAGTTTTCTTTTTGATCTGCGAATCAACAGTTTTGTCAATAACTGTTATTCTTGGTTTTGCAGTCAGATACCATTGCAAAACCAACCAACAAACCCAAGCAATTTAAATAACTAACTAGTCCAAAGCAGCCTCGTTTGTCATAAAAAAAAAACAGTCTTAAATTTCAGGCTGGGCTGTAAAACTCTTTATTTTCTGTAAAATTAGATTTTAGAAAGGGGAAACTTTTCTTCGATGTTTTGGTTAAGCAAACAAAAATTAGTAGGAAAGCCTTACCAAGCATAATTTACCGAAACGTAAACGGCGCAATGGCGTTGTGGTTAGGGTATCCGCTTCGCAGTCGGAAAACCTGGGGTTCAAACTCCTCGTGGAGTCACATCAAAAGGCTAAAATATGGTATCCACAGCTTTCCTGCTTGGCGCTCGGAATTTAGGAAATGTTGTGGAGAACAAGCCGGCAAGTTTCTTGTTGTGTTCTTGGGCAAGGCACTTAACGGAATGCCCCGCCTTTATGTGGAAGATAGGTGGCCCAGACACCTCGGAAATGGCAACTCTCAAGCGAGTGCGGACGTGCGGACGTCCCGTCAATATATAGTGATATAATTTGCTTTCTCGTGAACGAAGGATAAATATGGAAAATAAAAAAAAAGCCGGCAAGCTTTTTTGTTGTGTCTTCGGGCAAGACATTTAACGGGATGCCTCCATCTCTATGTGGTAGACAGGTGGAGGGCCAAAGCAGTCTAACAGTCGTGGTGGCCCAGTTCAACTGAAGACTAGCAAAAAGAGCTAATGAGAAGCTCATAATTCGTGATGCTTCTCCAAAAAAAAAATGAAAGATTCTACCCGTACGAAAAAGCAAAGAAGAACAGAAACGCAATAAAATTAACAAAAACACCGAATCTTTTCGTCTTTTACAGGAGCTTCGTCTGAGCAAGATACCAAAGCACATAATTTGCATTAATCTGAAAAAAAACTTCGTTAAGTTATACAGCAAGATTGATAACTGGTATTGTTTAAACACTGCACTTCTCCATGAAACAAGGGCAAAAGCGCCTTCGCTTCATGCGAGTAACTGAGCTTTATATTTAAAGAAGGCTTAATTCTTAAACACCCAAGTGTTTCACAAACCATAATTAGTTATCTGGGTCGCTAGCTTCTTGTCTTATTAAAAGTCATTGCTTTAACTTTCTAATAGCACGTCTTCTTCAAATAAAGCTAAGAAGCAAATCAGTATGTTGAAAGATCACTGCTTTTCACCTAAACGAATAACATGAAGTATGTACTTCAAAAAAAAACTGACAAAATTTGCAGTATTGCAGGTGTTATGTTTTCTCTTTGTACAAAAATACAAGAAGTTAAAATGAAAACTGAAAGCTACTAATAATAAACGAGAAATGAAACAACTTCAAAAATCGAACAACGCTAAAATACGGAAATGCAGAAATTCTTACAACAGTCCAGAAAAAACCTCAATTAAATTACGAAAATCCTAGGAACACAAAAATACTTAGTTTAGCTTCACTTAGTTGTCTATTTCTAAATAATTGGGTGGTTATACTTTTAGTTTTTATCGACTTCAGCAAATTTTCGTTTCTCTGGGATACCGTACTTCTTTAGTGAGTAGTTTTCTCGTATTTCCGCAATTTTGTGTTAATATTTGAATTTTCTTCAGAAATCCCATAATTCAATATGAATTTCCTTAATACTGTAAATTTTCATATTTTAGTATTGTTCCAAAAATTAAACCACAACAGAAAGAATAACAGTTACAGTTTACTAGCAAGTAATGCAATAGCCTAGATAGTACTAAGACATTAGAAGCATGCTGCACAATGTAAGCATGAAGTCATTATTTGTTTGTGATCGATGCAACACGGCTCATTGCATTTCTCACCCACGTCTGCTGCAATACAGAGAAGATAAACAAATGCAGCTCGATTTTCTCTTACGCTTTCCAGCCTGATATGAAGTTGATTAGAGCCAGTATCTATATGGTATTCACATTTTCTTAATGATAGTTTAGTAGCTCTAGGAAGTTGTTTGCGTGGCAATCTACGCAGCCATGGATAAAACAAGCTCATACCGAAGTTTTCCGAGAATACTCGACGGCGGTGACTTGCCATCTTTTCTGTGTGGAAACTTTGCTCAGAAGATCACCCTGCTATTGATACCAGAAATACTGAGGCAGTTGTACTGTAGAAGTAAGCAAGTTGCCAGCGCTTTGACATTTTCTGCTCACTGTGATTGTCACAAACTTGATCAAGTCCATCAGCAGCTGATTTAGCAGCATTATTGTCCAGAGCCATTTCAAGCAAACCTGTATCTTTGTCTATTTTGTTGTGATTGTCCATAGTTGATAGTAAAACAGCTCTTTTTCTTCGAACACACGATACTTTCGCTTACCTGTCACTAGAGCCAAACATGCTTGATTCAACCCTACTTGTTTTTCCTGCAGCAAATTCAACAGAAGTTATCTCTTTTATCGCATCGTACTTAGCTTGGTTATTCCTTTCTGGAGTAAATCATCAGCAAGCAGAAAACTGGTAAACCAATCATAAGCGTTATGTTGACTGCAAAGAAGCGCAGTGACTTAGCAAGGAATTTCACAACATCAGCTGACAAGCCAATGTTTCTCTAATTTTCTTGACGTCCAGCATTTGGCATTCCAGTGAAAGTGTAGCCAGTGAGGCAATCACACAATAATAGAGTTTTATTCTACTGTATATTTGTTTAGCTTGGTGAGCGCATGCTGTCTAAAACTACAGCGACCTCAAAATGGTACCTCTTGTTTATTTACGGTCACAAAAACACCCACAGCATATCGTTTTCTGCAATTTTCAATAAATTGTTCCCACATTTGGCGACACGGAACTTATCATTGGGTTACGATTTTCACAAGTTTCGAAATGTAGGTTTGCTGCTATTTGCTCAAACCGATTACGGCCTAAAGAAACGGGAAACATAGCTCTTTCCAATGAGCCAGATTTACCACAGCGAGTGAAGAGATTCAAGTTGAGAACTATACACACTGATTATTATGGATTTATGCCCCTTTAAAATTCGTAATCTTTTGCTTTTTTGTCTGATTGCTGCTTCTGTCACTCACCAATGCGCCAGATTTCAGAAATGTAGTTGATAGGACCGGAGCTAGCAACTATTCGAAAATTCTACTTTAACTTTGGTTCTGATTTGGTTATTATTGCTTTGCATTGTGCTGATTTTTTGTTTGTTATACAGTATTTGCGAATTTCCTTCATAAATTCGCAAATACTAGTTTTCCAGTCTTTCAAAAGCTGCGTAACACCGAAGAGATGCTGAAGACCTACAATACCCTTGATTTCAGTCATTACAATTGGCGCCAATTTATCCGTATTTTTGGCCTTTGTTTCTGGTTCGTTTTTGCAAGATCTTTGGTATGCCTGACAACCTGCTTTGGTGTATCTTTACTAACGACACAAGAAAAAGCAATTTTTTCATTCTGGATTTCTTTCGCAGCATCGACTAATTCTTCAGTGGTGTGTCTAAGATTACATGCACGTGTTCTTGATTTTAGGTGTCACATGGTAACCCACACACGGCAATTTCTTCTTTTGAATGAGCATCTAGGCATAAAATCATCAGTTTAGTCTTCACCATCACTCTTTTCTTCACTACTGTCAGTCATCTTCTACCCTTGTCTGTGCATTGTGAGTGTTGACAATAGATGGGCCATTTATAGTTTACCTTATTACGTCCTTCATGCAATGTTTGGTCATCTTCAGAATTCTCCCCTTAAACAGCGACTTCATTGTCAGAAATGTTGTTTTCTAAATTCGGCCAAGCTGCCAGTTGCGTTGCAGCTGTTGCAGTGTCCATTAGCCTTCTTCCCTTTCTCATTTCTTGCGTGAAACAGAATTGCGTTAATAAGAAGAGTGCGAGTTTGTTTACGTTTGATTTATTATTAAGCTCAAATCTTTTTTATTTGTGGTACTTTAAAATTTACTGCTGACCAAATAAGTAGCTATTGGAAAAAGTTGCACCGCCACCAAACTGTCTCTGACCTTACAGATTTTTCTTCTAAACCTCAATAATTACTATACAAAGAAATATTTTTAAAACCATTATTGTAAAATCAGAGAAGATTTAAAGCTTTGAAAATATTGGAAGCGACAAAAAACAAACCTAGACGCCTCAAGAGATATGAGGGAAGAAAAGACAGCTAGGATCGCTAGAGACCCACTTAGACGTTTAATAGTTAAGCAGTTTGATAGTAACAATTCTGTTAGCTCAGTTTCAATGTTAAAACCGCACTTTTTACTAATATGAAGTTTTTCTCAGCTGGCATTGATTTTCTGAAGAATTCATTGATCACCATGGGATATGTTGGCCGAAAGAGAGAAGCTGTTTGCAATAGAAAGATGGTTTTTGATTCTTACAAATAGTTATCTACGTATGAGACCGATGTATAAAGTGTTTTTGCCACAAAATATGTGCATATTGGTAGGTAGCATTTGAGCAAAAAGAGCGGATGGAGAATACAATTTTCTCTAACATTGTATGATCATTTCTAAACTTGGTGAAATTATACATACATGCAACAATTTTTATTGTTGATTTATTTTAGTTTGTATTTATATTTCTGGCGAATTTTCTTACTTCTTTCCGATTTTTATATTTTGATCATTTCTAACAAAAATTCTTTTTTATAAATTTTTGGGTAAATAAGAAATTCCCTTTAAAGCGGAAGCCCTGTGTCAGTGTAGACGATATTTGGAAGCGTGTTTTGTAGAGGCATTGCACCGTTCCCTCACTTTAAGCCTTCACGAATAGTCAATGAGTTAAAGAAATGGGGAAACACGGCCCCGATCACAAGTGTATCTCCAAGCAAAGGTCAATAGTCATTCATTCTCTGTTGCCCGTCTATCTTTCTTGCAGATCCTCTGTAGGAGCTGGCTATAGGCACAGAGACGCTTGCTTACCTTGGACAATGGACACCACCATATCTTAAAAACGTCCTGCATGTAGTTGCCTTCGTATGTTAGCTAGCAGATGTTATTGTGGAGCCTCAATAATTCCGTTGTATTTGAACAAAACAATTGTTTCATTTAAACTGAGTCAAAAGCAGCATTACTTTTACTTTTTTCGTTTGAGTACGTTGGATGTATTGTTTGTGTTATTTTGTGGAAAATTGGTTCTTGCCCAGGATTTTGCAATTATTTTACACTCGAACGATTTAGAAAAAACAAAAGAAAAATAATTTGATAAAGCTGAACGAGGTAATGATGATTCCCCCTCCAAACGGTATAACAAGAGCAATAAATGTGAAAGAAAAGTCGTTTTGGAAACATAATTTTCGGTTACTGAAAGTGGCTCTCCAAACGTAATGTCTTCATTTTGTTTTGACGAATAAAACAAGCAAAAGCCTCACTTTCAGAGAGTTGAAACAAACAGAAAAAAATTAAAAATTTCTTTTGCCGTGGAAACCAAAAAAAAATTAAAAATTTCTTTTGCCGTGGAAACCAAAACAAGAAAGTTTCCTGAATATTCTTTTCTCCCTCTTCTCAAAGAAAATTGAGCTCACTCATTTTATAGCATCGCTTCATAATATGATTGAGCTTACTTAATATCCCGTTCCCCCTACAAATTTGTTTTCTAAATAGTGTACCAAGTACCACTGATAAAGAATGCAAAGTGCCGACTGTCCACCACGGACCGCCTTACCAGTGAAGCCACAGTACTATGATTGGTATAGATTAGAGCATGTTTATGTTCAAGACACTTTGAAAATGCGAGTAGCCTCTTGCTGGAAGCGGTCCTGCGCATTTCTTTCGCAACCCGGAAACCATGCAAGGAAAATGCAATGATTTGCTTTTCCCACGATCACAACAACGCAGAGTCCATGTAGGCATCAAACTCGCAATTACAAGCCAGCACTTTATCGCTCTGAGCTACGCTGCCAACGAAACCAAAAATTATTACTTCCCATTTTACCTCAATACTAGACCGGCGCGGTGCTGTAGTTAGAGCGATCACTTTGCAAACGGTAAACATGGATTCAACTTCCTGATCGAGTCATATTGAAAATTTAAAAAAGGTATTTTCGGCTTCCTTGCTTAGCACAAAGGAAGTAGTGGAAAGAAATAGCCGATAAGCTCGCTTGTTGTGCCTTTCAATAAGGCACTTAACCGGACACCTCCAGAGATGAATTCAAAAATTTTAACAACAGGTGCTTTCACTGATAATCGTTGACCAGTAGCATGCTGATATTTACGATTTCTTAAGGCTTGCATAAGCTCATTTTTTTCACCGGTTGGTAAAGCAAATGAAATTGAAAAAACAGCTTTGCACGATCCGGTAAGAACCGAATGAGTACACCAATTGATAGATCTAACTTTACCTTTATATGACAGACTGGTAGTGGGTTCGAGCAATCTACTCGTCGTGGTGGCTCTGAATGATGAGTGATTTGTAGAACCTGGAAGGAATGTTGTTGTTCTCCGGTGTAAAATAATACATGGGACAAACAATATAAAAATGTCTTTTGTTAACGTTTCGCTTGGAAGGTACGTCGAACTTCGTCAGAAAAACAGTGCTCTGGGTGGTATTTCAACCCTAAGCACGAGCAATAAAAATCAAGCAAATAACATCGTGACTGTTTTCTCAACTGACAAAATTTAAAGCGCTAATAGTAGATAAACATGGGGTAAATACGAAAGCCACAATTAGCCACAATACTGACCAATTTTTTTCGTATTTACCTCATGCATATTTCCTTTTAGCATTTAAAATTTTGTCCATTGATAAAAATCAATTGCTTGATATTTGCTGCTCGCGCCCAAGGTTGGAATACCACCTTGCACTTTTTTTCTGATGAAGCCTGGCGTATCTGCCAAACAAAACGTCGATAAAATAGCATTTTTATATTGTTTGTTCCATGTATTATTTTACACCAGAAGAGCAGCAACGTTCCTTACAGTTTCTACAATGCCTGGCGTGTAAGAATATTTTCCGAATGATGCAGTGTTTCAAAAGATTTGTAAACAAACATGAGCTTATGGGCATGGATAAATAACTATCAATGTTGGCATCAGCTCCAAGAAACTCGGAGAAGACGCTGCCCTTTTCGCTCCACCTTTTCCTTGCCTGTAGCTCTATGAGCAATATTTAGATGCAGTATCACACAAAGTGAACAAAAAAAGCAATATCAAAAAAGATGAGTTGCTTAATCTTTTTTCACGAAAACAGGAGACACAAAAAATTTGATACGTCACACTTTGAGTGGCGACTCATTCCTTGGGAACTACTGAGCTAGAAGTTACTAGTCGGGTGCAAACAAGCCAACTGAGCCATAAAAGAAATGAACAAAAATTTTTGAAAGGCATTTAAACATGATCTTCCTTATTTTCTTTAGACGATGCTTTAGCTTTTTTGCTTCTTGGCAGAAGTACGTGACTTCTCTGTCCTTATTAACATGTCTGCTAACCTTTACACCAACTGACGTAGTCGTGCAGTGGTTCGTGCGTCCGCTTCAGCGTCACTTCTCTTGTTGACCAACGAGATTAAAAACGGAGTTTTCCGATTGGCGCTCAGCACGAAAGTGTAAGTGAGAGAAAATGCTTGCACGGTTGCTGGATATCTTGATCTTTATGACGCAGGTAGGTGGCCGGGTTCATCGGTCAACCAGTTGCGGTGGTGCACAGTCTAACAAAGACTAACAAAGCATGAGCTCATTGGTATAAAACAGGGGTGGGCAACCTTTTTAGCCGGAGGGCCGCATTGACCATTCAAAAGTTGGCCGAGGGCCAGTATTTAAAATCTTGCTACAATTTCGAGCTTTGAAAATGGTGGTCTCCAAAAAAAACGGTCATCACCCTGTGATTAGACGGAAAATGTGTCTGTGCGATCCAACAAATGCTCTTTTCATCGTGGCATGTACAGTTTTTGGCTCTTTAACACGGCAATTCTTTCCCTTCTTATCATCGTAACTCAGATTTACTAAAGTTTCAAAAGTGTTCGCGGGCCGCACAAAATGATCTCGGGGGCCGCATGCGGCCCGCGGGCCGTAGGTTGCCCACCCCTGGTATAAAAAAACAACAATTATCTTATACAAATTGAGACCGTGTTGCAGCAAGTAATGCCTTTTCAGTTCGTCATGAGTTTGAACCCGGTTTCCCTTGTTTATCGCATAGCTTGTGTTTTCTTTGTTTCGATGTTCCCTTATTTAACGTTGTTTCTCGTGCGCCTCGCCCTCTATTAATACACTTTAGATAACGTCATAGCTTTTCGTACTAAGCGTTACCCCCGATAACCTTTTCCTTTTAATTAATCACTGTTGCCTCCCCAATAGAGCTGACCGTTGTTGCCCTCGGAGTAAGTTTAGAATTTGAGTAAATTACTGTTGGATTGTATTGTGAGCAACTGTTATTCGAACGCTTACAATCTACTGTTTGATCATTTTTTGGGTCTGATTTCCGGTCAAGCTACAGTAGGTGAGTGCTTCAGTGAATTTGCGTTTGTGTAGTTGAGTTATGTGTGTTAATTATTTTACAGAAAACCGTACTGCATCGTTCCGCATCGTATCTTAGTCTGAATTCTTCTTGCAACTTCGTAAACCCCTCGTTTTAAATTTATTTCAATTATAATCTCTGTGTGGAACCTGTGGTACGCGTGATTCTAGAAGACAGCATCAGGCGGAACATCAGGCCAGAAGTTTTTGTAACAGACCGTATCCACTAATGACTGACTACCCAGTTTGACCCCTTTAAACCAACTTCATGGTGTTTACGTTTTGATGTACGTGTATAGCGTGGAAGTAGAAGCAATTTGATTCTTCAAGCACATATATCAACCAAATAGTTTAATTATTTTTAGAGGCGTTAGATATAAGCATGCCAGCTTTGCACACACTCTTCAATCAAGCACCAACAAAATTATAACAAACTTTATTAGATCATGGATTGAAATTTAACCAATTGAGATGTGTAAACTCAGTCAAGAGAAAGACAAGGTGAAATGAGCTATGGCTTTTTACCGCTAGATTCGATCACGGTATTGAGCTATTTTTTTAAAAATAGCAAACTGTTTTGTTCCTTTGTCATGATTGCACAAAGAGGTGCAGCGTTTTTCTACTACTAGTATCTCCCAATCACGGCCTACTATAAATATATTTATAGTAGGCCGTGTCTCAACCTTTTCTTTAATCTGTCGCTGCCAGCAACGAAATTAACCAATTAATGTACTCGCTGGCTTTGTTTGTGTCACTCGCAAGGCTTCTATCAATAACCTCGAGGTTAAGAAAATCGGTTCAGCCGGCTTTTTAGTCTACTAGTCAAGGCTGTTTCGTGCAGCTTCAGACGCAATATTTACTAAATAACTAACAAAGATGAAATACCGCATTGCTTCTCAACCGACTGCGATTTTTTACTCCATTTTTCCGATTATATTTTTGAGGTTACTTCTTTAAAGTGAATAAATTGCATCCTATCATTTTTGCAGCAAAGTGTCATAAAATTTGTTTCTTTGAAACAAGAGTCCAGTAAGAATAAGTATTGTGGGAATTGCAAATAATTTTTTATGCATTTTTGCCATTTGTGAAATGGTTGACCAAATTCATGTAATTTTCATTTACATTAAGTTTTTACTTTCCAGGTAAATTTTGCCTTCCAGATAGCGTGAAGTGGCTTTGACTGCAATTAATAATTGCTTTTATTCAAATAAATTAGGTGATTCCATTGTTCAATACTAACAAATTCAGAAAAGTTAACGATATCCGAAGTTTGAGAAAAAATTAAATGAAAGCACCGCTTCCTCGTTCATGATGCGAAGTAATTTTCCTTGAAAATAGCTTTAAAAATTCAAGGCAGGCCCAGAGCCTTTTTGTTCCCCTATACCTTAACTACGCTCATGGTATAAAAAAACATGTAATGTTAAATAACGATCGAAAAGTTTAATTTACTGTCACTGGAAAACTTGAGCTTCTTTTGTAAACACGGTGAATGATCAAGCGGTGGCCTAATAGGAAGCAGGCAAACACTTAATATTATGTTGAGGGTGTCCGTTAAAAGCTATTTCTTACCTTTTTCATTCTGTAACTGTTACAGTTGGGAATTTGCTTTATTAATGAAGCCAAAATGAGAAAGCTCCCAAAGTCAACAGCGGGCCGAAGTATACAGGTTGAAGAGCGTAGGGTCAAAATACTGCATCGTAATTTCAGAAAAACATTCTTTTTAAAGAATCAAAAATATCCAAAAACACATCTATCTGTCGCAGCTTCTGCAGAGTTAAGAAGCGCCTTAGGACTATTCAAAGTTCATTTGGCTGAAAAGGTCTACTTCGTACATGAAATTCCTTCTCCTGGTATAAGATATGCATGCATGAATACTACGCGTTTTAGAGGTTTAGTTGCAAACTCTCATTTAATTTTGGCCTTGGAAATACAAAAGAAAAATATTTAGTTATGTCAATCGTTAATTAGCTTAAGAAACCAGGCACTCGAATTAAACTGCTTTAAAAAAATGAAGGATGTGGGCGCAGGTGGTTGTGTTTACAGCCTGAGGCAAGTAAAGCAGCTGCCTTAGACCCGATTCCGAAGAATCAGGGCTCCCTTTACGGGCAAGCCCAATACTTCGGTGTAAAATTGTTTCACGTAGAAAAACCTAGTTTCCGTGTA
This sequence comes from Trididemnum clinides, assembly GCA_963675345.1. NCBI lineage: Eukaryota > Metazoa > Chordata > Ascidiacea > Aplousobranchia > Didemnidae > Trididemnum > Trididemnum clinides. The sequence continues at coordinate 23,520,207 of OY776285.1, read as the reverse complement.
GTTGATCTTCAAAAAAAGGTCTTCAATTGTACTTTTATGGAAAAGATTTTTAAGGTCCTCAGACTAGGACTTCTCCGAGGAATCTTTATTCAGTACTTTAGCAGCCGGGGTCCCTCATAAATTATTGTTTCAAGCGCTTAAAATCTTTAATCCCCCACTGGGTAGAGGCAAAAAAGAAAAAATTCTCTCTTTATTTCAAGACAGCTGTTAAAATTTTTATAAATAAATAAACTTCAAAGTTTTTGACCAAAGTTCTTAGTGGTCTATAGAGTAATTTTGGTCAATAGGCCTATGCATAGTTATTGCCCAACACCTTTGTCTAAGCCAACGGACATTTCCAACAAAATATAGGTCATAATTGAAGATGTGACAATTTGTCCCCTCAAAATTTTTAGCTGGTTACGGTCCAGGCAAGTGGAAGTGTTATGCCACTCATGCTTGGGCCAAAATGTCGGCAAAAGTTATATTCAGAACACAGCATTAGAGGCTAACTCGCCGATGCTAAAGCCAGCCCAGTCCTGACTTACCAAGCACAATGGTGGAAGATCGGCCTATGCAGATCTATAAACTCCTTCAAAAGTTAGACTTCCACAGTACCGGCACAAGCCTACTATGCAATAAATGCAAAGTCACAGTGTTTTCCTTTTTAACTGCAACGGTTTTTAGAGCTAGAACATATTTACATCAAACTAGTTAATTCGGTTTCATGTTTCATTTTAACAGAGGACCAAGTAGATTTCTAAAAATGATTTTTAAATTGTTTGGAATGACTCGACCAAGCAAATTAAACCAGATCTATGTGCAGCGAGCCACACAATCTGCCATAACGAAACAATTAAGCATGGTGTGGATCAAAGAAAATGATTGTAAAGTGTTTATTCCTTAAGCACAAAAACGTCAATTAGCACTGCAGCACGTATTGGCAATTTCCTGGTTATCGGTTGCCGACCAATGACGGGAATTTTATTCTTGCTGCAGTTGACATTTCCATGAGCTATTGCAGGCAAATGTGGGAATTTTACTCTTGCAGCAGCTGACATTACGACAATAGCCAATTATTGGCGGCTTGCCCAATTTGTTCTTGAAAACGCCGTGTCGAAAGGATATTGCTTTGTGACCGAGTTTTTGTGAAAATTTTATGATTATTTGCACGTTGACCATACTGTCTACGAATAACACTAAATGCTATTTGTAATTACTCAACAACATCTGTTACGAGGGTGAATCAGCCAACTACATCTGTTGTTGACTGATTTTTTTTTTTATGCTGTAAAGTTAATGAATAGAGAGCACCATCATAATCAATGGAAAAAGCATCACGTCTTCAATTTACTAAATTTTGTTTGCGTATCTGGTCTTATTAAGATCTTACTTTAAGAGGTTTTTAATTTTTTTAGCCTTGGGTAGTACAGTAATTGAAGCTTCCACGTTGACTGTAGGTGGATCTGAATTTAATTCTTTTCCAAGATCATAACAAAAATTTCAAAAATGTTATTCGTTAATGGCGGCCTTCTCAAAACTTGATGATTGCACAATAATTTGCTAGAATGATTCCCAACCTGGGCTCCACAGATCTCTTGGTGCTCCTTAAATGCTTTGGTGAATTTCGATAAAACTAAAAACAATTGACTTACCAGATGGTTTGCTGACTTTTTGATCATATTTTTGAATGGTTCGTGTAATTAACAATGACCGAAGTTGAGCAACTGTGGTTTTGAAAAAATGATCTCCAAAAAAAGGACTGTTTGGATTTTTATACAAAGATGCGTGAATAGTATGTTCATTGAGTTCCAAACAAAATTCAGGTATGGACTCGAAGAGCTGACTATTTTTTAAAAGTGGTCTGTGACAACAATACGTTGAGCACCACTGTGCTAGATTAATTTTGAAGAAAGTGAAAACAAAATTTTTCCCACAAAAAATATGGAAGCGAAATTGCAATCACTGAGAAAGCGACAACTGTAGCTAGACCAGCTCATCCATGTGAGCAAAAGTACTTTAAAGAACGTGTGGAATGCTCTTTCCAAAAACACCTTTATAAAAATCATTAAAAATTTTGTTTCCCTGTTGTTTTTTTTTGTTAAAAAAGTAAACTTTAAGCAACCAACTTTTTTCTTCAAATGCCTAGATGACATTTAAAAAAATTTTATAATTAATCTCAGTACACAAAAAAGTGTCGTGACAAACTTATCGTCTCTGTCGGTGTTACACGGCAAGGACTATTGGCAAGGACAATATTCATTTTAATTAAAAAGACAGTGTCAAGTAGTCATGTTTGCCCTGAAAAGTCATGCTTGTCAGTTAGGTATATCGAATTAGAAAGATCGGCTGCTCGGGTTTTACCCATAGAACATTTCTGAAATCAGTGACAACAGGATGTTATAATCGGAACCACCGTATGCATGCCTCTAAAATCAATCGTTATGTTCTTGAATGCAAACTGGTCTTACTGACAAGCATTCTATTATTTCAAAGACATCTGTCCCTTTCTTCTAACATATACAGCGGCACTAAGTCAGAGTCGGTAATGATTGCCATTTCAGTGTTCGTTTTTATAGAAGCCACACTTTCTCACAAAACCCTTGCGTCCGATACCGGTTTGCCCAAGGATCTATTTTCCGGGGGAGAAAGGGAGGAAATTTGCCACCTCCCGACGTTCGGATTGGAGGGGACACAATATCTTTTGTATTCGCCAACATTTTGTAATAAAAACGGACATCACTATAGGGCTACCCAGACACAGAGTACATTCAAGAGTTTTGCTAAGCAATATCATTTGCTCAATGTTAATTTGTGTGCGTTTCAGGTGATAACATATTATTAGCAATCACAATATATACATGTCACACAAAGCCCCCTCCCCCTAAGTTTTTCAGCAAACTAGGTCCCTGAGTATACCTATTTACCAATGTTTAAATAAAAAAGTTCTCTCCACAAATGCGAATATACGCAATGGGATTAACCTATTGCCTAAGTTCTTTTTTTGAGTTCTCTTCAAAACATGGATGCAAGTTATACGGGCTGTTGCTAACAACATCAATCAAAATTTGTTTTAAATTTTATTTAACCGAAAACCGAAATGATAATATTATGTGATATGCATGGTTGTACAATGGTTGTAGAATAAATTACTACCAACTTTGAGCATTTTTCTCAATAATCCACTGAAACTAACTCACTACAACAACAACAAAAATGGAAACCTTTCTTGCAAACAACATTCTTTTTTGAAGATTTACGTCCATCGATATGTGATGGCTTATGGAAACAATTTTTTGATCAGGATAATTCAAGCGGAGGCGGAGATTATGAAACATTAAATTATTAGTTTGTAGAAAGGCCGGAAAAATTACGTCCCAATCCTACATTTGTTGTTGCCAGGGATGCGAAGTCAAATTAATTTTATCAAGTCATTGGGCAAATCGTTGGTGTCTCTCCAATGACCGGATTTTATTGTAAAAGTCGTCGACGATCAAACGCAATGCGATCCTAAAACTTCAAAGGGCAATTTGGCCGTCTACGAGTGGCAAGTAAGTCAAATGTGGTTTGGTAGTAAAATACACTTTTTCAAATCAGAGGTGTTTTGCTTTTGTTAATCTGTTCAGCAGGTAACCATTTAGTAAATTGTTGCTATTGACTACCAAAATATTCTGTCGGCTTTGTTCTCTTTGGTTATTTCGTAACTCTATTGTTATGACTGCTATGAGCAATAATTGAATACTTATTTATTGTATTTTTAACTACGTAGGCCTATAAGTTGAAATGAATTTAGAGCGAGGTCTGATTTCATGTATGTTCTGATGTGCTTTGTCTGTGCATATGTCGCCCATTGACTAAGCTGGATAGCCTATCGTAATTCAGTACGTTTTAAATGTAACAAGATTTTGTTTCGTGATCCTGGATCAGCTTAAGCATATTTTGCAACACGTTTTTTTCTTTAACGATCGCACTTTACTCTTTACATTTTATCAAGTATTTTTGTGTCATTTTTTTATTTGCACTTATTTTCTGCCCACCTTATTAACCATTTTTTGTGTTTCCCAAAAAACGCTAAGTGTTTTTTTATAACTTTATTGCATATAGTACCTTTTCGTTGAGTTCACAATCATTATTATACGGTTCTTCCTTGGCTACTTATGTTCAAAAACAGTCTTCTGCTTTTAATCAACTTTTTGGGCATTCAGCGTAAATCAATCAAGTTTATTGCTTTGTTTGACTTTGCTGCTTTCGACACGTAACGTTCAAAACTTATCAAAACCAAATAGTCGCAAAACATATCTATACAGATTGGTGTTATAGCCAGCTAAACAATGCAGGTAGCAAGATGGCTATAAACATTTGTTTTCTTTTTGTTTATAGTCATTAGGCAGATCTGTGCTGTTAGATTTAAGTTTTCAAGCTATTCGTTTACGATCCAGGACAACCATCATTTTCACAATCAATTGCTGGTATGTTTTGATGTTCACAATTTATATTCATTGCAAAGGTTTACTCACAAATTTGGATACCGGTACGAAATTTTGAGCCAAAGCAACAGTGGTTTTGAGTCCGACGCTGGCTCGAGCCGCTTTCTTCATTCTACTATACTTCTTTTTCAACGTTACCTGAAAGTCTCTTAAAGTCGCCGCCGATTATTTCTTCTAAAACGTTTGGTGAATATGGTTCGGTTGATTGCCCGAACGTTATCAAGAGAAGAGACACATTTCTTGAAAATGCTGTGAAGACCTGCAACAATCCAAGCTCGCTGTGGTCGACGTGATGTCACAATCGACAATTAATAGCAAATGGAATCGTGCATTGAGGAATTTCGCTTTAGTCCAAAATTAATCTTCACTTTTAATAAATAATTCTGCGTAGGAAAATCAAGAAAAAAGGAAAATGCCGATCAGCATCTGAAATTTTCTGTTAAAGCAAAAATGAAAAACTTTTTATTGAATTCGGTGATTCTTCCAATCGTTAATTGCAATAGTTTATTATCTTTTTTTGATCTAAAGGTTTGATTTATTTCACTGACGTCATTCGAAACTGTTCTATTTATAACACTTCCATTATCATCTGAAAAGCAACCTGTCGCGAAGAGGAAGGAAGGTTAGCTGAATCATTTTTGTTCCTCACCTGTAATTAAATTTTCGTCAAAAATTGGCAAGTATTGATTATTTATCCAAATTGCAGAGTTATTTGCTGATGTCAAGTTTTTGTGATACCTGTCTTTTTGTTATTCTAAAAGCGCTTAGGAAAGTTTAAAAGTAACAAAGCATAGATAAATCTTTTCAGAAATTGTAAAATTGTAATTTTCTGTCATCCGATGCCTATGATTAGCAGACGCTCGTAAGCACAAAAAGAAAATTTGTGTTGTTCTGGAGTAGATCACGACTATACTGTAGCTATTAATTTGTTGCTTTAATGTACGTTATACGTATTATTTTTATATTTGCTAACGCACCTTATTACATCGAAGTTCACTCTTTGGTGAGCGTGGTAGCGCACTCTAGTGCAGCGATTGGCAACATTTTTTGCACTGTGGCCCAGTTAAAAACTTAAATTTTTTCGCGGACCGGGCTCCAAAAAAACCACAAATGTTTAGCAGTGAAAATTTATTATGACTCATAAAAGTTATTACAACTTTGATTCAGTGAGAACCTTGAACTTGTTATCCCGCACCAGGACGCTTCCGCCTAAGAACTCAATGGCACCTGCGATGTGTCTCTCACGTCCAGTATGTTCCTAAGTTTCGTCTTTGTTGCTGCCATTACAGAAAATTCATATCCGCATAAGTAGGATGTCGAAAATGGCAGCAAAATTTTTAATGCTTTTCTGGCAAGGTCAGGGTATTCTGGGAAAACCTTCAACCAAAACATTGGTAGAGTGGTTGTATCAAAAATATATTTCAAGCTACCACCATTTGCAATGTCCAGCAGCTGGTCTTCTTGTTGCATAGGTAAGATCGATTTAGCTGGTTTGAAAATAAATGGATTACGGATCCATTTTTTTGCAATTCGAAAGTCTTTAGCTCTTCGAAAATAGTGCTTGAACTCTTGTAAAAAAAAACGCAAATGACTGCCCACAAGGTCGAAGAACGCTTGCTCAGGCTCGCTATCTTTCAAAGTCTCTGCTAGTGTTTAAAACATGTCAAATATTTCTTTGTTTACGCGCTGCTCCCACAATTTTGAGTACGTCTTTAAATGCAGCCACTTTATCTGCTAACTTGAATACAGTGGTCATTTTGCCTTGAAGCGAAAGATTTAGTTCGTTAAGCAGATTGATGATGTCCCTTAAGTAGGCAAGTTTTAGAACCTATTTTTCATCACTAAATTTGTTAACAAGATCTGAATTTTTCTCTAATAGAAATCTTTGCAGTAATTCACATAATTTAAACACTCTGCTCGATTATTTTCCTCGGGAGAGCCACCTTACTTTTGTGTGCAAGAGAAGGCATTTGTGCTCTGCATTCATGTCCTCACATGCCTGCTGAAAATCACTTTACTGAAAGCCTGATTTGTGACTTCCTTTCTCAACCAATTTTTAAATTTTTTTTTGAAAGTAAAGGTTATTTCGTGACAATTTTAATAATATATGAATTGTATCTTTATTATTTGTTTTATTGCTAAAAATATTGAACTTTTAGTTCTATAGTGCAACTTTTTACTCCTCGATCAAAAATGGTAAGCCGGGTAAGAACAGGTAAGTTTAATGCATAAACATTGTGATTAAGTGCTAACAATTAGTGTCGTTTAATATCTTAGGAAATTTGTTTTCTAGCAATATGTGACTCTAATTAGTTAGGGCTAAGGAATAGTTTAGAGTATCTGATCAAAATTGCTTGCATACATCATTTTCCATCTTCATTTAAACAATTTTTTACTAGACTTGAAAAACTTGCAATGTTTAGAAAAAGTTAGTTCTTTCTTGGAAGAATGATTTTTTTGGCAGTAAAAATTGCAATTTCTAGATAAACTAAGCCCTTTGACACATTTTCACTATTCTTCCTCGAAAGTGGTGGTTCTTCGGCATTATCTATCAAAATTTTCGAAAAGATTCATTTAAAAACGAAACCTCTAAACATTTTAAAAATAGCCTACTCCACGCAAAATAATTGGTACTCCCCCTGCAAAAAAAGAGGATAAAGACAGTTCTGTTTTATCTTTTGCAACAAAATGTTTGTCGCCACCTACATGTCATCCAACCGCTTCCTTTCAGGTTATTTTGCTTTTTGCATGGCTGGGTTTATGCCAAGACCAAGTAACATGCCCGCAGCCAGAGGTTTTATATCGTACAAATAGCCATACAATTACAAAAAAGTCATAAATAGTGGTCCTAATATTAAGTAGGATATTCCTGAAAATACAAATCAATCACTTTGGCGTTCCCCTTTCCCACAACTTTGAAACTATGCTCCCATAAACTTCATAAAAATGAACAAATAAAACTTTTTGATATCGTTTGCTGTTTCAGTTGTGAACAAGTCTAGTTCCTAAGTAAGCTTATGCTGGAATCAGGGGAGCAAGACGTAGCTAGGGACTCCAGAAACTTTGGCAGAAATATATCAGCTATGTGCAACATCCTCTTTTATTCTTTTCAATTTTCTTTTGGAACTAGAATTAGCTATGCCAAAAAAACATTTTTCATTTCTATTCTCAAAAGTATTATTTGAGTGAAGCTGGGGCAGCCGGTTGAACAGATATTCTCAACCTGGAAATTGCTGATGAGGGGCCTTGCAGGCGACGCTGACCGAGCCGATTAGTTATACAGTAGTTTAGATGTTGCCATAAACGAGAAATTTCATGTATGTATCTAGTACTTGCGTAAGTGCAACGCTCTTTTTGCAGCACTTGAACAAGTAAAAAAGTATTCACTGCTGTATTGGCTTGGTGTTTTATCAGTTGTAGATACAGAAGCGTGACAGTTTACTCAGATGGCTCTAGCTTCTCATCCCACCGGAATTCTTTTCAGCTTGTTGCACTGCTCTACAGTAAGTGGAAGTGATCTCAATTGTTTACCATGGAAAAATGAAAATAAATCTATGACAAATTATGTTCCTAGTTGTATTATGCATTTCGCAGCTGATGAATTACCGATCTTATGCTTTTATTTTGCTCTAAAACATTTGATTTTTACTGTCATTGGAAATTAATAAACCTCTTCATGAGATTACAGTAGTTTAGTTAATTCAAAAGTAATTAAACTTCTGCAATATTAAACGCTTTCGCAGCGTATATGAACAAAATTACCGGTAATAAAATAACAAATTGCTTGAAACCTTAATGCAATATATGAAAACAGATCAAAAATTTGTATTTAGTGATTGTTAGTTATTCCAAATCAGCTCTCTAGTCTTTTGCAAGAGCTTAATGAGCAACATTTGGTAAAAAATGGGTTATTGCAAGTTTTGCTGTTTTTAAACAAAGCTGCATGTGTCGTGAAAGTTTGGCTATCAAAGATTTAGTAATCAAAAAGGTATAAAGGTATCAAAACCTATTACGGCTTACGCTATTACAATAGTTGCATGAAACACAAAAAGTTAATATTTTCACATTTAGAAAAATTCCACATAGGTTTACTAAGCTTGCAAAAGATGAGAACTAGTGCAAACTTCAAAAATTTGTCTCGATTGAGGTCGCTAAGTTTTTTGCCAACAAGGGGCCAGATAATTTTATGTGAGATCAAATAGCCTTACTCTAAAGGTTTTGTAAAAGATGAGAAAACTATTCACTTGCATCCAACAAAAATTGCTTTGATCACAGTGATTAATAAAAAATTAATGCCATCGACACCAACTATGGTCAAGAGCGTGCTTCGTTTACTCCATTGAAGCGCACTTTCAGTTAAAGTCGATTTATCACTCGACTGCATGAGCCAAATTAACTTCTGCGATGCTTGCAATTTTTGCGTATATAAATTGCAACGCAAATGTGCCAAAGTAAGATCAAGTGTGCCAATTCTTCCTGGCTTATTTTTAGCTAAAAATTTTGTGCTGGTCTGTTATTTTGATTCATGCCAAAAAATTGTTTATTCATGGCAAAAATTTGCCACTCTTAGTCTTGCTAGGTTTAAGGACTTGGTTTTCAATGCAGTGCTGGTCTTAAAAATACATCGGTCTAAATCTTGATCTCGGTAGTGAAAAAAATCAGGTTTTGGTCTTGATCGAGGTCTCAAGCAAGGCAGTTTTGACCACGACAGTGATTGTGAGATTGCTTTCATAGCTTGGTGATTCTCCTTTTTATATCGAGCAGTTTCTCATCTACTTGTATAAAATATAAAATCTGAAAATTCGAGTTTAAAAATTTAACTTGATATACTTCACCTTATTTACAGTTACCCGGAATATGTCCCTATTGCACTGGCAGCTTTTTGCCCTACCTATATTTTTGGCATTATTACACAGTTTGTATACTTGTCTTTTGTGTGACGAATTGTTAGGCAAAAAGAACAATTGCGTAAATAAACTTAAATTGCCTTACAATGAGTGAGTTTTTTTATGGATAATCACTGACATAAGAAATGGGAGACTTTAGTTCCCCATCCCCATTTTAATCCAACACACTTTGATCATCAAAAGAAAAAAAGACCAGCTACTAAAAAACAAAGACAAAAGAACCTTTTCTGAAAAAAATTTTAAAAAATCAAATCAGCTCAAAATAAGGACAAAAGCGCACAAAAAATGTAACAAAGTTTTGACGCTCGAGATTAAACTTCAATAGCTTTACTGATGTGGGATGGATATGAAGGAAGGAATTGTTAATGCACCTACAATGGCTCCTCGTCAGACACGTCAAGGTAAAAAATATCTCATGACAAATTTGAGAACAGCATAGAGTACCATGTAGCCCATAATAGAAGTGATGGTTTTTCATTATTGCCTCGTAGTCAAGTATTTTTACTCTTGAGGAAAATGTATGTAGCACAAGAATTTGTCAGGTTTTATCTATTGTATCCAAATATCTTGTTTCAAATGTTGTTGTTACGATCTTTCCCTGGTCCTGTTCTTCAAAAACATTAAATGAATACTGATCACAACCCAAAATTTATTGCAGACAAGATCAACTGTCTGGTCTGTTTTGCGCAACAACCTCAAGTGGAATCCGTCATAACATTGTACTGTTCACATATATTTCTGTCAAGACGTCTCTGCAAATAACTGGGTGACTCCGGTGCCGTGGCATGAAGCCTGGTAGATCTACCATAATAAAATACTTCAGGACAATACACACCTCTAAGAGGAATCAGATGAGCAGACAAATCTCTCCTTGACCGCAACGATTGAAATAATCGGTTGCACCGGCGTTACCCGGCTGAGTTCGTCATCACTTATTTTTGGGTAGTAAAATAGCTGCTCATTCGAATGCACAAAGCTTCACACTTAAATGAATTTGAGAACAAAATTTAGTAACTCATAAAATTTTGGCAGTTTGTAGCTTTGACGGATCCAGGGGATGCCATGAGACTGTGCATTTTCCGAAAAAGCGGCAGCAAAAAATAAATGATTAGTGATTATTACAACTTAACTTTTGTGAGGTTCCAGCATATAATCAATAGATCGTTGTCAAAAAACGGCGCTTAATTCGTTCTACCAATTGTGACATCAAATTCCTTTTTCAAAAACAACTTTGGTTGATTGCTAATTCATATTTTTACTGAGTCAGAATCTACAAAAGTAGGCCTAATAACGCAATAGATTGAAGTAAATTTATTAGCTGAACTAAGTATCAGTAGCAGTGTTTTCGAATTGAGTTTGGTCTCAAAATTGATTGTTGGGGATTTACACCAATGATCAAGGATCTGCAAGCAGAGCGACTTTTTAACAAAATGCTATTTTTGAGATCAACTTGTGGCCTGATTTGGCAAAAATAAATCAGTTGATCGAAGGATTGGATCGAAGCTCAAAACAGAAGAGCAGCTTGCTTTTGAACATCGGGGGTTGGGCAAAAAATTAAATCTGGAAGATGAACTAACTTGGTGTCTAGTCGTATTTTAGTGGGAAGATTGACAGGAGGCTGTCGGAAGATTTGTCAAAGCAATTGTATTGTACTTTTAAACATCAAAATTTAAAAAAGGCTGATAACGTCATTAGGTCGTCACTAACTTCTTAATGACGCTCACCTTAACATAAAGTATATCATTTGCTAAATTTCAGTTTTCACCTCCAAGCAGTTTTAGAGGAGAACAAACAGACAGACAAAATTTCGCTTGACAAGATACACCGTAAATGATTTATGGAGCGACATAAAATAAATAAAAGATGATTAAACAATTATTGCTTCAATAAGAGGTCACATTTTTTTGCAAAATTTAAGTAGAAACACTCAGGGTTTTGGTTGAAAGAGTTTGCAAGCAAGTTAGTGACAATTTGCCAGCAAAATAACAGTGGTAAATTTCCCAACGTCGAAGACAATATTTATGAATTGTACGTCGTTAAAACTATCACGAATTGGCAAAAGTGGTTTTGACGTGATTGGAGTAAATACGTACAGCATTTAAGTATTAGAAAAAAAGAAAAAAAAGAAAAATGAAAAAAAACTTGTTCTTTCCGTTCGATTGCTGCATGAAATCGCATTTGTGACTTCATTGTTCACAAAAAGTGTTTTAAAATCTAAATCTAATTTTTATTCCTTGGCTGTCTAAGTGTAGCAATGTGGTTTAGCTTGAGAAAAATCGCGTTATTTTTCATATCTTTGGTTGTCATAGAAGGTAAGAGCTACTGTAGATACTGTGTAAAAACTAACTCACTCTAAATGCACGACGGTAAAAAGACGGCACCGTCTGGACAAAGAAAGTCATAAGTGTTTCTGCTTTGACTGTTCTCGCGTATCGCATTCTTTTGCGTTTATTGTCAGGTGGTTTTACGACCGCTTAACCCAATAACGGTCAAGAAAATCTACATCAACCCACAAAGCGCACTGCAGGCAGCCACGATTGCAGGGCTAAAATACAAAGTCTGGTAGAGCAACTGGAAAGCTATTTTGTTCTACGAAGTAAAATGATCTTCAGTGTCAGAACGGTGTTAAATATTTTGTGGTTACGAGGTGTTTTCACTTTTCCCAGTGTTCGCTAGTGTATTGTGGTCAAAATGCAGATTGGCAAAATTTTGTTTCGACTACGTAGACTACAATATTTTATGAAACAGATTGAACATCTTCTTGACTGTAGGTGAGAATATTACAAAGCTTCGTGAGTCAACTCGATTGCCGGTGCTAGTTTTTTCATCTATGTCGTGTCACTGTATAATTTGCAATAGGATCTTTTTATAGTGTCGACTAGCCGGCTCTGCAGACATCGCCCGGAAGGGCTACCAGTCAGTTATAGCCGGTAAGAAATATCGGTTTAGCCGGAAATGCTGGCCTCACTCAAACAAAATTTTTGAAACCTCTAACGATAAATTAGTAAAATTGGTTTGTCGCCCCTATGCCCCTAATCTCGATCATCATACCCGTAATTCAAAACAAGACTGGTCTTACAAACTCTCTATCACTTAACAAAATTGAATGGTACCTTCCAATAAGTATAGGTACACAAAAGTGTACTTGGGGCTGGGCGCCGTAATGGTTTCTGTTTTACGGTTACAGAAACAAATTATTTGGTGCCACTCCCATCGCAATTTTGTGAGGCCAAGTTCCTTGTCTGCTTCAATGTGCTTTAGGTCTGGAATAGAGCAAATGGGGCAGTATCTCGGTGACGGATATAGTTGGGATGAAGGGGATGCATTCCTCCTCCAGGTTTTCTTAAAGGCACAAACGCTAACACTACCATAGATTTACTAAAGTCATTATAGCTGTAAAAATAATAAAAAGATTTTTGATGAAAAAAAGCAGGCAATAAGATTAAGCGTACCGGGGTTATAATCATGCTCCTCTTAGTCACAACAAAATTTTGAGACTGCTTTGCCAGTATTGTATATGTTTACACAAAAGCTCGGTGAATACAATACTTACTAGCAGCCTCCCGCAAAGACATGCCATCGTCGATAACATTCTTATTCGTTTTGCTTAGCTTGTTTTCACTGTATAGTGTGATACTTTTTTTGAGATTATATATTTGTAGGCATTTTATTCATCTAAAAATTCTACAAGTGCCTATAAAATATATGTAGCACCTGTTATAAGCTGTTATATAAACAAAGGAACCTTTGGGCCCGAGTACACGGCTGGCATATATTGAATGATCCAAAAATCGTTTAGTACGTCATTTTTGGATAATTTAGAAAATGGTTATGAAATCAGGAATTATTGAACGTTTTTAGCTGAGATGCAAAGCCTAATATCCAAGCTACAATAACCGCTACAAAGTAGAAAATGTACCTCTAAAACTTACCAGATAAAAAACCCAGGTTTAGCCAACAAAATATACTTATCAATCCAGTTTTAGAACTTTGTCGTCTAAAAATTTTAAGGCAAATTTTTCAAACAAGGAAAAGGGAAGGGAGGGCTGTAACAGTCTTTTACGAAAAACTGGTAGGCAAATCTTTTAAATACTATTTGAGGACAGAGCTACACTGCATGATTTAAAGTTACCGGCCCAATGATCCCATATCTCCTAATTTTTGTGCCTCTGATTTCACACAGTTGTGTAAACTATTCACGTATTTTTCTATTGCTTTTCCATCAACTTTAGATGTTATAAACTATGCTTATATTACCGACTTACGTGCTAATCAATTACGGCAGTGCTTACTTAAAACCACCAAGTAATTGTACATGTACAAAGTTTCATGCGTTATTTGAGTAAGAGCGTGGGGCATAATTTCAAAGTGATGAAAAGACGCTGAAGTAATTGATGTAATTACAGGGATCAAGCAATGAAGTAATAGGCTATTTGCTTACATTGGTTACAACTTTTTTGTAATTGTAGGCCTAGTTGTGAAACTTAATGTCTGGCTGCAGCTTTGATTTATGCTACCGGCATAAACGCAGGCAATAGAAAAGGAATTGTTTGAAGTCCAGAGTCCGACATCAACCATTCAGTTCTTACTATAAGTCAGACTTTGGCTAAATTGGATTACTTATCGCCCAGCTTTTTGTGCTAAAAGGAGGATTTCATTAAAATTTTTCTAAATTTTGCGCATTAGAACTCGGCGCTTGGTTCCTTTTTTGATACTCATGATAAAAATGTGTTTGTGATTAAGAGTACCCAAGCGCGCGACATGACTGGTCTACAAAGGTACTCAACTAGCCCTTTTCACTAAGGAATTGAATTGAAGAAAAAGAACCAATTTTTTTGTGAAAAATATAGACATAGAATAAACCGCTCATGTGAGTACAAAGATTGGTTGACATCCATGATTTAGTTTGGAACCTTGTATCTGCAGATGTGACATATTATGATAAAATGGTTGTAAAACATCAATCATGAAAGCAAGCTCGACATTTGGTGATGTATCATACATACACAAAATGACTGAAAGGTCTAGGAGTCCACTTGCATTTCAGGAATTACAACTTTCGAACTTGCCATTGCATTATTAAAAAAGCAGGTTTGAGCCGGTAGGTAATCGTTCAATTTAAACCGGTGGGCATTTCAGTGACAAGCTTTTCTATTTACGTTTACTTTCAAAATGACTGTGGATAATGTGCACAGCTGTTGCCTGCAACTGTTTTCAATGAAGTAGTACCACACAGCATTATGGCATGCTTAAATGACGAAACAATGCTTTTTTAAACTGTTCAGCAAAAAATAATGGTTAAAAAACGCAAAAGTACTCAATTGCTCGTTACATTGTTAATAAACCTTATATTGTCATAGAATTACTTTTATCGGAAGCACCATCTTTAATATCTTTTGAGAAAGCTTTTAAATCGCTTTTCTACGTTCAATACTTTTCGAAAAAATAAAGAAAACAAATTTTACAATCAATAGGTCGTTATAATGTCATCTTAGTTCTCAAAAGAGTGAAATTTTTAAAGACTGTTAAGTCAAGTGCTGGCTTTCTTTTTAAACAAAATTTGTTTTCCTCTGTCAAGAAATGCAAATTTCAAAAAGTAATATCTTGAATTTTGAGGTCATCGTGACGTCATCAACCCTCTCATGACACTCATCCCGGTGAGGCGATCAGTCGTGCCAAATTTCTTGTTCGTACGCTCAGCAGTTTGGGAATAATTAAAGCACACTGTCACACACCCATAGAAATACAAACAGACTGGCGCTTTGTAGCGTAGATCAGGGGTGCTCGAAGTGCTGCATGCGAGCCGCATGCCCCTAGCGAAAGAAGTCTTCTCCTAGGAATCTAGCCTTTTCAGATATGGTGATCTTAACCTAGGCCAGTTGAATTCCCAGAAATAGTATTTTTTGCAGCCCGTCAGCACTTCAGATTAGTGAAGTGTTACCTGAACCGTAAACATTTTAGCCAACCCAGATATTGATGGAAAAAAGTAACAACAAATACCCTTTGTTCGTTAAAAGCATGCAAAAAATACCAATGTCTAGTGATGGAAATGGAGAGGAAAATCAACAATACTTCAAAGATATACTTACCAAATTATTAGTTACTTTTTTGGTTAGGAAGAAAATTTCTTTCAAGTAGTTTAACAACTTTTTACTTGATTTTCTTTTTGGTAGTCCGTAGTAAATTCGCACAAGAATGGTTACAACCAATGGCGTACGCAGGGGGTTCTTTTTTCGCGTGCCCCCTCAGGAAAAGTTAAGCGTCATTTTTAGCCGTTATTTGCATAAAGTCATTCTCGCGCCGCCCTTTCAGGAAAATTTTAAATGCGAGTTTTAGCCATTATTTTTCTGACGCTAACGCGTACATCTCCTAATTTAACACTTAGAATATTGATCTCCAAAAAAATGTCTTTACCGCGACCGTTTTGTGAAATTTGCAGAAAGCCATTCTCGCGCCCTCCCCCCCTTAATAAATTTTTGCCTACTTACCTCGTCACAACTGATATTTTTGTGATGATGGTTGATCATGGTTCACTGCAAGGGCACTGGAAGTTTGTAAAATGGGTTTTTATATGAAAACTAAATAATGGCACTACATGAAAGTCAATTTACGTTTGAGAGTCCGTGTTTATTTTAAAAAACTTACTGTTTGTAGAGGCTTGTAATATATCTGAAAATGATTTTGCATGTCGCCAATTGATTCAAGGCTCAGTGTTGTTTCTCTCTCGTCTTGGGTGATAAAAGAGGTGTCAGACATCAATAACAAAAATTTGTCACTGCTCAAATACAGTTGATTGTGTTACACAATTTTATATTTTTCAGGCTGCAACTTCAGTTCTCATTCGGGTAAAAGAAAAAAGCGATCTGCCTCCAGTGAAGTAGAAGCCAGTTATGAATTGAGAGCCTTTTTCGTGAATTGCCTTCAGGTACACCGTAAATATCAAGGTTGCATATAAACGTGATCATGTAAGACTTCATAAAAGCAAGAAAATGTAAAAATTGAACTTATCCGAGATTTAAAAACCTTTAATTACTTTAAAAGAACTCTTTCCATTAACTCACATTTTAAACAATGGTGTGCGCGGAGCAGCAAGAAAAGAATTGTGGAAAATGCCAATAACTTCATTATGTTTATAATCTTGCTTTGGAGAAAAACCATGACTTGTCATGCAATTTTGTTAAACATGCGATACGAGACGCAACACAAATTATACAAAATTTATAATTTTCAGCAGCAATATTTTGAATTTCAGCATGAATGTACAGTAGTAGCACAAGCCAGTAAATCAAAGTAGAGTGTTCAATGCGAACAGCAGAGCATCAACTATGGTGCTGTGAAACTGAATTCAAAACCAGATGTAATCACCACAACCACACTTTCCGATACCCAAGCTAATCAAATTCAACCGAAATTTTACTGGAAATATTTTTACCTGGAATTTTACTTAAAATTTTCATAAATTTATTCTATGAATATGAGCAACAACGTTATTCAAAACAGAGATATCAAAAATATGTGATTTTGTAAAGTATTATGACGCAGCTGCAATTGACATAGCTTGTGCTAAGATTATAATTGAAATCATAACAACATATAAAAAATATTTGAGTAAAATGTTTACGGCTATGCCTTGTTCAATGTCGGCTGAAATGGTGCTGCAAAATTCTGCGATAAGCACACGGTTGTACCTGGCAACGCCTACATATTTTCCATTCAGTAAAATTCACTCACTAAAATGTGACCGCTAAATAATTGACCCCTCAAACTAATACTAAACGGACCAGCACGATTTACAAAAATGGTCGAAATCAAAGTGGGGTAAGTTGCACTTCCCCCGGCATTAGTGCTGGAATTAACTTTAAAAACTCTTTGAAGCAAATTTTTTTGATGCTAAAAAGTGTTAAATTATAGACATTATTACCTCTTGCATTGCGGTTACAGAATTTAAAATGAGTACGCATCATAAGTTTAAATTTGAAAAAATGTTATTGAGAGCCAGAAAGTCTTTACCGAATTTCTTGTTTAGGTTTGGGTTACCAATTCATATTTTGTAAAGGATGGGTACTTTTTCTAATGACTCTCAGTAGGGTAGACGGGATAAGTAAGTTATATTTTTTTTGTAACCTGAAAATGATGGTGGTATTATTATTGACCTTTTCACATAAAATTCATTACGCTATTTGATAAACGTTTTATCCACAATATTATTTTTCAACACTCACAGTGGAGTGAAAATTCTTTTTACTAATCATAGGAGGATTTTGGTGGCTTGTTCTTTTATTGCTTTTCCAAGTCGCTGCTTTTCAGCCATTGTAACATGCCGCAATTCATCTCACAAACACTGGCACTGCTTTTATCTCAAGCTCTCAATTTCTGTCAAAAGTAAAATTGTATTACCAATGATTTAGCAAAAAAAATTAGAGAATTACGAAGCGAATTGCATGTTGTTTAGAATTCTGGTCTTGAACTTCAATTACTCAAAGAAATACAGAAAACTGAAAAGAGATTTAAGGTGGCCGGCTTCAGGCACTACTAGAATTCAGAAAAAACAACTCCGTACTCGTTAGTCTTTTTCCATGCTTTTTTCAAATGGCGCTGACACTTCTTAGCCGACGGCTATATCTGGAACGCAACCCAGCCTTCCTTATCCTTATAGAATGAGGTTGAGGCATCTATTTTATATTAAGGCCAACTAGTATATGCAAATTTGGTAAACTATATTCAAAACAACTTGCAACGTTTAGCTTGTTCATTACATAAATTCCCTGTGTGCTGTGCCCCAGAACCTGGCTCCTTCCCTCCTAACTGATATAATCTGTTTTGTGATTGAAATTGCAGTGTGAATGTGGATATTCATCTGTTTGTTTCAAGAAGCACTTATCTTACCTTTGCAATTTTTTTTCTTTTAGCAATACGGTGTCGTTGATTGGCAGACTTTGGTTGATTTTAGCGTGTTAGATTCTATCTGGTACAAAAATACTGCTGCAAGTACATGCGAGTAAGTAAAAATTCAACGGGACTACTGAAAAATAATAATCGATATGGCTTCGAAGCCAAAATTTTTTTCTTGTTTGAGGAAAAAAGAAAATGATCTTAAAATTAATTTGAAAACGTTTCTAAAAATGGCGACCAACCACAGTTTTCCCTTGCTCATAGAAACTTAATTGTTCATCAGATTTTAAAACGATAGATTGCCACATGTCTTTCAAACCTTATAGACGCTACTCGCCAGAAGGTTGAAATAATGGTTACAACGAACTGGGGTACGGGATCAATTGAAAAGGCCGTGAGATTTGCTGTTTAGCCTACTCCCCAAAAAAGAGCTCAAAATTTACTTTCAAGGCGATGATAATCCAAAAAACGTATTCAACTCAAAAACGGCACTACAATTTATCTTCTTAAGTAAATGCTTTTATAAAACTTTGGTAGTGGGCTGCCTCAGCCAAAGCAACCGACAACGACTGCTTTCTCACATTCTATTAGTCAATTTACTTTTTGATTCAAATTAACTTGCAATACATTTCCAATGACAAAATATGTCTTGAAACAATTGATCGGGACTGGGATGGTTGAGGAAACAATAAATGTTGTCAGCACTTTCAAGCAGAAGTTACTCTCTGCTCAAGTTTAATCTAATTGATTTGGTCCTTGTTTAGGGACGGCACGGCACTCGACAACTCTACGTGTTGGCAAGATTCGCTCACGAATTCTTTTATTGATGCTGGCTCTCCTCTAAGCGCACCAGCAAAAGCTTGCATTGAATCTTATTTTATTTCAAGTAAGTTGATTTAACTAGACGTAAAATTATATTAGACCAGCCGACGGTGCCCGCAGGACCTCCACTAATAATCTAGGCCCTAGGGGTTAAGTATTTTTGTTCTGCCGGCTGGGCCGGCTTCACTCATCGGGCGCTTGTGTAAACATTAACGAAAAGTTGATGTTTTTTATGTACTTTTATAAGTTAATTGATGACTTCTAGCAGATGCGAAAGCGGACATGGAAGTAGTATTTTTCAACAAATTGCCTTAGCCTTTAAATAGCCCATCATCATACATCAAATTAAGCTTAAAAAATTTTGAGTTAACTTTTAATTTTTCTTTTTACCTATCAAAAACAGCTTAGACAAAATGATTAATACTTTAATTGTGCCAAATTCCGTCAAAACAGAGAAAACTATTGGACGTAACGGAGACGAATATAGCAAAAAAAGCCATTAAAAAGGCCAACTGGCAAATATTGAAATAATCAATCAATCGATAAACTCATTAAGAAAAAGAACAAACTTTTTCAGTGACTCAAAAATTACAAAAATATTTTACAGAACCCAGTTTAAAAAAATTGGCTTATCTGATACACAATTTTTAAGGTTTTTATGGAAAAAAACTAAACTAAAATCAAAAACCATCAAATTTAGAGGAAAATCAAAATTAGTGGCAGAACTGATTACCTGGTAATAAAGTTTTACGTTGCTATATCTACAAAAACATGTCTTGATATACTTACAAAACGTTTTTCAAATTTATTTAGTAGACAAAGAGCTGAACTGAATATACGCTCGTATTTGTATTGTTTAACTTTCTGAACTACAAGCTAAGCAGTGACTGAACACCGCGAGCCGTTTCTTGCTGTTATTAGCTTTACTTTTTTTAGAGATTCCGTAGCCTAACAGCAATTTCTTACACAAAACTAGTCGAAGGCAACAAATATTCTTTGCATGTACCGCACTTGGAGCATCTTCCATTTAAATCTTAATGTTGTCTCGTCCAGAGATGTGCCGACCTGTCAGTAATTCTGTAGATTTTGAGTTATTGTGTTCTTTTTGTTGTAATAACAATCACAAAGCAATATTTAACATTTAATTTAAAATGAAATTAAATGCGTACATGACATGATGATGTGTCTTCCTCCACTGGTGCTAAGACTTTTGTCCCATTTTGAGCTCTTTGGTTTGGCATGCTTCGTTTTGAGATAATTAACAAAAAATAGAAACAACCAATTATTGTAGGCTTATTTTGAACAATGTGATTTTTCTATTTTAAATTTAGGTTAGCTCTTGTCAAAACTCGTCAAAAATTTACCAGTTATTATTATTACCGTATTTTCCGGACTATAAGCCGCACTTAAAAACTTGAAATGTGTTTTCATTTAAGGGGTGCGGCTTGTAGTCAGGTGCGGCTTATAAGTTAACGTTTAAAATCTTAAAATTTTTTAAAACCAGAAAATTTAAAAAAACCTGAATCTAGTAATGGCTAGGAACACCAGTCCATTCAACTCATGTTTTAAGTTTCCATTTGCTAATAGATAGTCTTGTTTCGTCATAATTTTCATAACAAGTTATAAAATGCTTGAATATTTCTCTAGCTTTAAAAATGCGGCTTATAGTCCGGTGCGGCTTATACGTTACTGTTTTTTTCTGGGAAGAATTGGTGAGGAGCGGCTTATAATCTGGTGCGGCTAATAGTCCGGAAAATACGGTATAAACAAATGAGAAGTCAATTAAAGGCATTGAGGTTATACTGTAGGTAAAATTTAGAAAGTTGGGCTCCTCTACGTTCTTTGTTCCATGCCTCGCTTTGGAAAAGACCACAACATAGTACGACTCGACAGGACAAATGAATCCAGGTCTGCCAGTCGCAAAGACCACGTTCCAATAACTATACAATTAAACGGAAACTAATCCCACATTTTGTTTACAGTGGAGAAAAGAAAGAAACGAGAAGTTTCATCTAGTGTGACAAGCCTTTCAGACCCAGGTATGTTTGTCAGATTCCGGCTTAATTTCTAGTTTCTGGAAAAGCAAGGCAAAATACAGGGTGTTTTAAAAGTCGCTCATAGTCTTGTTTTGTTTATTGAAAACTTAATTGCGACATAAAATGGAAGAAATTCACAAGATAAAATTTGCATTGATTGAGAATGATTGTGATGCTATTTTTGATTTGGAATGTTTATTCATAAGTCAGAGGCACACCTCGACTTGTGCACTATCTTTTTCATAGCAATCAAGCCATCGTTTCGCGCATGCCTGGCCAACATCTGACAGCATTTCGAGTGTCACTGATGCACACGTTTTTATTGTATTCCTCAAGCGTTGGGAGATCCCGAGGCCTTGTTCCATAGACTTTCAATCTGATGTAACTCCACAATAGAAAATCGCGTGATGTTGAATCAAGTGAACGCTGAGCCTATTCAACTGGACCACGACCACCAATCCACCGACCAAGGAATTGCTCACGCAGGAACGTAAGAACCTCACGCGAATAATGCGCCGGATCACCATCTTGCTGGAAAATGACTTGCTGCATGTTAGCTACAGCTGACAGTTAGGGAACACAGAATTCCAGAAGTGTACTGAGATAATTGTCACCGTTTACATTCACTGAGTGCCCTTCTCGATCGCGGAAGAAGAATGGACAAATTAAGCCAGCTGAGGAGATAACATACCAGACGATTAACTAAGGCGCATCTCGATCATGCTCGTGGGTTTGCGCAGGATTGGCAAGCCCCCTTATGCGGGTATTATGCCCATTGCAAAAACCAGAAAGGAGAAAGAAAGCTTCGTCACTGAACGGCATCTGCCCCTGGACGGAAGAGTCTCTCTGGAAATGATCTGATAGAGCTCCACACATTTCCACCGGAGCGTAGTTTTAAAGCTCAAGATTTCGGACAACCTGAATCTAGTTGCAAAAAGCCTGAGCTCTCGCCTCAAGATCCTCTGGATGGAAGAAGCGCCGACATTCATTTCTGAAGATGCTCTCCAAATGGGCTTTTCTTGACTGAAATCAAAAGCTTTCCCGACTGCTGCAACGCTCTCCTCAATATGTATTTTAACAATATCGAAGCTGCTTTTTTCCCAATGAGAGTAATCATTTGCGTTTTTTTTTTGTGTTACTAACATGAATGCCTCAAAAAAGTCCATTTCAAAGATTTTTTAGAGAAAACTGTGTGACAAAATTTGGGAAAAAATTGATTTTAAAATACAAGCTTATACTTTATTATATATTTTGTAAATTTGATGTTTGTGATTGTACTCACAAATCAAACAAATTATCAACCCGGATGGCTGTAATTTATCGGTATTAATCAGGACCAGATTAAGGTAGCTCGGGGGTCCCAAGTTAAAATACACTTGAACACTTGTTGAGTCATAAAACGTATGGGCATGAGTGTGAGTATCATTAAGCTTACTGAATTCCAAAAGTACGAAAAACCTGGTCCTCAATAGCAAATGGTGGACATTATGTTTTAGGTTACATATCTTTTTACCGAAAAGAAATACATACAAGCGCGAAAAGTGGAGGGACAAAGGGGATACATACCGCTGAGCTTGCGTTAGAGTAGCAGAAAACCCTTAGATAATTATATGAAATTATGTACCACATTTTCAATAATCCGTCAGTTTCGCTAAAAAGTCTTTTCTTGGTGCATTCCTAACTGTGCACCCTTGCCTATCATTTTTACGCTAGTTTTTAAAACTACTTCTGAATAAGTGATGAAGAAATTTAGATAGGAACAATATCAGTGTTACCAGGTTAGTGAGTAGTATCACTACCTTGTCATTTGCTTTGATCATAGTTGTCAAATCAAAATGTGCATAACATCCCGAAATCTGGTCTAAAAAATTTCAAAAATGGTCATTTTTGAGTAAAAAATTTCAAGAATCTGAAAATTTCAGCACGCCATCTGTTAGTGCTGTACCACACCACCTATTTCTCACTTATTGTAAAAAGATTTGTCACGGAGATGATAACCCCTAAAAAAAGGTCTTTAGTTTTCTGCAAGAGCAAATTAGCCCAAAATCCCTCAAAACTCCCAAAATCGCGGCCTACTATGCTTCTACTAAGTCTTTTCGCCTAGTTTCTCCACCAAAAATCTCAAAATTTCAACTTAATTTCCAAGATCAGTGTGAAAAATGAGGCATTCCGTCAGCATCCGCTTGGTCTTTACGTCTAAGCGCATGCTACTTGTGGCCCGCAAGGATGTTCTACCTGCCATTCAGAAAAGTTTTGTCATATATGAATACAAGTGCCACTGTGATAGTCGGTACGCATGGCAAACATCCTAACGACTACAGGATCGCATCAAGCAACATGTTCCACAATGGTTAAGACAGCAATTGACTCGTCCACGCCGATCTCAACCGCACAGATCGTGCAAACAAACCGACACCAAACCGGATTTTGACTCCGCCATTGGTCAGCATCTTTTAGATAATGATCGATGCGCATTAAACTTTGATGACAAGCGGTTTTCAATCCTCGCCGCAGCGCGCAGCTCTTTCCATCTTAATCTTTTAGAGGCTGCTTATATCAAGACCCGACGCCCGGTGTTATGCAGACAGAAAGAGTTTGTTTACACTCTCAAACTTTTTCGATAATCGTAGCATTTGGCCTCCTGCTGTGCCTTCTTTAACTTTCGCAATTGCGAAATCTTTCTTTGGCGCGCTTTGCAATACTAGCGCTATCATTGGCTTGTCTTGATTGCCTAACGTCCAAATTGTTCACATATAACACAATTGTTCACTCTAGATCTTCCCTTTTGACGCGATACCGCCACTGACGAGAGCGTCACGAAAAGCTTATGGCTCAAACAGCTTTTTTCAAAGCTATATTAAAATTCTGTACCACCAACAAGATTTTTGTGTACAAACTAGTTCACATGACAATAGTCGGCAAACAATTTGGAGGCAAAAACATAATTTCCCAAATTCTTGGATGATGAGTTGCATATAATACATTTATAAAGAAGCTGACCCAGCCTGCTGCAAAGTTTGCACTGAAGTAATGAGAAAATATATACTTTATTATGACCGTTTCGCAAGTGATAGTCTATTTCCTAATCCTTAAATGCATGAATTTAATATAGCAATAAAAAAAATTTTTTGTTTATGAAAAAGACTTCAATATAGTCAAAATGCATTAACAAAACAACTTTCAGAAAAATTATTTTAATTTTTCATTAAAATATGAGTATGTGCCAAATAAGGAACAAACAGAACATAATAACCATTTGCTTTCATGTGCCTCATATGGCACAACCATCACCACAACACTGAAGTGGCGTGGGAAGCAAGTGTAAACAAGCCAGCGTCTAGTACTTGTTCAGAACAAGTATGGTGCGTGCCAGAAGAGGCACAACCCGAGGAGAAGTCTGTAATTGCGTTTATTAACAAATTAACTCGTTTTTTCAGTATGTGCTGTATATGGCACACCATGCATTTAAGGTCTAATAGTACATTTAATAGCTGCAAAAAAGCTATAGAAAAATATATAAAACATAAAAAATCGGACATGCACTCTCAGGCAATTAAAGGCATTATTCTCTGTGTTACAAAAACCCACTCCCACCAAAGCTGTGTTTTCTGAAGCAGAAGGATCAAGCAGTTGCATAAATGATGTTGAAGCCTATGTTTAGCTCGCTGCGATATCTCTGCAGACAAGGCGTGGCTATCAGGACACCACTATCGAGATGGCAGCCTGTGGTTCTGAATGATAAAACTCACAGCTTGTCTTCCGAAACAAAGACAATGCTTGCTGCGAAGAAACAACTGAATGCCTGGTACCACCCTAACCGACATGTTACAAATATCTGTTCATGAAATTCAACATAATATTTGTGAAGAAGCCCAGCGAAGCTCGTTTTTTTGGAATTATAGTTGACTCAAACCCTGACAGCATTGTATGTGAACAGCTTTCGTGCAGCTTACAATTTGTAGATGCTTCTTTAGTTCTATATATTGTAATTTTTGGTTTTTACATAATTCCATATCCTAAGATGCAAGCCTTGTTTTTGCCACTTGAAGATATGCTCTCCAGGCTAAAACTACCTTTCTTTAAGCTGCAAGGGTATTGTTGTGACGGAGCGTCTAACGTGTCTGATCAGCTAAATGGTGTACGACGTTTTGTGTTCTGACGTTTCCAATAATTTACAGTATTTACCTTAAAAAAGGAAATGAAATTTTTTGTTTTTTTTATTTGCTTAGACTCCACCTTAAAAAGTCTATCGGGGAATCTGTATGCCCCCAGAAGTTATGACTCCAATAGTTTGAGCCTCCCCTGACCAAAAGTTGTTTCCGTTGCTCTGGAAATATAGGTTACGTATTCTTTAATGAAAAAGGAATACTGTATTCAGGTAGGTACACTTCGCAGCTCAGCAGTAGCCTACAGGGACAATAATGTTTCCAGACGCATCCACAACTTTACTCATAGCTACAGCTAGACAGTAGCCTATATTCGAAGTGTAAATGTCGAAGTCAATTGTCATAGGCAGAAAACTTGCTGCTTAAGATCACATTTTCTTGATTTTCTTTAAATCTTCAGATTTGATTGCTTAAGATCACATTAGAAATTTTTTATAATGCTGGAAGTGTTTATTTTACGCAGAAGTTCATGCTCTATGCTCTTTAGAGTCAGGTTGTTCAGCCTATTTTGTCCTGTTGTGGCTCTTTAATCGTTCTTAACCATCTTAAGTTTAGAAAATGATTGTTCCCTAGAGCTGATGGTCAACGTGATAGAGAAAGGAATGCACTAAGCATTTTCCTCATTTGGAAAAAAGAACTCTAAAAAATTTTCCGTTATCAGTTGGTACATCTTCAACTCCTCAAGGTCTTCTTTGGCGGTAGTATCAGCAGCGAGCTCAGTTTTCGACCGACGCGATCGTGTAGCGATTAGAGCGTCCGCTTCGCAGTCGGTAGAGCTGGGGTTCATTCCCTAAGTCGAGTCATACCAAAAGACTTTAAAAAATGGTATCCGCGGCTTCCTTGCTTGGCGCTCAGCTTAAAAAGGAATAGTGTTGAGAACAAACCGGCAAGCTTGCTTGTTGTGTCCTTGGGCAAGGCACTTAACGGAACGCCTCCGCCTTTATGTGGCAGACAGGTGGCTACCCGTACTTCACCGGGTTACAATTGTGAAGTAGCTAACCCAGCATGTCGTAGAAGGCGACTCTCGGATACCCACCAAAATAGCAGTCCGCCTTGTTGGTGGTGGGGCTACCAGTTACTTATGGCTGGTTTGAAATGGGCTGCCATCTTTCCCCTAGCCTAATTTGAATTAGGTTGACGGCATGAACCTGAATTGCCGTTCGTGCCGTATCTCCAACCCAAGGAAGAGGAGGGGTAGTCACAACAACAGCAACAACAACAACAGCTCAGCTTTCATCAGCTCAGAAAACTGCACAAATTTATCACAAAAACATTCTATCGAATCTTCTGGATGTGACTTGACAAGGTTTCCTTTTGGCTGTAACTGCCTGGAAAGATTCTCCACTCATGATCCAGACCTCATTCTGAAAAGCTTAACTAATTGCACTCCTGATACAATTGTAAACTCGAAAATCCTCTGGAATCCTGTCTAATTCGACTTCTGAAACCTTGATCCTGGCCATCACTGCAATGATGTAAAGCATGAAATTTAAATTTTGCTAACGACGATTTATTTTGTTTGATTTCTAGCACTAACAAAAAAGACCCTATGGCCGGTAACAATTACTACATTTGTTGCTATTTTTAATGTGGTACAGGGTATAGGATTTTACAAAAGCTTATTTTACTTATCTTTGTGGTCTTGAAAGGGCTCAGACGAGTAGTTTCAACGTGTGCATCCGTCACACCAAGCGCGCCAATCAACTAGAGTGACTACTATAGACTGACAAGAGTATTGCCGATGTCAAGGATGCGTGCCAGTGGCGAAGCATAATAGCGAAAAATAGAAAACTGCTCTTCATGGTAGTTGTGTCATTGATAAACTGCCTGCATTCAAGAAGAAAAACAAAAGGCAAGTGCAGAAAATGAGCCAATTGTTGTGTCATCAATCATGAAAATATGTCAAATACAAGCAAGGGTTTCGCTTGGCGGCAAACGTCATTTGTCTGTTGGCAGCATTATTACACTACATAGAACCGAGATGAGAAGTTGACTTCGAAAAATAATTGGTTAAATGAAAAAGCAAGTTCTTGAAAATGTTTTTGTATGTCTACTGGAGACTAGTGTCTAATAAAAGTACTGTTGTCACATTTTGAAGAGGAAGTTGCAATTATAATTTCCTAATTTTCAATTGTGTTCAACCCAACGTTTACTCAATATTAGTTTTACATTTTTTTTAATCTCTGTTAATACTTCTCAGACAAAAATCAAGGCAACCTTGGTGGTGAAATATCGCCTGGTATTTTTAACTAATTTGATAAATCTGCTCTTTTACAGTACACTTGTTAATTTGTTTTGATTTGCTGCGTTTCTTTTTTGCTGCGCTTAGTACGATAATAATGAATAGTAAAGGAAAAAAATTTTGAGACTGCGGAAAAATCGTTACCTAAAGTTTTAGATGTAAAATCACCTTTTCTAAAACACTAAAATCTATTCTTTGAGAAGGAATTAATTTTTCCATAGACGTAATAGAAATGGGTTTGTGGACCAAAATCTCCAGAATGTTGGCAGTTCCTCTCGATAAATGTCAAAAAGTTGATGAAAAGCATTTTTTCGAGAAAAATTGACATATGATGATCGCTTTTAAAATGTTATTCTAAAAAAAATCTTTATGTTTGTTTTGAAATGAACATAGGAAAATGTCTCTTTCAAAAAGTGGGTCCCCAAAAAAGTTCTGTTTCCATCGTCCCACTCCCCATCTACCCCATATAAACAAAGAGTGACGCCTCTGAATCCCTCAATCTTTGGTTAAAAACGATTGCATCAACGCCAAGTAAAGTAGTTGCTTTTATTTGCCGGTATGGTCGGTTACAGTCCATTTTCTTTTTTATACAAATTCGTCCTCGAATTTAATTAGAATTAAAAACAGCCATGATTTTTTGCCCTTGGTATTTTTTGTACTGATGGCTTCCGGACAAGGATGCAGTTTTTTGCTTCTCAGTGCGACGTATTACTGAAAGTATAATGCCCAATTCAATTTGCCTGTAAAAGTCCTATGCTATTTTAGCTTTACAAAACTGCTTGTAATCCTATACCATTGTTTAGCTATAAGTTAACAAAAAATGTCGACAAGATTTCCTGCCAAGGATTAAAGTTACATTTCAAGGAGATGTTTTTGGAGTGAACGATATTAACATCTCCCCCCCCAAAGACTAAAAAAAATCTCATTTGAAATTTTGTTTTTCTATACAACTAAAAGTCTATTTGAAAAGTTTTATTGATATAAATTAGATAGCACTTTACTATCGTAGAATCAGAAACAGAAAAGTCAGCCTCATTATATTCTAAGCAATGCACGAATTCTACTCGTGCTGTAATGAAATAAAATCAAAATTCCTTTTCAAATTACAGAAAATATTTTTGGCTTCAAATAACTTCGTGAGATAATTGTATCGAAAGTTATTGCTAAGTCACTGTGGTTTGGCTGAAAAACAGCTCTTAATATCTTTTAAGCATTTTAAAATATATTCTAAATTTTAAAAAATTCGTATTACGAAACGTTTTTCTTCCGGATAGCCTAATATTTTTATTCTGGTAGAGGGTATTCAGCTTTTCACTGAACTAATTTATTAATTGTAAACAAGCCTAACTAAGTTATCTAAAGTAGAATCTAAAACTTTCGTTGAAAAATTCTGTAGAAAACTTACGTAGAAAAATTTTCAACAAGACAAGCTTTCGTGCCAGCGATGAACAGTTTCCACATTTTACAACAAATTGAAACATAGCAGAATGTCGTCTTCCAAAATTTTTTCTGAGACCTCGCTTTGTTGTAAATATAAAGGACCCAAAGAGGAAGCTGGCATATCAATGGTTAAGGCATGAACAATTCATATCTGGTACAACTAAACTGCATTGCAAAAACAGAAACAGCCAAAGCTATTGCTCCTCGGTGGCAACTTGGTCCGTGTAAATTGTTGCAACTTTTCTTTCATGCTTTTTTTGAATCTTCAAAACTAAAGTTCATTTTATCTTTAATGTTTAAAGAAATTTTTTCCTACCTTGAGTAAACCAATCTACGTAAATGCACAAATGTTATCGAGCCGGTTAAAAGTCGCTTTTGAGAAAGGAAACATTGAGGTCAAAATAAAAACATGGCTTCAAGTTCTGACGTCACAGTGAAACTTAATAGTAATCCACTTTGGCCAACATTTGAGGCGCAGTAAAATTGAAAGAGTGAAGCGTTACATGTTGCTACATAGGGTGGTTGACAATGTTGTTTCTTTCGACGATCAATCTAAAAACAACTTATTTGTTTAAACGAGAATTTTAGAGCAGTAGGCTTGGATTTTTACGTCGTGAGTTCTACGAGCCAGTTTTACGACTTCTACTTTTCATTTCGGTGTCACAGTAAAATTTTCTGTCGGCCTGCCTGCAGCCTCTGCTTCAAACGTACACGTAATTATGGCAGGTTAATAAGCGATTTAGTCAGGCTATAATCATTTGCAAAACTATTTTGTCGAGAAATATCCTGCTGACACCGGCACGGTGATGTAATGGTTAGAGCGTTCGAATTCACAGCCGGTAGACAGGGTTTCAATTCTTTGGTCTAGTTATATCAAAGACATGGTCTTTAGTATTTACAGAACTCTTACTTTGCGCTCAGCAGTAGGGGATGTAGAGAAAAAATCATGAAATGAAATTCGCGCAGTCATGATCAAATTATGTGCCGACGCTCGGTTGCTGATAAATAGCACTGAAAACTACGTAATATTTTGTTGTCCTTTCAGATACTCATACGATATTTTTTTGGAAGATTGCCAGCAGTTTTTTTCAATTAACGCGAAACTTTCTTCAAAAGCAATATCTAAGTTATGGAGTTCAAGTTGGAGCTTGCTTGACGCTTGCTCAAGAAGAGTTTTGATGGTTTAAAAAGATCATTTTGTTTTTAAGCGCTTTACGTTCAAAACTCGTAAAATTTTGCACAAAATTGTAGTTTATCCGATAGCAACGAATCTTGTGAAAAGTGGGCGCATATAATACAGAATCAACGGCAACCTCATACATACCAATATCACAAAATAGCATTTTTTAAAAAATCCGGTTCTTCGGAGTATCAAGTGGGAGCAGTGAGCGTAGCTGCAAAATATGAATACAATAGTTTGCTAGCTTGATACCTGTAATAAAGATGTCACGTATATTTTTGAATGCCTTGAAAATTGGGATGCGATCTACAACGTATGCTGCTAATCAAAAGTCCTAGTATACTGCCATAAGAGTGATAAATAATAATCGTAACACCAACGTTTTACTTTCCACAAGGTAAACTTTTGCCGCATGACTCATGTGTGTGCTCTCTTAAGCGTGTGACTGGCAACGTCAACAATTCATTTGCTTGCGCTAAACCCAAAATTAAATAAACAAGTTTATTCAGATAGCATTTTAAACAAAAAAATTATTTAAATGGCAGGTTATCTATTCAAATAAAAGACAATAAAATCTTATTAAGATAAAAAATTTATGTAATCAAGTATTTTCTTTGCTGTTTTTACTTCAACAAACCATGCAGAAATGAGAAAGAAACATTTTGTCAGAATATTGCATGGGGCTTGTCATCACCGAGTCCGGTTTATGCCAACGGACACGTGATGTTGCCGATTTAGAGTGAACAAACTTAAAAAAACTAATTTTCCAACTCAGATATGTATTTACGTATTTTGTTGCTTTGCCAAACAATTTAAAGAATAAGCAGAAAAAATCTTCAAAAAGTCGGTGTCTCTTTAAGTGAGGAAGTACTGGTAGCAAGCGTTTTAATTAACCTCGTAAATTTTGTATTTTAAAAGCAGTTGTGGAGCACAGTAGAAAAAATAATAAGAGTGGAGGTGCAGAATACCGAAAAGTCTCAAAAAAGCTAACTGTAGCTTTACATGCTTGATAAAAAATTTGCTGCTATTTTATATATTATCTAATTATCAGAACAAGATTCAACGACTATTTTTATTGCAGAAAAAAAAAGAAAAAAACGGCAATCTTTCTCACGATATATTGGTATGTAGTTAACTTAGAATAAAAAAGCGCATATTAGATTCTTATTTGTATTGAATACGAAACTGATACTGTTTTATTGAAAAATTTTGACTGCATTAAGATGGCTACACTCAGTAGATACTTTTATACGTTTTTGTGGGTTTTTTTGTAAATTTATTTTTCGTGTATTTTTGTACAAAAGTTTTCATCCGCATAGATATTCATGTGTATAATGCTTTGCAGTAAATATTGTTGTTCGAACATCCAATTTTGTCCTCAAAGTACGTAGCAAAAAGGTAATCGTTTTTGTGGAAAAAACATGCAAAAATGTTTTGGTTACGTACTTGCTGTACAAAATCGGTTGTTCGGACAACAGCTTGTACTGTATAACTCCGTATGAATTGCTAAGCTAATCAAAATTTCCACACATTTTTCCATATTCATGAAAAAAAACGTACAAAACCGGACAAGACGAATGCTGTGTACTGTCACCTTTAGTTTAACTACCTAAGAAGAATGGAGACTCGCAGTCAGGCAAGCTCTCCTGCATCGCCAATAAAAACACGATGTTTTTAAGGTCTCGCAAGGAAGTAAATGGCTTAGTTTTACCGTGAGAATGAACATGGCTTGACTTTGGAATTTAAGTAAGAATGACTTAAGCTCATAAAGTTAGGATGACCTCTGGCCTTCGATTTTATCCATCGCAAACATGTCTTAGCAATATAGTTATCACTAGTCTAGTTAAGGCCGGCATATTAAGCTGTAGAGGAAACTGTGCGATCTAACCTGCTTCAAAATGCGTTGGCTCAAATTTTGTTTTTCCTGGAAACTCATCTTTCAATAAGTCCAAATTGATAGTTTTGTTTTTCAAGGTTATGTAATAACTCGCTGTGTTTCTGGTGGCTGGACAAACTTTTACGATCTGGATCATCCAACCACTCGAGGGGGTGATTTTGAATCACCGCAAACTTTACAAAAACGATACTTGAAAGCAGTCTGTTTGTCACCCTCAGCAATTGAAGTTAGAGATGTTTCCACTAATTTAGATTACCGAGATTTTCGGCACACGGTTACCGTGTTCGCAAAAAGTGTTTTTTTCGCAACAATTTCTTGCAATTCAATAGCATTTGCCGAGAACATAAAGTCCGATATTGTTGTTCACAGAGAGGTATGTACAGTGCTTTCAGCAATTATAAGACCACTTGAATTTTTATTCTAACTATGACTTCGACTAACAATATTTCTTATTTGATAACTTACAACCTCTACACGCTATACGATATCAATGAACGCAGAATGGTAAGCAGAATCTGCGGATGTATCTTTTAAAGTATTTAATTGAGTTGATTATAAACAAAACAATAATAAAGATGGCCGCCCAAATTTTGTTGAAAATAACCTTTTACAAGTAAAGTATAGCTCTTGTTACAAACCTTATCAAATCTTTAGAAATGATAAAGACACTTTAAGCTCAACTGTTTGTAATTTTGGTGGCCTTGAAAAGGGCCGTTTTTTAGAATCTTATGAGTCAATACTTTGTGGGGTAGCCTTTATTCTAAACCACTGCTCTGTAACGTCTTGGCAGGCTATGCACAAGGATGCGAAGCTCTTCAGGGGTAATAAGGTGATGATGCCACGCTCTGATGATCTTCTCAAGTAATTCTCTTTTTTTGGTTGACTTTTCTTTGGAAATGACGATGTTTTTCTATGCCATAAATTTTAGATGGGGTTTAGATTTGGAGACTGTGCTGGCCAGTACATATGATGTACTCTATGGGCTTGCATTCACTTTTTTACCAATTTTGTTCGATAACAGGGAGCATATCGTTCTGAAATATCCAGTTGTCTTCCCCAAATAAACTCCGGGCTCTTGGGAGCAATTTTGTTTCCAACATATCTTCACATTTTGTTGCATTCATCATACTCCCAAAAGATGTGCAGTCTTCCAATTCCATGTAATGTCATACTGTCACTGATCTTTACACTGGTTGGGTGCTGTATGGTAGGCAATATACAGGGTGTGTAAAAAGTAACTTGGAGGTTTTAAAATTCATTAAAACCATCAGTGTGTGTCTAGTTATATAAAAGCTTTTTTTACTTAAGAGATCAATTCTTCAAATTTTTGTTTTAATCATTCAAAAAATTTTTTTGTTTTAATAGCTGTTTTCATGATATTTCAAACATTTTCATTTTTTAACCTTTTATGGCATTTATGGCCCATTTTTCTTACCAGGCAACATTAACGGCAAACTTTATCTCGATATGTTGGAAAAGTGCTTCATTCCTCAGTTGACGAGAAACGTTTTCAGTAATGGAATTTTTCAACAAGATGGAGCGCCAGCGCACTACCATTGAAAAGTACGAGAATTTTTGGATTGGACGTTCACTGGAAGATGATTAGGACGCTGTGGTCCTCTTGTCCGGGCAGCAAGGTCTTCGGACCTCACACCCCTTGATTTTTTTGCTTGGGGTCATTTGATAAATGCCGTTTACGAAAGGAAACTTGCGACAATCGATGACTTAATGAACTTCATCACTGAAGAATCACATAAAATCACCACCGATATGTGTCAAAACGTGATTCAATGTTTTCATCGCCGACTGCACACTTGCATAAAAAATGGTGTTAGTTTGGTCGAAAAATATTGAACTTTTCAACAACCTTTTTAAATGAAAGTGAATGATTATAAAAATGTGTTCATTTTCTCTTTTAGTTTGCTTATTTATGTAAATTCTAATAATCAAAGAGTAATATTAAACGTTTTATTAGTCCATACATGGCAAAGTGCAAGAATTATAAACTATAGAAATCCCCAAGCTACTTTTTACACACCCTGTACACTGAGAACTGAAAGCTTCATGAGGTCTTCTCCGTACGTAATTGTTTCAAGCGTGATTTTGTATCGTAAACGTGCTTTCATCATTAAAAATCACTCTGTCCCAATCCTCAGAACTCCAACTTAAATGCTCTTTTGCCCAAGCAGTCTTGGTCTTTTGTTGCTTTTCAGTTACTTTTGTTTTTTTCTGCGCTTTACATGCTCCCAATCCAATTTCCAGCAATCTTGTTCAAGTAGTTGAAGGTGCAAGATTTATACATGTGCTCTGATGCCATTCTCTGCAGAGTTCAGAGCTTTTAATTCAACGGTTAGCAAAAGAAAGCCTTGCCAAGCTTCGATCTTGGCGTTTGATAGACTTGCTCTTTCTTCCTCTACCTGCTCTCTCTCTCAGAAATTTTTCCGGTTTCCTTCCATCGCTTTATCGTTACGTTAACCCCGGTTTTTGTGCAACTCACCTCTAATGCAATTTTTCGCTCTGATATCCCTTTTTGCTACATGTAAACAATCAAAGCATCTTTGCTCATCTGCTAGATATTAAGGCATTCTGACTTCTTTCAAAAAACAGCTACTGTTAAACTTCACTTTCGCCTTACACCTGTCTAGTCGTTTTTTCCCGCCACGATTTACAGATACAAAACAAAGAGAATACCCTTATAACGTCGTAAAACTTTGTCAAGCGATAATTGAGAGCTTCAAAAATTGATGTTTCCACAATTTGTAGGTTGTAAATCTGTTGAAGTAATATGAGCTTTAAGCAACAAACTTTCAGCACTCACAAGATTCTTCAAATGAAGCCGAATTGGAAGAAATGAAATCAATACAAGATTTTCCGCTTAGCAATGTATAATATGTGATGTTTACGGGAATTACTGTGCTCCAAAAACACAAAATTGCAAAAATAGTAAAAACATAATAGGTGGTCTCATAATTTCTGACAGTACTGTACAGTATTTTGAACTTCTTTCAAACTATTAGTTTTGTTATACGCTTACACACATAAACTGCTCTCTTTTTGCGCACGTGTGAGAACTGAGACAGTGCTTTAAACCTCTTCATATTGTACGAGCAGGCTACATATAACTAACAACAGTACCCTCAAAAGTTTTGTAAAATATCTAGTCAATTGTAAAATGAAATAATAAGTAGGAAAATCAGTGTTGACATCCAATTTTGAGTTAAAAATGATTTTAACTATTTCTCTTCGTTTGAGATAGATATCTCCTTTGGTCTTATGATCTATTTGGTCGTCTTTATTTGTAAAGCGCGTCGGTTGACTGCCTGACCCCACCACCTAGTTACCAGATAAATATGGAGTTATATTATTAAGTGCTTTGCTCAAGGACGCAACCAGCGAACTAGCCGTATTTTATTTCTTTCGTATCAAGCAGGGAAGCTGAGAGTGTGAATACTATTTTTAAAGCCTTTGTTATGACTTGACATGAGAATTAAACTGAAGTTTACTAAATGCGAAGTGGACGCTCTAATCACTTCACCAAGAAGAAGGTAAAATTTAGTTGTAATGACAAGTCGTTGATAGAGTAAACTTTGAAAAGCTCAAGGTATTTTTTCAGGTAGTCTACTCAGGTAGTCTACAAAAACTTTTTCAGGCTACTGGCTACAGGCTACTAGTCTACAAAAACAAAAACTTTTTCAGGTAGTCTACAAAAAAAATTTGAACGCTTGGACGCTCATATCTCGAATTCCACTTATGATTTCACAAATTTTCTTTCACAACTGTGATTCGTTTCCATTCTCATCATTATCTTTGACATGCTAATGCTGAGAACTATAAGATCTCAGACTTGGACTACCTATAAGAGGACATATCTCAAGATTAGTGAATCTTGACTATTTCTTACTCTTTACCCTTTCACGGATTCGATCTACAAAACTACCAAAAATTTTTAATATGATGAAGCTACAAATAAATATTAACGCCTACAAGATGTATGACAAGTAATCAATACCCAAAAGCAACAGTACCTTAAACGTTTCTCGTCAGAAGGAAATAAATACTTTCTAAAACAATTTTTGCTCTCTCTCTTTTTCACATTTTCCACATATATAAAAAATTTAAAAGCTGTTTTTTGTTTTTGCTGTTTTGTTAAACATTCTTGCCTTTGAGAAATTAGTTTGCAAAGCCACCCATTCCTATATCGATACGTTTGAATTTAACCTTTGTGTGCTCGGAAACTGCGTTTTTATGTTAAGGACATCGATTTTATATAAAAGTTTGCAGTCCTATCGATTGCGATAGCGCTGAGAGTCTGCAACTACGATCCCAATGATCTTTTCAGTTATAGATTCTTTCATAAAATAACTTTATCACACTTCACACCGAAACAAAAAGCAATAAAAAACTAATCAATTTTGATGTACAAAAGCTTAACTGATGATACATTTGACGGCTACAATTATTCAAGCTAAATTAAATTGAATAATTACATCGGTGATGATTATACTTTGTGTTTCTACAGCCCCTGCGCCACCAACTTGTTATGGCACATGGACACGATTCTTTGATCGGGATGATGCTAGTGGAAACGGAGATTATGAAACTTTGAGGCATTTGCGATCAGAGAATCCAGGAAGAATATGTTCAAAGCCTTCTGCTGTTGAAGCGAGAGATGTGGCAACGAATCAGCCATATCAGAATAGTGGACAAGTCGTCACTGTGTCTACAACGGTTGGATTTTACTGTGCAAACAGGTTTCAGCCAAACCGAAAGCCATGCAAAGACTACAAAGTTCGATTTTGCTGTCTGCGAGTAACAAGTAAGCTCATGAGTTCAAGCAGTTGTGTATGCAAATGAACAATTTCTTCCACTGTATCTTTGATGGGATTAGAAGCTGCAAGCCGTGTAATGTTGTTATTAGTTGCACACACCAAAGATAGCTTGCCATGTAGCGGTGGGACATTATTTCACTCATTATCAAGTCCTTGCCTGCTAATGGGGCTAATGAAGTGAATTTGTAACTCTTGGAAAATCTATTTCAACTTGCTCTTTATCGATATACGGAGTCTGAGTATGAGTAATAACTATCATCAATCAGCAGCGCTATGAGAAGTCTTTCTTTAGATGAAACAAATGCTTCCTAAAATTAGTGTCTGCCTCTCACTTTTTTCTTTTGTTGCGATTATAAAGAACTTAAAAATAAGTATTTGTTTTATGAGAGCTTTAAACTTTGAGGGATTGCATTGCTGTATACGCTTATTTCTCGACGCTGAAATTTGAATTTTGATTGTGTGGAAAGTATGCTTCAAAAAAACTGCGTGTTAACGACAATGGGTTGTTCCAATGCAATAGCAATGCATGTATGATCACTGCGGTTTTTCCAATATCTTTTCTATTAAGATAACGTTGTTAAATTTAAAACCAAGATAAAAAGCATTTTACGACTAGTTAGTTTTGATGTACACAAGCTCTACCAACGCGATGGCGTAGTGGTTAGAGCGTCCGCTTTGCAGTCGGTAGAGCTGGGTTTCATGTACCAAATCGAGTCATACCATAAGACTTTAAAAAATGATATTGACAGCTTTTTTGCTCGGCGCTCATCAAAGTAGGAATAGTGTGGAGAACAAGCCGGCAAGCTTGCTTGTTGTGTCTTTGGGCGAGACACTTATCGGAAAGCCAGCTTTTTTGTGTGGCAGACAGATGGTGTGGCCAAGCAGTCTGCCCGTCGTGGTGGCCCCAGTCCAGCTGTAGACTTGCAAATCGAGCGTGAGCGTTAACGCAGTGTGGCCTATATATACATCTTCCTGCATAACGCTCATAACAAATAGCTCAAAACCACAAAAAAGTACAAAAGCTTAATTGATGACACATTTGACGGCTACAATTATTCAAGCTAAATTAAATCGAATAATTACATCGGTGATGGTTATACTTTGTGTTTCTACAGCCCCTGCGCCACCAACTTGTTATGGCACATGGACACGATTCTTTGATCGGGATGATGCTGGTGGAAGCGGAGATTATGAAACTTTGAATGATTTACGATCAGAGAATCCAGGAAAAATATGTTCAAATCCTTCGGCTGTTGAAGCGAGAGATGTGGCAACGAATCAGCCATATCAGAATAGTGGACAAGTCGTCACTGTGTCTACAACGGTTGGATTTCAATGTGTAAACGGGCTTCAGACAAACCGAACGCCATGCAAAGACTACAAAGTTCGATTTTGCTGTCCGCGAGTAACAAGTAAGCTCATGAGTTCAAGCAGTTGTGTATGCAAATGAACAATTTCTTCCACTGTATCTTTGATGGGATTAGAAGCTGGACATTGCATACCCTGCAAGCTGTGTAATGTTGTTATTAGTTGCACACACCAAAGATAGCTTGCCATGTAGCGGTGGGACATTATTTCACTTACTATTACGTGCCAAGATGCTAATAGTTTATACAGTGGGTCTGAAAATGTTGGAAGTTTCATCTAAAATTGTTGTCTATCACAAAAAAGAGCAAACCTGGAGTTTTGGTAAAGAGGTTGCTTTTTTTTTAGAGCGTTTAAGGTACAAATCAGCCTTAATATATCTAAAAATATCTTGGACTTGCATATGTCTAAAAATGTTTGAAAGTTCAATGGTTTTGTTTCGTTCCCACTCTTCCAATTATCTTTGACATGCAAAATGGTGCATAATGACATTAGAAGCGGCACCCTTGCTTACTCTGCAAGCCGTGTAATGTTGTTGTTAGTGGCGCACACCAAAGATAACTTGCCGTGTTGCGGTTGGACATTATTTCACTTACTATCACGTGCCAAGTTGCTAATTGGGATTATAAAGTGGGTCTGAAAATGTTGGAAGTTTCATCTAAAATTGTTATGTATCATAAGAAAAAACTAGTCTGTAATATTGATAAAGAGATTGCTTTTTGTGTTCAGAGCGTTTAACCCTTTCCCTGTCCATGCATCACATGTGAATGTGATTTACAAAACATGTTAATTTGAACTATTTTTTTTTATTTAAACTTTTCTGCAAGACTTCTATTTTGATTCGAACTTGTGAGTTATTGGTTAGGCTTGTATGAATAACATAATCGTATAGCGTGTTTTTCATTTTTTAACGAAAATTTATTTATCAAACATCATTCAATTTTTTTCACTCAGTTACACATTTGTTTATCAATATTTTTCCATTTTGTTGCTCAATTTACACATATGTACATACGGTATGCTAAATAAAATTAGTCTTTGTAAGTGTTTCACCAGAATTGCGTTAGTCTTTTCACTAATGCTTGTCGTTGAAACAGGATAAGCAAAATGAGTGCTCGCATACAGCACATTCTGTAGAAACTTGTTTGGCTTTTTCGTGGCTTCGTTCCGTCCATATTGCCTGCTCAGCTTCTCATAACATCCATGACATTGCTTTTGAGTAATTTTTCCATCAGCTCTCCTTGGAATTGTAGAAAGTTGATATGTGTGACTGATTTGTCTTCCGATATGAGCAACTGAGGCTTGGTCTTCTATCTTGAGTAAGGACATTGCAACTCTCTTTACAAATGATCCAAGTGGCATTTTCCTTCCATTATTTCCATTGTAGTACCTATTGCAAAGTACTCAGCTATTTACAACTGTCATGCTGATGCATTCCAAAAGCATTTTTCTGAACCACTTGACACTTTTGCGTGCTGGTGAATAATAGGCGATCATTTGATCTGAGAGATCAATAACTCCTTTGATTCGATTGCAATCCAAGATTACAGTTGGTTTGGAGATGGCTTCTCCATGTCGATTGCTTCGTCCTGTTTCCTCTATATCGACTCTATGGAAAGTAGAAATCATATAAACATCTCTTTGATCTTTGTATTTTACTACTCTGATTCCATCGGAATTTATTACTCCTTTTGTGTCACTCTTTTTTACTTTTGTTGATTTTAGTTGAGATGGCAATCCAGATCTATTTTTTCGCAAGGT
The DNA here is from genome assembly GCA_963675345.1 of Trididemnum clinides. Lineage (NCBI taxonomy): Eukaryota > Metazoa > Chordata > Ascidiacea > Aplousobranchia > Didemnidae > Trididemnum > Trididemnum clinides. The sequence goes on along the minus strand of OY776285.1, from coordinate 23,480,204 downwards.
TCCACAATATTAGGTATTGCGTTGCTGCAAATACTTAGCCAATGGTATACTGCTGTACGAATTGTCAGCAACTATCAGTCTGCCCTCATTCAACAGTGGTGCAGCAAGGGAAACCAAAACAGACCGTGGGTGGTCTAATCCATCAACAATTTCACCAGTACCTTTGCCTCAATAAATAGAAAAATTCCAAATGTATCCTGTCATTTCGAACAATTTAGACAGCTTAATGCCGTATTTGTGGCCTTTCCCGAGGTTATACTAGCGAAACAAAAGTCTGCCTCGGTGCGATATCATGGTTTATCTACAGCAACTTCTTCCCCAGGATGAAGGACAGCTTGAAACTTTGATATACCGTATATACTCATGTATAAGTCGAATTTCTGAGAGACGATTTCAAGGTAAAATTTTTGGGGTCGACTTATACATGAGTAATGTTTATGGAGTCGAGTCGAATAGAACTGCCGAATAGAAATAGAGCCAAATTACGAATAGAACAGAATAGAGAACCGAATAGAATAGAACCGAATAGAGTCGAATAGAACTGCCGAGTCGAATAGAATGTGAATATGAAAAGAAAACTCCGTTATTATACATGCAATATACACACCGCGGTATGAAGCCTTAACAAACGCTCATAATAATGGTGTTTCACCATATAAATATTAAAGTTATTTCACAGAATTACCGGTATCAAATATAAGTAAAAGTACGGTATATATTACCAGTAAACAAGCTTACGACGGTACGCTCAATCATAACATGGCAGCTGCCATTGTTCCAGAATATTCTAGAATAGCGGAGTCGACTTATACATGAGTAATACCTATAATAATGCAATTTTTTATCTTAAAATACCGATCGACTAATACATAAGATCGACGTATACATGAATATATATGGTAAGCTTTTGTACAAAGTCCGCTACTTTGTACAGCCTGTTATCAGTTGGAGCAGTTTGGTTGTCTGTGACGTGCCAGTTTTTTAGCAGCAATACAAACCTATTATAATAACTAATATTCAGTATGTGAAACATTGGATGATAGTAGAAGTTATCTTTTTTCCGGTAATCTTCCATCTTTGGAAGCTGTATCAATCCTGTGGCAAGGATAATTCCCAAAAATTTTTTCATCTCATTTCTTGTCACGTCAGTCCATCGTCGCATTCTTGCACTTCTCCGAAGCTGATGTGATGCTAGGAATTGTTCAGCATATTTCTTGGTTTTTGAGGTCATTAGACCAATAATTTCATTATCAAAAAATTGCCTAAACAATGCAATGAGAATATCTGCTGAATTTTGAGTGGTAATTCGCCTAAGTAAACCAGTTGAAGATCCTGAAAATGACACTTGTTGTCTAGCATCAAACTCTGAATCCCATAATGACTGTGCTTGCCTTGGAGTAGGTTAAGGTGCTGCCTGAGTAGGTGGTTGCTGCTGGATAGGAGCAGTATCGTCACTAAATGTCTCTGATGATGAAATGTCACTTGATGAATACAAGCGTAGATGATCATTCTCATCTTCGAATGGTAAATAATCACCATCAGCAAGACTAATATCCTCAGATGACAAAGATTCTTCGCTGTTATAAAAATTTCTAGCAGACAAATCACTTCTACGATAAAAATTAGTAGGGTTCATTGTTACTTTAGTTATCAAACTTATATATCTATATATGAAAATAAAAAAAATAGAAAGTTGATGCGGTACTTGAAAAAAAACAAACACATTTACCACGACAAAAACCTGTGCATCACATGTGATGCGCAGAACGTACCAGTTAGAAGTTCACTGTCACACGTTCTGTGCATTACATATGATACACGGATTATCTTTGCACAAACAGCATTGAAAAAGTTCTAGAACAAACATCATTCACAATTGTAATGGTTTTGTGATGTTTTAATGCAAATTCAGAAATGGACGTATGCGCATCATCCTGTAATTTGGCTGGATAAGGAAAGGGTTAAGATACAAACCAGTCCTAATATGTTGAGCATTACCAAATGCGAAGTGGACGCTCTAATCACTTCACCGGCACGCCGATAAATTTTAGTTGTGATGACAAGTCGTTGGTAGAGTTAACATAGCGCGTCGTTAGACATTGGTTCCATTATTCATTGTTTTGATAATCCGAGAATGATCTTTTTTTGTCTATTGTAGTATCCATGTATGTTTACTTTACATGATATAGACTAACGTGGTTATGTCATAGTTTAAGCATGAAATTGTAAAGCTGCTGATAAATGCCAGTTTCACTGATTTTTGAACGCTTTCCTATACAACAAGATTGGTTTATTGGTCACGCTGATAACCACCACGCAGTTTTGGTGCTTGAAAATACTTTTAAATTGAGAATCACCTAAAGTTTATGTAGGCCTTCTTGGCAAAGCTAATTGAGGAATGATAAATTAAATTGTTCGACTATGTTTTTAATTCTTATTATAAAATTATTTTATCAAATAACATTTACAAATTTATTTGTAAATGTATGTTAAGTTGCAGAGTCTAACTTAAACTTATTGCACACATATCCTCTTTAGTCGCATGACAGCAACAGTGGTGATCAGCAAAAGACAATTGTTCAAATTTGCTTTGAAATTTCCTACAATTAACACTCCGCTTTGATTGCTTGATATTACTTTCATAAACATTTTGCTTGTTAGAATCGGCCAATCAAAACAAATTATTGTGAATTCTTCCAAAGTGCGCAACGGCGCATTCATCATGAAATATGAACACCTGATATTTGAAATCAATGGCCGTCAAAACGGCGCTTATAACCTTTCCAGTCAACTTTGTTGCCGACCTAGATCAAGCTTTTCTGCAAAGATAAACGTTTATTTGCATTGTAATAACATTGATTCTTGTTTAATGTAGCCCCTCTTCCACCAACTCCGCCCCCATCAATATGTTATGGCACATGGACACGATTCTTTGATCGGGATGATGCTAGTGGAAACGGAGATTATGAAACTTTGAATTCTTTACGATCAGAGAATCCAGGAAAAATATGTTCAAATCCTACAGCTGTTGAAGCGAGAGATGTGGCAACGAATCAGCCATATCAGAATAGTGGACAAGTCGTCACTGTGTCTACAACGGTTGGATTTCGTTGTGTCAACAGCCTTCAGCCAAACCGAAAACCATGCAAAGACTACAAAGTTCGATTTTGCTGTTCGCGAGTAACAAGTAAGCTCATGAGTTTAAGCAGTTGTGTATGCAAATGAACAATTTCTTCCACTGTATCTTTGATGGGATTAGAAGCTGCAAGCCGTGTAATGTTGTTATTAGTTGCACACACCAAAGATAGCTTGCCATGCAGCGGTGGGACATTATTTCACTCATTATCAAGTCCTTGCCTGACAATGGGGCTAATGAAGTGAATTTGTAACTCTTGGAAAATCTATTTTAACTCGCTCTTTATCGATATGCGGAGTCTGAGTATGAGTAATAACTGTCACCAATCAGCAGCGCTATGAGAAGTCTTTCTTTAGATGAAACAAATGCTTCCTAAATTTAGTGACTGCCCCTCACCTTTTTCCTTTGTTGCGATTATGAAGAACTTAAAAATAAGTATTTGTTTTATGAGAGCTTTAAACTTTGAGGGATTGCTTTGCTGTGTACGCTTATTTCTCGACGCTGAAATTTGGATTTTGATTGTGTGGAAAGTATGCTTCAAAAAAACTGCGTGTTAACGACAATGGGTTGTTCCAATGCAATAGCAATGCATGTATGATCACTGCGGTTTTTCCAATATCTTTTCTGTTAAGATAACGTTGTTAAATTTAAAATCAAGATAAAAAGCATTTTACGACTAGTTAGTTTTGATGTGCACAAGCTCTACCAACGCGATGGCGTAGTGGTTAGAGCGTCCGCTTCGCAGTCGGTAGAGCTGGGTTGGATCTTGTTTGAAATTCGGACTGCTCCGAATTTGGTATACTCCCCCACCCTGTACACTCCCTTCCAGTGTACACTGCCCCGTACATTTACATACCGGGCCTGGCCCTACAGTGTACACTGCCCTTTCAGCTTAAATAATTTACCGCGCTAAAGTAAATAAAATATCAAGTTTTCAGTAAAATCCGGAGCAGTCCGAATTTCAAACAAGACCCGCTGGGTTTCATGTACCAAATCGAGTCATACCATAAGACTTTAAAAAATGATATTGACAGCTTTTTTGCTCGGCGCTCACCAAAGTAGGGATAGTGTGAAGAGCAAGCCGGCAAGTGTGTTTGTTGTGTCTTTGGGCGAGACACTTATCGGAAAGCCAGCGTTTTTGTGTGGCAGACAGATGGTGTGGCCAAGCAGTCTGCCCGTTGTGGTGGCCCAGTCCAGCTGTAGACTTGCAAATCGAGCGTGAGCGCTAACGCAGTGTGGCCTATATATACATCTTCCTGCATAACGCTCATAACAAATAGCTCATACGACAAAAAGTACAAAAGCTTAATTGATGACACATTTGACGGCTACAATTATTCAAGCTAAATTAAAATCAAATAATTACATCGGTGATGGTTATACTTTGTGTTTCTACAGCCCCTGCGCCACCAACTTGTTATGGCACATGGACACGATTCTTTGATCGGGATGATGCTGGTGGAAGCGGAGATTATGAAACTTTGAATAATTTACGATCAGAGAATCCAGGAAAAATATGTTCAAATCCTTCGGCTGTTGAAGCGAGAGATGTGGCAACGAATCAGCCATATCAGAATAGTGGACAAGTCGTCACTGTGTCTACAACGGTTGGATTTCGTTGTGTCAACGGCCTTCAGCCAAACCGAACGCCATGCAAAGACTACAAAGTTCGATTTTGCTGTCCGCGAGTAACAAGTAAGCTCATGAGTTCAAGCAGTTGTGTATGCAAATGAACAATTTCTTCCACTGCATCTTTGATGGGATTAGAAGCTGGACATTGCATACCCTGCAAGCTGTGTAATGTTGTTATTAGTTGTGTAAGATATACTAACTGGTTTACCGGCGGGCTAGGTCGAGATTCGAACCAGCTCTCACAATCTCTTAGCCCTATCGGCAACGCGCTTGCATCTATCGATTTGTTCTGAAATTCTTCCTGCGTTTCTGCTACTGTAGATTTGCCAAACAGACGATCAGGGGGAGTTTGAGATATATTGTGGATGATTCGTATATTGCGGAAATTTGAGCAATGTAACGACCAACTAGTAAACTCAATGCGAACGACAGCGCAAGCGGTTACCAATAACTTGGACTGCGCAGTTACCCAGATTAATTAACACTTCCTTACTAATATTCCTACTGACGATTCGCTAATAAGCAGCAATTTAGCTCTGTAAAAGAAAAACTGTTCAAAGATATCAAAACTGCAGCAGAGATTCTAATGAGCAAAATACTAACGTCAAAGTGACAATTCTAATTGCTATGCAACGTGTATCAGAACCAACTAACAACCTTCGACAACACAAGCACGTTTGGGGCAATTTTGCGCCTGTGCGACACAGTCCAATAAAGAAAAACTCGGTTGAATTACAGCGTTGAACAACGAAAACTTGATCATGCGCCGTCGGCCCGGGTTCAACTTCAAATCGGGACGACGGAATGCAGCACACAAAATAACATTATTTTATAAGTTGCACTCACCAAAGATAGCTTGCCATGCAGCGGTGGGACATTATTTCACTCATTATCAAGTCCTTGCCTGACAATGGGGCTAATGAAGTGAATTTGTAACTCTTGGAAAATCTATTTCAACTTGCTCTTTATCGATATGCGGAGTCTGAGTATGAGTAATAACTGTCACCAATCAGCAGCGCTATGAGAAGTCTTTCTTTAGATGAAACAAATGCTTCCTAAATTTAGTGTCTGCCTCTCACTTTTTCCTTTGTTGCGATTATGAAGAACTTAAAAATAAGTATTTGTTTTATGAGATTTTTAAACTTTGAGGGATTGCTTTGCTGTGTACGCTTATTTCTCGACGCTGAAATTTGGATTTTGATTGTGTGGAAAGTATGCTTCAAAAAAACTGCGTGTTAACGACAATGGGTTGTTCCAATGCAATAGCAATGCATGTATGATCACTGCGGTTTTTCCAATATCTTTTCTGTTAAGATAACGTTGTTAAATTTAAAACCAAGATAAAAAGCATTTTACAACTAGTTAGTTTTGATGTACACAAGCTCTACCAACGCGATGGCGTAGTGGTTAGAGCGTCCGCTTCGCAATCGGTAGAGCTGGGTTTCATGTACCAAATCGAGTCATACCATAAGACTTTAAAAAATGATATTGACAGCTTTTTTGCTCGGCGCTCACCAAAGTAGGAATAGTGTGAAGAGCAACCCGACAAGTGTGTTTGTTGTGTCTTTGGGCGAGACACTTATCGGAAAGCCAGCGTTTTAGTGTGGCAGACAGATGGTGTGGCCAAGCAGTCTGCCCGTCGTGGTGGCCCCAGTCCGGCTGTAGACTTGCAAATCGAGCGTGAGCGCTAACGCAGTGTGGCCTATACATACATCTTCCTGCATAACGCTCATAACAAATAGCTCATACGACAAAAAGTACAAAAGCTTAATTGATGACACATTTGACGGCTACAATTATTCAAGCTAAATTAAAATCAAATAATTACATCGGTGATGGTTATACTTTGTGTTTCTACAGCCCCTGCGCCACCAACTTGTTATGGCACATGGACACGATTCTTTGATCGGGATGATGCTGGTGGAAGCGGAGATTATGAAACTTTGAATGATTTACGATCAGAGAATCCAGGAAAAATATGTTCAAATCCTTCGGCTGTTGAAGCGAGAGATGTGGCAACGAATCAGCCATATCAGAATAGTGGACAAGTCGTCACTGTGTCTACAACGGTTGGATTTCAATGTGTAAACGGGCTTCAGCCAAACCGAACGCCATGCAAAGACTACAAAGTTCGATTTTGCTGTCCGCGAGTAACAAGTAAGCTCATGAGTTCAAGCAGTTGTGTATGCAAATGAACAATTTCTTCCACTGTATCTTTGATGGGATTAGAAGCTGGACATTGCATACCCTGCAAGCTGTGTAATGTTGTTATTAGTTGCACACACCAAAGATAGCTTGCCATGTAGCGGTGGGACATTATTTCACTTACTATTACGTGCCAAGATGCTAATAGTTTATACAGTGGGTCTGAAAATGTTGGAAGTTTTATCTAAAATTGTTGTCTATCACAAAAAAGAGCAAACCTGGAGTTTTGGTAAAGAGGTTGCTTTTTTTTAGAGCGTTTAAGATACAAATCAGCCTTAATATATCTAAAAATATCTTGGACTTGCATATGTCTAAAAATGTTTGAAAGTTCAATGGTTTTGTTTCGTTCCCACTCCTCCCATTATCTTTGACATGCAAAATGGTGCATAATGACATTAGAAGCGGCACCCTTGCTTATTCTGCAAGCCGTGTAATGTTGTTGTTAGTGGCGCACACCAAAGATAACTTGCCGTGTTGCGGTTGGACATTATTTCACTTACTATCACGTGCCAAGTTGCTAATTGGGATTATAAAGTGGGTCTGAAAATGTTGGAAGTTTCATCTAAAATTGTTATGTATCATAGGAAAAAACTAGTCTGTAATATTGATAAAGAGGTTGTTTTTGTGTTCAGAGCGTTTAACCCTTTCCCTGTCCATGCATCACATGTGAATGTGATTCACAAAACATGTTAATTTGAACTATTTTTTTTTATTTAAACTTTTCTGCAAGACTTCTATTTTGATTCGAACTTGTGAGTTATTGGTTAGGCTTGTATGAATAACATAATCGTATAGCGTGTTTTTCATTTTTTAACGAAAATTTATTTATCAAACATCATTCAATTTTTTTCACTCAGTTACACATTTGTTTATCAATATTTTTCCATTTTGTTGCTCAATTTACACATATGTACATACGGTATGCTAAATAAAATTAGTCTTTGTAAGTGTTTCACCAGAATTGCGTTAGTCTTTTCACTAATGCTTGTCGCTGAAACAGGATAAGCAAAATGAGTGCTCGCATACAGCACATTCTGTAGAAACTTGTTTGGCTTTTTTCGTGGCTTCGTTCCATCCATATTGCCTGCTCAGCTTCTCATAACATCCATGACATTGCTTTCGAGTAATTTTTCCATCAGCTCTCCTTGGAATTGTAGAAAGTTGATATGTGTGACTGATTTGTCTTCCGATATGAGCAACTGAGGCTTGGTCTTCTATCTTGAGTAAGGACATTGCAACTCTCTTTACAAATTATCCAAGTGGCATTTTCCTTCCATTATTTCCATTGTAGTACCTATTGCAAAGTACTCAGCTATTTACAACTGCCATGCTGATGCATTCCAAAAGCATTTTTCTGAACCACTTGACACTTTTGCGTGCTGGTGAATAATAGGCGATCATTTGATCTGAGAGATCAATAACTCCTTTGATTCGATTGCAATCCAAGATTACAGTTGGTTTGGAGATGGCTTCTCCATGTCGATTGCTTCGTCCTGTTTCCTCTATATCGACTCTATGGAAAGTAGAAATCATATAAACATCTCTTTGATCTTTGTATTTTACTACTCTGATTCCATCGGAATTTATTACTCCTTTTGTGTCACTCTTTTTTACTTTTGTTGATTTTAGTTGAGATGGCAATCCAGATCTATTTTTTCGCAAGGTTCCACAATATTAGGTATTGCGTTGCTGCAAATACTTAACCAATGGTATACTGCTGTACGAATTGTCAGCAACTATCAGTCTGCCCTCATTCAACAGTGGTGCAGCAAGGGAAACCAAAACAGACCGTGGGTGGTCTAATCCATCAACAATTTCACCAGTACCTTTGCCTCAATAAACAGAAAAATTCCAAATGTATCCTGTCATTTCGCACAATTTAGACAGCTTAATGCCGTATTTGTGGCCTTTCCCGAGGTTATACTAGCGAAACAAAAGTCTGCCTCGGTGCGATATCATGGTTTATCTACAGCAACTTCTTCACCAGGATGAAGGACAGCTTGAAACTTTGATATACCGTATATACTCATGTATAAATCGAATTTCTGAGAGACGATTTCAAGGTAAAATTTTTGGGGTCGACTTATACATGAGTAATGTTTATGGAGTCGAGTCGAATAGAACTGCCGAATAGAAATAGAGCCAAATTACGAATAGAACAGAATAGAGAACCGAATAGAATAGAACCGAATAGAGTCGAATAGAACTGCCGAGTCGAATAGAATGTGAATATGAAAAGAAAACTCCGTTATTATACATGCAATATACACACCGCGGTATGAAGCCTTAACAAGCGCTCATAATAATGGTGTTTCACCATATAAATATTAAAGTTATTTCACAGAATTACCGGTATCAAATATAAGTAAAAGTACGGTATATATTACCAGTAAACAAGCTTACGACGGTACGCTCAATCATAACATGGCAGCTGCCATTGTTCCAGAATATTCTAGAATAGCGGAGTCGACTTATACATGAGTAATACCTATAATAATGCAATTTTTTATCTTAAAATACCGATCGACTAATACATAAGATCGACGTATACATGAATATATATGGTAAGCTTTTGTACAAAGTCCGCTACTTTGTACAGCCTGTTATCAGTTGGAGCAGTTTGGTTGTCTGTGACGTGCCAGTTTTTTAGCAGCAATACAAACCTATTATAATAACTAATATTCAGTATGTGAAACATTGGATGATAGTAGAAGTTATCTTTTTTCCGGTAATCTTCCATCTTTGGAAGCTGTATCAATCCTGTGGCAAGGATAATTCCCAAAAATTTTTTCATCTCATTTCTTGTCACGTCAGTCCATCGTCGCATTCTTGCACTTCTCCGAAGCTGATGTGATGCTAGGAATTGTTCAGCATATTTCTTGGTTTTTGAGGTCATTAGACCAATAATTTCATTATCAAAAAATTGCCTAAACAATGCAATGAGAATATCTGCTGAATTTTGAGTGGTAATTCGCCTAAGTAAACCAGTTGAAGATCCTGAAAATGACACTTGTTGTCTAGCATCAAACTCTGAATCCCGTAATGACTGTGCTTGCCTTGGAGTAGGTTAAGGTGCTGCCTGAGTAGGTGGTTGCTGCTGGATAGGAGCAGTATCGTCACTAAATGTCTCTGATGATGAAATGTCACTTGATGAATACAAGCGTAGATGATCATTCTCATCTTCGAATGGTAAATAATCACCATCAGCAAGACTAATATCCTCAGATGACAAAGATTCTTCGCTGTTATAAAAATTTCTAGCAGACAAATCACTTCTACGATAAAAATTAGTAGGGTTCATTGTTACTTTAGTTATCAAACTTATATATCTATATATGAAAATAAAAAAAATAGAAAGTTGATGCGGTACTTGAAAAAAAACAAACACATTTACCACGACAAAAACCTGTGCATCACATGTGATGCGCAGAACGTACCAGTTAGAAGTTCACTGTCACACGTTCTGTGCATTACATATGATACACGGATTATCTTTGCACAAACAGCATTGAAAAAGTTCTAGAACAAACATCATTCACAATTGTAATGGTTTTGTGATGTTTTAATGCAAATTCAGAAATGGACGTATGCGCATCAACCTGTAATTTGGCTGGATAAGGAAAGGGTTACGATACAAACCAGTCCTAATAGGTTGAGCATTACCAAATGCGAAGTGGACGCTCTAATCACTTCACCGGCAAGCCGATAAATTTTAGTTGTGATGACAAGTCGTTGGTAGAGTTAACATAGCGCGTCGTTAGACATTGGTTCCATTATTCATTGTTTTGATAATCCGAGAATGATCTTTTTTTGTCTATTGTAGTATCCATGTATGTTTACTTTACATGATATAGACTAGGGGTAGGCAAACTTTTTAGCCTGAGGGCCGCATCGACCATTTTTCGGGTGGTCGAGGGCCAGGGCTTGTTGTCTCGGACAGCTGCTTGCTGTAAAAAAAATTGCATTAGCTCAAAATTTCGCGAAATGTCCTCGCAATGTGGTATCTCAGGGCGCAAAAACGGTGGTGTCTCTAAAAAAAAAAGGTCATCGCCTTTTCGTAGACGGTAAATGCGTGGTTGGGGCAAGGACATCGCCACTTTTGCGCCTTTTCAATCCCCCTGTCGTATTTATTTCAATATGGCAAAGTTTCAAAACGTGTTCGCGGGCCGCACAGAGTGCTCTCGAGGGCCGCATGCGGCCCGCGGGCCGTAGTTTGCCCACCCCTAATATGGACTAACGTGGTTATGTCATAGTTTAAGCATGAAATTGTAAAGCTGTTGATAAATGCCAGTTTCACTGATTTTTGAACGCTTTCCTATACAACAAGATTGGTTTATTGGTCACGCTGATAACCACCACGCAGTTTTGGTGCTTGAAAATACTTTTAAATTGAGAATCACCTAAAGTTTATGTAGGCCTTCTTGGCAAAGCTAATTGAGGAATGATAAATTAAATTGTTCGACTATGTTTTTAATTCTTATTATAAAATTATTTTATCAAATAACATTTACAAATTTATTTGTAAATGTATGTTAAGTTGCAGAGTCTAACTTAAACTTATTGCACACATATCCTCTTTAGTCGCATGACAGCAACAGTGGTAATCAGCAAAAGACAATTGTTCAAATTTGCTTTGAAATTTCCTACAATTAACACTCCGCTTTGATTGCTTGATATTACTTTCATAAACATTTTGCTTGTTAGAATCGGCCAATCAAAACAAATTATTGTGAATTTTTCCAAAGTGCACAACGGCGCATTCATCATGAAATATGAACACCTGATATTTGAAATCAATCGCCGTCAAAACGGCGCTTATAACCTTTCCAGTCAACTTTGTTGCCGACCTAGATCAAGCTTTTCTGCAAAGATAAACGTTTATTTGCATTGTAATAACATTGATTCTTGTTTAACGTAGCCCCTCTTCCACCAACTCCGCCCCCACCAATATGTTATGGCACATGGACACGATTCTTTGATCGGGATGATGCTAGTGGAAACGGAGATTATGAAACTTTGAGGCATTTGCGATCAGAGAATCCAGGAAAAATATGTTCAAAGCCTTTTGCTGTTGACGCGAGAGATGTGGCAACGAATCAGCCATATCAGAATAGTGGACAAGTCGTCACTGTGTCTACAACGGTTGGATTTCAATGTGTAAACAGCCTTCAGACAAACCGAAAACCATGCAAAGACTACAAAGTTCGATTTTGTTGTCTTAAATTGCCAGGTACGAATATCATGATAAGCTAGACTGCGTACATCCATGCCTTTTCAATCTTACAACTAGTACTTTTCATTAGCAATTTCACTATAAGTCTTATCAAGGTCTATTAAGGGAAGTAAAAGGATTGTGATCCGTCTCCAGTCACGCTTGAGAACACCTTTGTAGATCATTGCTAAAGGAACGCTTCGGACAAAACTGGAGGAAATATAACATAAAGGCTTTTTTGAAAATAATGCTCTTGCTTTGCGGAAAAAATTATGAGGTGACATTTTTTGCTTGGGGTGACAATTTTCGAAGCTTCCATTTGTCACAAAATTTAGGGGCACAATAGGTGAAAAAACGCTTTCTTTTATTAGATTACGCTTGAACCAATTTTACATATTAAATTTTTGAGGTCTTTATTCTTATTGCGATTACGTTGTTGATAGACCACAAATTCACCTTTGCTGCCCAAAAGTAGAGCAAAGTATTTTATTGGGTGAACAATAGTTTGTGAAAAATATTTGCAAGGGGGAATTTGCTAAAAAAAAAAAAAAAGGAAAAGGGTGCCTAAGAAGACATGTTTCCAAAATTATTTGGACCCGATCAAAATGAGAAACAACAATACGTTGAATGTTAACATCCAGAAAAAGTTTGCCTCCTAACACGAAATGCAAAAAGTTCCCAACAAAAAATCGATCTCTAAAAAATTTGGTGGACAAAAAGGCTGAGAAGAAAGCCTAAATATTTTGCTCATCACATTTTTTTCTGACTAACCTAATGAAGTTTATCCCTTCATCAAATACGAAGATAAACTTTCCTTTTCTTGATGTTGATGGTTAAGCATTTTGATACTTTGTTTTTGTTTTATCAAATCATTACTCCCACATTTTTACCAATTTATTGGTCTCTGGTCAGACTCTATGAGTGCTGCTAACTAATTTCATCAACTTTGGTATAGATTTCAACTTCATCCATCCACGATTGGTTGCTTACGGCACTTGCCTGGCTGTAAATCAAGCCATCCAACGAGTTTTGCCTGTCAGTCAATCAACTATTCCTAGAGGATCTATCAATTCAATTATTCGTTCTCAGCGGAAACCAATCAACTACACAGCTTTGTTTGAGTTTGTTGCTCTTGACACGCAATGCCCACAACCTGTAATAAAAAAAAGGTGAGCTGTTTTTGTCACTGGTTATCCTGTAATATGTTCGGGTAAATATATTAGGTAAAGTTTTAATACAAGTACCGGTCCGCCTAATTATAAATATGTGAAATTTGTGCACTATTTCTATTTATTCTTGCATTACATAAAAAACGATCTTTGCACTTCATAAAGCAGCTTGTGTTCAGACCCGCTTTTAAGTTACAAATTCTACTGGCATTGTAGAATAAAGCCGGGAAAACTATTGTCTTTCCCAAGGAACATCGTGAGGTTTGAATGCACCGTCATTGCCGTCGCAATCGGTGCTGCAACCAACTCAATCACATTGCCGACAAAAACATTCGGCTTGTTGTCTTAATGTAAACCCATTAGTATTTGGCCCAGGCTACTACTGGTGAATTGTAGGCATTGGTGCTGATGGACATATAAGCAGGAATGGGGAAATTTGATGATAAAGAGGAGAATAAAAACTGATTATGGCTTTCAGAAGATCAAATCATGAAAACTAAGAATCATGTTTTTCTTCATTTTGAAGGAGATAAATTTTTTTGAAGCCCAACTTTTAAACAAACCGTGGTTCAAGCCCGTTATTTCATGATATCATTGCCTGTTCTACAAGTCGAAGCCTTTTTTGGCGATCGACTTTGTGAAAGCAATTGTGCTGCCTCAATGGTGGCGCAAGCCCTTCTTTGCGTGATTTTGCCCCTTCTCATCAATTAAAGATTTTTTTGAATGCAAAGCTTATGACAACAAGATTAGCAGATTTTAAAAACTGGCTCACTGGTCCTATCAAATGAAGGCGCGGATCGCCAGATGCTCACCTTTGCTTATAAGTGTTCTTTTAATACATACGTTAAGATTCGGTTGACGCTTGCCTTTTTATTTCTCAGCAATCACTTTAAGAAATGGACAAAGGAAGTTAAGTGTGGTCAGAAATTCATCTGATTTAGCTTCAATATCAGAAGTAGCAAAAGTTACCTGAACATATCTAAAGTTGAATAGAGAATTTTGTTTGTGTGAATACTTTTTTTATAATCTCTAAAAAAGATATTGGCCAATAACGAATCAAGTGGTGATCCAATAAATATTCTGTCTGCTGGTTAGTACATCTTGTCATTGAAGCTAAGCTCAACTGAAGACATGGCTTTCATTGCCAGAAATCATTTGAGACGCATAATGCTTAATGTGTTCAAGAACGGAAACTTAGCAGCTGCTAGAAGCATTTACTCAGTTTATGAAAAGAAATGTGTAAATGAAAGTACTTGCAGAAGATGAAATCTACACTACTGAATTTTGTAAACCATCTTCTGCAAGTACTTTCATTTACACATTCCTTTTCATAAACTGAGTAAATGTTTCTAGCCGCTTCAGCTCTTGAGTTTCCGTTTTTGAACCCATAAAGCATTATGCGTCTCAAATGATTTTTGGAAACTTCCATGTTAGCAGAGTTTTAATCGTGAAATTTTAATTTTATTGTTCAGTAAAATAAAATTTAATCAGCTTAAATGCATCTAAACATAGCAATAATATTTAACTCTACTACACATAATAAAATATCAATGTTTCGTTCAATGTAAAAGAAAGTAAAAATCCGACAGAACTTATGGGATGACCCGATATTTGATGTCTTGCAGTCCAGTCCGCCGTATTACTTGATACATCAACTTAGTCATGATGCTGTGACAACCGTTTCCAATAATGCGATTTGATGTCGGCGGTGTTGTCATTATGGCTGGACCCAGCCCTATAAATTTTGACTGACTATTTAGTATTTCGTGCATTTTATCGATGTAGTTGTTTTTATTCAAAGGATGTCGCCTAAGCTTATGGCACGTTTAGTAATTACCATATCATCACTCTTTTGCCAGCTGCTAATTACGCGGAAGCACTCTTCGTGCACTGCGCTATTGTAAGCAACTGCTATTGAGCCGCCCCGGTACGGTGAGATAGTCGAAGTTGGGTATTGTAAGCAGTGCGTTGTTCATCAGAACTAGCCGTGTTATGTAGAAGATGAGCCCACCACCATTCAAATTTGGCCAAAATTTCATCTTTGCATTAGTGCCTCGGTGGTATTCCGAAGTTGAAACCATGCGTCAGTACCAATCTGAAAGATTCAGAATATCCTTTTTGGTAGCACTAAGGGCACTGCGAAAGCGATAGTTATTAGTTTTGTTGTTACGTCACGAATCAGTAAAAAATGGCTAGTATCTTTTATAATGGAAACCTTCCGATAGTATTGACATAAAGTTTTGCAACTCGAGTTATAGTCAGTAATTTTAAAACATTCAAATTAGACATCGTAGCTTATGTAAATTTCTGCCGTGTGAAACAAAAGCATTTTTTCACGTTTATTTAATGATATTTTTTGACATTTGTCTTGACGCTTTAGTAGCTACCTACATTTGGCCCCGTCTCAGAGCACAGCAGCTGTTTAATACCATGGTATGGAAGTCGATAGATAACCGGCACGGGTGTAAATCTCGGTTTTGCTGTAGCATCCCCCCAAACGATTACTAAGTTTGACTTTTGGTGTTCATTCCCCCCCATTACTATTTCGTCACTCTCTTCCTTATCAAAGATTTGCGCCACTGATTACATGTGGCTACGTTGCTTGGCCTTTAACACAGCCATGGATGGCTGAAGTGGGCGGGCAAGCTATTCTACCATTTTCACTGTGGAGTTTTGAGGTCCTGCTCTATTTACTGGTGGCTACAACAGTAGCTCAATTTTAACCTATTTCAAACTTAAGATACCAGAGCATAGCAAAGATGACTGGAATAATTCTTAAACTTGGTTGTCACTTATAATACCGATACTACCTAAGCTCATAACCGAATGGTTGCAAAATACCACCGCAAGGCACATGGTTGATATTAATATTAACTACATGTCTTGAGATGGTATTTTGTAATCATAACAGACGCGGCTGACATTAAAATATTCGCACAGCAGACTAGGGTAAAACTGGTCACATTTTTTTGGTCCACCCACTTTGATAATGGGCTCCGCCATCGCAGAATGTAGCCTCGGCTTTGCATTCTTTAAAAGTCTATGGTTTTTGTATTTTGTTGTAACGCTGACAAATAAAAAATTGACTGAGATCTGTTTTAGATGAGAGAGCGACTAAATTTGCTGCGTAGATCGCATAAAAATGTCTGGTGGAGAGAAAAGTTGAAACCATAAAATTCAAAACACGTTGCACTTTTTAATGCATGGCATAGAAAAGCAAATCACAGAAAATATAGTAAACGTATTTATTGAAATTTTAAACGTTTTCGGCTATTCATTACCAATTGTTTTGATCTTTACTCTATCAGCAAATTTTACTAATGAAAAGCAGTACGCGAATTGCAAAGTTAAGACGTTTTTTGACTCACAAAGTTACTAGTACCGGTATTACGCACCAAAAGTTGATAGATATTGATGATGACAGAGTAGGCTAAATGATGACAAAAAAAGGATAAAAGTACAATCCTGACGCAAATATAGTCACAAAACGACAAAAGAAACCTTAAATTTAGGTTATAACATTGACCAAACAAGAAAAGCCTTTTCCATATAAGTGAGAATTTAATCGATGTTTGATTTTTTAATAAGTAACACTTCTTGCACTTTGGGTATTACATTGCCAAAGTTTATTATTTGAAAAGAATTAGCATCAAGTTCATTGGCAATGCAGCATTGACATGAACTTTGCTGTGTTATTGCAAAATCTATCAACTACATTGCAGATGTCAAAAACAACCTTAAATTTTGTTCGTTGACGTGAAGCTAATGATCAGCAAACGGGAAGAAATGATTAATGTACATGCAGTTAATAGCTTCAAGGCAAAGCTGAAAAAATAGTTTAGTTTTTTCCTTGTTTAGCTACAATACATGACAACAAAGTCAATATTCTCAAACTGATGATTTCTGCAGTTATTAGGTTAAGGTTTTGCCATATTAGGGCAAAACTGAAGAGCTTTTTTACTGCAAATTCGTTTTTGATTAAATTAAATGCTTCTGTGTTTTGATGGTAAGTAGTGGCAAGTCATTCCTATGTAGAACACATCTACATCATGCAAACAAAAAGATTTTAAATCACATCAGACACCAAAGCGGTTATGGTACCTGACTTTAACTGAAAGTATGATCCAGTTTTTCAAGGTTTTATAAAGTACAGATTTGTGCATTATGAATTCATTTCGAATAAAGTTGTAGTCACATTACAACCAAATTTATGTGATGGTGTTCCAAAATGTGGTAGGCTGCACCTAAGCTACATGAAAAAATCATTTTCCTCATTTTCATCTGATGGTTTGACTTCATTCCCAGCTTCAAACTTTTTTTACGACAGCATCAAAGAATTGCTTCGGATATCTATGATGTATAAACATATGTCGCACGTTTTTAACATCACTATTGTGCAAAATCACGTTCTCACAAATTAATTTAGCACTATGCAAAAGACACATGATGAAACCTCATTTCCACCTTTGAAATTCAATAAAATCCTGTAGGAGATAGTTTGTACCAAACCAAACAAACTTTCTACACCCCTTTTTTAAATTTTATTTATTAAAAGCAATTAGCATTACAAATTAAAGCACAAATCTTGATTAAATTATCAATTATATGCAAACGACTTTTCTTGTTTGCTCAGTGTTTTTTAGTTTGTTTAGCTATTACATAAATTTAAGGTTTCTTTTGTCGTTTTGTGACTATATTTGCGTCAGGATCGTACTTTTATCCTTCTTTGTCATCATTTAGCCTACTCTGTCATCATCAATATCTTTCAACTTTTGGTGCGTAATACTATAGTAGCGTTGTGAGTCAAAAAAACGTCTTAACTTTGCAATTCGCGTACTGCTTTTCATTAGTAAAATTTGCTTTTCTTTTCCTTCTGCTAAAACGTGCGCCATTCTGCAAGCTTTCTGCTGTCTCGGTAGCACCAATACGTCTGCCATTTCTTTTCGCTTTTCCCCCTCTCAGACTCTCGCTCCTTTCGGCTACATTTTCTTCTCCTCCATCTTTTCTTTGCCTCATACTCTATGGCACATTATGCATCTTTTTCTCCACCTTTTCTATCAGGCTAAAATTAGTCCCCAGTTACTCATATTTTCCCGCAAATGACACGTCAATGAATCGGCCAGCCAAGATGCGCTGCTAAGGCTAAGAGAGTACATCTACAATACCATGTAATCTCTCGTTTTTCGTATCCCCTCATCTTTTCGCTCGGACTGGAAACGTACTTTCATCAAAATTCTTCGACACTTTGGTTCCCTACGTGGCCACTGAGGAACTTGTGCTTCCTCGTCACCTTAGTTATGTTCTCTCTTTTCTTCGCTGCGGTGGACACAGCCCTCTGTTGAACTCTTTATCTCTTTAAAATTGGCAGAGTAGACAATCCCTCATACAGCGCCTGCGATCATTGGACCCAGAATATTTCTGAACTTACTCTGTTTTTTCAGCAACGAACAGTTTGCGCCGCTCGCTCTTTGGCAAATCCTTTTCTCTTTACGAACACTGACCCAAGCTATGGAGAGTTTCCCGACTTCTGGGACTCCATGGTCTTTCGACATGACTCCATCACTCTGTAGAGCTCGAGTAACAGCACAAGGATAATTCAGCGAGTAATATTTAGGCTACTATGCATAAATAAATTGGCAGATTACCAACTATTTCAACAGTTGAAATAGTCAAACAACACACAGTCCCGGTATGCTATTGATATCACTTGGTGGCAAATGTGCATGCACGCAAGTCAATTTCTTCACTCTGTAGGTACACAAATATTTGGTTGCCAATTTATAAACAAGCAATGTTGCACATGCAAAATAATGTTTGATTTTTTTTGCACAAATGTTTTGAGTAATTATTTTTAGTTTGTTCAATTTAATAAATCTTCAGATATGAGGTACTATTGTTTTTTACACTTATGAGTAGAAAAGTGTTGGTGTAGTTGTATCCAGCCGAAAGTTATTATTACAGCTTAAAATAAGATCACCAACTCTCTTTGGAGGATTTAGATTAGAATGTCAAAAATAGTTGGAGTAACACCTCTTTTTAGTTTTGTCCGACTACTAATAATAAACTGATCAGCTTCAGAAAGAATTTTGAATCAACCACTTCATTATTTGACCTAAGTATTAAAACCACGCAATAAACAAAGCATCGGCACAACAAAATGACATCCAAACTCTAAAAAATTATCAAAAATTTAAGAAGAATGTAAAATAAAATTGAGCTTTTTCGTTCAATATCAAACCTGCAACCAATTTGATCAGCTCAAGCTTTTATTGCAGAGGCCATTTTCTATACTAATGCATACTTTAATGCAACCATTTGTTTTTTTTTGTCATCCATACTCGAAGGCTATTCTTTGCAGATTATAGAAAGCTAAGAAAAATAGGGGAGCAAACCTTGCCACAGGCTTTAGTACTAGACAACAAGACGTCTAACTCTCTCTTCAAAACTTTTTAGATTAAAACTATTCCTTTCAAAGTTGATGGATATTATTTGCAGACGACTTGACTTTTGTCTTTCATCTTTTTTAATTTATTTGACATTTTCTACGTGGAAAACTGGAGTCTTTAAATCATTGTCGAGAGATCAATTAATGCATTTAACTACAAAACAAGGCTGGCTCGATTGTTTATAAAATAACTTTGTAAATTAACTACCACAAGTAATCTTATAATTTTTTGCTAATAAACCAGAAATCCTAGTAAAAAAACAAACTTTTTGGTGATAATTTGTTGCGAGACATTAAGCTACCTTGCAAAATTAACTAGGTCCACATGGCAATTCCAGTAAATACAAGCTATAGATAACTGGTAAATAAATCCATATATAATACTGATGCTGAAGTAATATTTCATTTTATTGCCCTTTTACCGAAGGATAACTTTTCCCTATCCACATTTCCCTATCACCTCTGCCTGCAACCCAACCCAGCTGCCCCACCCGTGCAGTTTTTTATCTTTGCAGCAACGCGTAATTTTTGCCGTATTTTTAAAAAGATCGCAAAATGCTTGACATAAAATCATAGTTTGACCGTTACTGCTTTCTTTAACTCGAACTCTTTGAAAAGGTGCAAAATAAGATTAAATTATGAAAAAGTCAAATAGTATCAAATAAAAGTTTTTAGTGGTTTAAGAACTAAAATATAAACAAACATACTCACATCTCTCCTCTCCACTGAGACAAGATAAATCAAGAACACTGTCGGCAAAGTGTTCGAACGGGTTGGATCGTTGCTTATAGCATCAAATGGTTCCACGTTTAAATCTCACAATAGCGACGTTGTTGTGTCCTTGATAAAAGCACTTTATGGCGATTTTTCTAGCTTGGGTGCGCTGCTTATTGTAATAAGACGCTATGTCAGCAGTAGGATCTACAAGAGACGAATGGTTTTTAGACTGCTGAGAGTAAAGTTGTGTAGCTTAACTACAATCGCAACGATATATGTTTTTATTTTGTTTTTTGCTTAAAGATATTCCCAGAGGATTATATACGAGATTACAACCCCCTCTCCAGCATATTCTTCTCTACGTGCTCTTCCCAATATTTGGAGGTCGCCGGATTTTTTTTCTCCGAAAAACTTCCAAGTCCCTCGCTTGTCTGAGTGCCTCACTGACATCACAAGATCTGATACCTCTCTTGGAAAATCTGTGAGACGCTGCAACATACCTGCATTTGCTGGAAAACGTTAACTCAAAACCTTCAATTAGTTGTCATTTGTGGACTTCATTTCATAAAAAAAATGGCACTAGTCTACTGTCAAAATTATAATCATCATTCTCCAAACTCGGGCCCAAGTTTGTATCGAATCAACAAAGATTACGAGCAGCAGCTGTAACTTGCTACTTACGCGAAAAGATAACACTTTTTGCTGATATCAATGATTCAATTTATCTCCCAATTAATTGCACTCATATATGCTTTCTCCTTAAAAATGCCATTAGCGTGATTTGAAACTGTCAGCTGTCAACCTGTGTTTGTACAGAAATTATCATCAGACTTAATTAAACTTCTATTGAAAATGCAAGATCTTATTAGAAAAAGTAAATCACAAGACCATAGACACATATCCGTTAATTTTGTTGTGCATTCTACTCGTTGTAACTATTCGCTAACAAAACTACGAAATAAATTGAAATTTATTCAGTGTTGGGTGTGATGTTCTTGTGTCTCCTTCAGTTCAAAAAAATTAAATACTCAATCCTATCAAGTTTTCAACATGTGGGCAAAATTTCATCCTCGAATTCAAGCGGACCGCAGAAAATTATTACAATTTTGCAATATTTTGAAACATAGAACTAATTTTTTAGTTCATTGCATTTTTACATTTCCTGCCAGTAGTCGTAATTTAACTTTTCACGAAGCTACAGACACTAATTGTTAAAAATGTTTTATCCTTCGGTCATGAGATTGTTAGGTTTAGACCTTTTGTGTCAGACTATTGTTGGGTTCAGACCAGGTTGTCTACCCGAACCGAACCTAAATTACATTTTTTATGAAGTATTGAAAATAAAACGATAAAAATAAATTTTCTGAAACTTAACCGGAGCGTTATCATTTAAACAGTTCCACTGGTTCAGCAAATTCATTCAAATAACTGACAACCCTAAATGTTTATGCAGTAGCGTGGGCTTTGCATAATTTAAAAAAAAGTACGATTTAGAATATTATGATGAATAAGCAAATTTATTTTGAGTTGGCGCAAGAAAGCAAAACAAAATTTTCCTGTTAAGATTTTTTTGTTGTTTGGGCCTATCCTTAAGGATTGTTTTCTTGACACATATTTTACAGCTTTACATAGAAACCAAAGCGGGTCCATTTCTTTTATTCAAATTTCCCTCTATTCGATCTGGCGTTTTTATGTGTAACTTAAATTGAATAAGTATTCGTAAAATATGCACTTCTATACCAATAAATTTCTCCTTTGTAGGTCTAATTATTCCGTGTTAATGAATTTATGTAATTAAAATTAAACTTTGAGAAAGTAGGCTATTGCCCGGTGAGTGTTGCAGCGAGACGCCTGGGAACGACGTTCTCACTCTTTTTTTGGGGGCCTGTGAAAGCGTTTCAGCATTATTTTGATAGGAGGTCTTTCCAAAAATTCTTCAAAATCAGGCCACGCCATCTCAGTAAAAGCAATAGCTTATCTAGCTGGTACACCACAGGCAGTAGGCTAACTCAAGCAGTAGACATATAACCGTGCGTGGCTGACAGATCACAATTACAGCAATTTAAAATCAATAAATGCAGACAT
Source organism: Trididemnum clinides (assembly GCA_963675345.1). Lineage (NCBI taxonomy): Eukaryota > Metazoa > Chordata > Ascidiacea > Aplousobranchia > Didemnidae > Trididemnum > Trididemnum clinides. The sequence continues at coordinate 23,457,603 of OY776285.1, read as the reverse complement.
CGTAGTCTTAGTTTCTGCTTGTGAAAGCTATGAAAGAGTATTTTGGTGCCATTTCGATCCACTCAACTAGAGCAGGTAGAATGCCAAGGCCTACACATCTGTAGAAGAACAATGGACTTGATGGAAATATTAATTTCAATACACATTAAAAAAATTTATTGGCAGTTTCGTGTTCACACTTTTATGTTTTACTTCTACAATTCTGACTAATGCTATGCTTCAGAATACATTGCGTTGTGTGGCAGCAGCTTATTACCTAATGCATCAAATTCATTTGAGTTCGGTTTCTTTTAGTATTTTCAGTAAACCAAATTCGTAGCAAAGTTTTTTTTTAAATACAAGGCAGAAAAAAATAAAAATAGGACTTAAAATATGCAATAAAAGCATGCAAAAAATCGACCCAAAAACCAGTTTTAAATGTTGATTTTTTTAACCCGATCCTTTAAAATTTGGACCCAAACCTTCAAAATTTGGCACTGGTGAGCTCGAACCGAACCTCAACGACAATTTCATAAAGCAGCGGTCGCCAACCGATAGTCCGTGCATTGTTTGTGATATTCCGCAAAAAAATTGGTACATAATTTCAATTTTTTTTTATTCTAATTCTCTTCAGGTAACTCTGATACGAACTGCATGAAAGAGAGCGAAAATAAATTAATGTACAAAAATATGAACATAGGCTACCTAATTGCTTTTAACTAGGGCCTACTTTTCGCAATTACAAAATTGACGACCCCTGGACCAATCTATTTCTATGGGGTTAGTACAAATAAAAAACAAAAGGAATGTTTATACTTTTCATTTATTAATGATATTTTTGACATCCAGAGAAAATCTTATTTTAAATTCTTTAACAAAACCTTGGATGTATTTGTATAATTTATAAGTGAGGCTTATGAAACACGATGAGCGATTTTCAATTAAAGCTACTAGTCCATCTTTTTTTTCTGCTTCCAGATTAAAATAAAGTAGTTATAGACCCATAGCGATTGAGAAAGAGCAAGCGAATAATTTGCAATTTTTTGTTCAACTAAAGACAGAATAACTAATGAAAATATTAATAGTTAACTGTGAGCTGATTATTGAATCAGAGCATCAACAGCCTTCGTCAAACGCCATTAGAAAGAACGTTCAAATTGGACGCGAAGAGAAAAACTGCAAAGTTTCAGAAAATCATCATTTAAACAATTTGAAGTTTGGATTCATTCAAGAACGTGATAGTGAGCTGGATCCACGGGCTGTGTTTTATCGGTTCTTAGAGTTTATTTAATGATGATGTCAGAGAGCTAGATCCAAGGCCTGCTTGTCTTGTCTTTTTTGAGAGTTTATCTAATGATGCCATTGTTGCAGTGAGGAACAGCTACAACTGGCCGTTTCACCGCCGCATATAGTTGAAAGATCCTGTCTCTAACTGTCTTGCTCACCAGCGGTCTTCGACGCACGAGCACACACCAACTTGCAGAACACAAAGACTGTATTAAAAGGAAAACAGAAATTTTGCTCACAAATTAGCTGTACCACATGCATCAATTGCAACACGTTAGGAGTATCTGGCTCTAGTTGTTACAAGATATTAAAGGCTACTGAGAAATGTTCTAAAATACGATCCATGCAAATAAAGATAACAAGCGAATGCGAAACAAGCGTATGTTATCGAATTAAGGCTAGCATTAGCTGACAATACAAGCTGTCTATTGTTTTCCGGTTGATGAAGTCACAGACAAGCGCTGTTGGAAATACATAAATAACTTGCCACTCGCATTAGTTGGTGATAAAACATTAGGTTTTCTATTCGCTACCATCCCATACTAAAAACACTGCCAAAGTAGAGTGAGCTCATAAACGGTCAACAGGCCTATTTAAAACCACAAATAAATATGAGATCAATCAGCAAAATTGTTACATAACCATTAACAAGAAACGAGAATGACATACAAATCGATCAAAGTAAAGGCGTTAAGCAAAGAGAAAACAACTTGCCATATTAATTTATAAATGATTCACTGTACCAAACTTACGGTTTCTTTTCCATTAAGGGTTGAACGTAATTGAAAACAATTTGTGAAACATAAAAACGATTTCATCAGTCATCACATATTGCAAAACATCCCTATTCCTCACTTATTACAAATGACAATCTATTAAATGAGGCAACAAACACAACAGCTTAAAAGGCGAAAGCTTCCGAACATTTATATCAAGAACATTAGCAATTACTTTACTAAAAGGACAAAACAAATAAACCAATGACAGGGGACATAAATCAGATTAACAATCATTTTTCTGTTTTCTTTTTTTTGTTATTCTACAGAAGCAGTGGTCCAAAACGCTATCACCAGCTAACATTGCGTACAAAAATTTCGCTGCTCTGTAAGCACTTTCTATTGCGGAAACACTCCAAATCACATGAAACAACGACAAAAATACCAGAAAAAGACACAATTTTATCACTTATGGTAATCCAAGAAGCACATAGGATGCAAGCGAACACCACATTCTTGACATTTTTCTACAGTGTTTTTTGCAGTTTGAGCAGAGTCCTTGAGTTTCTGCTTTAACAGGGTGGTGCAGACCAACACTGGTGTTATTCTTCTTCCATTAGGGCCTGATGACGCAGAACTAGTACTTTTCAATAAGCCACCTACAACTGACCGGATAAATTCAAGAAAATCTAAACGCGGGGAAGTTCCCATGGTGACACGGAGTCTCCACGTAGCTAGTTAGCATTTTTACACAGTTAACAAACAGCGGCCAATACCACTTCTTTGCTTGAATTGTTAGTCTGTATCGACGCATCCCATGTCTTGATTGGTAGCAGCAAAACGGTTGAACACAACTGATCTTTTTCTTTTTACGCATGCTGTAGCATTTCACCATTTTGGTTGGCTCTATGTTGCTGTATTTGAACCAAGGTAAACGACCTTGTTGTCCTTCCATTGCACTATGCACACGTAATCGTCCGAGCGGTGGTCAAAGAAGCCACTCTCCTCTGTAACTGCTGCTATCCCGGTCACACGGTTTGGGGGAAGGTCTCAGCGCACAGCGCAAATTCAATCGCCCTATTAAAGGGCACTCTCGATGATAGAATTAAATATAATTCCGAGACGAAAAATCCGATCGATCATACACGAATGGCGTCGATACTGCGACAGGTTTTCTAGAATAATTTAACAATTATGAATTTATGAGCAAACAACTAAACCTCACACTTAAATTGGGCACAACATAGAATAGAAAGATCAAATAGCAAATACCGCATAGCGACGGCATTAAAGTACCACGATAAATATTTAGGCTATAATTATAAGAGAATTGCGAGAAGCACTTGTTGTTAATACTACGATAAATTATAATCGCTTATAATATATACACTTACTGACTGTATGCGACTTTCCGAAACGATTCAACTTTACTACAGAGATTTCACTTTATTTGTATTTTGATGTTGAGAAAAATGCCTAAGACTAGGGTGCCGCGGTTTTACAGTGCTGCAAAGTTACGAAATACTCACGCGAGCACGTGGAAATAGACAAAATAAAACTTCATAGAGAATGGCTGTCCAAGATCTTTTTTCTTAGTATTGTTTACAACACAAAAGACGCTAATTATAACAGGTCTTCAGCAGCTTATTTAAATAGAAAGAGGCTCTTCAGTTTAATCAGGGCGCGAAAACAGTTTTAATTGAAAATTTTATGAATGGATTTTGTCTGTAACATCCTTTTTTTCAACACTTTTTGGTGGTCGCTGGGCCGGGCACTTCATTGTTCGGCCTTCACGTATAGTCCCACGAGCCATGAAATTCTTTGCGTGCAAATCTCGCAGTAAATAATAAGATGTAAAAAAAATTCCCAAAATAAACATAATGACAAGCAGGGTTTTAAACTGTCGAAAGAAGAGCAGACATAACTTGTGGTCTAAGAGGCTTGCTGATGTCCTTAGTATCAGTTGTAGCCATCACTTGATGCTAAAACCCAGTTTTTGAAGACAAATCTGATCGGCTTGCCACCAATGAACATCTTTGCTGAGTGCCTACCAAAATAAGGTACCATTTGTTCATCAATGGCCAGATCTTTTGCAAACACTCCAAACTGCTTGAAGGAAAGCATTGACTCTATCCTGTAAAGATCGAATTTTAGCAAGCTTGTCTCCAGCAGGAAGATAATTGTTATCAGCAAAATGGATTAACTTCTTTATGTCTTCAAACCTTTTTCTTGACATTGACCTTTATATCAGTGGGCAGTTGATATTATCATCTTTGTTCCAGTACAAGCGCTGACGCGGTTGGCTGGTGTATCCTGTTGACAGAAGAACTCCGACAAAAGCTTCGATTTCGTACGGTGTAAGATGAATGATTTCATTATGTTCACGCATATAGCTCCGTTTCGCAAGCAATTAGACTATAGATTTCTGTATTAAATAATAATGCACCTCTAAAGTTCCTGTAACATAGTTTGGAGGCAAATCATTTTTATGGAGCTTTATCTACATCATCTTCCTCTACATCAGTGCCACAAGCACCACCTTGCGCTGGTGGAAAAATAAAGATATCTTTCTCTTTACTTCCTGTTGACTCTAAATGTCGTCAACTGCGTAACTGATTACTAGTAATCTTTCGAATTCGAAGAAACAGTTCCGCAAAAGATTAATTTCGCGCAGTGTTTTTAGAGAAAAATAAACACTGGTACTCAGTAACGAAGCTTTTATTTCAAATGCGTTTTTTAACTTTTCTTTGAAAAAGGTAATGTTTGTTCTATCTTCTTAGACAGGATTGCGTATTGCTGCACAGATGTCCTGCTAATCGTTTCGTACGGTTAACACAGGCAAGCCACCACCAGCCTTACTAATCTGCAACAGCTGCACTAAATCTGCAGCAGCATTGCACCATTGTTTCTCTAGGGAACATCGCGTTGATAAGCAACCAAAAGCGGGTGACAAATTTTGTTTACATTTTCTTTTTAATCAGATCAACAGTAACCAAATACTAAAAACTTACAAGTGACTTGTATTTCTGGTAGTGGTCATTAATGGGTTAAACATGGGAGTCCTCATCCCAAAAGGCGCCGGACCACAAGTATTTTGCCTATAAACAAAATCTTTCGAAAGATCTGTACCAGTGTCATTTTGGATTCCACACCAACACACCGCGATATATTTTTTCTAGGCTGCATACAAATGCAGACCTGACAAGGTTGCTGCCATCGCACAAACAAGGTAATTAAATGAAGACTACCAAAAAGCTGCAAGAAATTCTAATGCCTAGTCAAGACTTTTAAATGAAGCATTAAGCTAAACGTCTTTCTTTCTTAAACGTTCTTTGCATCAATTACTGTGAATAAATAACGAACAAAGATACCAGAACAAGAAATTTGTTTTTACTGACTTAGCGCCACAGTATCGGAAAGTAGTGACAAAACCAACTTTGCTGTTCTTCAACCTTAAGTACGTTATTAACATTATTGTTTTAATGAAATAAAATAACTACAATAACGTCAATTAGCAAAAAAATTTTAAAGCTAGTTTTCTGTGAAGAGCCATGTGGCATTTTTCTGCTAGGCTTAGAAAATCGCTCCACAACACATTACAGGCGGCGTTTGATAGCAGCAAATAAAGCGTTAATCTTCTAATTTGTCAAATTTGGAAAACCTTCACCCCTTGCAGCAAACAGTTCCTTCGCATATCAGTTTTGTCATAGGTAGGTTACATCCCACTACTTCCGTACGAGCAAACACTACTGCATTCTTGAAAACAACACTGATAAACAATATTTGATGATAAAACAGCAATTTCAAGTAGTCAATCGGCTCAGTCAAGATGTCGTAAGCGGCGACCACTGAGCAATCAATAGCAGTCTTTGTTGGAGGTAGGTTGTCAGTTTGCTATTTGTATTCATGACTAGTTTGAAATACACTACCGTTTTTCCTTAACCTGATCTTAAGTAAATTTGCGATGATATTAGTTTCATCAAAAACATATCGGACAAAATAGTGAAGATTTCAACACATTTCAATGTGTTGATTGGTGCGGCAGCACCAGGTTTCAACTCTTTGATTCCCGCGCCAAGCGTACCGTCGTTGATTAGCACTGAACCAGTAGAGTTGCTTTGTAAAACTAGTAATATTAGCTCTACGGATCCTTTCTGCTTCGTCAAACAAAAAACAGGATGCGGTTGAAGCTTTCTTGCAGTGTTTTATTCACAAATATGCGCAGCTCCTCCCAGCGTGCGCAGAACGAAAATTCACGGCGATAAAGGCTACCACTTAGCTTTGATAACAATTAAACAGGGAGACCAACACTCAGGCCCAAACAGAAATCCGAAGCATAATCAGATCGAAACGAAAATTTACTACTCGTTTCGCCACGTTCACGTTTTGACCAGAATAGCGAAAATACACGTGGTCACTATATATATACGAGCAGATGCACCTGTTCTATATAAGAGTCAAACATGCGGCCTTATTTAACCACAGGGAAAAGACCAAAGAAAGACAATACAACAAAGGAAGGCTTTTAGAAGTACCGGTAGTCCGTAGGAAGCCCGGTTATAACGTCTACTACTTCTCAGTAGGGGCTAATTGTTCGGTTCGCTGTAGGGGTCTAATTTGAAGCTATATTTACTTAAACTCCTAACAAAACAACACGAGATCACGTAATTTACCACAATATCAATCAATTTTGTAAAAAATTGCTTATGAAGTCTTTGCGTCACGTTCTCAAGAGACTACGCTGTATGAAGACAAATCGCTGTAAAAGACCACATGGCGATTGGCGGAACATTGATACAATGGAAGGAATTGTGGAATCAGGTGAAGAAATAGCATTTTTTGACCAGGTTGTTTTTGTGAAGTTTTTTTGCAATGATATATATATTTTGCCTATTTTGTGACTAATAAAAAAATTACCACAAACTCCAGAGAGAGAGAGAGAGATCCACTTTTTAAAATCCGGTTTTGTCTGCGTTAACGATTAAGTTGCCAAGTTGCAAGTGAATGTCAACGGTGACAGCAAGAACGAGAATTGGATGGATAAAATTTAGAGGATGTGGAGAGTTAGTACTTTATGGGAGAAAGTTTTCCTTAAAAAAAAAAGGAAGAATTTATCAGAGTTGCATAAGATCAGCAATGCTATATGAGAGCGAGGTATGGTTTCTAAGAATGAGAAGACAATTTTGAGAACTGGAAAAGTAATGCTAAGAGCAATGTGTGGAGTTAAGCTGATTGAGAAAAGAAGCCAAGAACTTATGAGTTTGCTGGGTTTAAAGGATACTTTGGATGGATTAACCAGAATGAGTGGAGCACAATGGTATGGGCATGTTTTAAGGGATATGTTTATGTTTGAAAAGCGAAAGATTTTGAAGTGGCGTGGGCGACTAAATATGACGGAAAATATGACGACTAAATATGACGTGAATTGAAGAGGGAGTGGGCGACCAAATATGACGTGGAAAACAGGTGGAACACCAAACCAGTTTGATTGGACTGAAAAAGGAAGATGCCATTGACAGAACAAAGTGGCGTGATGATGTTTACATACTTTCAAGAAACACGAGGTGAATCCGGCCACCTGCGTTAACGCAGACACAACCAGGTTTTAAAAAGTGGGCTCTCTCTCTCTCTCTCTGGAGCTTTTCTGTAATTTTTTTTTATCACCCGCAAGATAGGCTAAACATGTATCTCATTACAACAAAACTTTTCATTTATAAAATGAATAAATATTGAGGTAGCCAAGAAGAATGCAATCGCCCGCCTAAAGAAAATTGCTCACGGGCTATATTAAAACAATTGGTAACTTTTTATAATGTCGGATTATTAGTTCATCAACAAAATACAATAAAACTTAGATTGTTTATCCTGATAAGGCAGTGGTTTCCAAACTTTTTTTTGTTGCGACCAAAATCTTAAGTTTGGTGAACATCTCGTAAACAAAGCCTCAAACAAGGTACTTTAACACGAACAAAGAAGGTATTTGAAATGAGGCCAGAAAAAATGCCTATGATGCAATAACTAGGTCTATGATGGAATTGAAAGACTTTAAAAAGTAGAAAAAAGAACGTAGAAAAATACATAAACGGTCCGTTTTTGACTGATTTGGATCGCCCAGCACGACCCATTTTTTGACCCTTTGCGAATCAATTTGGGTCGCGACCCATACCGAACCGTAGTGATAAAAGCACAACGGAAACGCCGAAAACGCTTGGATTTTATTTTATGTTGTAAATAAATTTGTATATAAGTGCCAATCAAAGTATTTTCACCTTTATTGGCAATTAGTTTCCACAAGCCACCGTTGCAAAAGCTACAACGACAATAATTGCTTGTAAGGCATACGTTGATACTACTGTATGTTTTTAATTAAAGTACACTATCGCTTGAATATCAAAATTATTAAGCTACTATTCAAATAGTGATGAAAAATTTACTTTCATGCACAGTATCAGTGGACTTCAATAGTATAAACTACCATTCAACACGTGAAATCTGTTAACGATACGCTCACCAGTCAGCAAAGTTACCTGCTTTGGCCTGCAATCTCTTTGGCAACTAGGCTTTGGGCATCAAAACTAAAAACGGTACAAAATACTTAATTCAAATCAGATATGGAAGATGAAGAATTTTTGGAAAAAGCGATTAAAATAGAGGCAAAGCTAGGACAGCTATAATACCTACACAATGCATATCAAAAAAATTAGTTGGTTGTACTTAGTAATTCATTTCACACACGATTACAGCTTTTTTGATACTTATTAGATGAGGTTGCACAACTCAGCCTCGAAGATTGTTCTAATCAGAGCAGCTTTGGTGCCGGTCCCAAGCCCGGATAAATGGGGAGGGTTGCGACAGGAAGGGCATCCGGCGTAAAACCTAGCCAAATGCTTTTCAATGCGCGTCGTATCTGACTTTATACCGGATCGGTCGAGGCCCGGGATAACAACGACCGTTACCAGTGACTGGGCACCAAGGGCCACTGGTGGACATGCTACTTGGATGCAAAGAAGAGGTGGAAAGCGGTGGAGAAGAAAAAAGAAGAGAAGTGAAGAGAGAAAGAAAGCTGAGATCAAGTTGAGGGTTGCTACATTAAACGTTAGAACCATCACCGGTAACGGAAGAGAAGTGGCGAACTTTATGGAGCGAAAAGGGCTTGACATATTGTGTGTGCAGGAAACTCGCTGGAAGGGAGAAAAAGCAAGATGCATAGATGGAGGATATAAAATGTGGTACTGTGGAAGCGGAAACAAAAAGAATAGTGTGAGAATCATAATAAAAGAGGAGCATGTGGCCAGGGTAGTGGGATTGTGGAGGGTAACAGACAGGCTAATATGCTTGAAGATGGAACTTAATGGTGTTATGTTGAATGTTATTAGTGCATATGCGCCGCAGGTTGGGTGCATACATGAAGAAGAGGAAACATTCTGGCTGGACCTAGATGAGACAGTGGAAAAGATACCAAAGAATGAAAGAATTGTGGTGGGAGCAGACCTGAATGGGCACGTAGAAGATGGGAATAACGGTGATGAAGAATGCATGGGCAGACACGGATTGTGGGAGAGAAATAACGAAGAACAAGCAGTGGTGGATTTTGCTAAGAGAATGGAACTAGCGATCACTAACACCTACTTTGTAAAGAAACCAGCGCACAGAGTCACCTACAACATTGGCGGACGCAGTTTGCAGGTGGATTACGTTATGGTGAGAAGGCGAAGGATCAAGGAGGTGATGGATACAAAGGTTATTGTTGGTGAAAGTGTAACGAAACAGCACCGAATAGTAGTCAGTGCGATAATCATCTGGACGAAATGGAGAAAAGCACCAAAACCAGTGAAGAGAATAAAATGGTAGAAGCTAAAAGACTAGAAAGTAAAAACAAATTCAAAATGGAAGTGATTAAAAGTGGAATACTTGGTGGACAGGAAGACTGGCCAAGAGTAGCTGAGATAATGCGGAGCATTGCCAGAATGGAACTGGGTGAAACATCGGAAAAAGTTAGCACAGCAGGTAGACGGGAGCGTTGTGGTGAAACCAGAAAGTCCAGGAAAAACTGAAGGACAAGAGAAAAGCTAAAAAGATATGGGATACCATCAGAGATGATGCAAGCAAGTTGGCCTATAAAACTGCAAAAAAACAAGCAAAGAGAGAAGTGTCACAGGCAAAAAACAAAACATACGAGGAATTGTACAAAAAACTGGAAACAAAGGAGAGGGGAAATGAGTTGTTCAAGATAGCAAAGCAGAGAAACAGACAAAGCAAGAATGTACAACTGATGGAAGAAGAGAAAGTGAAACAAAGATGAAAGGAGTATTTTGACAACTTACTTAACCAGGAAAACCCAAGAGAAATGGAGAGAGATGAAGAGAAATGAGAGCAGGAGAGATAAAGGGACGTGGAAGATATTTCTGGAGAAGAAGTCAAGACTGGGTTGAGGAAGATGAAGAAGGGAAAGGCGCAAGGATCTGATGACATACCAGTGGAAGCATGAATAGCCCTAGAGAATAAAGATGTGGAGTTTCTAATGAGCTTCTTCAACAGACTCCTACGAGGGGAAAAGATGGCAAATGAATGGAGGAGAAGCGTGCTCGTACCTTTGTACAAAGGTAAAGGAGACATCAAGGAATGTGGAAATTACCGGGGGATCAAGTTGATGAGCCACACTATGCAACTGTGGGAGAGGGTAATAAAAGCAAGGATAAGGAAGGAGGTGACGACGCAATCTTCTGTCTGAGGATGCTGTTGGAAAAGTGGACTGAAGGGCAGAAGGCAGTGCACTGTGCCTTTATTGACTTGGAGAAGGCATACGACAGGGTACCCTGAGAGGAACTGTGAGAATGCTTGCGGTTAGCTGAAATATTAGAGTGCTACGTAAGGATTATCAAGGATATGTATGATGGAGGACAACAAGCGTGAGAAGTGCAGCAGAGTTGACTGAGGAATTCAAGGTAGGTGTTGGACTTCACCAAGGCTCAGCACTCAGCACATTCCTTTTTGCCATCATCATGGACAAGCTGACGGAGGACATCAGGAAGGACGCACCATGGGGTATGCTGTTTGCAGATGACATAGTGCTGTCTAGGAAAAATCATAGGGAGCTCGAGGATGATCTGGAAATTTGGAGAAATGTACTGGAGAGAAGAGGCCTGAAAGTGAGCCGGAGCAAGACCGAGTCTTTGAAGGCTGGGGGTGTGGATGATGGAGAAGAATTGAAGCTGCAAGGAGAAAAGGTAAAGAGAGCGAAAAACTTCAAAAACTTAGGTTAGTCAGTTAGTAGCGATGAAAGATGTGAAGAAGAAGTGAGGAGGATCCAAGCAGAATGGATGATTTGGAAGAAGGCGTCTGGAGTTCTATGCCACAGGAAGTCATCAGCAAGAGTTAAGGGTAAAATGTACAAGAGTGCCGTTAGGCCATCCACGCTTTATGGAATGGAAACGGTGGCAGTGACGGAAAGACAGGTGGGAAAAATGTTTATTGCAGAGTTGAAAATGGTGAGATGGGCGCTGGGAGTAATAAGAAAGGACAAGAAAAGAAACAAATACGTGGGAGGGACCGCGAAAATCGCAAAGCTAGGAGACAACTTTGGGAATGCAAGGCTACGCTGGTATGGGCACGTGAAAAGGAGAGAAGGCTACGTGGGAAAAAGGATGATGGAGATGGCGGTGCCAGGCAGAAGGAAAAGAGAAAGGCCAATGAGAAGGTGGATGGATTTAGCGAGAGAAGACTTAAACAGCGTTGGAGCTAAGGAGGGAGACGAAATCGAATGGGTCAAATGGAGAATATTTTTGCGCTGGGGCGACCACCAATAGGGAGAAGCCGAAAGAAGAAGAAGAATTAGATGAGGTTGCACACACGTGTAAAATTAAATGAACTTTCTTAATGGAAATATACTAAAGCCGTTCAAAAGATTGGTATTAAATGACTAAACAGATAAACTATCCAATTCACGAAAAACAACTATTATGTTCCTAAAAAATGAAAACATCGCGGTTTTTTTGATACCATGGAGATAGGTAAGTGTAATTGCATTGGACACTAGAACATACAATTTCTGCTGGCACGGCAAAATAAACTTTCAAGATATTTTCCAAAGATAGTCAGGTGGCTCTCAACGTTTTTCAGCTTACAGATCACTGTAAAAAATTTTCAAACCCGAAGTCACCATCCAAAAAAATTCCTACAAGCATTTAATAATAATCTAACTTACCAATTCATTAATCTATGCGCATGAGCTCGTGCTCTGTTTGCTTGGTGCTCACATTTACCTGACAGACAAGAGGTGGGCCGAAAAATCTACCTGTCAAAGTTAGGCAGTGTAACTTAACACTAGCACAACACCGCATGAATGTACGAATTACAATAAAAGCAAATAGTAAACACAGATGTACATGTATTAAAAATAGCATGGGCGAGTTTTATACAAAAGAAAAGTATCGAATAACAGCTGAAGAAATGAAGAGCAAAACAGAAGCCACAGTACATCTACAAGACTGCTAAAAACAACTGCAGCATAGACTATTTGTAGAGCAACCTCTTTGCATTGTAACGTATCATAAAGTGTAAAAATCAAAAAGAAAATATTACAGAAGCTTTTCGCAGAGGAAAAAAAGCATTAACTACTATCGGTACTGGTAATAAGTTATTATACAATATCATGGCATCACAGAAAAACATCAAGCTAAAGCTATGAATAAATCAAACGGATACTATTGGGCAAAAAACGTAGTTAAGATGCTGATCGGAAACTCATTTACTGTAAATCTACTTGAATTTGTTTATTCTGCGCAGCTGTACGTACGCAAAAAACAGGAAGACGAAAGCAAGAGAACCTAGCGCGATTATGTTTTGCCACAAACCCCACGTTCCATAGGTGATCTCTTGTTTGTGCATATATTCTTCTCCAGTAGTGCTAAAAAATAAAATATATGAGGAAAACAATTCAAAACTTGTCATCGAGAAAGTGAAATGTCTTAAAAAAAGGTTTTCAGGCTTGGAAAAGGTTAAGAGTAAAAGGCTTACATACATTTCTGCGAGAGTGCGATAAATCGCTCGCCCCTCAAGACGTTTAGCATCGCAACTGGAGTTCTTCTGTACTCACTGCTTATACATTTTATTGGCAACAAGAAAGCAGAGAAAATTTCGCTGTAATCTTGGCGTCACGGCAATTAACGTCACCCTAAGTTTTGAGCAAAAAACGAAAAATATCATTTGGTCTAACAGAGCTGCCTAATATAGTGGAAGAGTTCCGTTTCTTGACGCAAATAGTCCAGATTCAAAGCCTTTCAAAACATACAAAATCACATTCAGGTTGCAATGCTCGCCAGCAAAGCAAAATCAGGTGATTACATAGTTGCAGACATACTCGGCACCAGCAACGTCTCACAAAGGAAAACATACTGAAATGAAACAAAGTAAAACCAGCAGTCACCAGTTTGGTATACGAGCATGAGTGATAGTGCTCAAGCAAGGAGTATTTGAATTAGGATCATAACCAGGATACGAGGAATTGGCGATGAAAACCAACCCGCTGAACTCATTGACAGTGAGAGCCTACAAATAAAAGTTATATTATTGATGTCCAATACAAAAAGCGGGATTCTGTCTTTACGTAAGTACGCTTAAACTCCTGCGAAACTAATAGGCGTACAAACATCAAATTTGGCACAATTAATCACTACCTGGAGGTGAGGGTCATAAGAGTATTCATCAAATCATAATCAAAAATATCTTTTTTAAATTTACGTTTCTTGACAACAAAGCAAAACCTTTTTTTGCACAAACGAAAGCCAGTCTCCCACTTACCACCACACAAAAAACTTCATCCGTTTGGGGATCTTAAGATGACGTCACAATCAACGCTTGATTGCATAATTTGTTATCTGTATTTTCTCAAAAACTACTCATCGCAGAAACTTAACGTATTTAAGGATTAATAATGAGATTTCCATAAAAGCTACTCTACAACAATTAAAGCTCGTTTGACAACGCAATCAGAAGTTCTTTATCTAAGCTTTCTAAGTCTGCTAAAGCATGCTTCCTCTCTTTTTCTCTTACACGCTTTAAACTCGCTCTATGATGTCATAATGCTGTTTGGTACCGATACGATTAACACAGTCCTTCAGTGCCACAGAAGTATCATGACTTTTTCAAAACTTGCAACGTTTTTACAAAATCATTTTACGTTTTAACTGATTTGTGACCTGATTTCTCAATCTATTTTTAAAATTGTTTCACCAAATTAAAGATTATTTTAAAGCAATTTCTGTAGTATATGATATGTATCTTTAGTATTAGTTTTTATGCTGAAAATATTGAACTTTAACACCTATGGCGTAGCCCTGTACCCCTCCCCCAAAATGGTCAGCTGAGTAAACACAGGTAGGTTCAAAACAAAAAGGTTAAAACAAGGCATTAACAATTACTGTCCTTTGAAAGTTTAGTAAATTTGCTTTCCAGCAATATGTGACTACAATTAGTTAGGGCTAAGGATTAGTTTATAATGGCCGATCAAATATTGGTTGCCATTCATCATGTTCTACTTTTAGTTGATTAATTAAGTTACTATACCTAACAAACTTGCAGTTGTTAGACAAAGTTAGTTCTTTGGTGCATTATGACCACTTTTCCTCAAAAACATGGTTTTTTGGCATTATCTGCATACGTTTTCAAAAACATTCATCAAAAAATGAAGTCACTAAACGTATATGAAATGTAGTCTACCGACAAAAAACACCCAAAATTTTGTTGGCTGGTTTTCACAAAATTGTAATTTCCAGAAAAACTAAGTCCCTTAGTACATTTTGATTATTCTCCATTGATAGCATGAATCTTTGGCATTATCCATCAAAATTTTCAAAACCTTTCATCAAACATCAAAGTCTCTAAAAATTTAAATATTTAGCAAACTCCAAACAAAACACTCGGTAATCTCCCCCCCCCAAAAAAAAAGGGGGTAAAGATGGTTCTGTTTCATCTTTTGTAACAAAATGGTAGTGTCGAGATATCATATCATGTAAATGTTGTAGGCATTTCTTTTGCAATTGGGTGAGGCCGGCACACCCAGCTGATTTCATATTTTTAACCTCGATATTATTGATTGAGACCCTGCTGTTGCAACAAGTTAACTGCGAGTACTTCATTTCGGTTTAGTTCGTTCTTTGCATGGCTGCGTTTATGCCAGGTAAGCAACATGCGCGCAGTCAGAGGCATTAGCTCATACAAATTTGCTGGCAGTAATCAAAAAGTTGTAAGAAATGGTCCTAATATTTAATGGCTAAATCCTGAAAATGCATATCAATTACCGTGACGCACTCCCACAACGTTAATATATTTTCAAGCACTTGCTAAATTTAACAGATAAAGACCTGTTAAGTTTAAGAACGCCTAGGTAAAAATTGGGCAAATGAGACGTTGCCAGCACGCGATAAACTCGGGAGACATGTAGTGGCTAGCACATCCGCCCCTGTTATTTTTAATCGATAGCACTTCAGGAAACTTAATTTTTGCTAAAAGTAATTCTATATCTTACGATGCATCAAGGTGCAGCAAGCGACTATTCATGAGTTTTGAGCATGCTGTTGTCTTATGACTTGACTCTTTTTATAAGGCAGTGTTACGTCACAATCTTAAATGACATCACAATGCTTGCCACTATGTTGTGACAACAGCAGCACGCAGCATAATTATCCATTATCATTATGATAGCAAAGATAAATAGTAAAGCCCATTACTGATTTTCGTAGTCGATAAGCTCTTTGCATCAGTACGTAACACTAGGCTTCATTTAGAAGTAGGGAGGTCTGGATTAGGGGCAAGTTAATTGTAACAAAATCCCAAGCTTAAAAAAGATCAAAGTTAAAGAATAATAGCATCAATTTGTAAAACTGGATTAAAAGGAAACGTTTTTGCTTGAAAAGAGCTTAATAGGCTCCTTTTGGAATAGGATATATGACTTGGGGGAAAGGCATGGCTCCTGTTCATGCTATGGCCGAATTAAAGCAAATAGCCCAGCCAAAAAATTTTAAGTCACAAATAGAAACACAAAGGAGCCCCGCCAAATGTTGTTGTTGTTGTTGGTTACCCGACCCCTTCCGAGGGATGGGGGCATGGTGGAAGACCATGAAGCCCCAGAAGCCGGGCAACTCCCCAAAGTCTGGACCAGAGGTCGTAGAGAGATAGAGAGTCGCCAAAGAGTGAGCGGCACAAAGAGTCCGTTGCTGGACAGTGCAGAATGAGATGAGAGACGTGCTGAGACGAGTGTCCACAGGCGCTGCAGGAAGGATTCTCAATTCTGCCAATCCTAGAGAGATAAGAACCTAAAAGAAGGCTGTGTCCATTGCAGCGAAGATGAGAGAGGACACAACGATCGTCATGAGGAAGCACAAGTTCCTTG
Organism: Trididemnum clinides; assembly: GCA_963675345.1. Lineage (NCBI taxonomy): Eukaryota > Metazoa > Chordata > Ascidiacea > Aplousobranchia > Didemnidae > Trididemnum > Trididemnum clinides. The sequence continues at coordinate 23,441,232 of OY776285.1, read as the reverse complement.
GTGGAACTTGAGGGAACCTGTGTGTCAAAATACTTCAAAGAGACAGTATGCCTCCAGTCCGAGAAAAGATGAGAGTGGATACGAGAGATAAGAGGAGAGAGACTACAAGGGATTGCGGAAGGTGCAAGCAGCGCTCCCTGTCTGGCTAGCTCATTAGCTGCGTTGTTCCCCGGGAGAAATGAGAGTACAGGAACCCATTGCAGCCTGATAGAACAGGAGGAAAAAGAAGACAGCTCCTGCCAGATTTGCCACAGAGTTTGAGATAACAGGAAAAATGGAGGAGAGGACAGGGTGGCGAGGACAGAACGAGAGTCAGACAGGAGAAGAGAAGAAAAATGGCAGACTTTATGATGTTGCCGAGACCAGCAAAGAGCATGCAGAATGGCGCAGGCTTCAGCGGAAAAACTTGAGCATACCGCGCCTGATGAAAAGGAAAGAGTGGCCTCAGTGCCACAGAGAGAGCAGTTGGCAAGAACGCCGGAGCCGCCCTTGCCAAAAGGAAAAGGAACAGAGCCGTCTGTCCAGAGTACCAGATCATGAGGGGGGAGAGAGTCAAGATGGGCGAGAGCCACACCTTGGCGAGAGAGAGGGGGATCAGAGCGAGAGCATGGAGTGGAAAGGGTGGACTCCACGGTAAACGAGGGCAGATTCCAAGGGGGAAAGGGAGGGCAAGCAAAAAGAGCCTCCCTGGAAGAGGTAGAAGGAAGCATGAGCGGGTGAGTGGATGCAAAAGCTCTCCAGGACGATCTGCAGAGTCTTGGTTTCACTCCTAGTCTAGCCAAACCTGAAATAGGAAAGGAGGTTGGGAGACGAAGAGCCCGCTCATAAGAAAAAAGAGTAAAGTGAGTCAGAGTGACTCGTAGGGGAGGTGAAGAAGCCTCGATGAGTAGTAGAGGGATAGGGGAGGACGAGAGGCAGCTGGTGATGGCGCGACTGGCCGCTCGGTGGAGGCGTTCCAATTTGGTAAGATTGGTACTGCTTAGGAAAGGAAACCATCCGGGTGAAGCGTAAGTGAGTAGGGACCGAAGAAAAGATTTATACAGAACAGAGAGGGACTCCTTAGGTGGGCCCCATAAAGCAGAGATACAGCGTAAGGCCTTGAGACGTGAGAAAAACTTGGCCTTCAGCGAAGATACATGTTTAGTAAAGGAAAGAGTGCAGTCGAAGGTGACCCCAAGAAAAGTTGGAGTTGGATTGAAACAGAGGCGGGAGCCGAGTAGGGGGAAGTTGGGCTGGAGATTAGCTTGGTGGGGATCCACTGAGAAAAACGAGGCCTCACATTTGCTCAGATTGAGAGGAAGACATCAGTACTCAGACCAGCGTTCCAATCAAAACAGAGCTCCTTGTGTGGCCTCCACCGCAGTAGGGACCAAGGGGGAGGAGGACTAAATGGCCAGATCGTCAGCGTAAAGAAAGCAGCTGACGGAAGAAGGCAGAAAATCCGGAAGATCATTAATGAAGTGAGAGAAAAGTGCAGGGCCAAGAACGGATCCATGCAGAACACCTCGACGGATTCGAAAGGAGCAGCTTTTGTGATTTTGAAAGACCACACAAGCGCGCCTATCAGAAAGAAAAGATTGAGTCCAACAAGCAAAGCAAGGAGGGAGGCCAGCCGAGATCAGCTTGTGGAAAAGGGCGGGATGCCAGACAGAGTCAAAAGCTTTTGAGAAATCGATAGTAGACAGGATCGTCCGAGAGCCCGGCCTGGGTTTGTTAAACCCATCCGAAATGGACTGAAAAAGGTACAGAATTTGATCGAGTGTAGACCGACCAGGGCGGAAACCGGCCTGGCGGGGAGAAAGAATGGAATTAGATTCCAGAAAGAAGAGTAGACGGGATAGAATGATGCGTTCAAACAGCTTTGATACGCAGGAGGTGAGAGAGATAGGCCGGAAGGAAGCAGGAGAGTCGAGAGTCTTTCCCATCTTGTGGATGGGAATAATGGAAGATGTCTTCCAGATGAAAGGAAAGGAATGCGAAGACCAAGAAAAATTGAAGATGTAAAGAAGTAAATCCATGCCAGAGCGAGGAAGATGCTTTAGCATGGGATAGACAATTTTGTCTGGGCCAGTGGCAGTGGATGGGGTGAGATTGGAGGCAGCTGCAAGAAATTCTGCGGGAGAGAAAGGAGAGCAAAAAGACGAGTGAGACTCCACAGAGCGCGTGGCTCGGCGGAGCTCAGTGAGGTAGCCTCTGGCTCTGCTACGCAGCGCCTTTGGCTGAGAAACGGAAAAGTGCGATCTCAGGCAGGCGGCATAAACCGAAGCCGATTCCCTGGGAGAAAAACAGTTACGAGGGGAGGAAGACGAGGAAGGAGAGCCAGCGATAGAGCGAACAAGAGAGTGTACAGATTTAGGTTTAGACCTAGGTGAAAGAGAAGAGCAAGTCGTCTGCCATGCCTCAGCCTTGGCTTTGGCAATGAATGACGAGGCGCGTCAAGAAGCGGAGATGTAAGCCTGTCGATCTTCATCACTTCTGTGAGCGGCAGCAAAAGCCTTCCGTCTTTCACTAACCGCTTGTTCCACCTCAGCAGACCACCAGGCTTTAGGAGGCCGTTTGATGCGGTCGAAAGGAATGGAAGATTTGGCCGCATTTAAAGTCAAAGAGGTTAAGAGAGCAGCAGCAGAGGAAAGAGAAAGAGACGAGTATTCCTCTGCTGAAGGACAGTGACAGTCAAAGTAAGAAGCAAAGTCATCCCAGCGAGCTTTTTGAAAATTGAAGGAAGAGGGATGCTCGTTGGGGCGAAAGACCGGAGAGAGAGGGATAGATAGAAGAATTGGTAGATGGTCAGAACCCAGGTCCTGAAGCACCTCCCAGGAGCAAGAAAAGGCAAGAGAGGATGGAGCAAAGGAGATGTCAGGAGAGGAGCGACTGCCAGAGGAGCGATGGAGAAGGGTGGGTGTGTCAGGGTCATTGAGGGGGAGGAGGTCAGAAGAGATGATCCAGTCAAATACTTCCTCCCCGCAGGGGTCGGAAGTACCTCTTGAGTCCCAGAGGGGGTGATGGCAATTGAAGTCCCCCAGAATGAAGAGATTTCTGAAAGAGGGAAGAATGGAGGAAGAGAAGGAATCGGTTCTGCCATCCGTTGGGGAGGAGCAAATAGAGGAGCATACACATTAAGAAATGACACCGAGGAGAAGTTGTTAAGAGAGATGTTGACCCCTACATAATCAGAGTAGGGATCAAGCGAAGAAAGAGAGGAGGTAGAAAGTTCAGAAAAAGATAGGCCCTGCCTGACGAAGATGACGACGCCGCCACTGGCGTGCGTGGCATCAGGAGAGAGAATGCCAGACCAGGAGTGGGTGTGATCAGAACGCAGAGCAGAAAATCCAGGAATCCGGAAAGAGGAAGATGAGTTAAGATTGGATTCCTGGATGCAGATAAGATCGACTGGATGGGACAGTAGAAAATGAAGTAGTTCAGTGCTCCTGGCACGGAGACCTCCAGCATTCCATTGAAGAACCCTGATAGAGTCAGGGGGAGGAAAGGAAGAAGGAGGCATAGAAAAATGGCCAGGAACAAGGGACGGTGGTAAAGGGCAGAGGAAGGAGATATAGAATGGGCAGATGGGGGATAGGATGTTTGGAGACGGGGGTGACGCGAGAGTGCAGCATCAGTAGAGGGGGGGCCAGATTGTACAGTGGAGGTTTACGTGTCGGAGGAGTCCGAGAAGGGGGAAGTCACAGTGTTACGACAGGGGAGGCAGCTCCAAGAGTGAGAGCTGCCTAGAGCTCTGAAATTAGACAGGGAAAGTTGTGAGCACCTTAGATGGACCCATTTGGAGCAGGTACAGCATAGCACTGACTTGCCGCGCCAGGTCACATTTCCAGCGAACACAGAGCAGGGAAAGATGGGGCTGGGGTTAGGATGAACGTTACCGCTCATCAGGAGAAGAAGAATGAGGAAACAAAGAAGGGCAAGAGTAGGGCAGGAGAGAAGAAAAAGTGAAAACAGGCGACCGATTTTGTAGATGCTGTGTGTTGCCTTCCTGCGGTCGTTTAGGAGGCAGCATAGCGAAAAAATGTAGGGGAGTGCCCGGGGTAACTGGGACCCTCGGGAAGTCAAACAGCCATTTCGACCCAACCCAAACGGGGTCAGGGACCGCACCACCACGTTGAGGCGGCTGTTGATTGGTGCAGGCCGGCCAAATCGTCAAATAGGTCTACCACTACATAACTTATTTCTTTAATTGTCAAAACAACCGCCATTTGGGCGCCGCTATCAATTTTGACTATGTTTTACTCCCTCTCCCTTACACTTTTAAAAAATAGCAATGATAGTTTGTGATATCATTTTCTTTTTCAGTACTACCAGTCTTGATTAGTAGACCAAGGTGATCATCATTACGTGTGCAGGAACTATGGCCTACGTTAACTAAAACTTTTCGTTGCTGCTCTGACAAATGTTTGTACGGGGAAGCCGGCGCGGCTGCCTTGATTCATACGTTCTAACTCGGTACAGGTGATAGCATGACCCGCTGGGGTAAATCGCACCATACTTAGGGGAGGCATTTTTCCTAATTTGCTTGATAATATTTCCAAATATGGTACATCTCACATGCCAGCCATCCACAGGTCTCTCACACAAAATCATATCTACATGAGCATATTATAGCTTAGTTCATTAACAGTGTTTTCCACATAAAATCCAAATATACCCTTCTGGGCTATTTTAGATGATGCCATCAATCCATTGCTGTATTACTGCAAAACCTCATATAAGGGGCAACGATTTTGACCTATATTACAAAGGCACTTCACATGTCTCAACCGCATTGCGATAGAATCTATATGCAGGGATAGCATCTGAGTATGTCAGTAAAACACAAATAATACGGGAAAACGTTGTTCCGGGTTACTGACCCCATCACTGTTATTTTGTGTTATGCTGTAATATACTGACCGTAATATGCTGAAATATGCTGACATTATACTCTAATGTAGATTTGATTTTTGTGGAAGACCAGTGGATGGTGACATGTGAGATCCTGGTGTGAATTGAGGGTAGTTGAAAATGCTGGTGAGGCATCATTATATTTAGTAATGGTGAGGATCACAATATTTAGTAATGGCATCACCATTACTGATGGGGAGGGCCTGCCGGGCGACACCGGCCAAGCCGGCAAGTTTTACATAATTTTCCCGTACTATACGGGCGGTCATATAAGTTAAAAAGCCAGTTTTACGGCAACACTAACCGAACGGCCATGGATGCAAACCATACGATGACTGCGCTATTTTTACTTGGAAAAGGCATTTAATGGGGATTTTATTTGTCAGGTCTTTTTTATAAACGGCACGAACCGACTAGTCATTATGGCTGCGCAGATTTCAATCGATAATATTTTCGTTTCTTTCTATTGTCCCGTTGACTATTCGACCGGCTTGCCGGTACAGAATAAAATTTGAATCAACTTATCTACAGTGCCACGTTAGCCAGCGCGCAAAAAAAAACAAATGAATACGAAAACGAAATCAAATATTATGCTGTACAGTTAAGTCCTAAAGATGTCAATCAAAGCTGTTTAAAGTTGGAATACGCAAAAATCACGTCACATAACCAGCAATTTTGGAATATTTTTGACTAGAACTTTTGACATACAATCATCATAAATGATTAGAAAAATTTATATGAATTTAATTATTTTTGTCTTGGGCATGATTAAAAACTACCTCCGAAGGCAGGGTTTTGCTTCAAGACTAAATGAAGCTACACACTGAATCGTAATGCAACTAGTATAAATCGCTTTTGTCTAGTGCCAACAGGCGAGCCGGTTGTTTTACTAAGCGGCATAACTTCTTAGCATTTCTAAGAGCATCGGCTTATCTGATTTCTACTTTGGTACAACATAACCTTGGTAGCACTTTTTAGAATTCGGTAGCCTGTCTTTTGCTTGTTTGCACTCACTGCTGTTGGCCAAAGTTGATTGTGCATAAATGGAGTAAAGCATCAACTTAGGTCTTTAGTGAAACTAAGAAGTATCCGACTAAGTGCTTTCATATTCTTGACGAAGCTTATGGCGAAAATGTGTTGTCATGAACAGAAGTCTTCCAAAAACTAAACCGCTTTAAGAATGGTCACCGAGCAGAGGATGACGATTCCAGGTCAGGATCGTCTTCCGCAACACAATGTTATGCGTTTATCTGTTGTGTTAGAAACGACAGCCACGTTACAACGCATTTAATAGTTGCACTGTTGTTGCTGTTTTTACAGTTTGAATTTATTTATTCTTCTAAGCTATTTGGGATGGTAAGAAAAACTTGTTCACTCTACTTTAGCACAACTTACATTTATGCCATATCGAAAAATGCTGACATATTTTATCCATTCAAGCCAATCGAGTAGAGAGCCAATGTTGACCAAAAATCCGCCAAAAAGCATCATTAGGATGTACGGAAGTGCAACCACGATGTTTGCAACAGCAAATATTCTCACTGAGGCGCTGACGAGAAAAGCCAACGATGACGCACATACTGCAGTCAGCACCAAAGCGAGCACAAAGAAAAAATATTTGCCAACTTCCAACTGGAAACCTAAAAAACGCAATCGTAGGATGCCACGTATTTATAATAACAAGTTTTTTTCAAATACAACCAGCGGTAAACTTAAAATTATTCTCCTCTTAATTGAGAGAAAACACAGCATGAAATAAATTCTAGTCACGCAGGTACATTCCGCAAAACAAATTCAAATTAAGCCAGAAGGGACCGGCAGCAATCCATTTCGCGCAGGCCATAAACAAAAATTACAGACAAGTAGCTGCACCACCATCAATACCGCCAGAAATAGATAATGGGTATACAAAAGGCGCCTCTTACCCTATAGTGGGCAAGGCCTTTCCTGTTCTGTTCTGATGGAGCATAAACTCTTTTTAATTGTTGTTGCCCGACCCCCTTCTTCAGGGTGGACATAATTATAGATAACGCATATAAAGGATCTCCAAAATTCCGTGGCCTTGGTCTACAGATTGTATAAAAAAGGTTGTCAAAAAGTGTGCGCTGTAAAGAATACGCACCGAGTGAGAATGAATCGAGCGGTGCGAGAGACTGCAAAAGACTTGTTGATGACTAAAGTTGCGCATCTATTCTAGATAGTTCACCGGTTCAATCGTTGCGTTATCCGGAACAACCGAGTCATCCCACATACTTCGCAGGCAGATAATAGTGGAAGAGAAAACAGTGAAAGGTTCCTGCCGGTTAAACCAAAAAAAGATGACAAAGAAGGAACAACAAAACACGGCACGGCAAGAACAGAGCGAGAATCTGAAAAGAGAAATGGCAGACTAGTGGCAACGCTGAAAGCAAAAGGGAGCTGGCGAGGTAGCACAAGTATAAATGTAAAAACTGAAGCACACCATGCCAACAAAAAAGGGTAGTTTTAGTGCCACAGTGTTAGCAGTCGAATGGGACACCGTAGCCTTCTTTACTAAAAGCGTAAGAGCCATCAATCCAAATTATAAAATAATGATTTGAAAGAAAGCGAATGTCCAAAAAAAAGGTGATCAGTGCAAGAGCATAAAGAGAAAAGAGCGTTCCATGCCAAAAGAAAGGGGACTCCAAGCAAAGGAGCCAAGCAAGTAGTACTGTATGTAGAAACAACTTTTAGAGGGGACAGAAGCATTAAGTAAGCTCAATCATATTATCGAGCGATCTTATAAAAGCTTAACCTTCTGTGCATAGAGAGAAACTTTTCAAAAATAAGAACTTTGTCCAAATCGGTGTTCAAAACAAAGTGAAAATCTTAACTTTTCTTGGAGATTAACTATTTAAAAACACGATTTTTGATTACTTTGGTTTCCAAAGCAACATCAACACCTTTCTTTTTCTGTTTCTGCATATCCATTGCTTGAAACCAGGAATTTCATCTCCAAAATGACTTTTTTACAATTTTTGCTATTGGTCAAAACGTTTCGGGGAGGCCTACGGCCTTTATCCCCCCTCTAAACATGCCTTTGCTGACGAGTACTGTAAAACCTTCCTGGGATGAAAAAAGACAGAATGAGCAAGTAAGAAAATGCAATCTCACCGAGAACTAGCAAACCTTGTTTCTGGCCACTTATATAACAGCAAAGAAAAAAGTGGCGAAGTTGCCAAGGACACAAAAGGAATAGACGAGGACGAAAGACAGCACGGCGCGCCGCTAGGTCAAGGCAATACAACTTTATGAGTTGGTAGCACAGAGAAAAGGATACCACCTAAGTGAAGCACAGGTGAGAACGGGCTGAAGAAATGCTTAGTAGAATACATATAAAAACGTGGTAGTCACCCACCACAGGTCACAACTCCATTTGCCATGGATCAAACGCCAATTCACAATATCACGCAACTTCCTTTTCCTATTTACTCAATACACATCATCATCATCATCAAAATTCAATCATTTGCAAAAGTATGGGGCCACTGAAACAAATAATAAACTTCCGAGATAAACCGCCGTCTGAGCAGCAATGGTCGTTCGCCGCATGTGCAAACCTCACCATGACTTCTGTGTAGTCTACGAATGCATCTACGGCAGTCGTCCCCGCTTGTTGTAGCAATAAACCATGCCAGCAGTATTGGACAGCAAGAGCGCTCAATGGCATGTTTCAAGAGAAAATTAACTGCTAATTAACATCACAAATAAACCTGCATTTTTAAAAGATTGGGAATAGCACACAGCATATCAATACATTTCCTATTTCGTTCAGATCTATTAGATTCCTGATAAGTTTTCAACAGCTCTTGCGTGAATACGATAAAATGGGTTCTCGTAATTGGTTAATATGTGATTAACGGCGCTTAACGAACCATATTGTTTATTCTAAATTAATTAGTTACTAAGTGATAAATTTAACCTGTTCGAACTTCAACCTAAACTTAACTTGTTTGAACTTCAACCTTGCATTCTGCAAGTGGCACGGTGCATTATCAACTTACCAATCATGAAATATATGATTGCGCTGAAAAATAAATTTGGAATCAACCGATTGGGAATCAAATCGGCAAAAACTTGAGAAAGGAAGAAAACAGATACGCGGTAATAACCACTCGCAGATTCATGGCTAAAACATAAAAAATTGTTCACAAAGTGACTTTTCAAATGGCGACTGCAGCAAGTGGGTACATCACGGTATTTGACGCCAGATGAGAATTTAATTAACTCCTCCAACACAACATAATTTGAGAGTTCAGGACTCTACGTTCACAACCGATCTCAATGTCAAAACAAGTACGAACCCACGTCCTGCGATAGTAACAACTATTGTTTGAAATCAAATCGTAACATTGAAAGCGAGGCCTTGCCGCATGCACCGTAACACTTTGAGTGCTCAGCTCCCAGACATTCGACTCCCTATGCCTCAATTAGTTATCCTTATAAAAAAAAGAGAGCAGATGCATATTTGCAACAGTACGTCTACATTGTACAGTAGTTCATAATCAAAATTGCAAAATGTCCTTTTACGTTTCAACGCTGTGCAAGCGTGCACCGGAGCATTCAGTTTTTCCACAATCTAAATCCATGCGCTCTCAAGGCCCCGCACCTTTGGCAAAAAATAAAGTACTTCATTGCTTACGATGTATTTACTGCTTGGTCGAATGCATCATGCAGAAGTCATCCTGCATCCATTGCAAGGATGAACGCACAAGCGATCGAACGTGAATACATAGCAGCCATCAAAACAACACCACAGCCCTCAGCCACAATGAAAGCTTACTACTCACATGAAATACGTTCTGTTCTTTATGAAGAGTTCTAGCGCCGATAAATTGGACATGATTTGCGTTGTAATAAGGAAAAAGAAGCAGCCAGCCCTGCAAACAGTATAATCGTCTGCATTGACACCCTCATACTGGAAGACAGTAGATTTAGGTTTCGTTTTGTCATTTAGCACTCAAAAAAACAAAACATAAAAAAGTTTTGGGATTAGTAAGGTTTTTTCCTTAACTAACAAATCTCGCACATCCTTCACCATTAAAAAACTTTCAGTTCATTTGTAAACAGTACAACGACAAAACTGTTGTTTTTCTCGCTGGTAGGTCATAAAAAGAAAAAACACTTCACAGTTTGTACATGTAAATTAAGTGCATGGTGAAGAGTTGAAGCAATCTGATATCGGATTTTATATCAAAAAAACAGCAACGTCTAAAAGGTATTCTATTGGTCGCAATGGTTGGTAAGGTAGTTTATCAACAAAAGAGCTCAAATAAACTCAAAAGCAACGTCGCACCTGTTCTGTATGCCACTTTTGAATGAAGTATCAGTTTGATAGTATATCAGTCCTATCAGCGCACCGAATATCAACATGATCACAGTTTGAACGATTGCAGTAACTGGGTTGCGTATAATATTGCGCACTGTTCGCTGAAGCACGGCTCGCAGCTGAAAGATTGGTTTGATTTTTACTCCAGATCACGGAAAAACCTCTCACGGTTTTATACAACTTGGATTCTAGTTCGCATTCGATTGAGAGTGCGATCGGCAGAGAACATTTCTACCATAAACGCTGCAAGCAAGCAAGGAAATTCGTTGTAAAAACCTTCCCTTAAAACACAACTAGATTCCATGCGGACATTCACCGAGAAACCTTTGAATTTCCAATCAGCACCTTGTCTAGCTGAGTTATCCATAGCCCGCACAACTTGCAATAGTGAAAGGGCCGCAGCAACTTACTATTTTTTCCACAGGCCGCATGCCGACAGTTTTACTTATACTCAGGACTACTGTCTGACTAGACCAGAAAATAAGTACGTTTTGAAAAAACAATATCTTCGCCGTCAATTTAAAAACACTTTTTTAGAGGTTCACATGTTGAGCAAATATAATCGAAGGCAAAGTAACCACTCAACTCAAAAATAACCACATTTCTAAAAATTATTTACCAATACATCGTTAATAAACAAGTTCATTTTTGTCGCATTACAGCTCATTACACGTAATACTGAGGGGCATGCCTGCCACAAATGTTAGCATTGCATCATGCTATGACAACATAACTCTCAGTAAATTTAGGAATCTTGTCTTGTAAGTACCAATATCGTTCTAAAGTTTTGAACCCTGAACAACGTGGTCCGAAACCCAAAACATTCGCACAGAGCCATGAAGAGAAATTCCTAAATAAAGTAATAAGTGCTTATATTTATACCTGACAAAAAAATCCGTTTGCATACGTCGCTGCATCTAAATTGATTGAAGGCATCACCGACGTAGCAGCGTGCATTTCGAAATTGTTTCGTATTTTCTGTGAAACATCATCGGTAAAATCTCAGATAAAAGCTATATCTCAGGGGTGACCACACTTGCCGAAATAAAGAACCAAAAACAATAGGGGCCATCATTGAAAGAGCCGCTATGCAATCCTTAGTTAGTTTGAACTGACGCATTTTCCGTCCAGCTAGAAAGTAACGACCTTTTTTTGGAGACCATCCTTTTCAGAGCACGAAATTAGGCACTTTCACCCTTCCACCGGTCCAAAAACTTAACGTGACGCCCCCCACAAGTTGCACACTCCAACACTACATCATTGTACACATATACAACTAGAGTCAAAAGAGCCGCAGTTTGGCCACCCCTGCAATATTCGTGTTAGGTGAGATGGGTTAACTCCGTTTTATCAATCCATGGACCTTGTTTGCAATTTTTTTTCCCATGCTTTGACTTTCGTTATCTTTGATCACTTAATCCTTTCCGTGCTTTTTCTGCAACCTTGATTGATTTCTTTGTTTGCGCAGATTGGTTAATTAGGGCACATTTTAAGTTTCTAATTTTGCTTTTAGCATATTTTGAATTGATTAAAATTATTTGACTTTGGTTTAACTGTGTTCAGATGACTCAGGTCAATTCAGTTGAATCAGTTTAAATTTGTTTCTGTTCGTCTTAGTTCATTAATAAATAGATCTATTCTTTTGTTAAATGTTTTGGTCGACAAGAAACAGCAGCAAGGCCTTTAGTTTAATGAACTATTGTTAGTTACTCAAACTGGTCATCGCTAAAACTGGGGACCCCAACAATAAGCTACGTCAGCCCGACCTAGCCAAAGAAGAACCAATCATTCGGCGTTGCTGCTGTCTTCAACGTTGCACTTTTTGCTTCTTTTTGTGGCACGCGCTATAACGGGACCTTCATCTGCCGGCATTTTCTCGTCACTCCTCAACGTCTGCAAAAACCCCACACCCCAAAAGACAACAAAGTTAACGGCTTTTTTGGGACGATCTTCTGTGCAACCCACCCTATTTCTTTCTTAGAATTTTGGGTTTGCGATTGGATTGTTTATTTAAATAATGTTACTCCTAACTATTTTTCTAGAAGACCTGCGAAGTTTTCCATAATTTGGTCATGTTTCTACCTTTCAACCTCTATGTGTTACATTTTATTGATTTCAGGCATTGGAAAAACTTTTCCTGCACTGGTCCGTAGCTTTATGCGACATTGGCCATGGTGTAGTGGTTAGAGCGGCGCGATGGTGCAGTGGTTAGAGCGTCCGCATCGCTGTCGGTAGACTTGGGGTTCATTCCCTAAGTCGAGTCATACCAAAAGACTTTAAAAACTGGTATTCACAGCCTCCCTGCATGGCGCTCAGTATAAAAAAGGGATAGTGTGGGGAACATGCCGGCAAGCTTGCTTGTTGTGTCCTTGGGCAAGGCACTTAACGGGACGCCTCCACCTTTATGTGGCAGACAGGTGGCCCTCCCGTACTTCACCGGATTACAATTGTGAAGTTGCTTACCCAGCATGTCGTAAATAACGACTCTTGGGTACCCACCTTGTTGGTGGTGGGACTACCAGTCACTCAAGACTGGTTCGAAATGGGCTGCCATCTTTTCCCTAGCCTAATTTCAATTAGGTTGACGGCATGAGCATTGCCGTTCATGCCGTACCTCCATCCCGAGTAAGAGGAGGGGTAACCACAAACAAACAACACTGGCCATGTCGCACAGTATTATGTGTAGTTTTTGAATTCATTTTCTGATTAACTTCACCACTGTTACTACCAGTTACCCTCTATGGCAGGGATTTCCAATCAGGGGTGCGAGATGGTCATTCAGATTTTTGTACTGTCGTGCTCAGTTTACTCTGTGCTAATTGCTCTGCACAATGAGTGTCTAATTACAGCATGCCTAGTGCGCGGCCTTCATTTCAGCTCGAAACGATGATCTCCAAAAAAAAGGTCAAGTCATGAAATTTCAGCCGAGTCTTCAAAATTGGCCCCCATCTTGGCAATTCGTCACATGTTGAACTATTTTAGGGGTGAAAGAACACATAAAAATATTTTAGGAGTGCGGGCCATCACAAAGGTTGGGAACCACTGCTCTAGCTACTTCGATCCAATGAATATTATCTCGAACAGCATAAATTACGAGAGCGAGAGAGGAAATGACCATCTTTTTTTTATTTTTGGAGATCACCCCAATTTCGGGCAATACAACGCGTTCTCAGGCGTTATTTACGTAAGATTTCTTTCCTTTTTTCAGCCCGACTTTGAGATACCTAAACATTTTTAAGTACCAAATAGAGCATGTGTTGATGTAATCTCTATATAATTTTTTGTGGGCTCCGCAATCAACGTTTGACCTCTTCAAGGGCTCCACACCAACAAAAGTTTGGGAAACCCTGCTCTATGGTATCCTACGGCGCATCGCATGTCTTTGTGGAAGGATAACAACCTTCAGTTGTTTTGTTTTGCCTTCCACATTTTACGATAGCATTGCTATTCAACGGCTCTGCCTATTTCTTGAGCGATCATTTTCATACGTCATGCAGAAACGGCAACCCGACACTGCAACATTTTTACAGTGCGTTATATAATGCGTTGTTGTAATATCGCATGTACTAAAATGTTTTGTAGCCTATATTTAACTATTGCTTTCGTATCGCAACATCAGATTTAAGAGTTTAGACACTCCTGTACCTCAACCTCTGGAGCTGCTATGTAGCCCGAATGTTGTGTACAGTGTTTTGACTTTTGCTATCTTTGATCACTTTATCCTTTCCGCGCTTTTTCTGCAACCTTAATTGATTTCTTTGTTTGCGCAGATTAGTTAATTAGGGCACATTTTCTTAGTTTCTAATTTTGCTTTTAGCATATTTTAAATCGGTTAAGATTATTAGACTTTGCTTTACTGTGTTGACTCAGGTTCAGTTCAACTCGTTTAAAGTATTTTGGTCAACGAGAAACAGCACCGAAGACTTTCAGTTTAATGAATTACCACCAGTTACCCTAACTGGTTATCGCTAAGCTATGACCTCAACCACAGCAATAATTAAAGCGAACTAACCTAGCCCGTTTCTCAGTCAAAGGCGCTGCGTAGCAGAGCCAGAGGCTACCTCACTGAGCTCCGCCGAGCCACGTGCCCTGTGGAGTCTCACTCGTCCTTTTGCTCTCCTTTCTCTCCCGCGGAATTTCTTGCGGCTGCCTCCAACCTTTCCTCATGCACTGCCACTGGTCCAGACAAAATTGCCTATCCCATGCTAAAGCATCTTCCTCGCTCTGGCATGAATTTACTTCTTTACATCTTCAATCTCTCCTAGTCTTCACATTCCTTTCCTTTCATCTGGAAGACATCTTCCATTATTCCCATCCACAAGATGGGAAAGACTCTCGACTCTCCTGCTTCCTTCCGGCCTATCTCTCTCACCTCCTGCGTATCAAAGCTGTTTGAACGCATCATTCTATCCCGTCTACTCTTCTTTCTGGAATCTAATTCCATTCTTTCTCCCCGCCAGGCCGGTTTCCGCCCTGGTCGGTCTACACTCGATCAAATTCTACCTTTTTCAGTCCATTTCGGATGGGTTTAACAAACCCAGGCCGGGCTCTCGGACGATCCTGTCTACTATCGATTTCTCGAAAGCTTTTGACTCTGTCTGGCATCCCGCCCTTTTCCACAAACTTATTTCGGCTGGCCTCCCTCCTTGCTTTGCTTGTTGGACTAATAATCTTTTCTTTCTGATAGCGCGCTTGTGTGGTCTTTCAAAATCACAAAAGCTGCTCCTTTCGAATCCGTCGAGGTGTTCTGCATGGATCCGTTCTCGGCCCTGCACTTTTCTCTCACTTCATTAACGATCTTCCGGATTTTCTGCCTTCTTCCGTCAGCTGCTCTCTTTACGCTAACGATCTGGCCATTTAGTCCTCCTCCCCCTTGGTCCCCACTGCGGTGGAGGCCACACAAGGAGCTCGGTTTTGATTGGAACGCTGGTCTGAGTACTGATGTCTTCCTCTCAATCTGAGCAAATGTGAGGCCTCGTTTTTCTCAGTGGATCCCCACCAAGCTAACCTCCAGCCCAACCTCCTCCTACTCGGCTCCCGCCTCCGTTTCAATCTAACTCCAACTTTTCTTGGGGTCACCTTCGACTGCACTCTTTCCTTTACTAAACATGTATCTTCGCTGAAGGCCAAGTTTTTCTCACGTCTCGGCCTTACACTGTATCTCTGCTTCCTCATGGGGCCCACCTAAGGAGTCCCTCTCTGTAGTGATTCAGTTTCCATCCGGTGTTGTCCCTTTAGCAGAGATGGCCGGATTTACCCCATGCATGGGGATTTGTTGGAGCGAAATTTTTCTACAGGGAGCATGCCCTTGCTTACCCCCAACCTCAGTTTTCTGCCATGAGTGGTCCCAACCAAGCAATTAAGCTGGCAACCCCACAATTAACAGTCAGACTGCAATTGGTAGGTACCCAATAGTCGCCTCTTACGACATGCTGGGTAAACAGCTTCACTATTCTTTAACCGGTGAAGCCTATAAATCTTTTCTTCGGTCCCTACTCACTTACGCTTCACCTGGATGGTTTCCTTTCCTAAGCAGTACCAATATCACCAAATTGGAACGCCTTCACCGAGCGGCCAGTCGCACCATCACCGGCTGCCTCTCGTCCTCCCCTATCCCTCTACTACTCACCAAGGCTTTTTTACCTCCCCTACGAGTCACTCTGACTCATTTCACCCTTTTTTCTTATGAGCGGGCTCTTCGTCTCCCAACCTCCTTTCCTATTTCAGGTTTGGCGACTAGGAGTGAAACCAAGACTCTGCAGATCGTCCTGGAGAGCTTTTGCGTCCACTCACCTGCTCATGCTTCCTTCTACCTCTTCTAGGGAGGCTCTTTTTGCTTGCCCTCCCTTTCCCCCTTGGAATCTGCGCTCGTTTACCGTGGAGTCCACCCTTTCCACTCCATGCTCTCGCTCTGATCCCCCTCTCTCTCGCCAAGATGTGGCTCTCGCCCATCTTGACTCTCTCCCCCCTCATGATCTGGTACTCTGGATAGACGGCTCTGTTCCTTTTCCTTTTGGCAAGGGCAGCTCCGGCGTTCTTGCCAACTGCTCTCTCTGTGGCACTGAGGTCACTCTTTCCTTTTCGGCAGGCCCAGTATGCTCAAGTTTTTCCGCTGAAGCCTGCGCCATTCTGCACGCTCTTTGCTGGTCTCGGCAACATCATAAAATCTGCCATTTTTCTTCTCTTCTCCTCCTGTCTGACTCTCGTTCTGTCCTCGCCACCCTGTCCTCTCCTCCATTTTTCCTGTTATCTCAAACTCTGTGGCAGATCTGGCAGGAACTGTCTTCTTTCTCCTCCTGTTCTATTAGGCTACAATGGGCCCCCATACACTCGTTTCTCCCGGGGAACGACGCGGCTGATGAGCTAGCCAGACAGGGAGTGCTGCTTGCGCCTTCCGCAATCCCTTGTAGTCTCTCTCTTATCTCGCATCCACTCTCGTCTTTTCTCGGACTGGAGGCATACTGTCTCTTTGAAGTATTTTGACACACAGGTTCCCTCAAGTTCCACCAAGGAACTTGTGCTTCCTCGTGACGATCGTTGTGTCCTCTCTCGTCTTCGCTGCAATGGACACAGCCTTCTTTTAGGTTCTTATCTCTCTAGGATTGGCAGAATTGAAAATCCTTCATGCAGCGCCTGTGGACACTCGTCCCAGGACATCTATCATCTCATTCTGGACTGTCCAGCAACGGACTCTTTGCGCCGCTCATTCTTTGGCGACTCTCTATCTCTCTACAACCTCTGGTTCATACCCTGGGGAGTTGCCTGGCTTCTGGGGCTCCATGGTCTTCCGCCATGCCCCCATCCCTCGGAAGGGGTCGGGTAACCAACAACAACAACAACTAACCTAGCAAACACGACATACCCTGCCCTGATGCAAAAAAATTAAACAACATCGACGTATTCATAACTTATTACGAGTGAGTTCATTCAGTAGAAAACAAAATCTTGAGGTCTGAACAAGGTTTCTCTAAATGAATTTGCAATGGAGGAATTTCGCGGTCCTTTCTCAAATCATGGCCTTGATTAAAATAATGATGCATTTCTTATGTTCGTTGTCGTTATCTGAAACCGGAACATACAAACGAATTGCCAATTCATAAATATGGCAAAGTCACTAACTCTCTCTCGGCTACCCCATGAAAATACACCAACCTGCAGTTGGACGGTTTCTTTAATAACCATTTCCGACTTGTTGAAGTGTTCAATTAAATACTCGGTATTGTCACTCGTTTCATCCAACTTAAGCACTGTAGCGATTTCCTGCGTACCAGCCCGATCAGCTTGACCTAAACAATGTGAATATGACAACAAACTTGCAAACGCCAATTAAGAGAGTAAAACCGATAAACATTTTTCTTAGAGCAAAAGGAGCATGTAAGTCTTCACGTATTCATTTAATCGCCTCTTTAAAAAACTATTGGAGAGCTTTTTTTCTTTGTTAAAAAAATTATCTTTTCAAACAACTCTAAATAGTGATAACGAAGTAGAACAAAATTCTAATGTTGACATTAATTATTCTTGCAGCATTACCGAGAATTAGACGTTGCAGTGGCAAACGACCACTGACTTTAACGATGCCTTATTTTTGCAGTCACCACTCGTTTGAAACAAGGATGCTGCTTTCCCTAACCCGACCTTGATGTTTGTGGTGTGGCCTTGAGTTATAGAACAGGAAGGTAAACACAACACGTTTTTCCTGATAATCACCCATTACACTTGTGAGAGATTTTGAACCCAAAGCACGAGCCGCAGTTCTTTCAACAATCATTTCCATTCGTAAAAAAGTGAGCTTATGCAGTACAAATATAATCTGTAATGTTCAAGTAAAGTTTCAAACGCCATTTATTTCGTTTAAAAACAATTGAACAAAGAAAACATGTCTCGCACATACAATATCATCGTATAACTAGCAAACCGCTCGTACACTTTATACAATATCGTACAAAAAATAAGCTATTATATAACAATCGATCAAATTGCCAATTCCCTCAAATTTTGTAAAAAATGTTACATAACAGTTAAATAGGCTTCCAGCCAAGATCACGCACCAAAAGGTCAATTTGAAATTCAATTACTGGTAAAAACAAAGAAAATTTTTTAAAAAAAAGCACTCAGTTCAAAATCAATTATTCAAGCAAAACAAATTTACGAATTGTTCGACCTAAAACAACCTAAAATATTGTTTTCACCCACACTTATAGAAAGACTGTTAAATAATTGGAGCAATGATTTTCAAACCAACTACTTTAAAATAACAGATATTTTCAGAGTACTTAATCATTAAAATCTTTTCAATTGACCATATTTTGATGTCCACCATGTGGGAAACTTGGCCACTAAAGAACTACAAAAATGAAACTAGGTTTTTGTACTGATAATTCCAAAGTGGAAATTTTCCGCATTGCAGCCGACTGTATTTAAGTTTAAGATTGTTAAACTAATCAATTTGAGGAAACAATCATTTAAGCAATGAGGTTATTAGTAGCCGGTAAAAACAATGCAACTACTTATGCAGTGATAGTTGAGAGCAGTGATTTTTAAACTTTTTTAGGCTATGGCATACCAAAAACTTCCAATACTACGTTAACGGTACTTTTTGAAAATAAGCTTTTCACAATTTTTTCGAACGAAACTGGCGTACATTAAAAAAGATATACAGTACACGGCAGAACTCACTTCAACCCAGCCTTACTTTAATCAATGCATACCAATAAAAACAGTATTCTATTGCAATGAGAAGAGTACGCCTGCTTTTGTGCACAGCCTTGACACCGGGCTTAACATCAGGCGAGCATAGCCTTAATTCCTGTTCGACAGCTTTAAGTTTTGATCTTTGTCTGTTCTTGATCAGCGCGGCTCAACAAAAACCGATTCACATGAGAAGTACCAAATGGTAATCAAATGCAATTGGATTGTCATATAATATCAAGATATTCTTGAGGAATGTACATGCACATCCAAAAACGGCCAACGCCCATTTCATTATGGCGCAGTTCTAAGGACCAATCTGTGCTTAATTCAAATAGCTGTTCTTGCACTGCCACTTCCAAGGATGCGACAACTTCTATCACAGATTAATTTAACGGATTTCTCGCCCGATCGTACTGAGAAATATTGAAATGTGATAGGAACACAGAAGCTTTCGTTGATGGATAACCAAATAATTGCAAATAGTTTTTTAGTGCCCTTACCTGCTCAGCTCCAACAATTGCTGCTGCTGAAAGAGGAAATATTTGCAACAATCCTTCCAAAAATTTGTTACGCCAGAGTTCCAGGTGTAGTTGAAATAATTGAAGCTTGTCGGAAACAGATAACAAAGTTTCAATTCTTTTTTGTATCTTTATATCAAATGCGCTCAAATGGCCAAATACATCTGCTAAATATGCCAAATTTCTCCACGAGTTTTCATTGACAACGCAGTACTTGGACTCAGCCTACTGATCAGCAAACAAGAGTATTAAGTGTTCTTGGAGCTCATAGATACGAAGTAAAGCATTACTACCGCTCAACTAACGCAGTTCAGTGAGAAGCAAACCTCTATGATTGCTCTCTCTTTTCGCACAGAACTTTAAATAATCGAGTCTTCAATGGGCGGGCTTTAACGAAGTGAACCAATTTCATAGACGTATCCAGTGCTTGTTCCAGTTCTTCTGCTAATATCTTTGCGACCATCGCTTCACGATGCAAAAAGCAATAAGTGAATAGCACGCTAAAATTCACTCGCTCAAATTTGGTCTACAATGCTGTGTTTTCCGGTCATGAAAGCTGCACCATCTGTGCACATACGCAAAATATTTCTTTTCCAATTGTTTGAGCAGGAATTTCTCGGCAAAAAAGCTAACTTTCCAGTATGGAGTTACTCTTAAGATATCGGACATTCGCAAGCAGTTGGGCTTTTCCTGTTATATTGGTGGATTTAACTAATTTGTGGCACATAAACCACTTGTCACCTACACTTGCTTCTTGCCTATTAAGTCAGTGATATTTATCCATGTAACTGGTTAAATTTTTTGTGAGAGTTAAATTTTCCAAGTTGTCTCTTTTAAGAAGCCGACTTAATGCAATAATGACCGGTTGGGCTGAAAGAGGTATATTATAATTTATTGTGATGTCGTAACAGAAAAGTTATGCGAATAGTTCTATCACGCTTTAAAACGGTTTGTGTTGGGAGCAGTTCATCGATTACAATCATTAAGAAGTTAACTGCAGATAGTTTTATCATAATACGAAAGCAAATGCTTTCTATAAACTATACTAATTTGATATCTTGCAGCTGTACGCTACTGGTGCAACGCCAGCAAGTCCATTGTAGACTCAAATCATGAAATTTTCGGGGCACACAGTTAGAGAAACCGGAAGTGAGAGAGTAACATTGCTTTTACACCACGTTAATTTAATAAGCTCGGATCTTTTTGTTCTGATATTCTGGTAAGCCTTTTCATCAACCTACTGTATTTTGGAAACCATAGTTTGCAAACTAGGCGGCCAGAGGAAGCTAACAGAAGGATAGCTGCTAGAATAATTACTGGTCCAGTCTAGATAAAAATCTTGTAACATGATTAAAGATAGCACGTAGGCTTAACCAGCCACACATAATGTGCATTTTATAAAATACTTGGTATCCAAGCAAAAACGAACCACGTGGCTTAAGTATAGTTTAGATTGACCCAAGCAAACCTTTTAAAGTCCATGCCTGTTGGATGGGTCCGGCATCAGAAAACTAAAACGAAGCCGCGATAAGTTTTCCTACAGCTCTTCATCTCATCCATTATTTGCCAAGCTGGCCGCAATAGTATCGGAATACTTTGTAGAGCTAATGCATACAAATCTCGATTCAACTCGCCAACCTGTTTCGTTTGCATGGAAGCAGGCTAATTAGTAGGGCATATGGCATAATTTAAAGCTTGGCGGGCAAGAAATAATGTCGCTTTTTAGCGATGACGCTCAGCTGGTTGGATGGGTAAGTTACCCGTTCGAGTAAGATCCAGGTCAGTCAGAGTAAGCAAGGCACCATTGAATAATACTATCCATCAGCCGGGCCTAACTACAAGGACACTAAGCAGGCGAGCAGTACTGAGCGGTTTCGTGTATTAGAATCAGGGTTAGCCATACAAAGAGTAGAAGCACCCCAGCGTGTACTTGCGGGTATCCACCTGATAAACCATCTCGGAACGCTAAGTCTTTTTTCGATGACCATACAGCTGACGACCCTAGAAGATGCAAATATGCAGAGCTCTGTCTACTGTAACGGTAATTTGACTTGCCGCAAAAATTAAGTTCTTGCAATCACCGCTGATGTTAAACTCATACTTAGCTTCGTGGAAAGCTGCAGATATTTTTTGCTGAGCTAGTTTGAGTCCCTTACTTGCACAGATATACCGAGATAGTGGTCAACTTGACTTAAAGTCCTCTCCAGCAAAGCACATTGACAAGTCAGCGCCATAACACTTTCTAGAAGCTAGAGCATGAATATCGTGAATGTAGATGTTGAACAGCAAATGCACCAAGAATGAACTACAGCAGGGGTGGGCAAACTTTTTAGCTGCAGGGTCGCATTGGCCATTCAAGAATTGACAGAGAACCAGCGCTTAAAATCTTGCAATAGCTGTATACAATGCAACACACTGCAATAACGTAAAATGTTGCAATGTGATATTACAGGGCTTTGAAAATGGTCTCCGAAAAAAAGTCATCACCCTCTATTTGGACGGAAAACGCGTCAATTCAAACTAAAAATTCTGTAGCGGCTCTTTAGTACGGCAAGTGTGGCAACCCCTGTCACATTACATTAGATGTATGAAGTTTCTACAAGTGCTGGGGTGCCGCACAAAATGCTCTGGCGAGCCGCACGCAGCCCGCGGGCCGTAGTTTGCCCACCCCTGAATTACCGAAATGCTATTCAGATATCGTAACCTGCTTTGATCTCTAAAACTATATAGTCACGTGAAGCTACGCTTCAGGACCAGTTTCATGATTATTTGTACGAAGCGTCTAACTGCAATCAGCATAATTGCAAAGTCATCTTAATTCTTGAAGGCAAAAAAATCACGGACCTGGGTTTTAGTTTGTTGAATAAAACTTGCTGTAGGCTAATTGACAATAATCACGGCAAAAATTGCACCAAAGGTCTTTTAATGTTAAATATCTCTTGTTTATTCTCTGGTATTGAAACTTGTTTTTTTCACCCAACTACTGCTTTCTCGCAGTAGAATTTCTCTGTCTAGACAAAGTCGTTAAAAAACAAGTACCGGTATTGACAGAAGTGACGTCGGTTTAGGCAATTTTTATAAACAACCACCTAGCCGCCTCTAACAGTAAAGTTCTTTCTGCGTCATTTCTTTTAGCTGGAGAAAACTGCTAGCCTTAGCTTTCATCACGCCTAAAGGTGGTTAGTTTGTGTTGCGCTCGTGTGCTTAGTGTAGTTTGTAACATCTGACGCCAAGTTAGCTATGATGAAAATTTTGCAATCACCAAAAAACAAAATACATCTACATCTACAGTAGGGATGCACTGAGGCTAGAATTTTGCCGAACCCACCCTGCCGAAGCTTGTGTGGTTGTATTACGCAACTACAATTAAAAAATTAATGCGATATTACTGACTATACAGCTCACAATTTGATGCCAAAGTCAATAATGCTCATGTGATTCATCATAAAATTGACTATGCTTTCATATGTTCTGGTTTTAGATAACACATCAAACACACAAAACATGCAAAAAAATTGAAATCGCCACGCCGCAAGAAACTTGAAGAGTTAAAAATTAAAAAAAGGGTAATCGAATGTTTATTGCGTCTGCAAAAGAATTTCGTGTTTATCTGTACAAAAAACCGGCACATGCTCTTTCAACGAAACGAATATTTAATTGCAAATTGTTTTTGTACATTATCCACAAATCATTTTTCCTGTGTTATAGAGATGAGGCGAAAACACAAGTGAGGCTTAAAATAATTCTTAAGTAGTATCTAATCAATCCTGAAAAAATTTTTCTTTCCAGTCTTTTAGTTAAGTTATTTCAAAAACTACAAAATTATGCTAGCACATTATTTGGCGGGAAAACAGTTAACTGGCTACAGCAATAAATAACTAAGAAAATAACTGATCAAATGAAAGCAATGACCGGGAAAGTTAGAAAAGAGGTTTCTTGTTGAACCTGCTAGAAAATCTGCTTCATATCTAGTTAGGCACTGTGAACAGCTGGAGTTGTTGTATTTTTGTGCAGCCAATTAACTGATTTCTCATCCGACGATGTTCCAAATCATGGTGGTCCAAACCTTGGCACGTGGGCCGCCAATGGCTTTTGTGTGGCCCGCAAACACTTTGTGCTTATCGTATTTTTGGTGTAAAATGCTCAAAGGAGTTAAATACGTATACATTTTACATAGACGCATTGCAATAACAACGGCCTAGGCAAGCTACACAACATCAAAGTGCATGTCGATATGTAACTAATGCTGCGTAGCAATGCTTTCTTACGCTTTGTTAGGACACAGGCACGCGTTAACTTTTTCCTTCAGTAGCAAGAACCGACTCTCTTATCCTGTGGTTTGTCAGGGGTTCTTACAATTTGCCTCAATACTCCCATGAGGTATTAATATTAGATTTTGGGGGTACTAAGTATTTTTGTTACAAAGTAAGAGATGCATTAGATTACATAGCAATTGAAAAGTATGAGAGTTAAATTTTACATGAATCCGGATTAGCAGTATTGGGACTTAAAATCTTCAGGAGCCGCTACTCTAAGTGATTTTTCATCAAAAGTGTGCACCGTGTTCACCAGTTTACAGTTAGGAAAAAACTTCTCAATTGTTCGAGCGATTTGAAATTGACGCACAGATCAGAATGAACAGTCAAAACGTTAAATGCAGCTTACTAGAGACAGTGGACCACCAAAATTAATACAAACCCTAACATGATAACGAAAACAAAAGCTAATGAAAGGTTTTGCTAATTAGTTGATGTGTCATGTATTTTCTTAGTTAACTTAGCTAAAAACCATTTTTTGAGTAGCAAACAATCAAAAAGCATTAACAAATGCGTTGGTGGTGCAGCAAAACATTAAATCGACTGGAATAGCAAAATTAGCTTTTTGATCACTATAACGTTTCTCCAACTGCGGCCCGCAAAGTTTGTTTCAAACCTGAATTTGGCTCTTTATACTCGCAATCTTGGACCACCCTGTTCTAGATCAATGTAAAACTATTAAAATAGCTTTATAGTTTTATACTAAAAGATAAGAAAAAATTTTGAAAATGATCAAATGTTACTAGAGTATTATTTAACTGTTTTGCTCCCGCGTGCATTGCGAAAAAAAAACGTCCACAAGGTGGCAGAGCGAAAAACTGTCATAATCAGTTATAATTAATCATCATAAAATACCCCAAGCTTGTTTTGTAAATCATTACTCATCTGTTTACTTCTATATCAGGTGTAACATATAGTTGAAATCTCTATTTCTTGAAGATTTCAAAGATAATAACAAAAAATTTTTTTGTTTGAATATGCAAATTTTATGCTAAATTAGTACCCACCAATTGGTGCTAAGTTGCAGATTTTATTTTCTACCAATTTTTTTAGAAATGGTCGCTAGATTATGCTAAGGAAATAAGCTTTCAAGCCACATCAGTCAAAGCTTACCTAAAAGCCTAGATTTTCTACAGTTTACAAGTTTCTGGGGCCCGTAACCTTTTTGTTAACCGGCACAAGACTGGTGCCAAATTTTGTTAGTTAAATTTAGTACCTAAAATATGATCAGTCATTATCCGATAGAGGTTAGCCTAAACCATGTAACATTTAAACAAGTTTGGCTTCTCTAACTTTGATTTAGAGAAACCAAACTTCTGCTAGCTTTTAAATTTGAATTTTAGTTTCTGTCTCCTTGGGAACTTAATAGAAAATGACCACTTTAGTGGTGAAATATTTGCAATTTATTATATCTTTTTATAGAGTGTAGTTTTTCTTCTTCTTTCAGCTTATTCTCAATTAGGGTTCGCCACAGCAGGTATCTGCATTTTTATGACATGGCATTTGTTTTACGGTGGGGTGCCCTTTCTGCCTCCAACCTTCTCTTCAGGGGAAAAACTGGGCCACCTGTCTTCCACATAAAGGTGGGGGCGTCCCGTTAAGTGTCTTGCCCAAGGACACAATAAGTGAACTTGCCGGGTTATTCTCCAAAACCTCCACCAAATGCTGAGCGCCAAGCAGGGAAGCTGTGAATACCATTTTTTAAAGTCTTTTGGTATGACTCAACAAAGGAAATGAACCCTAAGTCTACCGACTGCAAAGCGGATGCTCTAATCACTACACCATCACGTCGGTTATAGGGTGTAGTTTTTCTAAAAATTATAATTTAGTGAAGGTAAGTCAAGAAATTTTTGGGGGGTTTTGAACTGACATGATGTACAGTACCCATTTTTGATCAGTAAATATCATATACCGCTTAGCCTAGATTATTTAATGTTATATTTTGCTGAAAAGCAAATTTTCTAAGCTTTTAAGGGACCGATATTTAGCAACATATCACATTTTTTAAAAACTAAATCTACTTTTTTCTACTTACCATACACATTTTCTGGGGGGTTTTGAGCACCCTTATAAATTTGAAAATTGTAATAGGTAAATTTGATCATTATTGCTTGAAACTTTGTCAAATGATGAACCAAAAGAGTAGTTTTCAAAAACTGTGTTAATGATAAAGATTTTGGTTTTGAGGTAAACATGTAATCTCAATTTGATTTCAAAGTAGTAGACTCTTGCTAAGAATTTGGCAATTTTTGTCGTCTGCAGCTGGGCTCTTGGTTTTTTCAAAACTTTTTGGGTGAGAAAATTCAAGAATTAGGGCACAAATTTTACATCTTCCGATGCTTGAGAAATTAAGCGTGATTTTTTGAAAATTTTATGAAAATCGGTTAAAAAATAAAGTCAGAAATCTATTTTTAGTAAAATAATTTTGTAACTGAATTTGGAAAAATTTGAGGAAAACACTGAAAACCCGAGATCATCAATTAATAATTGCGGGAGCGAAAGAGTTAAGCCAAACTTGTATTTTTGGCCAAGCTCCTTTTTTAATTGCTCCAGTTATTTACTAAAGAATGAGTATCTAAGTAAGTGGTTTCCAAGCTTTCTTAAAATATTTCTCCTTTTACCCAGGTTGAAAATTTTTATTTCTCCCATATAACCAAACAGATAAAATACAATAAAATGTTTTGATAATTTGAAATATCTATTTCAACTTTTTACTCATTGCAACATTTGCGTAATTTTTTTTCTTGAAGTTACAATAAAATTTCTTCCCGTCAGGCAAACACTGATCTATTTGCATTTCACTTGATCAACTAATAACAGTATTAAGCATTACCGCAACTAGTCCAGGGTGATCCAGCTCTTTATGCCTGCTAGGCACTTTTTTAAAATATAAGGACTTGAGAATCGATTTGCCCGATACAGGTAGTCTGAAACTTTCCAATTAGGCTAGTAATGATAACAAAAAAACAGATTTCTGCTTTACTTTCAAATAAACAATATCCTGAACGTTTTAAATTGTTCGGCGGGCGACAGAAAATCGAATCGTTGCGGCCAGTGGACCTGCAGGTGGATTTGTCAGCACTAGTAAATGAAACTGGGCTTGTGATAATTTAAGAACGCAATCTGTTCTCCATGCTCAGGCAATAGTCCGCTTCTTTTTGCTTCAAAAATGCTCCCAGCTGTGCTGACTAGCCATTCACTCATTGCAGATGATGGAGGTGCGCACGAAACTTTTTTGGACAAACTTGCCAACCCCAATTCCCAGCTGTAATTGTCTTCACCGATGCAAGTATACTGTATGCACTTCACTATTTATATTGGCATTGATTCTTTGACAGGACAACCAGCTAAAACGCTGAACCGCAATCGTAAAACGAGATAAAGAAAGAAAATTAACTCCCATTTATCAGATAGTAACAATATAATTATTAGATTTTTAACAAGTGAAAACAGTAGTTTATTGAAGTAAGTGAAAATAATTTGACGCAGCCAAAAATTCGGCAAAATTGCCCCCGGCTTCGGCCGTAGACAAAGCTTCAGTACGTCCCTAATCCACAAAATCAAAAAATATCGATAGAGCGGTGTAAATAATATAAACGCAAACATAGCGTTTTAGAGCAAGAACACATTCTTAGTGTCACGCAGCCTTTTTAAGTGATCAATTGAATTCCGTTCTAACAAAAAAACGTGTGTTTAAAAAGACAGTGTTTATAGGGCGCCGTTTTGAAAAAATTACTTATTTTGTGCGACTGTTTGTCTTTGCGCATTTATTGTAATCCAGTCAGAAAAATCAGCTGCAAAATTATATCGGAAATATCCGATATATATGTCGGAGAAAAAACAGCTGCAAAATACAATATCGAAAATTTCTGATATACATCACATGAGCTGTATTGAAAATCTAGAAGTAATTTCACGTGATTTTTTGACCTTGGTGCAATTTTGACATCATTCTAAGCCAGAAGGCATTGTGGGTTACATTATACACACCAGCCGACAACAGCTAAAAACCACCCGCGTAAGCCCTAGACCAGCGGTATGAAATTTTATACAGGTAGCCAACAGAAATTGCTATGACTTACATGATTGGATTTTTAGCTTAAGTTCTTTCTGCCTTCTTTAAACTGGAAGAAAGATTATGTGAGTATATACATGTATATCGGAAATTTTCGACTTATTTATCAGATATATTTTAAAACTGATTTCATTGACTGGTTTGTGATAAATACATAAAAAAAAACCGTAACACAGAGTAAGCAATTTTTTCCCAACGGCGCCCCATAAATGTTGAATTAGTTACGATTGATAAAATTTTAAAAACTTTACTTTATTAGCATAGGATATAACAAAGCAAACAAGTCTCGCTGTTATTTTATCATCGTAAAAACCAGCCAACCACAAAATACACTATTGCGTAACAACCAATTATATAAGTTCCTACGTACTTTAATCGCTAACCACGACTTATATAACAGTTAAATCTCATAAAAAAAAACTAGTAAATGCTGCATTCGTAGAAACACTGGAGGATAAACCACCACTTTTTTCCTGACAGATGTTAATGAATCTTTCTCTTTTTAAAATTGGAATTTTTAGCAACTTATTCTTTCCGTGGGCTAATATCTCCTCAGAAAGCAAATTCCAACTTAGTCTCGACAGCATTTTTAAAGAGATCTCGGAAACACATTGACTCAAAAAAAATCACACGGATCTACACCCGGGCATAAGCAAATATTATAAAAAAGGGTAGGGTGAAAAACAAGTCGTGATTCTTATCCACCTTTTTTAGAATTTAGTTCAACATGTCAAGTGAACTAAGTTCCGCTCCCCCAACGCTTTATATCAATGCAGTCGTAAAAAATTAAGTAGTAGTTGTTTTCTACATTACACTCCTATACTGTGACGTTGACAACGCGTACCTGCAAAATAATCCGGCTCGATAGCTAATGTCTTCTCCCATAAAACTACTTGTACCCGGGAAAAGAATTCCTTCAGCACGTCAAATCTGGTTTTCGTGTTGCAATCCGTGAGAAACATTGTCACAAGACCTAACAGCACTTTGGCTCATTCATGTCAGTTGTGTAGCCGTTTCAACGCCGGCTTGAAATTGCAAGGTCTATCAATGTTTGCTAAGCAATTCAGTCACGCACTTAACTTGAACCCGGCGTCAAGAGTGCAATCAATGTTGTCGATTACTTGTTTTTGTCAATACTGCTCTTGCAGATGTATCTGCAAGCATTATTACAGATATTTCCAGCTTTGTCATGAAATTAAAACAAACTTTTTAGCTCTTTTCCTCCACTTGTGCAACGATTTCACTTTTAAACTAGAAAACGTGACACCTGCGCAAACTTTCGTCGAAATGTAGCAATAGCTCCATTTAGTTTAAAGTACATTGATTAAAATTCACATTTTTCAGCAAAACAGATGACGTAAAACACTCGGTACACGTAAAGCGGTTATGTAGAAACAAAGCAGTGTTTTGTGCTGGAGATGAAATAAATCTCTCACCTTTATCGTGTGCGCTATTTACATCAACTGCATTCATGCGGTCGATCAGCTGAGCAGTGTGAACATCACCACCAACGATGTCGAGGAAAAAATCGGCAGGATTGTGGTAAGTGGGACAAGAAAAACCTGCGAGAGAATTGTTTCGATGTTGTAACACACCAGGAGAAAAAGAAATGCTGAACAACTTTGTCCCACATCAATATTACCATCACACCATTCTGTCCTTTCTTGACAAACAAACAAACCTTATAAGCAGATTAAAACTTAGAACCATTTGTTCCGGGAGCATCAACAGTTCTATTGCACAATGGCAACTAGGACACGAGTTAATTTAAACCTTAACCCTTTCGCTACTATTGGTACACATGTGTACCACCAAATGAAAAAAATTCCTGAAAGCTTTTGTAAAACCCTATTGGTACACATATAAACCAGTGAAATATTTTCAAAAACCATAGTGGTTCATATATGTACCAGTGAAGTTTCAGCTACTTGAGTTACGAAAAAAATTTTTTTTGTAAAATTGCCATATTGGGTGTGCCTAAATGTGATTCAAGCAAAAAAAAATTTTTTTCATCAAAAATTTGAGTTCCGTAGCGAAAGGGTTAAGTCACCATTAAAACAAAATAACTGTACCTATGTTTTCAAAGTAGTCAACAGCTGCGTTTGCCAGCCCACGATAGACCATGCTTCCTCTGTGCAATATAATAAGTCGGTCAAAAAGAGAAAAAATGGAGTACCGAGGTTGGTGAATTGATATTATAATGTTTCTTCCGCCTCTTGCTAGCCTGAAACGCAACGTTGTAATAAATATGACTGCAATTTCAGCTGAAATAGCTTTCACTTCTTTTACGCTGAATATTTCAGAAATTATTATCAGAATTAATATGCTGTTGTACAAGTTTTATTTGAACGCTTTGCTGATCGCTGTTAGCATCGTCATCTAATTAGATATAAACATTAAAATTGTTAACCAAATTTTGAATAATACAGAACTAGTATATCAAGAAGTCACTATATAAAGTTATATGGCATTAGTAAGTACTTGTATAACAGCAGCACTATTGAATTGGCAGTGTTTGCATCAAGGCCAGTGGTCGGTTCATCTAGAAACAACACCGGAGGATCAAGAATCATCTCCATTCCAATATTGACCCTCTTCCTCTCGCCGCCAGAAACACCACGTACAAATTCGTTACCAACCTACCAAAATGTATTACGAACAAAAGTATTCAAGGCACATTTCAAAGTTTATAATTAAAATAATATTAAAAAAGCCTGATGCAGACCGGAGGTTGGTGGTTGTAGTAGGAGTAGTAATCAGTTTTTATCCGGTTTTGTCCACTTAACGAAGTTGGCCGGATTTACCTCATTTCCCCCGCAATTCTTTGCACTACAACCCCGCCACATTGTTGGTCGTATTGATAAACAAAACGGCATTCACTGCATCTGAAGCTATAACCTATGCAGCCATAATGTGCGGACTTTGACAAACAAAACTATTGAGAGTTATACAACTTGTCGTTTTGCAACGTCATTTTTCTAAACTATTTGTTACCGGCAAGCTACATGAACAATACCAACCATGGTATCAGCACATGCTTGCAATCCAAGCTGTTCTATAACTTCGTTCACTTTCTCTTCTCGGGCCTGCTTGTTATAAGTTTTATTTGACAGACGCAAGTTAGCAGAAAACAAAAGATTTTCTTTTACAGTCAATGTTCCCATTACTATATCATCCTGAAAAATAAAGAAATTTTTAAAAATGCTTCCGAGAACTTGACGGGAACTTATTTCAGAGACACTTATTACTTGACGCTGGTTTCCATTACGCGTAAATAGCGTAAAAATTCTTTATTTTTCCATTCAATTTTGTGCGCGAAGCGTTTTTACCCGTAAAATAACTTCAAATATACAAACAAATCATAATTACGCTACGCCCGCAAGTTACACCCATTGGAAATCAGTCTTCAATGTTACAATCAAAGTTCAAACGGTCAGCTCAATTTGACATTAATTTGATTTTATGTTCATTTCTAAACATTTTTACTTGACCGATTAACCCTCTTTTAACCCATTGGAAACCAGTCTTCAAAGTTATAATCAAAGTTCAAACGGTCAGCTCAATTTGACATTAATTTGATTTTATGTTCCTTTCTAAACATTTTTACTTGACCGATTAACTCTCTTTTAATACCTTGTATGAAAATTATTCGTCAGTTGGCTAAAGACCCAATCATTAGCGCAATGCTTTAGCCTAATAAGCATGTTTTGTTTGTTTTATCATGACGAAATCGAGCAAAACAGCCTGAGCCCCTGTTTTGATGCAATGACATAAAAGTTGTTTCTGATTTACCCGACAAGCTCATGTTAAATGAAAAGGGTCTTCACAGCAAAAAAAACAATTTTGTCCAACTAACAGAGACAATCCTTACCACCTGGATAAAAGCTATAATTTTCGAGTATATTATGTAGAAACTATAAAAAAAAATTTCAGGTAACATTTTTACGATTCATATGTAATCGCACAACATCACTAGCAGTGGACCTAATATTTTACACACTTCACTTTACCTGAACTACATAACCACTCATCAAGCGAAAATCAGAAGGCGGTTTTTCACCATTGAGAAGCACAAGACCATCTTTCAACCCACGTGGATCTTTTCTTTTCGCCAACACATCGAGCAATCTAGCATTATATCATTCAAGAACCGTATAAGTTGAAGCATAAAGAATACTCTAGTACACTGCACACGGCTGTCAGAGAAGTCATCGTACCTTCAAGCCCAGATAAATAGCAACAATTCAAATTGAGCAAGCTTGCAAAGTGATTTCAGAATTCTATCATAAGTTTGGCTTCATTCAAACCCAGGTGCTATGCGCATTATAAAATGCAATGTGTGTCAGGTGATAGCCTGGATAGCTTCCTAGATGTATAAAGAGATTCAGCAAGTTGGTATTCAGTCTTGCCGTTCAATATGACCGATACCAGAGTGTATTCAATTAAAAAAATATTAGTCGCTTGTGTTTATAGGGTGTATGAGAGACCTTACACTAATATTATCAATGTGAAATGATGTCATACAAGTATATATTAAACATGGATCAACACATTTGTTATAGTTAAATCCATTATATCTACCGATTTGATGTTTGTTTTTTGATACCCAGTACAAAACAACACTGATAATTTTATCCTGTATCATATCAAAGTTGCTGATAGAGTATATGTATACCATTAATTGCCTAGTTCTACTAGCTGTTAGATCAAATGCTGATAAACTCACATCAGCTCTAGCAAGCAAAATGTCTTTCCTGATTAATATCATTTGCACGTGAAAAGTCAAGTTAAACCACATGCTCTGAATCCCAGAATACAAACGACAAGACCAATCGCGTTGCTTTGCCGCAAGAGCATACGCGAAATAAAATACTAATAAAATCAGGCGTTTCAGAACAAAACCAAAAAATCTTAATCATAAAAAAAAACTAAAATTTAGTAATCCATAATAAAAGCATCGATTTCAGCAAAAACTCCATCAACAAACAAGTAAAAAATAACTAACAATCTATCATTCGCTCTTTTAGATCTAGTTGATGGTGACCCTTTTTTGCCAAAATCGATACTTTATCTTTTCCATTCTCATAAAAGCAACCGACTTTTCAGTATCATGTTTTGCGAACCGTTAAGTCTTCAAATATATGACAAAAAAAGCAATATCGTCGACTTGATTGGTTTTCCCTGGTATGAGTTTGTTTCTTTACTGGGATCGCCAACAGCAGGTATGCCCACTCATGAAACTACAGTCGAGCGTGCAAAAAACCAAGGTAAGGGTTACAAACTAATCGCCATAAATTATGCAACAAATCATTAATTCCGACTGACATCATAGAGATCGTAATACGTTGATCAGCTCGCCTTCACAATATTTTTTATGATCAAATGGTAACGTTCTAATTATGACATCAAAAGTTGGCGTAAACCCCATAAAATCCTACACTCCACGCCTATGCGAACACTTACGATGTTTTGCCACTTCCTGTCGGTCCCATAATTGCATTTAATCCTGGAGGCAACAAACCACTAAAATGCAATAAACGTTACCAAAATATCAAATAATGTTATTCATAACACCACATGTTTGCTAATAGAGGTGGTCAACGGAATCCAAAACCAACTTTAGAATTGTTGCTTACTCAAAAAATATTCAAGTATAAGTACAAAGTAAGGATAGGTATTTTCACTTGAGTAATTGTAAAACAGCAGTCACAAATTAAACTACCGGTACTCTGAAAGTAAAAATATGGCAAGTTGTTTCATTTTTTGGAGCAGTTTTATGCTGTTTCTTCGACACTCAATTGGGGTGTTTGTACCACATAAAGATGTAGAAGGGGATTTTTGACGGTGCAAACTTCGCAGCCAATTTGTACCTTAAGTTACATTACCGAGCATGCTCAACGGTCACGTATGGTGCAGGCAATGACGTCACTATCAAAACACTCGGCTCTGGTAGACACCTTTTTTTGAAGATTTTCGAAAGAGATCACCTTGATTAAGGCATAGACTTTTTTTGAAGAAACTCGGTAAAGATAGGTTGAATATTCTATTTGTTAATACTTTTTCCTCAAATTCCATTTCGTTATATCTTTTGATGTTGTTGTTGTAATTACCCCTCCTCTTCCTCGGAATGGAGGTACGGCAGGAACGGCAATTCAGATTCATGCCGTCAACCTAATTAAAATTAGGCTAGGGGAAAGATGGCAGCCCATTTCAAACCAGTCATAAATGACTGGCAGCCCCACCACCAACAAGGCGGATTGCTATTTTGGTGGGTATCCGAGAGTCGCCTTCAACGACATGCTGGGTGAGCAACTTCACAGTTGTAGCCCGGTTAAGCACGGGTAGTCGGGTACACTATCTCTCTGCCACATAAAGATAGAGGCGTCCCGTTAAGTGCCTTGCCCAAGGACACAACAAGCAAGCTTGCTAGCTTGTTCTTCACATTATCCCTTTTTTATGCTGAGCGCCATGCAGGAAAGCTGTAAATACCATTTTTTTAAAGTCTTTTGGTATGGCTCCACTTAGGGAATAAACCCCAAGTCTACCAACTGCGAAGCAGACGCTCTAACCACTGCACCATTGCACCGGTATATCTTTAGTAATCTTATTCCTTTTATACAACATCTTTTAATAGCTAAAGGTCGATGAAACATGAGCGAGATGAGATCAATCTTCTTTTATTTCTAAACTAAAAACTTGAATCTCACATTTAAAACTTAACGTAAAAAACTAGAGCCGAATTATATAACCAGATAAAAATTTCTAAGGATATTGGAGCAATATTTTTATCTTGGATTACAATTATTGATGACCTTTTTAATTATTTTAGAAACCTCACCAAACTTTGATAAAAATTAGTGGTACTCAGCAAATATCAAGCTTGGATACATCCTTATGAAAAACAAACAACCCATACACGTCGCAAAAAAGAATTTACCTACCGTAAACCAGGGTTACTTTGTACACCGGGGTACTTTTGAACACCATGGTGTAACTTTGTATGCTTTTTCAAAACACATGACCATATTTTCAAAACACATATTTTTGTTGTTGTTTACCCGACCCCTTCCTAGAGGTGGGGGCATGGTGGAAGACCATGGAGCCCCAGAAGCCGGGCAACTCCCCAGGTTCTGGACCAGAGGTCATAGAGAGACAGAGAGTCGCCAAAGAGTGAGCAGCGCAAAGAGTCCGTAGCTGGACAGTGCAGCATGAGATGAGAGGTTCCTGGGGCAAGTGTCCACAGTCGCTGCAGGAAGGATTCTTGATTCTGCCAATCCTAGAGAGATAAGAACCTAAAAGAAGGCTGTGTCCATTGCAGCAAAGACGAGAGAGGACACAGCAAGCATGACGAGGGAGCACAAGTTTCTCGGTGGAAATCGAGGGAACCTGTGTGTCAAAGAATTCAGATGAGACAATACACCTCCAGTGCAAAAAAAGAGAGGAGCGGATACGAGAGATAAGAGGAGAGAGACTACCAGGGATAGTGGAGGGTGCAAGTAGCTGTCCCCGTCTGGCAAGCTCATCAGCCGCGGCGTTCCCTGGCAGAAACGAGTGTCTGAGGACCCATTGTAGTCTGATAGAACAGGAGGAGAGAAAGAACAGTTCCTGCCAGATTTTCCACAGAGTTTGAGATAAGAGGAAAGATGGAGGAGAGGATAGGGTGGCGAGGACAGAACAAGAGTCAGATAATAGGAGAAGAGAAGTGGCAGAGTTGTTGGTGCTGCCGAGACCAGCAAAGAGCATGCAGAATGGTGCAGGCTTCAGCAGAAAAACTTGAGCATACTGGGCCTGCCAAAATAGAAAGAGTGGCCTCAGTGCCACAGAGAGAGCAGTTGGCAAGTACGCCAGAGCTGCCTTTGCCAAAAGAAAAAGGAACAGAGCCGTCTGTCCAAAGCACCAGATCATGAGGGAGGAGAAAGTCAAGGTGGGCAAGAGCCGCACCTTGGCAAGAAAGAGAGTATGGAGTGGAAAGGATGAACTCCACCTTGAAGAAAGGCAGATTCCAAGGAGAAAAGGGAGGGCACGCAGGAAGAGCCTCCCTAGAAAAAGTAATAGGAAGCATGAGCAGGTGAGTGGATGCAAAAGCTCTCTAGGACAATCTGCAGAGTTTTGGTTTCACTCCCAGTCTGGCCAAACCTGAAATGGCAAAGGAGGTTGGGAGACGAAGAGCCTGCTCATAAGAGAAAAGAGTGAAATGAGTCAGGGTGACTCCTAGGGGAGGCAAAGAAGCCTCGGAGAGAAGAAGAGGGATATGGGAGGACGAGAGGCAGCCGGAGACGGCACAACTAGCTGCTCGGTGGAGGCAAGTGTACAAAATAGCCCCTTTTAAAAAGGAAGTTTGTTTACTTTAGTGATGAAAATACATTGCTAATCGAGATTAAAGAAATGTACAAAGTTGCCCCAATATTGGGGTAACTTTGTACGCAACAAAATATGATCTTCCCGGCCATCCTTGCAGTTAGTGTTAAAAAATAAATTCAAGTTTAGAAAGCATGCTTCTGAGGTGCCAAGTTCAGCCAAAAAAAAACTCGTCAAGAGGTTGCGTTAGAGAGCTAAGTTTTAGCAAAGGCAAAAAGTGTACAAAGTAACCCTGGACTACGGTATGCACTACAATGGTCAACTAGTACCTTGGATTTTGAGATGCTGACAAAATGCACATTTTTGTTAGTCTCACCAAATCTAAATTGTGACGCTTTTTCTTCCCCGCCTCATTTTGTTAAAACCCTCTGATGAGAGCAGGACAAAAAGTTCAAATTGTCGCTCATTGCTGTTTTGAATTTGTATTCTTCAAACTTTGTGATAAAGAATACAACTTCATTGCAAAGTTATAGAGTGCAATGAATCCGTCCTCTAAAACTTTGCCTAATTAGCACAAACCCATGGTTGGTCTATAAATTGGTTTTCAAAATTTGAACCAAAAATGGCCTACTTCAATGCAGGATTTGGAGAAAATAAAAACTTAAATTCAAAGCTGTTTATTATGCAAGCATGTTGCACTTCAATTTAAGACATCAAAATTTTTACCAACCACTTAAGTAAAAGTTTTATCTATCCAAGTAGCATTACTTCCGACTTCATCTAGCCAACAAAAAGTAGAAGCAATTAAAGCTAAAACTATTAAAGTAGCTCGTTAGTGAAAAACCTACTAAATACTTCATTGCTGACCACCTCTGGACATTAACATTAACATTAACAATTTATTTATAACAACAGATTATTCAGGAAAATTTCTACATTCACAAGCGCCATCATTTGTGAGCATGTCAAGCAAGAACACCACAACCAAAGAGGAAAATGTTCAAAAAGCCTTTATGACGCAAAAATTTTAGATATAATTAAACACTAAGGGCAATAAAACCTATAATTATATTATTTTCTGAGAAAAATGAGCATCGTTTTTCCAAATGTTAGTGTGTTTAAAGCCACATGTAATGGTAAGCATGAATAAAAAATGTCTCTGCTGTTTTTAAAAATACATGCGTCCTGATATAAAATTACAACATGTTGAAAAATCGAGATTAATACACCTTGAGTGAAAATTGCAGCCACCAATGTAAAACCTTTAAAAGCTATAGAAGAGTTTCATTGCTGACAAAACTGGCGCAATCAATTTTATGTTGGGGATAAAATGCAAAACAAAAACTCTATGCTCCATTTAAAACATATGCAAGCACCTAAGACCACGGAGAATCTCTTTTGCAGCAATCTTGCCACAACAAGGAACATCATCAACTTTTTGTTTCACTTCATAACGAATATCATGAAATGTAAGAGTCACATTTCTTTCGGAACCATTACTTGGACTTTCTAATTGCACTTCGTGACTTTCTCTGCAACAAACATGAAAGTGTAATCATTATATTTCTAGTAGTCTATTCTTAATTTCAAACCAAAACAACAATTTTCAATTTCTCATTGCAATGAGGTAATGAAAAAATACAAACAACACTACCTGCCAGATAGTGTAAGCTACAAATATAGCCTTATTTTCTAATCTTAGAAAACCATGTGAAAATATACAAGTTGTGCCAAGGCCAATAGTAGAGTTACCGGATCATTTATACATGCACGTTTACTAAACAGAGAAAATGCAGGCTTGAAAGGCTTTTTCATCTGGCCAGCAACAGTTGTTCTCGTAAGCACATGTCTGAAATCCTCACAATGTTCTGCAGTGTCCACTTTAGGCAAGGTTAGAATTACAGTTGAAAGTAGGGATAGTTAACATCACAAACGTTGTGCACATCACAAATAATGTGGACAAGTACTACAGTATATAGTAGGACCCACAAGTCATGCATAATGTTTGTGCCTGTGCAATATATAGTAGGACCCACAAGTCATGCATGATGTTTGTGCCCGTGCAATTGCTCGCTATAGAGTAATTTTGCTTACAAGTGCTGATTATACCTGTTAGTAATGCAGCCTTTATCCCTTGACAAAAAAAAGAATTAAGTCAAATGACAGAAATGTTATAAGAAATATAACAATTTTGATCATGGAGATTTGTGAACTGGCTAAAAAAGATTGATATTGTTAAGATGTTGCCCAAGAAAAATGGCTAAACTCAACTTGAACAAAAAATGCGACTACTAACATTTTTATGGAATACATGCAGACTATGAACTTGGGCTTCCCAATTACCTTGGGTTCTCATTGAGCCAAGTTATCATAACCAAGATGACAGTCAAGTTTAAACACAAATGTAGCTATTGATTAACAGCATAGAGTATTGCTTTTATGCATTAGTGTATGCTACAAAACAATAACATACTTGTGTTCAAGAATTTCATGATCAATTAAGTTTGCTCTGTCCATGAACTTTATCTGTTTGTTCGGTCAAATTAAAAACAACAAACAATTAAATAATAAGATTGCACAGCTTTCACTTGCTCCGTGCTCTAAAAGAACAAATATTAGATTAGTATTAAAATTATAGGCTTTAAAGATTGTGGGTACTGGTATTGTTTTCTAAGATCTTGCATGTTGTCGGAATTAGTAGACGTTTTGGAATGCCACTTGTTTTAGATAGGATAGGAAAATTACTAATACTCCAAACCAGCCAAAATGTGGGGCTGGACATGATGTAAACCACGCAATAATCTGCAAAAAAAGAGGTTATATGTCAGTGAGGCATTTTACTTGCAGGTAGTTTGAAATGATGTTAAACCACATCTGATTCCATTGAATTGTAAGTTTTATAACCAAAATGCCAATTGAGCAGCTACTGATATACAGCTATTATTTGGGGTTGGTGGAGTACATTTGAACAAATAAGAAAGTGGCTATTCTGCTGTTGATGACATTTTACCTTTAACTCTTTTGCTCCCGCGAAAATAGCGAAAAAAAATGTCCGTAAGGTGGCAGCGCGAAAAACTGTCATAATCAATCATAATTAATCATAATTATGTACCTCAAGTTTGTTTGTAAATCATTACTCAGCTGTCTACTTCTACATTAAGTGTGATATATCGTTGAAATCTACATTTCTTGAGGATTTCAAATAGAAAAAAAAAATTTTTTTTTGAATATGCAAATTTTATGCAAATGAACCCCCCCAACTGGGGGGTAATTGTCTTCAAACTTATAGAGGTACCCTCACCTCAAAGATCACTACAGATTTAATTTTCTACCAATTTTTTTAGAAATGGTCGCAAGATGATGCTAAGGAAATAAGCTTTCAAGGTACATCAATCAAAACTTACCTAAAAGCCTAGGTTTTCTACAATTTGCAATTTTCTGAGGCACATGACCTTTTTTTTGACCGGTACCGACCGGTACCAAATTTTGGTAGTTAAATTTAGTACCTAAAATATGATCAGTTATTATCTGCTAGAGGTTAGCCTAAACCATGTAACATTATGTATTTTTGAACAGGGAATTTCTTGAAGATTCAGAAAATATCAAGTTTAAATAGAATATGCTGTCAGTGACAATGAAACAGCCGCTTGTTTACACCCTTCCCATTTCTTGAGAAACAAGGGGGATACAGCAAACTTTGATTTACGAAAGCCAAATTTCTGCTAGCTTTTAAACTTGTATTTCGCTTCTTGTCTCCTTGGAAATTTGAAACAAAATGACGACTTTATTGGTGAAACATTTGCAATTTATTTTATCTTTTTATAGGGTGTAGTTTTTCTAAAAATCATAAATTAGTGAAGGCAAGTCAAAACATTTTTGGGGGTTTTGAACTGACTTGATGTACAGTACTCATTTTTGATCAGTAAATATCATATACCACTTAGTCTAAACTATTTAAAGTTATATATTGCTGGAAAGCAAATTTCCTAAGCTTTCAAATGAGACCGGTATTTAGCAACATATGATATTTTTTACGCACTAAATTTACTTTTATCTACTTACCATTCAAATTTGTTTGGGGGGGTTTTGAGACCCCTACAAAATTTGGAAATTCAAAAAAGTAAAATTTATTATTATCACTTGAAATTTTGTCAAGTGATGCCCCAAAAGAGTAGTTTTCAGACTGTGTCAATGATAGAGGGTTTGGTTTTGTGGTAAAGATGTAATCTGAATTTGATTTTAGCGTAGTTGGCACGTGCTGAGAATTGGGCCGATTTTGTCGTCTGCAACTGGGTTCTTGGTGTTTTTAACCCTTTTTGGGTATAAAAATCCAAGAAGTAGGGCACAAATTATACATCATCCGATGCGTGAGGAAATAAGCGTGATCTTTTGAAATTTTTATGAAAATCGGATTAAAAATATAGTCACAAATCGATTTTTTAGTAAACTAATTTTGTAACTCAATTTAAAAAAATTTGAGAGAAACACTGAAAACACGAGATCATCAATCGATGATCGCGGGAGCGAAAGAGTTAAAGGTTATTGGTCAAGTGGTCAATGTTTTTGTTCATAGTATTCAAATACTTCTTTGTGTCTTGTTTTTTGTCAGCTGAGTGGACCTTATCACATGACCGAGCCAGAATGACAAATTTAGTGCATTAATAGTATTGCTCAATTCAACAAAAACTATGTTGATGTTATTTCTTGCTCAATTTATTTCTCAATACTTTGAGTCATTTTATAAGTAAAAGGATATTTGTGACATTTTTATTTTTATGATACACACATTTTTTTAGTTTAGGTAAAAATTTAAAGGCAAAAATTGGCAAAAAAAATACTTCATTGTGCACCTCATATTATTAAGTACACAAACTTGCTTTGACATAAGAACACTTGATCTAGTTTGGTCACATAGTGTCACAAAATGGCTGATTTTCAATTTCTTGTCTTTTGTTATGTGTTTTGTTTTAAAAAATAAATCACTAGCATCAATTTTTTTATTCAGATATTGACAGTGTTCCCTTTAAACGCAAAAAAAGTGCAAACTTGCGAAATTATGTCCGGCGGATTTGCAGTTAATTTTCAACAGTGCATAAAAAAAGTCCGGCGGTTTTTGGTAACTTTTTCACTTTGTTGAAGTTTTTGCAATTGTGTTAGCGAAATCTTAACCAACTGTTAAATGCATGGGAGACAGTGGAAAGAAATCCAAGTTAAGGCAGATGCTTTTTAGAGCAGTGCAACGTTTCACGCAAACGTCGCGCGGCTGTAACGCAACATCAAGTGACGGCGACTTAAATATCGCGCACGCCATTGCCACACTTTTTTCTGTAACAAATTATCTCTCCAGCAATTAACCTGAAGTAACATCAATTTTTTTTGTTTACTTTTTCCCAGCCGATTTCAATCGTAGCCAAAGAGCAGTAATAGCAACCAGCTCTCAAACTTCAGTTTTAACACAAGACATTATTTTTCGAGGGAAGTTTGAAACTAAACTTGCTTAAAATCTTTATGTTTTCTTTACGTTTCAACGCTAACTTCAATCGTGCTTGTTAAAATAAAAAAGCACATAGTTCTCGCTTTCAGTTAAGCACAAAAAAAAAAATTTTTGAGGGATTGGTTCAGTTTTTGTATGTTACAAATAAATAACCTTCTTTTACTTGTCATATATAAACACTAAAAATAAAAAAGAATACAACCTCTAACCAATTTAGTTTTGAATTCCCTTCAAATACTTTCTGAACTGAGATTGAAAGTTTGCTTGCAATTGCAAAAACCTGTTGTTTAATTGATTACGATAGAGCAATGTAAGTTATCTAATTATTTACCGTAATCAAGTGACGGTTAAAGTTTGCAAGTAATTTTTGTTGTGTCATAGTCGTAATAACCTACCTAACATCACATTACTTCATAAAAGTTCTATTTCTCATGCTCATGTCGGGCGTCGGCAAAGGGTTAATTTTATTTACGCGCATTGTTAACCTGTCATTCCAAAGTGCTCACGAATCACTGTTGCAAAGGTTGTAAAGTTTGAGACCAAATTTAACCACAATTAACTTACTGAAGAAAAATAGCCAGGTATTTCGCCGCCCTCTTATAACAACCGATAGGCTACCTGTTTGTGAACATTTTGGGGCTGACATAGTCACGCTAATTATTACGTCACGGAAGCGCATTGTCACAGTTTTGACTTTCCTTTCCCTGCTAATTGCAAATTTGTCCGGCGGTTTTCGTACATTTCCTAGCAATTTCGCACTTGTGCCGGCGGTTACGCACTTACTAAAATCTTAGAGGGAACACTGGATATTGATAATACATAGCTTATCAAATTATTGAGCTCTTTTAAGATCTTACAATCTTGAAAACATTGCCCCACAGTGTCACATTTGTTCTGTAATGCCACAATTGTGTATGCAGTATCACTACTTTTTTAATTAGTTTATTTATGATGCAATGACAAAATGATACATTTAATCCTCAACAACTAGGTGTGTTCAACTAGCAGCAAACAAGCTCAACACAGACATTAAGGCAACAGACAAACTTGATATGGAACAAACCAGTCACCATGGAATTTAAAAATTGCCCACTTTATCAACAACCTACAAAGCACAGACAGCAAGTTCATACCTTATTCCAAGATTAGATAAAACCATAGGCAGTGGCTATTTTGCAGTCAACGGCATTTTACCCTCAGAGACTATTTTGCCGTGAGTTATTTGTGATTGGTCAATCTTAATGACGTACTAAACATGTGACTTTTGGTCGTCTCTGATTGGTCAATTTTAAAACAAATTAAAAAAAATTTGCACCCCCAGTGTACACTCCCCTACCCTGTACACTTCCTTCCAGTGTACACTGCCACATACATTTACATACTGGGCCTGGCCCTACAGTGTACACTGCCCTTTCTTTTAATGCTCTGCCAGCTGAGATTTGAACCCACATTCATGGTATCTCTAAACCAGCGCACTAACCACTACAACACAGTGTCACTGGCTGAAATGTAGCAAATATCGCAATATAACCACACGTGAATGATTGCGACAAAATAGTCTCCAAGGGTAAAATGCCATCGACGGCAAAATAGCCACAACCAAAACCAAACACATGAAAATTTGAATTCTCCAACCTGGTGATTCCTAATTAGCAGACATGTAAGGTTCATCAATGGAATGCAGGGCCATTGTATCATGGCTTTCGTTTGGTCTCAGTTGCACAAAAATAGCACTGTTAATATCAAAAATTTTGAAAATGATCTCAAAAAGATTGCTTTGTTAGGTAAACATAAGGGGGAGTGCAGACCAGGGATAAATTTGATGTTTCCTTCAATAAATGCAAGTGAAGGCTTCTAGATATGACATTTTATAAGTTGGAATCATTCATTAGCTGATGATATTCTGGGGAAAAGGGGTGGCAAAATTTATTTTTATGCCTATACCCAATCTCACTTAACACTAGCTGTCGCATTTCAAAAGAAATTTCTTGATTCTATTTCAACTTTAAATTTCTTCTTAAAATTGGGGCGACATATGGTATTGCTCAAATAATTAAGTCTGGTTGCAACTTAATTGCTGAGAAAAGATTGGCTTCCACTAAGATACTTTTAACTCACGCATTTCTCAATCCCAAACAGAACAAATATATTCACAATACCACTTTAAAACTTTGAATTCCTTCTCTTGTCAAATACAGAAACTAAAGCACTTTACTATATAAATATCACACTAACCAAGACTAAAACCACCAAAATAATCACTTGATTCCTGTCACAAAAATCACCACAGACCGTTCTATCACTACACTCTACTATCTCTACTGAGCTACAGTCTCTGAATTACATTCTGAATGAGTGAAAAATCTCGCCACCTTATATATATGACAGGAAAATAATCTAGAAATTGCTAAAACATCACGTGACAGAGGAAAAACACTGTAAATAAATTACATAATTGGTAATAATAAAAAAAAGAAAAATCCTCAAGAAGAGAGATTAAATCGAATACATTGGAACTTAGTCACGTAGACAGCCATTGTCATGTCAGAAGATGCTGTGAGTTACCAATCTATTAATAACTGCAAAAGAAAAAAAAGTTCTTCTCAAAAAACATTTTAGCAAGCTTAGGGCTTCAGACAATTCAGATTTTACAAATAAAATGATCACTGCAAAATAAAACAACAGATTACATTAACTACACATATATAAAAACTATTCTTTTAATGCAAATTTACTTATTTGTGACTCTAGCAAACAAGAAATTTACAAAGCACAAGTTTATATGCTTGAATAAATGAATGGCCATTTTTGTATTTTTTTTGGCAGTGGCTATTTTGCCGTCGACGGCAATTTACCCTCAGAGACTATTTTGCCGTGAGTTGTTTGTGATTGGTCAATCTTAATGACGTACTAAACATGTGACTTTTGGTCGTCTCTGATTGGTCAAT
This sequence comes from Trididemnum clinides, assembly GCA_963675345.1. NCBI lineage: Eukaryota > Metazoa > Chordata > Ascidiacea > Aplousobranchia > Didemnidae > Trididemnum > Trididemnum clinides. The sequence continues at coordinate 23,396,652 of OY776285.1, read as the reverse complement.
TTTAAAAACCAAAAAAAAATTTTGCACCCCCAGGTCTCTATCCCCCACCCTGCACACTCCCTTACAGTGTACACTGCCCCGTACATTTACATACCAGGCCTGCCCCTTCAGTGTACACTGCCTTTCTTTTCAAGCCCTGGCCAGCTGAGATTCGAACCCGATACCTTGGTATCTCAAGACCAACACTCTATCCACTGCACCACAGAGTCACTGGTGCAATAATAGCAAATTTGGCTATAAAAACACACGTGAATGATCACGGCAAAATAGATTCCAAGGGCAAATTGCCGTCAACGGCGAAATAGCCACTGCCATTTTTTTTAGGTAATGGCTATTTTGCCATCGACTGCATTTTACTTTTGGAGACTATTTTGCTGCAATCATTCACGTGTGGTTATATTGCCATATTTGCTACATTTTAGCCAATGACACTGTGGTGTAGTGGTCAGTGCACTGGTCTTGAGATACCTTGGATGCGGGTTCATATCTCAGCTGGCAGTGCATTGAAAGAAAGGGCAGTGTACACCACAGGGCTAGGCTCGGTATGTAAATGTATGTGGCAGTGTACACTGAAGGGAGTGTACAGGGTAGGGGAGTGTACACTGGGGGTGCAATATTTTTTTAATTTGTTTTAAAATTGACCAATCAGAGACGACCAAAAGTCACATGTTTAGTACGTCATTAAGATTGACCAATAACAAATAACTCACAGCAAAATAGTCTCTGAGGGTAAAATGCCATTGGCAGTAAAATAGCCACTGCCTTTTTTTTATGTATCAGTACTGAAAGGCCGGCGCTATTTTTCCATCAACTGCATTTTACCCTTGGAAGCTATTTTGCCATAAGACATTTGTGACAACCTAAATCCTAAATACAAATATTTACAAAAATGCTTAGCTTGAATCAACTTAATTATATAATTTCACCAAATTGGATAATTATACTTTTGGTTTTTAACAACTTTCATATTTTTTTTCTGCTATTTCCTAAGCCCACTTCTATAACAGTATAGTTAGCATCAGTAGTTTTCTGATACTTCCAGAGGGCAGTAACTCCTTTTTCAAAATGAATTTTAGCAATTTCTCTATCAATATGAATTTCTCTATTTTAGTTACCTGATACCTTAACTCAATATCAATTTCTGCATTTTCGTACTTTAACATTGTCTAATTACATTGATTACGATATAATTTTGTCCATTTAAACCAATAAAGTGTAGCGGGTTAGTTCGCTATCTTATGACTCCGAGTTGATAATAAACCACAAAAATAGTTTTGAAACAATATTCTATTAACTCTTTGCCAGCTACAAACTCTTTTTTAAACAACCGAATGTCCAGAAAAGTTTCAAAGCTCAAGAGACGCAAATCTCCAATTTGATTAAAAAATGCAAAACTAAACTACATCACCTACTAATTTGCCGACGGTGCACAAAAACTGCGAAGTGATTAAACAGGCAAAATAATCAGAAAGGTACGGTAAATTAAAATGAGGTGGTGTAACGCAATTTAAAGGTAAAATACAAAATTAACGCATGAATGAATTTAAACAAAACATCCGATAAATTATTAAGGAGCAAACAATCCAAGTAAGAGGTTCCAACAAAAGATTTACCAGTTCTATTCAGCATTATATTAATCCAGTTTTTCACAAAACTCAGAAAATAGCTCCTCTCCCAATGTCTTGCCAGACTCTTTACTTTTTGCAAGGACTAACTCTACCTCTAAAGACATACAAACAACATCCATTTTATGGGCTGCTGTTGCAGTGTTGTAGCGTAACAGTACCTGTAGTACCTCTCACAATCATTAAATGTCAAATACGACACCAAATATCAAACAACAATACTATAACCAAGTACCTATTGATTATTCAACAGAAGATAATTGAGCTTTCAACAACATCAAAACAGTTTTTCTTGAATTGAGCGACAGGCTACAGCAGTTAATGTGCTAAATAAAAAATATATGTCAAGTCAGGTATTCCAATTAATTCAACTGAGAAAAAAAACTAAAAAAACATAAAGAAACATTTAAATAACGTGAGTTACAACACAAGCCACTAGAACAATTTAAAGAAATCAACATCCAAATAGTCCCCAAGAATAAAAAGTCATCAATCAATCATTTTATTTTTGCTCAAATCAGCATACATAGAAAAAAATTTGGCAGCAGTGGACAAAAAAAAGGGAAATGATGGCAAAACAATATACGTTAATACATGCACATGAAAAGAATTTTGTTTAAATTTGAAGATTGTGGCATGGCCATCGCACCTGTAAAATAGCAGATACGTATAAACACACACACAAAGAAAAGCATATACAGTATGTACAAAGTGTCGCAAGATACATTAAAAATAAAAATAAAAAACTGTCATGTTGTAACCCTAACAGGGGAAACTATCAGGTGCTACACGTTGCCCGATGGTGACTTCGGAGCAACGACAGCTCCTTTACGTATCAAGGCGCACAAATCCTGTCGCCGAATGTAGTTATAAGTCATACACCGAGGACTAAATTAAACACCTAGCTATCACAAAAAAGAAGTTACTGTGGGTTAGTCGCAAGCATGTGGTAGCGGTTATTTTTCAACCGCTTCCGTTTCCGCTTCCACACTTATCGCTTCCGCTTCCACACCTATCGCTTCTGCTTCCACTAACAAAAAACGAGAAAACGACAGTTGACAATTTTTTAACTTTTGTGGGTCTGCAGCCTGCCTTTTCCTACACTTTATCATTTTGAGAAGACAAAAACCTTTATTTATTGCTATTAATTTACCTACTTCGCTTGAGCTTATTGTTGCGAACTACTCTGTGTTTGTGTTTCTAAGATATCAGAACTCGTGTTGAATGTACAACGGTACTTTTCAATCTTTTTGTCATGGCGAAACCCCTAATGTACTTTAGCGTTTGTCACGGAACCTCCACCAACAAAAATTAGAAATCACGAATTGCTTGCAAGAAAATCAAATATTTCCTTACTACAATTCAAAAAATAATTAAACACTTCAATAAATAGGCAGTTATTACAAGTTCTTTCACTATTTACAACTACTTTTACAACAGTTAGCCTAGTACTTCTCAGATCTAAACTGTATGACCACATATTATCGCTTTCGACAATAACCTGTCGTCACAACAACAAATTACACCGTTTAGCGCTGATTTTCTCTCTCTATTTTCAACTAATTTTGACTTTGAGTTAACTTTAACTCTAATCATCATTACGAACTTTCTGTCTGTCCCCAAAACACGTATTGACTCGAATCTTTTTGGATAGTGAAGTCCGAAATTTCTGTCGTATATATAGTATATACATGTAAAGCGAGCAAAATTGAATTGCACCAATCAACAGCCGCCTCATTGTGGTGGTGCAGTCCCCTACCCCGTTTGGGTTGGGTTAAAATGGCTGTTGGCCATCCCGAGGGTCCCAGTTACCCTGGGCACTCCCCTCACACAAACCATTTTTCGCCGTGCAGTCCCCTGAACGACCGCAGAAGGGTAGCACGCAGCCTCTTTAAAATCGGCCTGTCTTCTCTCTTCTCCTGCCTTTCTCTTGCCCGTCTTCTCATTCTTCTCCTTCTCCTGATGAGCGGCAATGTTCATCCAAACCCTTGTCCCATCTTTCCCTGTTCAGTGTGCGCTGGAAATGTGACCTGGCGGGGTAGGCCAGTGCAATGCTGCACATGCTCTAATTGGGTTCATTTAAAATGCTCACTACTCTCCTATTCTAGATTCAGAACTCCTGGAGTTGCCCTGCCTGCTGCGTCCCTGCTTTTTTTGGAGATTTCACGCCTACCAGCACTGTGACTTTCTCCGCGGACTCCTCCAGCTGGTATACCTCCACTGCTCAATCTGGCCATCCGGCCCTCTTCTGCCAATGCAGCACTCGCACCCCGCCCTCGCCTTCAAACCTCTGATCCTTTTTCCGCCTACTTTGTATCATCTCCCTCTGCACCCTTACTATCGCTTCATATTCCTGGCTGTTTCTCTTTACCTCCTGCTTCCTTTTCCCCTCCCTAACTCCCTCAGGGTTCTTCAATGGAGTGCTGGGGGTCTCCAAGCCGGGAGCACTGAACTGCTACACTTTATTTTGTGTCATCCCGTTGACCTTATTTGTATCCAGGAATCTAACCTTAATTTATCTTCCTCTTTCCGGATTCTCTGCTCTGTGATCCGATGGCACCTACTCCCGATCTGGTATTTTTTCTACTGATGTCACAGACGCTAGCGGCGGCGTCATCATTTTCGTCAGGCAGGGCTTATCCTTCTCAGAGCTTTCTCCCTCCTCTCTTTCTTCGCTTGACCCTACTCTGATTATGTAGAGGTCAACATCTCTCTAAACGATTCCTCCTCGCTCTCATTTCTTAATGTCCATGCTATTCGTTCTTCTCCAAAGGATAGCAGAACCAATTTATTTTCTCTCTCCATTCTTCCCTCTTATGTGGAAGCGGAAGCGGTGGAATTTTTGCGTTTCCGCTTCCACCGCTTCCACATCCCTGGTTAGTAGTATGGGGGTCGAGTTTCTGTATTGTTGTCGAGTTCTCACAGCTCATCTGACTCCACAGAACGAATGTATTTCAATCACAAACACAACGTTGAAAACATGAATCTTGATTTGAATTGATTTGAAGCGAATCGAATTGAATCAATTTAATTTTGAGTTGAATTAAATAAAGTTGAAGTTGACTATTTATTGAATGCATCAGTTGAAACAACAATGTCGCTTTTTATACGCTAGGTCACTTTGCCGCATGCAAGACGGAACCACGCCTGGCCATACGGCTTAGTCACCCAGTATTGCTACAGCATGACATGTAACTATGTTTATTCCTTTATGATCAGTTTTTAGACCAACTAATGATTTAAATTTGAGGCCAGCAAGTATTTTACGACAACGATACAGAGAACAACAACGAGCGTACGAACAGAATGAGAACGTTTATGAGTCGCTCACGTGATTTCAGCAAAACATCAATGATCCATAGTTTGAATCTCGCAAGGTCTCGATAGTAGTACCGGTATGGTATCGCCAGCTGTATTGTTTGCATAAAATTTAATTAACTCAATTAATTATCAATTTGATGTGGAGTGACCTAAAAAGACGAAAACAACTTATTATTCTAAACTGATATGCAATGATGAAGTTTCAGTTGTTCAATGCTCTTTACGAATTGATCGTTCATGGTTGACTGTTCTGACTTCACTGTCACAACCTTCAGAGGCTTTATCTGAAAACAGAAAAAAGAACACAGAAATCATTGCACTGCAAAAGCCTATATCACAAGCAGTTACATTTCGTTGATGTGAATTTCAAGTGGATTAAATGTTCATGAGGTGATAAAGAACTGTCTTGATTGGTTGATAAAAGATTTCAAAGATTTTATTTCTTTTAATGGTGGAGGAAGCTTATTCCATTGCACAAAACCTTTGCATTTGAATTACTGCTGGGTTAGTTTATTTCTGCAAAACTTAGGAAATATCTTAGCTTTCGACCGTGACCTACCAGCATTGCTGTTTTGATGGTTGCGCTGAAAGAGGTTATAAAATGCATCTGGTAGCATGCTATTAAAATACTTAGGGTATGCATAGATTTAACTATCTCTAACTGAGAAGTTTGATCTAGTAGCAACCTTAGCAACTTCAACGACAAACCACAAGTAGAAAGTCGCCAACAACACCTGGCTTTATATATGAATCGCCCATCTACGTTCAGTAGCTATCATGATAGCAGTGACTAGTCGCCACATGAAGTGCACTCATTTTAACCTGGACTACAATCGGATGCCTGCTGTTGCGTTACAATGCTACAATGGTGGCCCCGACGCGACATCACGTCGAGGTCACCATTGTAGCGCAACGGCAGGCATCCGACTGTAGTCCAGGTTGAAATGAGTGCACTCCATGTGGAGATTAGTCACTTCTGTTATAATAGCTACTAAACGTAGATGGCGATCCATATATTAAAGCCAGATGTTGTTGGCGACTTTCTACTTGTGGTTTGTAGTTGAAGTTGCTGAGGTTGCTACAATCTATTGTCATAATGTTATGCTTTTTCATAACTGCTTTTGTGTCATCTTTTTTTTGGGATTAAACAGGGATATCTAAAACAAGATTCTAGCTATCCCTGGCATTAAATCCTAATCGAATGACTTTATTTGTGGTGTTTTGGAGTCTGTGAATCAGTGTTTTGTTGTTAAAACACCAGGAAGAAATACAGTATTGAAAGTGACTTTAAATCATGCTATAATAGAGCAATTGAAGTGATTTTTGGTTAAGATGGGATTTTACTTTTTGTATGATGCCACGGCCCATTCCAATTTTTTCAGCAGCAATTTCGTGTAAGATTTCCAGGTTAGATGCTCGTGAATTGTTACACCTAAAAATCTAATAGATGTTACCTCGTCTAATGCATTGCCATTTATCGTGATTTCAAAATGAGGTGGAACTGGAGGGCTATTACAAGTTTTAAAAGTTGTGACTTTAGTTTTTTCAATGTTGAAAGTAAGCTTGTTTGCAGTAAGCCAGGAATCAACTTGGTGCAATTCCTCATTTGCCTTTTTAAATAGCTCAGTATATGAAGCATTATTAAAGAACAAGTTTGTATCATCAGCAAGCATGATAGCTTGACCAAAAGTAAGACATTTCGGAAGATCATTAACACATATCAAAAAAATATTGGACCAAGAATTGACCCTTGTGGGACGCCCAAGTTAATTAATGTGGGAGGTGATAGTTTCCCATTAATTTCAGTTTGTAAAGGTTGATTACTTAAATAACTTTTATACCATTCATAGGGTAATCCCCTAATTCCATAGTAATGTAATTTGTAAAGTAAGAAGTTACGATCAATTGTGTCAAAAGCCTTTGACCGATCCATGAAAACACTCAGTGTATATTTATTTTCTTCAAATGCTTTTGTAACATTTTCTATCACAACTGTGAGAGCATTGCTTGTGGAGTATTTTTTTCTAAAGCCGAATTGATATTGATGGACAAAATCTGCTTTGCTCAATAATGAACACAGCCTTTTGTAGAAAATTCTTTCCAAAGTTTTGGACATAACATGTAGCAAACTGATAGGTCGATTATTGTTTACGTCATTATTTTGGTCTTTTTGAACTCATTAATAAATTTACCTTGTCCCAATGAAAGATTAAAAATGTGACATAGTATTAACAATATATTGTAGTGCAACGGCAGGCATCTGGCTGTAGTTAGATGTCAAAAGAGTGCACTCCATACGGCGACTAGTCACTTCTATCATGATAGCTACTTCCGTAGATTCCGTTCGGTTTATATATTAACAGTGCTGTTGGTAACTTTCCATTTGTGGTTTGTAACATCTTCGTGCTCATACGACTCTTAGTAGCTAGATCTCATTGTCGCGATAGCTGCGCATGTATGCATCGAAGTTGCAGTGGCTGCAACATGCCTTCCCCGCCATCGATGAGAGAGAGATAAGTTTGCTGGCCGAAGTGAATGAGATTTCCGTCAAGACTTCATCTGGAAGGCGTTCTTGAGGTTTGGGCTCGGCGACTCAACGATGGCTTCTGTTGCTTGATTGAAGGCGCTGCCGTCCAACTACATCGGGGGAGATGTAGCTTCTTTGTCGGGGTCACCACATTCTTTGTCGGGGTCACCATGTTGCAGCCACTGCAACTTCGATGCATACATGCGCAGCTATCGGAGCAATGAGATCTAGCTACTAAGAGTCGTATGAGCACGAAGATGTTACAAACCACAAACGGAAAGTTACCAACTACAATATCAATATATAAACCGAACGGAATCTACGAATAGTAGCTATCATGATAGAAGTGACTAGTCGCCGTATGGAGTGCACTCTTTTGACATCTAACTACAGCCAGATGCCTGCCGTTGCGCTACAATGGTGACCCCGACAAAGAAGCTACATCTCCCCCGATGTAGTTGGACGGCAGCGCCTTCAATCAAGCAACAGAAGCCATCGTTGAGTCGCCGAGCCCAAACCTCAAGAACGCCTTCCACATGAAGTCTTGACGGAAATCTCATTCACTTCGGCCGGCAAGCTCATCTCTCTCTCATCGATGGCGGGGAAGGCATGTTGCAGCCACTGCAACTTCGATGCATACATGCGCAGCTATCGCGACAATGAGATCTAGCTACTAAGAGTCGTATGAGCACGAAGATGTTACAAACCACAAACGGAAAGTTACCAACTACAATATCAATGTATAAACCGAACGGAATCTACGAATAGTAGCTATCATGATAGAAGTGACTAGTCGCCGTATGGAGTGCACTCTTTTGACATCTAACTACAGCCAAATGCCTGCCGTTGCGCTACAATATTATCTGGTGATAATACAAAAATTGACATTGGGATTTCATTTAAACCACAACTTTTTTTTGATTGCATGCTAGATAAAACATTCTTAATTTCCGAGACACAGGTAGGGTTTACATACATACAGTGCTGGTATGACGAACCAAGATAATTATCAAATTTCGCACCAGCGTGCTTCATGTTTTTTTTAGGTCACCACCAATCATTGTGAAGTGTTTATTGAAGTGGTCAGCTATTTTTGCATCATCGGTAGATAATTCTCCATGAATACTTAAAGAAGTGCAGCTATGGTTTTTAGTTTTTCCTAAAAAATGGTTAATAGTCTGCCATGTTTTTTAATATTGTGTTTTTGTTTTTCAAGAATTGATGCAAAGAAAGCTTCCTTTTTTCCTGAATACTATGACAATATTTATTTCTAGCTTCTTTGGATTTTGCTTTGGCTACGGTACTCTTTTTGGCAATATATTTTTTAAATAACTTTAACGTTTTCTTTCATTAGTTTTAGCAAATCTTTATCAAACCAGTTCTTGCTTTTTCTAAAAGATCTTTTTTTTACCAGAGGGAAACATTGATTAAAAGTAGAAGCGTATTCATTAATAAACATACAAAAGGCTGTATTGGGATCAGTTTCTTGCCAAATTAAATTTATATTTATTTTTTCTAATTTTTGTTGAAATTTTTCAATGTTTACATTGGTGGTATAATAGCCACTTCTTTTACATTTGAGTTTTACACTCACATAAACCACCATGTCATGTTTAAGACTTTACGAAAAAAAAAATTATAAGCACTTTAACCATGGAAGCATTCAATGCAATGCCACTCATAAATCGGATTGCTTCTTTGTCATGGACTTTGGCCCATGCTGCCAAGCGATGGTTTAATGCCAATCGAATTTAAGGCACGGATTTGTGGAACTACGACAAACGCAAAGGCGGAATTGTACTAACAGCAGAAAACTTGAAATTTAAGTTAAGACGCTCAGTCCTTCCATCTTTCGCAAAATATTAATTACTGTGAACTATTTTGGTTTTGGCACTGCTGCATGTTTCGAAAAATTTGGTAGCCAAAATTTTAGCTGCCATGGAAATCCAAAGGTATCAAAAGGGTATCAAAACTAACCAACAATACCCATTGCATCAAAGCAATTAAAAACTTGATAGCCTATGTTGTATGCAATTAATAGCAGCCTACCCGTTATAAGAGTTTTGGCATCAGCATCATGTTGCAAATCTTGGGAATTCTTGCAGCCTCTTAAGATGTCTTTGTTGCAAAATATCTTGAAAAAATCCGATCTTGGAAATTTTGGAATTTTTGAACCTTTTTTATGTCGAGGCCGAACCACAACTTGGCAGCATTTTGGGATTTTTTATTAAAAAAGTGCCATTTTTAGGATTTTTTGATCCCATCTTGGGACTTTTGTTTATTTCCCCTTGGAAATTTTGACTATCTGTTTCTTTGCCAGCGAATCAGGCTGATGGTAGGTTCAACTTCAGTTAGTTGTCTGGTCGCCAAAAAATTACCAAGAAATTAGCTTACATCACAATTATTATTGAAAGCAGACTAGTGGCGAGCAAAAATTCCTTCACAAAACAGGTATAATAGACATAGTTTAGGCACGGTTGTCCGAGTGCAAGTATTGTCGCCAAACGTGAAGTAAACAATACACAAAACAGGAGAAGTGGAGGAATAATTTCAAGGTACTAACCTAGGTAGAGGCATAAACCTATTGGTACCGGTTGAAGCCAATAGGTAGTATAGTCTAGGCCAGGGGTTCCCAAACTGGGGTACATGTACCCCCAGGGGTACATTTTGACTTTTCAAGGGGTACATTAGATAAAGTAAAAGGATGTTCTTGCCAGAACTTCTACTCTGCCTTAAAATATTTTTGATCACTTGATGTTAATAATTTGAAGACCTGAGTTTAAGGGCTCAGGGCTCCTTTGGACGGTAAAACCGCTAGGAAAATGTGGACGCTCAGATTTTCTGGATGTAAGGTGAACGCCTGGGAGGTGTTGACCTTTTTTTTTTTTTGAGATCAACGTCTGGTCAACGGCAGAATTTCACCTCCAAAACTAAGAAAAGTTATCACGAAGGCAACATATCAGTACATATTGCGGTCTATGTTAGCGGAAGTGCTGAGGTACACGAGCGAAACTATAAATTGTCCAGAGGGTACCGATGACCTGAAAGTTTGGGAAACCCTGGTCTAGGCAAAATATCCTACTTACAGAATAGCGAATCAAAAACATTTACCCACAGTAATGGTATAGCATACAAATTGTGCATATTTGAAGAACAGTTGCAAAGTAACGATAGCAACACGGGCATAGATACTGGTAGTAAATACGGCAATCTCTTAACAAGTTTTTAAAAAATTACTATTTAATTAAGTAGAGACGTAATAGTTTGGATTGATCAAATGATTTAGCTAGAATCGACCACTAATTTAGTTTTGAGTAAAAGCACTTGTTCGCCTACCTGTTTTATTAGGTTATTTTTTAAAGTAGTTGATAGCTAGTCCTTAGCTCGATTCAACACAAAGGCCTATATGTTTACTCTCAAGGTAAATCACGTCAACATCACGCTTAGTTTAGCCTACTTAAGTATTGGTTCTTCCAGCAGTATATACTATTGAGTTTTTCAGCCTGGTAACAGTATAGACATAGCTTACTTCACAATAGTTTAGTACAAATGAGAGCCTAGTTTGTATTCATACTAAACAATACTAAGATACAGAAATCCACGTTCACGAAAATTTGAAAATTTATACACAAATTTGGAATTACACATTTACAAAAATATATACTGAAAGAAGCTCTAGAATATGGAATTACAGAAATGTAGAATTCATATTAGAATAGAGAGTTCATCAAAATGCAGAAATAACTTAAAGAAAGTTGACAAAAAACTAAAAATATGTCCACCCAATTTAATGATTGAATCATGTTAAACTACGTGTTTTGATATTTAATGACTAAGGTTGCTTAAAACTTTTTATTTAATTGTGTATATCTCCGATTTTCATAAATCTTTTGGCATTTTGTTGAATTTTTGCTCATATATAGTTTTGAATTTCGGTGTTGCCTATATGAAATAAATCAATGTTCTTTTGTAGTTGATTCTCAATTTTTGATAAGATGTCAAAAATTAAAGCTAAGAATACATTTTAGATATCTTTAGGCTGCTTTTCAAGAATGAGTATATTAACAAACAGCACATCTTTGAAAACTAAAAGGCCGAAGTTTTTTTTGTTGTTAAGGTTTTTTTGCTAATCATTACTAAGGCTAACGGACAATTTTATAATGAGCTCGCATTGCAACATTAAAGCTTTTTACGGTTTTGCAATAGTCAATTATAAAAGATAATGCGAATCGAGAATTCTTAGCAACAACCTTGTAAAATTACGTATGCAAAACTAGTAAAAATAATTTAAAACATAAACATTTGAACATGCAGCCAGCAGGTTTCGCAACATTGTATTTAAGTAAAATTTTAATGAGAGTTTTGCTAATCGATCATAAAAACCTGGTATCTTGGAAGTGTTCAACCTCTCATAGCTTTTCAAAATACTTTTGATAAATTCACCTTGGCGAAAACCTAGTTATTGTTTAATCTGATATGTTACTTTTTTGTATCTTGACTTTGCTATTGCCTTGAGGTAGCCACATTAAAAACAAGAGTACTGGCGAATGAAGAAACTCACTTTATGTTTTCACTCAATTCGCTTCAAATTATTGTGAATAGATTCTTCCAATGCCAAAATTTTAGTAATACCGAAGAAAGCAGTTGGTATTAATTTCAATATAGCATTTCCATTTTCAAATAAAAAATAGCTATTTAAATGTTTAAATATTATTTTTCTTTTTTTGTTGGGCAAAACAATAGTTTGTGGCGCTATTGCTCCCTAATAATGTGAAATCACCATGTGTAGAGTCGGTGCGATGGCGTAATGGTTAGAGCGTCCACTTCGTAGTCGGTAAACCTGGGGCTCATTTCCCCAAGTCGAATCATACCAAAAGACTTTAAAAAATGGTATTTACAGCTTCCCTACATCGCGCTCAGCTTAAAAAAGAGATAGTGTGGAGAACATGCCGGCAAGCTTGCTTGTTGTGTCCTTGGGCAAGGCACTTAACGGAACGTCTCTGTCTTTATGTGGCAGACACGTGACCTACTAGTACTTCACCGGGTTACAGTCGTGAAGTTGCTCGCCCAGCATGCCGCAAAAGGCGTCTCTTGGGTACCCACTAATGGCAATCCGCCTTGTTGGTGGTGGGGCTGCCAGTCATTCATAACTGGTTCAAAATGGGCTGCCATCTTTTTCCTAGCCTAATTTTAATTAGGTTGACGTCATAAACCTGAATTGCCGTTCCTGCCGTACCTCTATTCCGAGGAAGAGGAGGGGTAATCATTACAACAACAGCCTATACTTTGGAAACCGCAGTAACAAAAGTACAACGGAAACGCCGAAAACGTTCGGATTTTATTTTACGTTGTAAACAAATTTGTTTTTAAAATGCTATTCAAAATATTTTCGCCATATTCGGCATTGTGGTTTCCACAAGCCACCACTGTAGAAGCTACAACGACGATGGCATTCTTTAATATTATTGTACGTTTTAAGGTACAAAATGGCTTGAACATTGCAATTATTAAGCTCTTATTCAAATAGCTACACCAAGTAACTTATATCGAAAAAAATTAGTTGGTTGTACTAAGTAAATCATTGCACATACAACAATAGGAAAGTATTAGATAGCGGTTTTTGGTATAAATCTTGTCATATGAAATCAGATCTTTTTGTTAGATAACCTTCTACTACACTGTCGCGCATAGAATTGATTTTCAAATCTGCTGCAACGTTGCCAGAACTGACTGCACATCGCATTTGACAAAGCAACTTTGTAGTGCCTGCACAAGCATTCAAGTCAAAATCGATCACGAAGCCAGAGCTTTGTCACCTTTGGACTAGGTTTAGCAGATTTGAAACGAATGTCGGGGAAACCGGGTACTAATGTAACGCAGGTCAATTGCAACAGTTCAAATTTCCCGCGGTTAATGCGTTACAGAAAGTCTATAAATTGATCACAGATCTGCTTAATACGTAGAGATGTATTAGACAAAGCAGTAGAACTGTAGTTTCAGTCAGACGGAAAATATCTTCTAAAAGATATTTAGTCGTAGCCTAGCCTAGCCATCAATTAAGTTTTAGCTTGTTGGGCTTTGATAATAATCACTACACCTAAAATAATCAGTGGTAATCACTGCCCCTGAATCATTTTTACCAGAAAAGATAAGGTTATTCCTCAAGGCACAGCCAAGAAAACACAGAAAGGTGGAAGAAGAAGAAAGAGTGCTATTTTAACTGATACACCAGTAAAAACAGCATTGGAAGAAGTAGCAGATAGTGCAAAAACAAGAAAAGCTAGAGAAACTTGTAAAAAACTGATCTCAAATAAGGAGTCAGTATCAACTGCCAGTTCAAAAGTAAAATCTGCAAAAATAGGGCTGAGGAAAGAAAAGGATACGGACGGAAAAATCTGACAAAGACAAGGAGTTAAGATATGCTTAGTATGCTGTAAACAGTTCAATGACATTCGGCTTGGTGATGATTGGGTTCAGTGCTTGGCATGCAAGTACTGGGCACATGAACTCTGCACAACCAGAGGGGATATACAGTATTTATTTGTCAGAACTGTGACTGACAATGATTAGGATTGAAATCCTTTAATTTCCTGTCAAATATCAACATTGACAATTGCGTTACAACAGACCCAAAGGTTTGTTACAATTGACCCGCTACATGGAGCGAAATGTAACACGTGACATAGCGTGTTTAAGGTGGCAATAGGGTTCAGAAACCGGTGTCATCGGTGTTTTTATCGAAACTGAGTTTTTTGCAGAAAAAGCAACTTCAGTCTATGTTCTTCCATAATGTGTGGCTGTTTTAGTAAAAAATTGCTCTGAGTTGTCAAAAATTAGCTCTAGATTGAAGGGTCCGTGTTTGAATACCCCAGCAACGGCTTATACTCTGTTTTTAGACGTTATTAGCCAACGTGTTTTTTTTGGTGTTTTGCGTTTTTCGGGTTGCAATTCACTTTCGTTTTCGGGACAAAACAGTAAATCAGTGAAAAATCCAACAAAAATCAATCTTTTGTGACTGTGTAGCGAATTATCTGGTCTTTTGATTGCCTTTTGCTTTTGATTAGAGATAGAGAAGTATTTACACTACCTGTATAAAAGTTTCGCTCACCTTTCCCATCCAATTGCGCCGGATCGATTCTTTGACAGTCAAGTGATTTAAAAAACTGCAATGTTATCGCTATCCAAAAATGACTTAATGTCGATCAGAACATAGTTTCAATTCGCTAACCTTCTCTTCTACTACTAGTGGACATCATGGGTGTTGACGGTGGCCGATTCAAGAGAACTCTGCCAGGCATCTAAAAAGAAAAGACTCTCCCATTCTATGAAAAAATCCTCTAATAAGGTGAAGACTGCCCGTAAAACAATTCGAGTAGGCGGAAGGGCATATCGGACAAAATTCAGGAGACGAAAGGCGTTACGTACGAAAAAGAGGGATTCTAAAAGTGGAAAATATTTTCAATCTCGATTTTCTCGAAATGACGATTTTTGAATTTTGAAATGCTCTACGGATGTTAGTTGTTGCGTTTAGATGATGATATTTCGGATATATATGTAATTCATGACGCCGGAGGGAATGCATTGTTCACTTTTTTCATAAAACTGATGGTTTTTGGGCAAAAACGACATTTGGGGGAATTTTGGTACATTTTTTAATATTTTTGATCAGGAATGTCCACTAAAATTCACAAGCCCATTACCAAATATTTCTTCCATTTAATCCCTAGCAGAGGTGATTCTGACTTATGAATAAAAAGAATTATGGCTCTAAATGATTAAAAAGAATAATGGCTCTAAGTGTAGTACTTTGCCCGAAATTCCATTTTGAAAATAGGGTAAAATTCCAAGATGGCGTTCGAAATCAAGGCCAAAATGGCGGCAAAAAAAGAAAAACAAAGTAAGATTTTTTCCAAAAAAAAAATTTTTACTTTTTTAAAACATCATTGGGATTTTATACCATAACAGACCCACTCTGGTAGGTAAAGAAACACAGAAAAAGTAATTTGAACCCTATTGCCACCTTAAATGACCATTATACACAAACCAACCACTGTATGATTTAAGATGTTTTGGAATAAGTAGATGGGATATTTCATTTTTTAGTAAATATTTCTTTACGCTAGTCTCATTAAATTTTGAGTTACAAAGCAGCTTTTAAATTTTGTTACAATTGTCCCCGGTCTCTCCTAATGCAAATGAATGTAAGTGTAGCATGAATGTAAAACTATTAAGGGCTTTTTTGGCACTTACTAGATGAGGTTGCACACACGATTGCAATTAAATCAACCTTCCCAATGGAACTATACTAAAGCCGTACAAAAGATTGGTAGTGAATGACTAAATTATCTTCTCATGACTGACGCAGATATTTACGGTTGTTTACTGCTTTTGCAGTACTTCACTGAAACAACTTCAGCCATTGTTGTACTAGAATGTTTACAGTTTTAGAAAACAATGTTACCAGAGAAAGAGTTATTGCTTGTCGAATTTGACCGTGCTATAGATCAATAACTGGCGACTAGCTAACTACTGAGAATATAAGATTCACTTTTGAACATGTATTAATCAGCCTAGCTTCGTTGTAGAATCATAGATAAGCATCTCATTCATTAGGCTTCCTAATAACATGTTTGAGCAACACTACAAATTTGACAGCACTGCTAGAAAATTTTACGGACTGGCCAATACGGGTTTGATGTAAACGTTTTACATTAGAATGATTTAATGCTAAATACTGTCATATCATGAGCATCAAAAAGTTCTCGAGTCTTGCTGAAGTAGAGAAAGCAGTAAACAACCCCAATTTTCTGAGTGACTTTGAAGAAAGCGAATCTCCAATAGATATTGTTGAGCTTCTTTCTGATACTGTTGACTGTGTAACTGATGAGGAAGATATTGGTGAAAACAATTTAGATGAAAATTTCTGAAAAGACGTTGTAGGCTCTGTAGAGATACATGCGGCTGAAACAGATAGAGATAATTCCACCATCACATTGGATCAACAGACCCACACGAAGCAAACTCCTGCTAAACGTCGAAAAGTTGTTTTTTCTAACTGAAAAAACTACTCCTGACTTCAAAATACAGAAAGCAACCGAAGAAACAAATTTAGAAAAGATACACAAAATAAAAGAGCACATGAAGATGAAAGGCTGGTTTCCATTAGGCGTAGATCGCAGGCGTGGCGTGAAAAATTCTTTGCATTGCTTTGTTGCAATGGGTGTTGTTGCTTAGTTTTGATACCCTTTTGATACGTACCTTAGATTTTTTAACCTATTTCAGTACGGTTGGCAACGTTTGTGCCATATAGGAAAATTGATGCTGGAAGGAGGTAAGTAACACCTTAAAATTAGGGCTAGGGTATGAGTTATCTATTTGTAAGATTACTTATATCTGTTCGACTTACCTACATGCAAGATATGTAACATAATAATACTGTACAGTAACCGACTTAGAGTCGTACTAGAGCAAGCGGTGACCTGTTTCTTTCCTTCTTGCACCTAAAATAATTCAGAAAGAAGTGGCCATCTGATATTCACAAAATTTAGCGTTCCCAAATCTCTACAAGGCTACATTGTTTGCTTTTTTCACTAACCACGGATCCTGAATGCTTTATTTCGTGGCATTGCTTCCGTAAGGGAGCACAAACACTCAAATTGGTGTAGCATGCTTTGAGATGACTTAGCATAACGTTTTGAGACAGAATCTACCAGAAATAATTAGTTATGATCTATTAGGCCAGACGATCTAAAACATTACCCAACTACACCTTCTTACATGGCAAAGCAATCATATAGACTAGTGGTTTTTAACCTGAGGTCCGTGAGCAGATTTCAGGGGGCTCGCAAATGCTTTGATGAATTTTGATAAAGGCAAAAACAATTGTTTTACTTGATGCAGTAACTTGTTTAAGTTAAATCCTATTTTCAAAAGTGCCAAAATAATTTTTTAAAAAGCAGTTAAGTTGCTACTATTTTAACTACTCTGGGTACTTTACACAATCTCCAGCTTGTTGGTATTGCCCGGACCTTTCTCAACGCAACTGCCTACCTGCGATTGTTACAAAATTAAAATTAGATTGCCCAAATGCTAATCCTACTGTCCTGGGTTAGCTTACCAAATATAGTTTAAAAATCTCTTACTATTAGCACATTCGCTTACAGTTGGTGTCTAATATTTAGCTGTTTTATTATTTTTTTTTGGAATTTCTGAAAAAAATTGTAATTTTTAGCGACAAAATATTAAGAAAACGAACTGATAGCAAAAGCCTCGATTGAAATTCTATGCAAACAATGCACTTTTGGTCCTCCAACAAAACTTTGAAGGGCGCTGCAAGTGGTGATGACGTCACGTGCAATTGATCTATTTCCCCTGTCAACTACGACTAGCAATTGGTTTGTCAGCGACTCAGGTTGACAGTGGGTTCAACTTCAGTCTTGTGGCCATAAAAATACCTAGCCATTAGCTTACGTCAGGATTATTCCAGTAACCAGATAATGTGCCAGCAAAAATTTCTGCAGTAAACAGGTATAATAGACATAGTTTAGGCAACGTTGTCCAAGTGCAAGTATCGTATCCAAACTTGAAGTGGTCAATGCACAAAGCAGGAGTAGTGGAGGAATAGTTTCATATTACTAATGGAGGCATAAACCGATTGGTACCAGTAGAAACCAATAGGTAGTACACTTCAGGCAAAGTACTGAAAGGATGGCATATTAAAAAGGCAGTGGCTATTTTGCCGTCGACGGCAATTTACCCTCAGAAACTATTTTGCCGTGAGTTATTTGTGATTGGTCAATCTTAATGACGTACTAAACATGTGACTTTTGGTCATCTCTGATTGGTCAATTTAAAAAAACCAATTAAAAAAATTTTGCACCCCCAAGTCTCTTTCCCCCACCGTGTACACTCCCTTCCAATGTACACTGCCCCGTACATTTACGTACCGGGCCTGGCCCTTCAGTGTACACTGCCCTTTCTTTTAAAGCACTACCAGCTGAGATTCGAACCCACAACCATGGTATCTCAAGATAGCGCTCTATCCACTACACCACAGTGTCACTGGTGTAATATTTGCAAATTTGGCTATATAAACACACGTGAGTGATTACGGCAAAGTAGATTCCAAGGGCAAATTGCCGTCGACAGCAAAATAGCCACTGCCTATTAAAAACCTTTTGTCCATAGTAAAGGCATGGCATGTATATTGGAAGCACAGTGGAAAAGCAACGGTATTAACTGATTAACAGAGGCATAGGTACTGGTACTAGATACATTTGAGTTATAAAAGCCTACAATTAATCAACTCTTTGAAGTGCCAGCAATAACAAAGAGATTAGTATTATACTTGCAGACCTAGCAACTTATTTATGCACTAAGCCTTACACTCATTACCATATGAAAAAAATATAACTGTAGTTTAAAGAATTCCAAGAAATACACCGAAGAATTCAGAATATTAAGTTAAAAAAGGGTACTTATGGGTTATCTGTCACCACTTTTTTTAAATTTAATAAACCTAACCCTGTACACTCCCTTCCAGTGTACACTGCCCCATACATTTACATACCGGGCCTGCCCCTTCAGTGTACACTGCCTTCCTACTCATTTTAGGCTTAAACATTATATATACAGTTAAATAATAGTAATTTAATACCTGGTGAAAAAAAGTGGTGACAGATAACCCACAAGTACCTAAAAAAGTTATAGGAGGCATAAATATAACAAACATAGGAAAGACTTAAAAAGTCTACCGGTACTTTGAGGAAAAGCTTGGTGTCACTGTTCTAGCAGAAAGTTTCTGCAAAACGCCTCTGTTTTTGCCCTTTCTCTGATTTATAGAATTAATGAGAAAAAATATTGTGCCTTCCTGCCTGTATGATACCTCTGTTATGTCTGCTATGCCTGTTTAGTACCACTCATGTCTCTGTCAGCAGTCTTTCGTGAATAGATGAGCCTTGGTATTCTTTGTTGCATATAGGTAAGTTATAGCTTATAGGTATGAGTAATGTTACAAGTAGGTAAATGATAAATTTGATTTGCATATGAGGAAGTCGGTTATTGTGTTATTATGTTACATATCTTGCATGTAGGTAAGTCGAACAGATATAAGTAATCTTGCAAATAGATAACTCAAACCCTAGCCCTAACTTTAAGGTGTTACTTACCTCCTTCCAGCATCAATTTTCCTATATGGCACAAACGTCGCCAACTGTACTGAAATAGGTTGGGAATCTTTCAACAAGTTTTTAAAAAGTTATTTTTTCAATCAAGTAGAATCTTTATGGTTTGGGTTGAAGGAATGATTTAGCTAGAATGGGCACTAAAAATTGATAGCTAATTTTATACTCGATTCAACAGAAAGGCCTATATGTTTACTACCAAGGTAAATCATGTCAACATCAGCCTTAGTTCAGAGGAATTGGTTCTTCCAGCAATTTATACCATTGGGTTTTTCAACCTGGTAACAGTTTAGGCATCTTGACGTGTATTGTTTAAAATTATATCTTTAGATTATGTAGTTTAGTCCAAATGAGAGTCTATTCTAATTCTCACAAGACAATACTAAGATACAAAAATCCACACTTAAAAAATATGAAAGTCCATACAGAAAGTTGGAATAACTCAATTACCAAAGTTTATACTAAAATAAACTCTAGAATATGGAGTTACAGAAATGGGAAAATTTAAGTTAAAATATAGAGTTAACCCTTTGTGGGATAATGCAACACATAAGTTACGTGATTGTTAATTGTTATATCATTACAGCGTAATAACCATTTTTAAAAAAATTCATTGTAATTTTGTTCTTATTTAACAATCAGGGATTGTCTCAAATTTTATGAATTAGAATCTTATGACCCTTAAAGGGTTAAACAAATGCAGAAACAACTTAACAAACAAACTAAAAATATGTCCACCCAATTGAATAATTAATCAAGTTAAACTATGCATTTTGACATTTGTTGGTTGAGGTAATTTCAAGCTTTTTTGTTCGATTCTGTATATTTGCAGTTTTCATAATTCTTTTAGTGTTTTATTGAATTTTTACTTATCTATAGTTAATTCTAAACTTTTGCCAGATGTCAAAAATTGACACTGAAAATATATTTTAGTCTTTTGAGTTATTATTCGGTGTACAAGTAATCGAATTAAGAAGTTTTCTTTTTTCTAGCCTAGATCAGTCAAATAAACTTAGAAATTTTTATACAACTTATGAATAGTGTGATTTTTTGGAGCGCTTGCTAAATTCTCTGTAGGCCTGCACATATTTTCCTCTCTACTGGTAAAATATAACTTAATTAAAATTTGAAAACATAGCAAACGTTTCGTCAGCACACTAGCTAGCGGCATTGGAGATTGCTGGTGAAATGTCGTTATGGTAAATTTTTAAATAAATTTTACCAGTAGCTTGAAGCGTTATATTTGCATCGTTTCTACGCCCGATTATGTAGAGTTTAATGTGGACTATACTTTTTTCTATTTTTCTTGCTCAGTTACTGCAATGAGCAATGGTGAGGTACTGTTTAAGGTTTTTGTTTCTAGTGTTATGGCGGTGCTTGTGACTTGTAGGCCTACTGATGACTTTATGCAGCCTCACTTCTGTTACCTCACTTAGGCTATTTAGTTTTTCTAGAACAAAACGTGCGCTGTCACCTCTGAGCTCTTCGACGAACAATTTTTTTTTTGCGTAGTCCATGTTTATCCTCCATTCACGAGAAAGCAAATTGTATCGCTATATTTTGGACGGGATGTCGGCACTTGCTTGAGGGTTGCCATTTCCGAGGTGTCTGGGCCACTTGTCTTCCACACAAAGACGAGCGTCCCGTAAGTGCCTTGCCCAAGAATACAACAAGCGAACTTGATAGGTTGTTCTCCAAAACCTCTCCTCAATGCAGAGTGCGCCAAGCATGGAAGCTGTGAATACCATTTTTTTAGTCTTTTGGTATGATTCGACAAGGAAAATTAACCCCAGGACTACCAACTGTGAAGCAGATGCTCTAACCACTACACCATCGCGTGGATCAATCCTCCCACTGAAAAGCTTGTGCTCCCTTGTCACACTCGCTGTATCCTCTCATACCATTGATGCATTGACACCGCTTTCTTTTGAATTTTTATTTCTGCACAGTTGAGAACTTCTTTAGCAGAGCCTGTGGTCCTCCGACTCTGGAGTCAAATAATCTTTTATAACATCCTGTCGTCGTGATGCGGAGTCTAAGGCAAATTTTCTTTGGTAACTTCAGCTTTATATAGCACCTTTGGGCTGAGATGGGAGAATTATAATAATCATTTGATTATAAGCAATTTCTCATCCCGAAAAGAAATCGGGCATTATTTTAACAAGTGTAACACGTACGTGATGGATGACAAAGAAAATTCATAGAATAGGTATTAACACTGACGGTATTTTCA